>OU744250.1:6252500-6877500 GCA_916610215.1 Omphaloscelis lunosa | reverse complement strand
TAGGAAATGAGCAAGAGATCTACGTACCAGAGATAAATCTAAACGAACTATTAACAAGCAATAGTCAAATTACAAATATAACAAATATGGAACTTGAAACACATGAAGAACAACTAAAGAGTATTAAGAGAAAAATTGAGCTGGTTAAAGAACAACAGGACATACAAATGGTTAATTCCGTGGAGGCGGAGCAACATCACTACGTCCTGTACGGCTGTATGATAACCTGTGCAACAATATTCAGCATATGGGTATGCGTCCAAATTAAAGCACGCTGTCTCCGTACACCTCAAGGAAACAGAACAGGAAAGCAGGCGCACAAGGAAGAGATTGAGATGGCCCCAAGTCCTACTGAACGGCATCTCCCTACGGAAGGACAAGCAAAGGCAGACACCCCGGATCTAGAAGAGGTCACCAGACATCTTCCTAACAGCAGCAAGGTGGATCGCGAAACGTCGCCAATGACAGTTAGCGACGGACATAGAACCTTCCAATAACTTTCTTTACATACTTTACGTACCCTTGGATAATGCATTTTACTGGACATTTGTACTTTTATAGTCGGCAGGATGTACGAGCATCGCCACATGATATTTATTGTTTTAGTTTTTACCTGATCAAGCAGTTGCTAATTCACCGATTTATGTACATTCGCTGACTAAGCTATTACGCCCGCCACAAGCCACCTACTTTTGGCATTATATAATTCGTTGTTTTATTAAATAAATGGTCAATCATTATCGGACACAAAACAGTGATTTTATTTCCTGTACACATCCCGAGTGATTCATCCACCTACATCCTACATCTCAGTGTGCGGAGCTGCTGCCCGTACAAGTGTAATATTTTTTATATAGTAAAAGTATAAACAGATTTTTTTGAACAATGTCAATGGCAATGGTAAATTGAAAGGAATTTGGTAAATTTTATAATTATATTATTTATATATAATTAGAAAATGTATATAACTTTATATATAATTAAATATAGAGTTATATATAATTATAATCAAATTCAAATAATTTATTTTTCTCTTTACAAACAAATTGGCATCTTATAACTTAAACAGACTTGAAAAACTCTGACAATATTTTGTGAGAGATTGGTGTCTGCACTAGGAATACCTGTATAGCATATCACCAGGGTCCCACCACACGGTATGTAAGCATAATCAGTTAGTTAGTAAATTAATAGATATGCAGTAGACATTTCTCTTAAATAATTTTAATTTTATTGGTAGCAACCGTAGTCTATCTTTATGTTCTATTCGGACATTGAATATAACAAGGGAAACGTAAACAAGAACTCGATTTATGTTTTTCTAAGAAAATCTTTGCCTTTACGGTATTTTACGAGATAAGGAGATACACTACCTAATTAGAAAAAAATACTGAGCTAGGAACAAGCTCGTTTTCATCGGATTAACGTAGATTACACCTACAATATAAAACGTTTCTTTTTTTTTTTTTTCTTAATAATATTTTTCTCCATAATTCTGTTTTTAAGTAAAGCGATAGGTAGACCACTGTGTGAAGTGAACTGTCCAACTCACTATATACCTATGTCATTTTCAATTCCACAAAATCTGACTCGAATACACTACAGAATGTGCGATTCTTATTGCGCCCGTAAGTAGCTAACGATAAGGCATTTATTCGAAGTGAATAAAGTAGATACCAATTTATAAGCAACCGAGCGAGAAATATCAAGTTGTTGCGAGGAGTGTCCAAGGGACACGCGAAAAATACTCGCTACACGCCCAGACACATGTGTCGGCACATAAAGAATGTTGCAGACACGACAATAAAATACAATTTGTGGAGCATGCGGTGGCATCGTACACAATGTCTCGATTTGGCTCCAGCCATGTGTACAAAGCCCAAGGTACACCTACCGCCACCTAGCGGCATAAAACAAAATGTAGACCTGACTGCTGTTTGAGATATGGCGCAATTAGCCTTTGTAACGACATCATTTGTTAAATTCTATTAAGAGCTCTTTATTTAATGAAGCATCGCTACAACTGACGAATTTGTCAAATAAAAACGTGTAAATACAGATATGATGGCCGGCGTCAAAGGTAATAATAACACCGAACTACGAATATGAAGTCAGATATTGGCAATATCAGCAAATTTAAGATTAGGAGCGTCATAAATTCAAACGTCATGAATAGAGCTAGTCGGTAATACTTCATATATTTTATGAGTCCCGTAGTCGTGTCTCTCTGGATAGTAATAAAATGCAGGGAGAGACCCGCGACGGAAAGCAGTAATATCAAGTAAAATAATATCTAATACTATGATATCGGAGTGAGCTGACAGTAGTAGTAAATTCAACGTATAAGTTTATAGGTACAGTCACTGACACTCGTAGTCCATAAGCTGTGTTGTTTATGTAGTCAAAAGTGGTGTCCAGTGAATCCCATCGTAACTTTGGCTTTACCCTATCCCTTTTTCGGATTGCATGCCTCGCTAAAAACGCATATAGAGGTTTTATTTTCTCACAAACTATTAAGAACACATACCTATAAAATATGTGTGTATGCGAAACATAGATTTCTTTATTCAGGGTCTATTAGCACGTCATAGTAAGTACAAATAGGTGGAAGAGTTTCCAGAATAAACCTACTAATATTATAGATGTGAAAGTTTGTGAGGATGGATGGATGTTTGTTACTCTTTCACGCAAAACTGCTGAAGGGATTTGGATGAAATATGGCACGCAGACTGTTTATAGTCTGGATTAGCATATAGGATACTTTTTATCCCGATATTCCCACGGGATCGATATTTACGCGGTTGAAATCGCTTAGCGCAGCTAGTCATCTATATTGCATACAAATCAGGTACGACTACTACTGCCAATTTAATCCCCGAACTATCACATTTTTTATAAACATTTTTTGGTCCTTAATTTTTACTGTTCACAGAATTCATTACGTATTTCAAATCACGTTCATTTTAAGTATTCTGACCAATTTTCAGCATTTTTTTTTTTTTTTTGACGTTGCTGTGCCCCTTTTTTTTGAGCACATAGTAAAGTGCAAATATTGAACATTTTTATTTGAGTGATGATTTAGGTACCTACCTATTTATAAATTGACCCTATTTCTCTGCCCTATACCTTCATATTTCTCTACACAAAACATAAACGTGTGCCTACTCCCACCCACTTACATAAATATGGAGTTTAGAAATTGTTGTAACTTGTTAATGTATTCACGATATAATAGTTATTTGTAATACAAGAGGGCAAAGTTGCTTTTTAACCGCGTGCTCAATTTCGATGACCGAGTAAGCGAACGATTCTAAAATTATAATCCTGACCGTTACCGAGGGAGTCAAAAGAGCACGAGGTGAAAAGTCTTTGCTCTCGAGTGCAACACGTAACTTTTCATCCCACCTCAGCGAGGAAATTACTAAATGGAAAAAAAAAAACATTTACAATCACAAGCTACTTTTATTTCAGTTTAGGTATTAACTACTATACTATGATAGGTAAGTATTACCAAATAATCTTTAAATTAAAACAAATAATGCTTAAGTATAATTAAGAAAAATTGAAAGTACCGTTGCTACTGTTACTTAAGTTGAGTGTAATATTTTTGTTAGGTACTGTAATGTTTGTGTTAGTGACTTGTGTACTATTTTTCGGTAAACTATCAGTTATACTTAATAGTTGAACCGATTCATCGGATCCCCTTGGCGTAAATATTGGCGAGAGAGGGCCATGGTTAAGTGTTTCATAACGGCTCATTTTTGATGTAGAAGGGCCAGTCCAAGGATCTGACTGAGGCTCTTTCAGTGTAATGGCTCCTACGATGCCCTTACATATTTTAGACTTATTTTGGATGGAATCCTCTATGTATACCTCTACAACCGCATTGGACTTCCAGCCTCCATGGCGCTTAAGGGACAGGAGATCAGCTCTTGAATCGACCAAAAGTATGGCTGAAGTTCGTCGGAAACAATGATCCGTGTACAACAGGGGTTCTGGAAGTTCAAGAAATGTTGCTATTTCTCGTGGGATACTGCCAATTTTATTAGCACCCATAGGCTGTCTAACACACTTTCCGTTGTGATATTGTAGAAAAAATCGATTGACTGGAGTGTTAGGCGGGCGTAAGGCTTAATATTTCGCAACAATTGTTACGTATTCCTTGCGAATGACGAAGTTGCGGTCTCTTTTTGTCTTTGTATTAGGTAAATTAATTAATAGTTAGTCATCTGAATGTTGGTCAATATTTTTGACATTAAATTGTGTTAGTTCATTAGTTCAACATGCTCCGTTTATACCAATAATAAGAACAACCTTTAACGTAAAGAGTATTGTAGTAGATAAATTAATATAATTGATATGCATATGCATATCAATTATATTAATTTATCTACATAATTACCAACATTATTATTATCAACATCTACATAATTATTTATGTAGATGTTGATAGGCAACATCTACTAAGTACGTATTAGATTATGTTAAGTAGTTGATATACTTAAGTAGATACTGAATGTGCAACTGTCTTACTTTTGTCGCTAAATATACGGAATCAGGTGCTTCGTTAAGAAACTTTTCAATTTTAGATGCTGTGAAAACGTCCGATCTTTTAATATATGAGGCTCTTTTTAAAAATGCCACTAATTTAGGATAGGTGTCGATATGTATGTCTTTTTTCATCTTTATTGTTGCTTTTAGCATACGTACTCCATAGTGTTTGATTTCTTGGTCTCGGATAATTCAATTAAATATGCCAACAAAACGTTTTCTGAGAAAGTTTTAGCTCCTTTAGCTAGTCGCCACATGTTAAACATATCGTACTGTTTCAAATACTTTTCGCGTGATTTTTGAGGGAGAAAGCTCATTTGCGCATTATTAACAGTTTCAGTCAATTCTGTTGGCGTCAAATAAACTTCCTCGTCGCTAGAACAACTCATTTTAGGTTTTTCACTTGTTTTCAAGTTTCTTGTTTTTAACCTAAGGTTTTAACAATATGACGGGAAAAGAAAATGGCGCGCGCAAAACAAATTAAAAAAAAGTACACCAAGAAGGTTCTGAGTCTGAGTTTTTAACGAATTAAAAAGGTTGTATGATAAATTCGGCACCATGGAGGGAGAAGTAAATAGGTTTAATGATGTTTTGAATTCACAAACTTAGTGCACACGATGTTCTCAATTAAATTTACTTTATCCTCTAGTGGATAAAAACGGCTTTTGCACTCAGATATCAAAGAGCAAAAATACTCTTTCCGACATGGGGGGATGAAAAATATATTATTAGATTATAGCTCTACTGAAAGATTTTTTTTCGTAAGCCGTTATAGTATCCATGGCTCCTGAATATGTCCACACGAGAATGTCACACAGAATTGTAGTCTTAAGGTAACCTTTCTTACCCCTCAGTACCTAACAGACATCCCATATTTCTCCTTCATTCCTAAATCAAAATGAAAACTATTATTCTGAAAGCAGCTGCAAACGTTCTCAGGAGACAGGTTCCCAGATCTCACGATATTTTGCCCGTTACACCGGTATGAAATCCTATAACTAAGTATTAGTTGGTGCCATCATTAGGTACTATAAAATGGACCTAAATTTCATATTTAGAAATTAATGATAGTTTTAAGTACATTATTAGAATAATCAGCCTATAATTTTCCCACTGCTGGGACACAGGCCTCCTCTTTCTGTGAGAGGGAGTGGGCCATAATCCAACTCCTGGGCCCAGTGCGAGTGCGAGTTGGCGGATAGTAAGTACCTACTTATTACGTTTTAATGTAGGTAACATGATATGTTGTGTGAGGTGACTAATGCTGTGTAGAAATAAATATATTAATTCTGTTGTGTATGTTGCGTGTGCGTGTGTTGAGTAATTAACATATTCTCACACGAACATATTAATATAGTGACAAATAAACCTAATATACAGGGTCATCTGAAATTAGCTAGCAAAACTCCGCAGATATGACAGAAATAATAGAAATTGAAAGAATTTATTTAGCAAAAAGAAGAAATACAATGCATGTTACGTTATTATGATATTACATTTATGCTAATTTTTTGTGAATAATGACCCCATTGCTAGAAAAATCCTGTGTTATAGGGGCCATCCAAATGGGTATCAATATCTAACTAAACACGATAAAAAAACCAGCCAAGTGCGTGTCGGACTACGCACAATGAAGGGTTCCGTAGTTGGGATGAATTTATCCCAAATACAAACTTAACATTGTATTTGAAATACATGTTCTCCCATACATTCCAACTGCAAATGTAAGTAGGTATGTAAACTCAAACTCAAAGCATTAATTTCAAATAAACCAATTACAGGCACTTAAGAATTGTCAAGGGGTCGTTCAGTCAGAAAGATGAAGCTAGTTGCCCATTCCAAAGCGTAGTAGGTACCTATGGAGAAGAATGGGCAAGAAACTCCACGGACACTCTTTTAAATGACAATATGGCTACAAAATATTGGTTACATCATTCATGTTGAAGTTATACATTTTAACGATGCAGAACGTTAAAAGAGTCCGTAATAAAAAATAAATCAATAAAACAATTTAAAAATTAAGTTTAAATAAGCCGTGGCAGCTAAGAAATGACCAATCCCTACTGGCAGCGCCCATTCACGATCATGACGCATGGATTAGCACCAGTCCGCCCAACCATTTTGAAGGTAGCTAAATGATCCAACACACACGCCATCGTCAGCGAGACATTTGAGTGAGCATGACATACTCTCAGCCACCAGGGCACATTCAAGTCAATGAAAGACGTACCTAGTAAATGGTAACTTTATAGTAGGTACATAGTACTCAGACATTTTCATATGTTATGCCATTATACAATGCAAAGATAGTTTTTAAATCTTCAGCAGCTCCAACAGTATTTTCAAATGATAATCAATTAGTTTATGCGCCCTTGTGGAGCAGGACCAGCGTTTAGCCAAACATTTATATCAGCGATGTAATCCCCCAACTAATAATATGCTTGGCTGCATACTGTGCGTTTTATATAAGATTTAAATTTCGTTTCATCCAATTGGAAGTATGTGGGGAGGTATTTTATTGCAACATTTTAAACAATACCCCATGAAAGACGAGTCCATTTCAGCTAGTCTAAAACCCGGTTGAACTAATTGGTCCCTATTTCTGGTGATATAATTGATGGATTTTTCTCACAGTATATGCTGCTGAACTTAGCCGTCATAAAATGGATGTTAAATGAGGACGCCATTGAAGCCTTGAGTCGAGAGTGATCCCCAGGAAAACAGTTTTTTCGACGAATTCTAGTTTCTCTTGATTCAATACTATCTCACAATGACTACTTTTGACATTTGGTAAAGAAAATCTAATGCATTTAGTTTTTTTACCATTTAATACTAAATTATTAGCAGTGAACCAATTTTGGACCTGCAGTAGGGCGTTATTTACGTGGTCAAGATTTGTTGCTATTAATTTTAAAAATTAAGGAAGTATCGTCAGCAATTAACACCATTTGTGGTTGGGTTTTTAACAAATGGGGTAGATCGTTAATATATACTAAGAAGAGGAAAGGACCTAATATCGATCCTTGTGGTACGCCCATTTTCACTTTTAAATCGAGTGAATTACTGACACCATTTATTTGAATTTGCTGCTGTCTATCATTTAAATACGATTTTACTAAACTAAGCGCAAGTTTTGTACTGTACGCACAATATTGAGAGATTTACCATGTTATTTTAAGACCATAGACTTCTTATAAGTTTTCCTGTAATCTATGAGTAAAGAGCCATACTATGTTTTATTTTTTAATTTTAGGTCTAGTAGTTTCGGAAATAAGGGGGGAATTGTCAATTTTCATCTAATTTCTTAAATATCTTAAAAAGTATTTATTTTAAAATTATATAAAAATATTTTTTAAATTATCGTAATAAGCCCTTTCACTTGTTATGTCACACGGTACTGTTAGCAAAACGTTTTTTTTTTTAATTTTCTCGTTTACCTCCCAAAAGTGACCCCTATGTTCAATTTCCTTCCAAAAAAAGGTTAGGCCTCCCCCAATTACCGCCACTTCGACCGATTCTGTGCTTCCCGCAGCCAGCGGATTCCTGCGGCCTTCATAAGGTCATCGGTCCATCGGTACGCGGCCCCATCGGCTATCCGTTCTGCGAGCAATGTGCCCTGTCCATTGCCACTTAAGTTTGGCAATTATTCGGGCTATTTCGGTTACCTTCGTTCTCAAAATCAAATTAAATTTATTTGCTATAAGTGTTGGTACAATATTGGTCTTAAAATAGATAAATAACACTTAGTTATAATAATGTGACATGCAAACATTTGGGTTATTATTCTAAAAGACAATTCAATTCAATTAAAATTCTCCTGCTGGTAGTGTAGTTACTTGAAGTATAAGTTGAGAAAATCTGTTTTTTTTTTAAAATAACTTTTAGATATCCATCACGTCTGGTAAATTAACACAAAAAGAACAGTTTTTTAAACTGATATTTCTCTTTGATTTCTTTTGATGTGTAACATCTTTCCACTCGGTTTCCTGCAAATCTTTTGCTTTCCTGCAATCTATGGGAGTGATTTCGCAATGAGCACGCGCGGTGCTAGAAACAACCTTGACGAGGCCCCGCCCCTTTAATGTTGTTCGTTACTATGTTACACATCATACGCGACTACTGTAAGTTCATATTAAGATATCGATACCCAGCACGTACGCGAAGTTTCGCTAGCTAATTTATTTGACCTTGTATGTTCAGACACATTTCTGGGTAGTAAGACTAGAAACGAAACCTATCTTTTGAAAAACGGTATTTTTCTAGTAAAACAACTTGTTTTCTATTTATTTTTTTCGTCTAAATATCAGACACTAAAATCATTCTTTAACACCCACGTGCTCTAGGTTAAAGTTCATATTATTTATTTACCTACAGAAGAATCTGTAGGTGTATCTTCAAAAAATTGAATTTCGATATGAAATAAACGGCTTCAAATCTCGAACACCTAATCGATACAAACCATACAGTACCCACTGGGAACACGAGAGTATTGTAACCGTCTTCCATACATATCAAAATCACGGCGTTCCATTTTATTCCATCGGGACAGTGATGCAATCATAGACCGATCTTCCGTTATGTTATTTATCTTTTTTTTTTTCTATCATGCATCGGTGGCAGCACATAGGTGTTTGTCTCTCAGATTTAATATGAAACATGTTGGAAGATGGAGATTGAATGATGTGACCCGAATCATACATCCTACTATATAAAATTATAAATGTGAAAGTTTGTAAGTTTGGATGTTTGATACTCAATCACGCAAAAACAGCTAAACGGATTTGGATGAAATTTGGCACATAGTTTTTAACCTGGATTTATACAAAGAATATTTTTTATTCTAAAGTCTACCTAGACGAAGTCGCGGGCAGAAGCTAATACTTGTATAAACGTTAATACGTTGAGAATTAAAAGAAAAATAATCAGGCCTGTTCGCACTTTGTTAGTTGCACGCTAAATATTTTATGAGATTTGTCTCCATTGTTTTCTGAGAATTGATAGCAAAAAGAAATATGGCGATATTTATCGATGATATTGTGATTTCAGCTGAGTCGGAAATTCAAGCACTGGATTTTACAAAAAAAAGACAAAAAAAGACCAATTGTTCGCACGTTGTAAAAGTGTTTCGCGATGATTTCTCTAAAAACAGTGTGCAGTCAAATAAAAAAAGAATTAAGAACAGAATAAAGCAAGAAGATTAGGTTAAAAAACATTAATTTAAGTAGGTATGTCACCATAATTTAAAAATGAATAATGTCAAGGGTTTTTTTAATTTTTTAACTTACCCACTTTCTTTTTATCTACATAGTCATACCAATTTTGTTTCTATTGTAAGAGCCATATTTTTCCATAAAACTCCAGACTCCAGCATCAAATAAAATGATTTTTCGGTAGCGAAATAATGATGTGCACCTTATTTCTTTATTTTTAACGTGAGTTTGGGAAGGACCTGGAGTGGATTTTCTTCGAATTCATTTATATTTTCCATACGAAATCATCTCATAATTTGTGAGATTTCAATAATTCGGTAGAAATACGATTCTGGCACAACGTGTAAGCAGTTACCTAGGCATCTTAAAACAGTATTATAATTGGAAATATTACTATCATTATTTACTTATTTCTAAAACACTTACTCCATTTTACAGTTTCGTTTTAACTACACAACGAAAACCTTTGGTTTATCTATGTGCTAGCAAACCCTAATTTTACAAAAATGTTAATTACTAGAAATAAAGAAAAGAAGAAGAAAGAGAAATTGTTTATTCTGCACAAAATAAACGCACATTGCAAAAATATATTACATAAAATACATATTCACCAAAAGCCAAAAGCCTCGTATTCAATATTCGAAAACTAATAAAAAGTTTGACAAATTTTGTCTATTGCTTATGTCAAGGCCAGAGACTATAGACAATTTACAATTCTGTTTACCTAAACAATACCAAATGAAAACAACAAACAATCAAAACATAAATAAAATGCTGATTGCTGAGTGGAATAATATATTTTTTGTAACAAGCAAACAACAATAACAAGAACAATTAATCTGTGCGTCGCATCTGTGCAAGAATAGGTTATTGCTCAGCGAAATGCCGCAACTTCGGACTACTACAATGAGACAAAATACTTATAGAATGATGTCAATAATTGATAGGTACAATTTCTCCTAATTTATGTATATATTAAATACAAACATTAGGAGAAATTTATAAGGAAAGGTTTTGATTCGTACTTGTAACTTCATGCTTTAAATTCAGAAGCATGTTTATTTTGTTAAATCCAATACCAATTGTAATTTTACTCCATCCCACTCCAGACGCCATTTAAACTAGTATATATCGAAAAAGGAACATATATAGTATGTCCCCACTTCCTGAAGAACCCTTAATCGCCCTAACACTCCACCCCACATCGCGGAACTCAAGTGAACTGAGTTAACTTCCAAGAGACATACTTTTTTCTAACTTGAGAAGTGTAGAGGTTGTGTTCTGATAATCCTTACTGATATTTAATGGTAAAGGGGGTTTATCACGACTAGGATTTAAGGGATTTTAGGTGTCCTGTTAAATGATTAAATTTTAGTAAAAAAATTATCTTACTGTAAGAAATAACCAACTGCGAATCCACAAATACTGATACAGGAAAATCTATTTCCACCATTGCATTATAGTGAGTTTAAAGGTGCCTCCGGATTTCTTCGAGTTTTGCCAATCAACAAGATCGACAGGATTTCGTACCTCAAAACGAAAAACACAACCCTTACCTATCATCACTTCGTTGTTCACTTTGTTGTTCGTCTGTCTGTATATCTGTCTATCTGTCAGTCTGTTAGTCTGTTAGTCCGTCAGTCTGTTAGTCTGTGTTTGTCAGTCTGTCAGTCTGTCAAGACTTTTTACTCAAGAACGCGTGGATGCATAAAGTTGAAATTAATATCAAATACGTAGGTCTAAGTCAATTGGAGCTAAAAAAAATCAAGCTTGTAAGTCAACACAATAAAAAAATAAGGCCATTTATGCGACATATTTTGACGCTCGCAAATTATCAATACCTATAGGGTCCTCGCCGTTGACATAGAATCATGAAATTTGGCAAGAAGCAAGGTCTCACAGCCCAATTAAAAAAGAAATGTTTTGTGATTACAAACTTAAATTTGCAGTTGGAGAATTGACCGTGACGCATATCGATTTATGGGAGAACATATTTTTCGACTAAAATGTTAAGTTTGTTTTTGAGATAATTCAACTATGGAACCCTTCTTTGTACGGGGTCCGACACTCACTTGACCGGTATTTTTCTGTAATAGGTATTTCTTTGACATGACGAGCAGAAGCATTATGAAAAACACGTCTTGAAACAAAAATGGTGTCAAATAACGTTTGTTAATATACACACATCAAAAGTGTCTAGGGATCAAGCATTTTTATGCGGATTTCTTGAGATTGAGATGTGGCTTTGTAATAAATGTATGATTATATAAATTTATATGGATCCTTTTTGGTGCATTTCATAATTTGAAACAGGAACTGTTAATCAAATTCGAGTAAAAGATGAAAATCAGCCGTCAATATTTTCCCTATAAAAACATACAACGCATTGAAGACATTATTAGTGCTACTGTTTCCCTACTACTGATTAAAACCAACGTTATTATGGAGCGGCGACGTCATTTAAGCAGGGAAGAAATGCTCAGAGCCGTGGGAATGATAGAAGCTGGTTCCCGGCAACGTATTGTGGCTTTAGCTCTGAATACAAGTCAGAGTGTTATCAGTCGACTTTGGACACGTTACCGAAGCACTGGTACCGTGGCTGAGCGCCATGGAGGACGGTATCACTGCACCACACGGAGACAAGACCGATACATTCAAATCTTAACTCGAAGAGCTCCAACAATAACCGCCATGATGTTAGCCGTGAGGCTTCATCACTCTTCAGGGAACTTAATTAGCGACCAAACAGTCAGAAACCGCTTGCATGAAGTGAACCTTCATTCCCGAAGACCGCTACGGGTACCACCTATAGCAATGCACAATCGTAGGATTCGATATCAATGGGCTCTTGAACACAGAAATTGGGCAGAAGAACAATGGCGTTTCGTGTGCTTTTCTGATGAGTCTCGTTTTGGTATGAGACCGGATACAAGACGTATACGACACTGGAGAACCCCTGGACGCCAACAGCGATTAAAATCCTGCCAGGAAGTCCATCCTTATAGTGGTGGAACCATCATGGTATGGGCGGGTATTTGGATCGGCGGAAGAACTGAGTTGATTTGGATCAGAGGCAACCTCAACGCTCAAATTTATGCTGAGACGATTGTATCTGACGTCATCGTTCCTCTACAAGTGCAAATCGGTCCCTTATTTCAGTTAATGCATGATAATGCACGACCGCACACCGCAAGATTTGTAAGACCGACTCTCGCCGCAGCTAACATCAATGTCCTGCTCTGGCCTGCTCAGTCGCCAGACTTGAACCCGATTGAGCATGCATGGGATATGCTACAGAGAAGAGCTCTGCCGAATATGGAGGGTATCCAGTCGCAAGAAGACCTTTTTTTGTTGTTGCAACGAACATGGGCGGCCATTCTACAGCGTGATTTGGATGAACTCATTTTGAGTATGCCAAACCGATGTTCTTGTGTTGTTAGTGTTCGCGGTAGAAACACGGATTATTAATTGTTTAAGTTACCCAATAAAATTTTAAAGAAAACTGTTATTTCAGTCTTTTTTTCGAACTTTAATGTTAGTGGTTCAAATGTCAAAAATCCCTTTATTAGGAAAATGGCAAATTTCTTTATTAATGCAAAGGTGACTTGGTTTATCGTTACTGTGACAAACGAAAACACTTTATTTGATGAATCCTTAAAGAAAATTTTAATTAATATCAATCAGGAGAAAAGTTATTGCAAAAATATATGTTGATCCCTAGACACTTTTGATGTGTGTAGTTATAACTAATCTGATTAATACGGAGCTGTGATGTAAAACAGCATCTATGCTGTTATTATAGATTAGGTTTAGCTCGCAGCTTCACCCGCGTGGATGTCGGAAAATATCCCACGGGAGCGTACTACCAGGATTAAAAGTACCCTATGTGTTAATCCAGGCTATAAACTATCTGTGTGCCAAATTTCATTCAAATCCGTTCTGCCGTTTTTGCGTCAATCCGGAACATACACCCAGACACAAACGGACAAAAATTCTAAAAACTATAGTTTAGCATCAGACTCATTTCCACAACTCGTAATAGTTATTTTTTTCAAAAATATTCAACGTATAGTTATTTTATTTACATTTAGCTATTTTATTATATCTATGAATAGATTTATGTAGAATATATAGAATAGAATATGTATAGATCTCAGACAGCCATCTCGTTTTTCAAAAATAATAATGTAACATATATTTTGTATTTTTCATTTTCTGTATGCCCAATATGCACCTGTATTTTTGTTTCTGTGTTCTGAGAACTGTTTCAAACATTTTTATTGGTTTGCAACTCTATGCTCACCAAATGAAAACAGAATCACAGTTCGCAGAAAATAGGATTGGAGCTGTGTTACTGGAAAGCGCTTTTAACCACTAACTGAAAGTAAAAGGAGGGGTAAATATTTTTGCGTATTGCCTTTATACAATATTTATTTTAAAGAATTTAAAAAATAGTTCAAAAAACTGTAACCCGACTACGAAAATATAAAAGTGATCTAAAAAGTACGAAACAAGAAAATATTTCAGACAGAAATCAAGACACAGGTACAAAAATGGTCAAAGTAAAGCCGTCGTCGCATGCCATTATAATTTTGTAGCTGTTTCTGGCACCCCTTGTTTCGTACTTTTCAGATCACTTTTTTTTTGTAGCCGGGTTACAGTTTTTTGAACATTTTATTTTATACTTTTCCATTTTAACGCTTGATAAAGGTTGCGACAACATAAATAAGAGTAAAACAATAGTGAAACGCGGCAAGTCATCGGGCCACGATGGGCTCAGTGTCGAGCACCTAATGTACGCTCCTCAATTGGTATTTATCAGAATTCCTCAATTGTTAAATGCATGTATTTATTGACCATGGTAAAAAAAAAGAATTAAAATTTCTATCTACCTACTCTAATAAACGCCTCTTCCTTTACCAAATTAATAATACTTTATCTATTTTAATATTATTCGTTAATTCATTTAAACATCTATTTATCTTTACATAATCTAGTTTTGAAATAATATGCACAAATAGTTACCATTTAAGTCATTGAAAATATTATGTCTTCTTTTTCTAGCTTCTAATAAATGTATTGTTGGCTTCTTTTTAAATGTTTGATGTAAATTGATGGACTGAAACACAGGTTTTCTTAAACCTAGATAAGGCAGCTATATTACAGTTAGAATTAAATTTTCCTCGATTGTAATTAATGTAAATCATAATTTACATACTTGAATTTTTTTTATATGGTTATTTGCCTAATAACTTCACGAAGACTATGGTCATACCAATTGTAAAGAATAGAACTGGTGATGTGTCCAATATGTCTAATTACCGACCTATACCATTAGCGACAATTTTCTCTAAAGTTTTTCAACGCGAATTTTCCAATAAATGCAGTTTGATTTCCGAAAGGTCCTGTCTACTGATTTGACTATCTTTGCCTTGAAGAACACAGTATATAAATGCGTACAAAGAAACACTAGTGTGTATGCGTGTTCCTAGATCTAAGCCGTGCGTTTGATAGTACCAATTATGGATTAATATGGGATAAGTTGAGAAATTCTTAAGTGCCATCAAAAAGTGTAAACATTTTGGAATACTGGTATTCAAATCAATAATCACGTGAAATGGAATAATGCCCTGTCAAAAACATATAGGTTGACGTGCAGCGTGAGGCAGGGTGGACTCACTTCGCCGATTTCATTAAACATTAGCGGACGTCACGCGGTGTCACCCACGTAGTTCCCCTTCCCGTGGGAGTATGGGGATAAAATATATCCTATGTTACTCGTTGATAACGTAACTATCCATTGCTGAAAGAATTTTTCTAATTTTTCTTATAACTGAAAGAATTCAAATCGGTCTAGTTGTATTTAAGTTTATTCGTTACATACAAAAATACAAGTCTTTCCTCTTTATAATATTAGTATAGATGTATACTAACGAGTTGATTGAAGCACTGAGCAGTACCCGAGCCGGTTGTCGTATTGGTGATGTAAGGGGTAAACAATCCTAGCTATGCAAATGGCATGGTGCTGCTCAATCCCTCAGCCAACGATTTAGAGACTTGTTGCGATCTGCCAGAAATATGCAGCTGAACATTATCTCACCTATAATGTTAGGAAATCGGAGGTTATGATATTTAAATACAGTAAAGGCCCTGATCATATCTAACCGATCAATTTGTGTGGATCTGCCTTAAATAATTTACTAAGTTTAAATATTTTGGTCACAAAATTAAGGATGATTTAGCAGATGCTGATCTGGAACGACAGAGGCGTAGTATTGCGTGTCGAAGCAACATGTTGGCTAGGCGCTTTTCTCACTGCTCCAAACTAGTTAAATAACTCTGTTCAAGGCTTACTGTCAGTCGTTCTACACCAGTCAACTCTGGTACAGGTATACGAAAAGTGCTTATAACACTCGTCGTGTACAATATAATATCGCCTATAGAGTTATATTAAAGATGCCCTGGCGGTGTAGCAAGACTGGCATGTTCGTTCAGAACTGATTTTTACGGGCTCTTGAGAAGACTGAAGGCATCTTTCCTGTCTCGATTATGTGAATACACTAATTAAATAGTATCTGTAATATTTTACTGTGTGTACAGTACCGACCAAAAGTCCATAGGCAATCGCACAAAGCAATAGACTGACGCTTCGGTTTGACTTACGACCTTCTTCTATAAGATGTTACAATACTATAGATACACACACACTCACTTTGTCTGCAACTCATAGTAGTTCATAATTTCAATCAATATAGAATACGGCGTGCTAGCTCAGTGGATAACGTGCTTTGGTATGTGCGATTAAGGCGAGCCGAGCGAGGGTTCAAATCCCATCTGTGGTTTTCTTGTAATTTTTAATAATTACATTCATAGTTTTTGTTATTTTTTAATAATTATTATTCAGTTTTTGTTATTTTTTAATAATGACTAGTTCAATAATCATTCGTTTTTTGTTTCGGTCGTCTTGTTCACATAAATATTAAGGTTTAGCAGGTAGACCACAAAAAACTAAGTAAATCATTTCGATTTCTGTGGGGTAGACAGACGCAGTTCGTTACGCGTATTCGCGATTGCTACGGTCTGTTCCCAGCCAATCTCAAAACTTTGTTGGTTCGTGGTTATTGTTGGTGACGAGTATTTAAGTATTAGCGGTGTTGTGGTTATTGTTTTCAAAATGCAGTCAAATATAAATATTGAAGGGAGATTAAATATTATTGCGCTGCGTAAAAGTGAATGTAATTTAGACAAATATCTAATGAGACCGGACTAAGTGTGAGTGTTATCATTTAAATATTTCATATTTTACTAAACATAAATCTTAATCAAAGGTATTGTTGATAGAACAGAGGTATTGTTGAGACAGAAGATGCCTTTAAAATTTTAAATTCATTATGAGGTTTAATTCGATTAGTGAATGATAAATAATTATTATGTGTAATAAATACAATGTTATTCTTTGTTCTAGAGAAATACTGTGACTGTTAAGAGGAATGAGGAAGAGGCTTATTATCGAGCAGTAGCGACGTCAAATGATGGAGGAATATGAAACAAATGGTTTCATACCAACGAGATATTTTGCTGAATTATTAAACACGTCATTATGAACCGTTCGCTGTGCACTCTGAAGACTTGTATCACTGAAGACCAGCTAGGAAGCCGTTTTCGACAGAAAGGCATAAACAAGAACGTTTAAGTTTCGCACGATAATATTAAGACTTCAAGTGGGACACTGCTAGATTTTAACCTTAAAATATTTACCGGACCAACTTAATAAACAACAGATTCGTTATTGCATGAATTGGTGGTAACGATTTTTTAAGCAAGTTACAATATGTTGTTTGTCGTATTTCTCGCAGATAGACCGAAAATGTTTAAGATTATTTTAGTAATATTATTATTTTAGGATTACAATTTGAGGTTAAGTTTCAATCTTCTTTTCGTAAAGAAAATGAATACTTAAGCTATAACCTCAATACCAACAAATATTTACTAAAGCCAAATAAAATGTAAAATAAATAATGTAAACAAACTGCCCATACTTTACCTTAAAATCACCTATTTTGTAAGTAGTTTTTTTTTACATCTTGATTACTTCTTACTATTACTTCGACCATGATCAAAGCTAACTAATAATAAGCTAGCTAATATTTATGGTGAAAAAATCAATTTAAAATTTGAAACATTTCATAATACAAATATGTCAAAATAATATAAATTACTTCTAAGTTTTTTGACATCTATTTCACATCTTATTTAGCTGACGTAATGACAAATAATTGCAGCAATATATTATCTATAAGTAAAATAAATATAACGAATACAATTTTTTAATTTTGCTATCACATATTACGCATTTTTAATTCTAAAACCTTTATTGCAATAACAGCATTAATAAAAAGGCAGCAATAGTTAAGATATAATATTATTGCAAACAAAAATATTAATATTTGCAAAAACTGCACTGTGCTTGACGAGGTTGGAACCTAAGCCAGTTTGCATCTCAGACCAATGCTTAACGCGTTATGCTATCTGCACACGTAAGTTTGGTTTGAATTTTAGCATTGCCATAAACTGGCCAAGGTCAAGCGCATGATGCGTGTTGTCTAACAAAAGCGACGGAAATATATATTTGTTTCGGTAGTGAGGCGCAAGTACGCGACGATACGACAGTGTGTAAAGCGCAATAATGCGTTCTCTGTGGTGTGTGTGCCGTGTTGTTTACACATACAGATATACGGACTATACCGCGTGTTCACAGCAATATGATTCTTAACGTGCTTATGCACTTTTGAACGCTTACTGTACCTGCTAAGACGCTAATAATTATGCTGAAATCTAGTACTTAATTTTAATCCAATTTCATGTAATTTATTGTAATATAATTTAATGTAATTTAATTTTAATATTGCTATGGTTTGATACCTAAAATAAATGAAATATTAATAATAGGTTAGTAATAAATATTTAATCATGCTTTTTTATTGTAAAATAGGTATTAAATCATTTTACAGCCGCGCCGTACTTAACGCAGGCTCACTTTTGCTCATTTTTACAACCGATTCCTCCGTAGGGCCACAGGCTCCCCCTGGTATGTTAGGAACGAGAGTCTCCATCTCGACCTTAGAATTCCCACGATCCACCAATTTCTAAAACGCCTTGCAAAGCGTTACTTCGATTCCGCGGTCAAACATCGCAACCCTCTGGTTGTCGAGGCCGCCAGTTATGTCCCAAGTAGGATTAGCCGTACCCGCCGTCCTAGGCACATTCTCACCGACCCAGATGACCCCATAACCCTCCTCCAGGAGAGCAATAGGGCCACTAGTACTCTACACAAATACAGACGCCTCCCGTCATTCCGACCTCGCCGTCGAGGTCCTTTGCGATCGCGCCCGCGCCCCCGAGTAAATGATACTCCTCCCCGACCCTTGCTCGATAACGAGGTGCCAGCAGTGGTTTCGGCTGTGCACGTAGCTTTAAATTCCCCGATTAATAATAATGATCAAAACCTTGATCCAGCCCGTCCCATCTTTGATGTCCTCCCTCCGGTGACGCCCTAAGCCGAGGCTCGTACCCCACAGGGGGTGCCCTTAGCGAGCGTTCACCTAGCTTTTTAGCTTAGTTTTGTATGCCCCTGGCTGGAGGCTTTGAGTGTAGCAGCTTAAGGCAACCACAGGATTGACCGGTTAAGTAGTCATGACCTCAGAGGTCAGCTACGAGATGCCCAACAGAAAAAAAAAAAAAAAATGCTCATTTTTACCAAATTTTATAAATTTATTTACTTAAACAATATTATATATACTCGTGCCTATCAAGATCTTTCTTTTGATACCAAACATATCATGATTATCTTAATTTAAAAAAATTCGAGGTCAAAAATTTACGTGTAAAGTCCACCATATTAAATTTAGGAAGAATTTGTATAGCCTATGTCACAGACCATTATTTAGAATCTAGCGATACCTCGTTCATCTAAATCGGTTCAGTAGTTTACGCGCTACGGTAAATACTAACATACATACATACATAGACTCCTAAAATCTTAACCCTTCCTTTTGGCTTTGCCATAGTCGGGTAAAAATAGCACAACATCGTTATAGTAACAACGCGCTTGTTGCCAGATAAACAAAAATTAGTTGCTGCAACAATGTTTGCTTAGGCTTACAACTTGTAGATTATGTAGAGTGCCTAAAATATGACTAAAAGTGCAACAGCAGCAAAGATATAATCTATCCGACCAAAATCATCTAAAGCGCAATTAATAGCACAGTTAGCGATAAATTACATTCTGTGATTACTTCCTCACACACTGACTTATTAATTTTAAAAACATTAGGAAAATCGTCTACTTTTACTATGTTTGTAAATATGTGAGCACCATGTATCTATCATATAATTAAATTATCGGTCGTTGCTTCATTTTTAATTCTTTTTACCTATTGTGGTATAGTAATTTTATTCTAGGTGCATCGTCTTCACATATAATTATTTAAGTAATGTACGTACTAATACAAACTATTGTAAAACATTTTAAAAGAGTAACGGTGGAGTTTCTTGCCCATTCTTCTCCATACGAAAACTACCTTTTGGAAGGGGCGACTAGAATCAATTATATTATTTTGTAAATTTTGTCGTTCAAAAGTGCCATACATGGGCCTATTTGAAATAAATGTTTTGACTTTGACTTTGACTTTGAAAAGCGCTTAATTTCCAAGTTGTTACAGTTTGCACCTAAGATGTTCTAACCTGTGTTATCTCGGATCAGACACTGCATCATTTGTAAGAACGGAGCCAATTAGACGAAGGTATTATCTATCTGAGTAATTGTGTGTTTCATTACATCGCATCTCTTATTCACTACAGCAGTAATGGCCCAGTGGTAACGGCCCCGACTGACGAGTTGTAGGTCGTAGGTTTGAACCCAAGCAGGTAATTTACTTTGTATAAATCATTTCATCACCAGCTGCTCTCAAAACGGTGAAGGAAAACATCGTGAGGAAAGCGGCGTCTCCTAGAAACAAAAATTCGAAAACATGTGACATCTACCAACCCGCACTGGGCCCGCGTAGTAGATTACAGCCCACTCCCTCTTGAAGAGAGGAGGCCTGTGTCCAAGCAGTGGGAACACTATTATGCTTAAGTAGTGACGTTACTTTCAAACCTGTGGTCGGCAAAACAGGGTACATTTTCTTCAGTATTCGATTTAATAATTCTAGCTGTTTTTCATCAGCAGAGTGAAATTGAAACACCAAGACATAATATTGTAACGCGTTGATTATTAGGTAATTATTAACGTAGCAAATTACGGTCCAAACCGTAATCTACCAATATAATATTATACTTATAAAATACCTTCACAATAAACGATCGTGATGCCTGTATGATAATATTACCATATTTTCCGCTCAAATCTGTGTGGTTCTTTCCTCAAAAGACCATTTCAGACACTAATCTACATGGTCCACATATGGCCTGACCAAGATTATGTCTGGACTTTAAAAGAGACTGCAACCTCTAAGTTTGTTTCGTTCTTTCTTCTCAGAGTAGTCAAATAGGAATAGCCGAACTCATCTAGCTTATTAAAGTGAAAAGTTTTTTATGCGTGTTGGGCATTTTTGAGATGGGATTAAACCATTGATTTCGCGACACCGTGATGACACCAGCTTTTGACCATTAAAAAGACATCAACGCGTTGATTACCGCGGTGCTGATATTTTTTTCAAGTTTTCACTTCTGTCAGCACTCCCGGAGTGCCAATGTTTATTATAATTTTTTATTTTTTTATATGACGTTTAAAAGTGGTAATATCGTATTTACAGAATAAACAATTTAATTTCATTCATAATCATCAGGTTTGGCAAACCAAGCGATAATCGCAGAGTGCTATTTTTAGCTTCGAAAGACACTTTCGCTAGACGTAATACCTAGGTTACCTTCAATGGTCGTTGCAAAACCAAATTCTTTCTCCATTATTATGTTAAAAAAGTGTTCACAATAGAGGATTTTAATACTTATGAACATGTCTCAGTACAACCAACTTTCTGCTCTAGTACCTAGTACTTTTAATTACTTAGTTAATTCTATTTTAAATAGCCAGTACTATTCGCAGTCTGCACTGGAGTGAGATAAAAACTTCTCAAGAGAAAATCGCTTTCACAATATTGCCAAAAGTTTTGTACTTTAAATAAAGCTGTATAAGTTGGTAGCTCTACGACAAGCGCCAAGTCAATAGTATCTCGTTAAAAGTTATCCGTAGCAGCAATGTGTCCAAAACTTGAGCGATGAAACTACAAAATATGGGACTTTACTCCGAAATAAAACTTATCATAATTGCCACTTAACCCTTTTTGCTATAGTGCCAAAAATAGTAAATATTTATGTGTTACCAATACTAAACTTTGCTTTATTCAACAACAAATTTTATTGAAAAAATATCTATTGTAAGAACGTTGCATCAAAAATTCGGGCTACGTGACCTACATTGAAACAAAATCTTAAGACCATGAGACCCAAGAAAATTTTTGTTTCACTTAACTTGAAAACACATTTTACGTTTAAGCACCACATGCCTTATCGCTAACTGAAATGAATTTGTTTAAAACATTCATAATTTAAAATTCAGCAACTTTCACTTTTTTACTCGACTGCCCAAGAAGGAGTGTAAATGTTTTAGGGTTCGTGTATGTATGTATGTATGTTTGTAGGTATGTGAATTTCTTTGTGCTACAATAACTTTTAAATGCCTGAACAGATTTGGATGTATGGGGTATCATTAGAATTCTTTCATCATTCCGAGTGACAAAAGCTATAATTTTTTTAAATATATGAAAATGGCGGCAGTATGGCTCCATATTCAAATGTGAAAATAAAATAATTTCTTCATTTATTACAATATGGCTATCTAATTGAAGGCCTTGATGAGCAAATTCCAAAACTTTATAATTTATTTGCATAGATTTTACATAGGCAGGAGTGTACATGCAAAACAAAAATTTAATCCCCACGCCATCCACCCCTCGCCTTGCCTCGCCGCCGCGAGAGTATAAAACCACCTTTAGCGCTTAAATATTCAAGTCACCTAGCATGATATGATTAATAAAAAATAATCTTGTCACTAAAATATATAAAATAAAAATAAAGAATTAAAGCACAACTGCCCTGCCAAAAAACGAACTAAAAAGTATTAAACAAGTTGTATCAGTTAATTTGTAATTGTCCTTGCAGTCGGGGGACCTCTTAGATTAAAAAGTGTTCCACACAACGTCTCAACGCTGCATCGATCCCCCGACTGCAATGACAATTACAAATCAACTAATACAACTTGTTTATTACTTTTTAATTCGTTTTTTAGCAGGGCAGTTGTGTTTTTTATTTTTTTGCAATCTTCATATCTTTGACTAAAGTAGACATTGACTGATTGATTGCTACACTAAAGGTCAAATGATTTTGTGTTTGTTCGACTAGGGCGTACGTTTCTAATATAAATTCTTTTGAAGGCCAATTTCCGTAATTAAAAACGATCAAAGTCTAGTATCAATCTCATGTTGGCGACAATCAATGTCAAAAACTTGTCAAACATGCAGGGTAAATTAGAATTGGTACACGATTTTTGAGACGGGTCAATAATATCCTAATCGCTGTAGTTAAAGAAAAACGGTCTTAGGAGGCTGTTCTTATGTTTTTGAGAAATTGTGAATTGCATTCACGGATTTTGTCACACAGGCAGCAAGAAAATGGTCAATTTTCACAAAAAATTATCTTGATGCCATTCGATCCTGTTTCTTATAAGGATCCAAAAACTATATGGGATCAACTGAGATTTAAGTAGTGAAAAAATTAGAAATTACAAAAAACCTTTCGCATACATTTCGTAAGAAATGAGACTCCGAATTATCGATCTAGTAGACTAGCCGCTACAATGAAAACTGGCCGAAAAAAAAAACAAAATAAATTAAAACTTCGAATTTCGAACGAATACGTGTTATAATTGTCTTTACTTTAAGAAAAGAATTAAGATACAGTATGTTGCTTGTGATTTCTGTAATTCTGAGAAAAAATGCTTCAAATAATTTAGAACGTTTAGACTTGTATGGTTTTTTTGCGATTTCTGACTTTTCTAGTAATCAAACCCCAGTTGGTCTTATATAGTGTTTTGATCCTTATAAGAAACAGGATCGATTGGAATAAAAAAGTTTTTGTGATAATTACCCATTTTCTTGCAGACCGTTAAATTTATAAAAAAAATCTGTGTATGCAGATCAAAATTTCTAAAAAAATTAAGAACAGTCTCCTTAGACCGTTTTCCTGTAGCTACAACGGTTAAGGTACCCATCTCAAAAATCTACCCTGTAAGCATAGTGGTAAATTGGAGGTATTTTTGATAGAGTGAGACTGAGTTTGGAATGTTGATTCTTAAAAATACGGAAATTGCCCCTCTGTTCACTCTCCAAATAGTCCTCTAAATATTTATATTTATAACAAAAAGGGTACCTGTTACTGATGACTATTCTCGATCCAAAAAGTTCCGTATTCCATTTACGTCGCGACAAACTTTTGATTCATTATGGTGAGAGTGCGCCGGCGTCGTCCCCGCACTGCCTAATGGCCCGGTGTCACTTTCAAGTTTTCCATTTTGTTATTGTTACACATTTTTCAAGTTGATCCCATTTGTTCCTGTTCCCTCTTTGCACTTTTGGCGCAAATAAAAGTTAATAATAAAGTAGAACTATACAGAAGTTTCGGAGACTTTGTAACTATATATTTGTTTGCGGGTTAAAGTGATGTGAGCTTGTAATACGTGAGTAGTGTGGCATCTATCAACCCACACTTTTTGTAGTTTTCACTCTGTTTTTCCACAAGGATATTCTTTATAACATTATGAACTTTTTACATCCTTTTTGAACTAACTTTATTCTCTGCAGCACGCGTAGCATGACCACCGTAGAAACGGGTTTTGTCGACCGGGTGTCGTCGAAACTGACAGATTGTGATTGTTTATCAATCATTTTGTCTATTCTTCCGTCGACACGTAACGACTCTTTGTAATGACAACTTCGCGTAACCGGCTTAGGTATCATTAGAATCTAATGGTATCTAAGCCCGTTACAAAGCTTGTCCCTTGTCCAGATGATTTGACAAGGGACAAGCCTTTGTAAAACTTGATTCACAAAACTTGTTAGTGAATTACCTTCAAACTTCGTAATTTAAAATTCCACATTTTCACAAATGTATCATCACCAAATGGTCAACAAAAATAGTTAGTATATTTAAAGATGATAGCAAGCCACAAAATACTGCATCCCCAGAAGCAATCTATTCTTGAAATCTAACCCAGATATCTTTCTATCTTTAAACTAACTCTGCATTTTTATTTATATGAAACCAACAGCAGATTGAAGGTCAAAGGTGAAACACGATGGACAGTGTTGGCAATAATACCAACCGTTTTAACCAAACATATGAAAGCTAAACTTTTTGGCAAGATTCTCAATTTCAAGCGAAAGATACGAGAAAAACTAGGAAGTTGTATCTCATCTTGTGAAATGAAAATGTAAAGCATATAAGTACCTACTTCTATTATTTATTACAGAACCGTTTATGTAAACGAAAAGAATCGAAGAATTGTTTATCAAAAATTGGTAAGTATACAGGGTGGCAGGGACATCGACACAAAAACTGTTACCATGGATTCAGGATATGATTCTGAACCCCGTTGAAATATGTCGTCGGTTATTAGAAAAAAAATCAGCTGTTCCATACATTTTGACCACGTAGGTATTGCACTTTTATATGAAACAGCCGTTTTTTTTTTGGTTCTAAGACATGCGAATTATCTCACAATGTTACCACAAAAAATATTTACACAAAATAAAGCGCCTACTTGGGTTCGAATCCACGACCTATTGTTTAATAACCCAACCAAAAAAAAGTGGTGGCCCAGTGGTAGCAGTCCCGACTTACGAGTACTCGTAAGTCGGGACTGCTACCACTGGGCCACCACTTTTTTTTGGTTGGGTAATTATCAAATAACTTCTCCCGCTCTGGGAACGGGAGGGCGTGTCAGACTCTTACTGTCTAAAATCCACCCATGTTCCTTCAGTTGCTTATTGCCAAGGGCCACGATATCCCTTTCGGACTTTCCCGCGACCCCGGCTGAACTGAGCCACCACTGCTCTCCAAATAGATCCAGACTGACAACAAAAACAAAAGAAGTACCCGACACCAGAAATAAGCTAAGTTCCACCACAAAGTTTATAATATTCATTCGATGGTCACATTAGATTTTATGTCGCAGACCGCTTTAGCAATTGAGTCCGTAGCTCCGAACATTTCTATAATGCTTTACCGAACCCGGTATGAATGCTTGAATACGAGCATTGTTCCAACAGTTTTATTCTATTACACGACTAAAACTTTAAAGAGGGCTCTCCGACTGGGACAGCTATAAGCACTAAATCAAAACTTTCCCGTTAGGGGGCGCTCCTCGACTAGTTCGAGTGAATACGTTCGGGGATGGGTCGGCTTACCGAATTGTCCGTTTTCCATACAAACTCTTTGAAGAACAAGCGACGATGGGAATTGCTTCCGGAGAAGTTTTGGATAATATTTTATCTTGAAATTACTAGCCTAAGATGATACATGATACGTAGTAAGGAACTTACAAACTCGTTTACCGAAGCGAATTGCTCTTTAATTAGTTATTATTGTTATTCCTACATCCAATAGACGATATTGAGTTCCGAAACATTTTCCAAATATGAACTAATATTTGTCAGAATAGTTCTGACCTGAGCGAATAACTTTGTTGGAATGAAACATTACACGGTAGCTATTTGTCAAACTTGGATTCGATTACGTAATCTGAATTCGAGTCCCAATGCCGAAACTAAGCAATATGATTAAGTAGAAAGTTCTATTCTACAATAAATCGAGAGATGGGATTGATTTCGTTGGAGCAATAAGTCGTGTAACTAATAGGTACACTATCATGGTTTCCTGACCGCGACCGGGAGCTATTAATAAATGTCACACACATAACGAAACCCTTCGTCAATTAATAGTTGTGTCGGAGACAGGATTCCTTTCGTGGTCACGCGTCATTAGCGAATGACATTTAGAGGTAGCTCTCGCCCTATTTCTACTTAGAACTATAATGAACAGCTAAGTAAGTTTAAATGGTGGTTGCTTTACTTTCGTCTAACATGATATTTTGCGCTTAGTGATAATGGGTCTGAGACAGAGTCTGGTTCCACTTGAAGTGTATTTTCTTCCGTTTTTCTTTGCGTTTAAAGGGGTGGTTCATTGACCTGGCGAAGGCCAGCAGTGACGTCATTCAGGCCCTAGGGTTTGGCGTGGTTTCAAAGTTTCGGAGGTACCGTAAATCAGTCAGCCGCCAAATTAATTGCTATACCTACTAACTACTATTTAACACGCATATAAACCGCTACTGATTGAGTAGACGCTTTAATTAGTTTAATGTGATAATTAATGTAGTATAAGAGTAAATATATCCATTGGGAGTAGGAATATTAAGAGCATTACCTACTATATAATGTAACAATACCTCTCTATCCCATATTCTACATGTTGTCTGGAAACGAGAATTTCACAGTATAATTCAAACTTAAATTTTAAATCCTTAAAAACTTTTAATAACCATTAAATAAACGATCAATTTACCAATTAGTCACTTATAGGAACGCCAGTCAATTTACCGATAACGAGTAACTCGTAAGTTTATTTTAATGGAGATAACGCTTCGTAATGAGTCATGGAGGCAATCAATCAATTAATTAAAATCCCGCATCTGCAGATAACCATCCGCCATTGAACATTACCATCGCGGTCGTCTGCTGTGGCTGCAATGATAAGTAATTGTCAAATGGATAGGTGCTAAAATTGATGGAAAATGGTAACATTAAAAATGATTATTGGGCTTAAAATTAATGGCTTTATTATAAAAGTAAATTCAATGCTGTAAAATATATAACGGAATACTAATTAAAATTAAATTGGTTTCATTTAAAGTAAAGAGTTAATTATTCATGATCAACAAAAGTTTTAAGTAGCGACGGTAAGTATTTGATGATATCCATATCCGCTTGGTCATTATTTAATGGAAAGTTAGCCGCAATGTATAATTATACCTTTAAAAAAAATTGCAGTTCATCTCCAGCAGAATAAGTCTGTCGGGATTTCTATGATTAGCTCTCAAAAGGCTCCTTCAGGGCTATAGATCTTCGTGACAGTGCGTTTTATGATATGCACAAGGGGAGGCTATTATTTTTTGGGCATAACCATATCCAATGCATGCCCAGGAAATTAAAAACCGGTTTCCTGCAGCTTGTGTATACATAAAAAATAACGTGAACCTTAAAGAAAAATATCTGTTACTAGAATAAAACACGCCAAGTTAGTAACTATACTTACCTGTACTTCTATTCTAAATAAATTGTATTTCTTGGTGTACAAAGTTGTGTAGCTCTCAAGAATTCACCGGCTGCAAGGTTCACACTGATTCAGATTCCATGCGTGTTGCTTGTTCCAAGTTCTTCGTTTATATTCATGTTAAATCTTTTCTCTTTGTTTACTTTGTTTTTAATAGCTTCTGATTGGCTAGGTTTTTTCCACTGCTGTAGATGGGAGTTTCTGATTAGCTTGTATTCTTTTTTTATACTAACGGTGCTATAGAGTGAGAATATTTTGGCATACGGGGGTCACCGCACTGCAATATAAAAAAAGAAGTGTGTGACACTTTCTACCCTCTATTAAAATAAATGTTGTAGAATTCTGCTACAGACCAGAATTACTGTTTGTGATCCTGTATCGTTTGACTTCGGTTGTAGAATTAAAGGGAGATGAAGGACAAGAGTTTTGTTGGTATTGGACAGGCAGCCCCACTATTGAATTTACAGACTCACTTTTCTTTGGAACAGAACATAAGATTGTATTGAAAACCCTGTATTTTGGCCAAATAGATGTTGGGGTTTCCCACCACCCCGCGTGTTGGGAAACCCCAACATCTACCAGAACTAAAAAAGAAGATACTAAAGTATAGTTAATGTTTTCCATTTCTTATAACAATGTTATATCCCATACCTAGGTATCTATCCCTTTATTCAAGAAATTCTATAAGGAATGGGAAATAGAGCACAAGACCTAAACTTAAACGAAGATATTAGAAAACTGGCTGTATCTAGACGAAGACCAAATATGAGGCTATGTTTCTATTTCAAGAAACATTGCCAGTTGGAGAAGTCTACTTTATTTCGATTACAGAGTATACAAGTAGGACAAATAAACTATTGTGGATTCGTAAACTGAATAAAAAACCGGCCAAGTGCGAGTCGGACTCGCGCACGAAAGGTTCCGTACCATTATCTATAAAAACGGCAAAAAATCACGTTTGTTGTATGGGAGCCCCCTTAAATATTTATTTAATTCTATTTTTTTTTGTATTTGTTATTATAGCGGCAACAGAAATACATCATTTGTGAAAATTTAAACTATCTAATTATCACGGTTCATGAGATACAGGCTGGTGACAGACGGACAGACAGACGGACGGACAGCGAAGTCTTAGTAATAGGTTCCCGTTTTACCCTTTCGGTACGGAACCCTAAAAATAATGTCAGATGTTAAGATAATACATTTAATAAATATCGATGACGAGGCAGAGGCATTTAATAAGAGGCAAACAGTTTCACAGAGACACGGCGAAGCTGACTCATATCACATGTTGCTCGCCGATCTGTCTCCAGCCTACTAGATATACACCGTATGCCCGTGATTGATGGACGGTATATTAAATAAACCGCACCGATATTACATTTCAAACATATCGGTTCCTTCAGCCAAGATTGATCGCCCCCCGTTTATAAAGACACGAACAAAACTTTCATTCGACCTTGACAACTGAAGAACGTTTCCCGCAAGAAATTAAACACCCAGCTCTATTTTCAAGGAAATCCTCCGCTGTCATCAATCAAACGTTATAAAACCATTACAATTAAAATGATGAATGTGTTAAGAACGTATTTAGGGGGATGCCGCGGTTATCCCGCCGCCGCCGTAATGGTAAACTTCTGATTTGTAAGGTCGCCTCCTCCCACACTGGAGTCAGAAAACAAAGAAATATTTCACTCGTGTAATGGATTGAAGTCAGCTTCAAACTTTTCACATTCAGCAAGTTTTCGAACAAATTTATCTCTAGAGGAGCGGCGCAAATACATCAAACTTGAAGCAATTTCAAACATTTGTTTCATGAGAACGTTTACAAGCGGACCAAATTAATCCTCTTGTATTGTAGTTGGAACACGCTTGCGATAGTTAGCTATAAGTATTAATGGCAGATAATACCAGGTTCGCTATCATTATCTAAAATACCACTTACCGAAGTATCTATCTACGTAGTTAAACACATAGTTTAATTAATAGCGTTTCAAATTCATTACTAGATATCATTCAGAGTAAAATTCACGTTAATCTGCTAAATAGATCCAACTTTGTTTGTACTTTTTGCTGGCTAAAAGGTACATCTATCATGAAAAGTACTAAAAGTCTTAATCTATTGAATGAGTTGGCAAATATTTTCGGCGGTTTTAATGTGTGGCGAGATTTATAGCAACTAAAAGTTATTGTTATGCTTAAAGGATGCCTGAATACGGGCGTTGTCATCACCGAGGCGGGCCTCGGAAACGCTGGCGTGACGATTTGGACTCGTTCCTGATCTGGCCGGAGAAGGCATAGGATAAAGGAAATTGTAAACTATGAAGTACACCTTTGACTACCAGTCGAAAATTATAAGATAGTTATTAATATTACATTATCCTTTATTTCATTATTAATCTAAACTTAATATTATAAAGAGAAAAGATTAGATTTTTGGTATGTTTGTTTGTTACGCTTTCACGCTAAAACGGCTGAACGGATTTGAATGTTTCGCACATGGGTAGACCATGACCTGGGTTACCTCAATATTTCTACGGGATCGGCACTTATGAGGGTGAAACCGCGGAGCGTAGCTAATAAATTGTATTTTTTAAATATTAGTTTTATAAAATATAAAAACATTTAAAAAAATAATAGCCCAGCGGTATCGCGAAGAACTTTACCTTACATTATTATTTCATTATTGCTACTACCACCAAAGTACAAATAAAATTATGGACTTTAGTCTGAAATAAAATTTTATTTAATTTAATATGTGCAACAAAACTAAATCGTACTAACAACCATATTTGAAGTAAACATTCAGAGTAGGTAAATAGATTATTATTTTTGATATAATTAAGATCGTGGGGCAAAATAACAGCGGCACGTAGGAGGTCTCATTTTCCGAAATGAAGTATGAAAATCTGCCCACGCTATAAAATAATTAATCTCCTATTGGAATCTAATGCAGAATTTTAGTATAATGATACTTAAGTGTGGTTTCAAGTACAGGAAATCATTATTACAGTATTAAATGTTTATTTTGATCTTAAACTAATAGGCTGTCTTTTCTATATATCCTGTAGGGGTCGTATCTAAGGAATAGGTACGTGAATGTAGAATTATTTGACCTTAATAAGATTGATATGGGTACCTAAAGACGTATCTACTAATAAAAAAAGTTCAACAAATAAATTGAACTTATCAGCGTAGGAAGTACACATCTTATCACAAAACTCCTACTCACAAAATATGACAAGAATATTGATAGTTATAACTAAAAAAGAACCTATTTTTTTCAGCCATTACTTCGTAACTTATAGAACAGAAACGAGGTTCCATATTAATAATGTAGCAAAAATTGAGCAAGAATATCGCAGTCAGCGAGTTCAGGTCAAGTAAAGTACAACAAGTTACGTACGGCAAGGGTTGGTGAGTCATAAAACTTTCAGACAGTAAACTTGGTTGAAGAAGTAGAGTTAGGATAGTTGATCCCGATGTGTCGCGGTCCCGCGTTTGTTTTAATGGCTAAGTTGTGATTTATCGCTCTACCCCGGATCAACTTGCTGTTTCACTTTCTTAGAAGCTTTTAATCTAATTAAATATTCACCTGAGCAAGTTTGTTGTAATAAATAATTCAGAAGTTCATTATTGGATTGGTGTGTGATTATTTTTGGGAGTTTAAGTCGGAGTTTGCTATGTTTATCAACTTTGTATTTTTGTACAAGACCCGTAGGCGTACCTATTTTAATAATGGAAAGATTTGACCAAATCTAAAACATTTTCGAATATTCTACAATTTTAAAATAGAAATGCTTATTTCGAATAGCTGTCATGTAAAACTAGTTCAAAAGATAAATAGTTTTCTGGATTATATTACACAGAACTTTTAATATTTTACATACATAACATTACGCCTTGTTTCCCCGAAGGGTTGGGCAGAGGTGTCCCTTTAGCAGGTTCACCCACATTTCGCCAGATATGTCTTAAGTCCCATGTAATAGGGGGCGAGCCTATTGCCATCAACCGGGCACAAATCCAGACTCCGGGCTGCTACTGAGAAATTTCAGATAGAAAAACCCAATAGCACTTTGCCCGACCCGGGAATCGAACCCAGGACCTCATGCTCAGCAGTAGCGCTTACGACCACTAGACCAACGAGGCAGTCACCTAGACCAACGAGGCAGTTAATATTTTCTACCTAAAATAAATCAAACCCACATGGGACTTAGATATAACTAGCAAAATGTAGGTGTAATACACCTCTGCGTACACTTTAGGCGAAATACTAGCCTGATAAAATACAATAGACATTGATATATTTAGTAACCCATGGCGTGGACCACGGTCGGACACAAAAGATCACCGCCGCCGATCGCCTCCACGAAGACATGGCGGTGCCCCGCCCAAACCGGGCAGACCTCCACCGTATGCTCCACTGTGTCCTCCGGGCGATCCACACAATGGTGACACCCGGCGTTTCCTCCCGCCTTATCCGGAACAGGAACCTGCCAAAACAACCGTGTTCGGTGAGGACCTGCGTCAGGCGGAAGGTGAGGACACCGTGGCGCCTCTCTAACCACTCCTCAAAGAAGGGACTTATAACCGCAATTGGGGCGTGCCGATACACTCACTCCCTGCAAGGTAAAACATTTTATTTTGGTAAAAAGCAATACCACCTGAGTGTGACTGCAGTAGAGGTCATGAGGCGTGCTTATTCGGTGCTTACACACTACTCGCCATCTATCACTGGTGAGCCAGTTTTAAGTAAAACCTACACAATCGAAGAGCCAATTACATAAGCAAAACTTTCTGACTCTCTAAAAAAAGATAATCCAATTAAGGCCCCCAGTCAGGGCAAAACATTATGAACTATCCAATTTCCCAGAGTTATGTCGAAACAAATACATCCCTACATACACTCACTCCCTGCAAGTTAAAATAAAAAATCTTGTAGGTATAAAAAAACAAGATCACCTGAGGGCAATTGCAAAGGACGTGGGGTGTGTTTATTCGGTGCTTACAAACGACTCTCCATCAATCACTGGTGGGCCAGTTTTTAGGGGCCATAGCTCCCAACGGACTGGACTTGCAGTCGACGTCCCTTGACATGCCTACAGGCCAAAAAACTTACGGGTTTCGCCATTGGGATATGAATTAACGTGTTTTTCGTTTGGTTTACCTTTTTAGCTAAATCCATAGATGTTCTGGTAAGTTTGGTCGGTTGAAAAATAATAGTCTTTTTTACACTAACCAACTTTACCTTTATTTATGAGGGATATTATTATGTAGTTTTTACTTTCTAAGTTTAAATATGTCATTACAGACATCGGTGAAGGAAAACATTATAATTAAGAGCCATATTACCTTAGCTCAAAAACACTTTTTATCTCACTCACACCATAATGCTTGCGGACTGAGTGGGAAGCTTGTGGCTTCAAGACGCCAATACTTTAGGTAATTTCTTTTGAATTACTAATTATAAGCATAATATATTATATTGACATAATTTACAACGGCATAACGAAATTCAGCATAATGATCATTACGCATAATATTATTAGGCTTAAATGTTTAGCCATAATGTTTATTGTCATTAATACTGTTGGCATTATAATAATGAAGCATATTTTTATAAAGCATAATGTTTTAAATGCATCATGACATTTACACATAATTATCTTTGGAATAAAATAATCAACCCTGATAAATAACTCCGTAACGTGAATTATTAATGTAACTCTCGCATAATTACAAAACTAAGTGACGACCAAAATCACGAACTATTATCAAAACAAATACCAAATCACAACCATGAACCTAAAGCTTCTCGAAAACAGGTAACGTTTTTCATTTTTACTATTTGCGTTGATATAACTCATTTAAAAACAAACATGTTCGCAGCTTAAGAGTGGCCCAAGGGATAATTCAATAAAATATTGTCATTAAGGAATTATTCTAATCCAATAGAATAATTCCTAAATGACAATAAATAATTAATAGAAGAATAAATATTATGCAACTCCAAATTATGCCAAAACAAATTAGACCGAATGACATTTATCCTAACCATTGTATTATGCCACAGTAATATTATGGTTATAAAAGTTATGCTAAAACGTTATGCCAAACAATATTATGCCAAAAAAAATATATGCCAAGAGCGGGATGCCAATTCCCATTTCTTATTATGGTGAAAGTAATGGTAATTAACAAAAAAAATAAAACATTGTTTCAGTTTCATGATCTATTTTTGAAGTATTTTTGAATACCAGCTAAACCACTGGTTGTTCGGTTTGGAGGTAACTTTATTTTATTTTTTCTATCGAGAAAGTTTATGAAATCGTGTTCGTCAAACATAGTACTTAACATTAATCCTCATCTTTAACATTATTAATTTCAAAATTAATGCTGCAATATTTTAGATATAACGGAGAATCGTGCTAAGCAATTTGAGGTACTATAGGCCTATAAATAACTCTGAAATCACCAACCCGCCTTGAGCAAGCGTGGTGATTAGTGCTCGTGTCTTCACTGTATGAGAAGAGGCCTTTGCCCTGTCACTGCGCACAGTGTCAGGTTGGTATCAGGATTCCGCAAAAGTATTTAGTAATACTACAAAAATGTAAATTCGAAGCCTCCAAACATTTTAAGCTCTGGCTAAAATAAGAAACGGTTTAAAGATTTTAACTATTCAATTGAATTAAGAAACACTGCGCTTCGAACTTCTAACTTCGTTATATTAATGAGCAACTTGAATCATGTCATTGCACTAAAATTTACTTTTGGAGGATTTGATAGGTGAATAGTTTGAATAATTATTATATTTCTCTTGAAAACGTGTATCCAAACATAAAAATTTTTCTTAAAGAAAAATTCAAAGACAAGTATTCTGATTTCTTTGAATAAAAAGTCTTCTGAATTGGCTTAGTCACAGTCTTCTTCAGAAAAAAGGCTCAAATTTACCAAAACATCTAAAATGCAATACCTTTAACGCTTAATCCGCCTTCAAGCTCCAACTTACCCATTGTATAAACTTACTGACGACCAAATATCGGTAATTATCAACCGGAAGTAACCTATAAAGGTAATCCGGATTACATAATTGTCTATTTATTAACTCCGTTGAACATTTAGGTCCGGACCTTGCCGGAAGCGACGCACATTAACAAAACATTACCTCTAAGTTTACATCTTTTAAAAGACACCTAAATTAATTGTCAACCCTTTGGGTAGGTACTGTTCTATTTCAGTTAAATATTGTGCCATCTTATTGTAATCGACTGGTAAGATTTTAGACATTGGTATATAATGTTACAAAAGGAACCCATTCTGAGATAAAATGAACACATGAATCATGTCATCATCATCCAAAGCCTGGCTTCACCCACTGCCGGGCATAGGCCTCTCTTTTCTTGCGCCAATCCCCACGCCCATGTTCCATCTCCATAAAAGAATCATTTTGGTATTTAGTTGATTTACAAATTACTGTCTTATTACTGTCTTTGTCTGTTTTTACTGTTTTTATATTGAACTAGCCCGCAGTTTCACCCGCATTCCATGGGAATATCGGGATAAAATCCTATGTCCTTCTCCAGGTCATGGTCTACTCATGTGCCAAATTTCATCCAATTCCGTTCGGCAGTTTTCGCGTGACAGCGTAACAATCAGTTTCGCATTTATAATAATTAGTTAGGATAATCTACCCACGGACTATCACCACCTGAAGTAGATACTCACCATTACGTACCCCTTTCATAAAGGTAAGCTAATTCACGTAATACCTAAATAAAAAGTCACAAAATTACGGATTCTCACGTGTTTGTTTCGAGTTTGCCAAACTAGCTCATAGGTATAATAATGTTACATAAACTAGTATCCAGCCTTCAATAAATTATTTATTTAATCTATTGACTCCCACGAGATCTCAATAATCTCTGTAGGCAGTCAAAATCTTACTCCAGAAAAACCTAGATCGACTACACGAAATGAGAAACGTTAGTATATCTCCTGAAACGTGGGTGTATCTTAATGAAAAAATAAATCTTAGACGTAAAAACACCCACACTCAATTATCTCAACTTGTTTCAATATTTCTTCATCTGTTTATAGACAAACTATGTTCTTAATGACCCTCGACAAACCTTGTGTTTCGTCAGTTGTCGGATTTCTATCAGTTGCCTTTTGCACTTGGTGCAGACCGGACGGTCTCAGTCGACTTGGAAATATATAGAGTTATTAATACTCTTTTAACTTGTAATTTTTTTTTTTAAATGGGAGGAAAGCCGCAACAGTCGGAGGCAGTACAGATAGGAAAATTGTTTTACAGCTCTATATAGATCACACGGAAATCAAAACAAAACAACAATAAAGTACTTAGTTCTGAATTCAAATTTATGAAAAAACGAATGCAAATTATTTGATTTATCGTTTATTGTACAAGATAAATCAAATAATTTATGGACATGGAAATTAGCATTCGTTTGTATTTGGAAATCCGATGATACCCGAGGGAGATAAGATAATAGAAATACTGTAATTTAATCCTGCCTTAGACTTATCCTCTATGTAAGCTATAGTCAAAGACATAAAACAAGTACAATTTTAACAGTCAAACATTTTAAAAAACCCCCGACACCAAACATTTCCTTATTTCTCTTTCCTATTCCATCATATTATTCACCAGGCCCTGTTCGTCATCTATCTATAACGTATTCATTGAGATCTTTCCAATGAGCCCAAACACGATACCTGTGCTGTAAGTTGGTAAGGGAGTTGGGTATCCTGCAAATGCCAGGTGATACTGCAGCATCAGTTCAAGGTGACCATGTTCTTCTAATATCATTGAAGTAACAGAATACTAACTTTCATAACGATCAGACCTATGGAAGATACTCACATCCATTCATTAACTAGAGCTGCTACTCTTCAAACGGCTAAACTGATTCAAATAAAACATGTCTAAGAACCATTGCTAAAAAACCTCCTTTCAAATAAAAAACCGCATTCAAATCGGTTCAGTAGACACACACATAGCGGTCAAACTTATAACACCCCTCTTTTTGCGTCGGGGGTTCAAAAAAATTTACTTAAATATGAACGTTATGTTCCGACGCTAAATAAATATTTCGACATAATCGTGACGCTTAGCAGACGGGTTAGTGATCGCAGTTATTATTAAGGAGCTTGGAGGATGGAACTGCTTTACCACTTGACCCGGGCAGGCAAATTAAAATAGCTCCTAACAATCGCACCTTGTGCTGTGAAGTCACACCTGTCGCACCCTGTCCTGTGCCGCTGCCACCTCGCTGACTGAAAGAAACGAAAGAAAGAAAAAAAAAAATGCCACATGTCACAAGTACCGTATACACATAGTATAAAAGTATAAAAATAAAACAAAAAAAAAAGTGGCAACACTCCGGGAGTGCCGACAGAAGTGAAAACTTGAACAAGATCGCCTTGGTGGAAGAAAAATACTTGTATAGAACATTGGTCCGTAATCTTATCTAAATAAAGAGCACAATCGCGTTTACAAAAATGAGGTGTCATCACAGTGTCGCGAAATCAATAGTTTAGTCCCATCTCAAAAATTCCCAACGCGCCTAAAGAGGTTTTCACTTCAAAAAACTGGTTGGCCAGCGCGATACCGCGGGCGCTACAAGGTTAGCGCTGCCTGTAGCGTCCGCGATATCGCACTAGTCTGCACGAGCCTTTATTCTCATAAAGTTCGTTCCAAAACGCACACGCACGTACAGTGGTCTATATATTTGCCAGGGTTCACACGAAATACGTCTAGTCAATCTATAACATATTCAGCTGCCTAACATCTAGAACTTCATCACCTTTACTAGTTCGACCAGCTTATCTCATTTCATATTCGATCGCAAACTAACTTTAACCAAAGCTCTTTCCACAGTTCACTTGGTGACTTTGAACTTTTGGACCAGTTGACACAGAACGTCTCTATAAGGACCCGAACACACGTACCACAACCACAACCACACCACAACGACAACCCCTGGACGGGCGCTAATTTGTATGAAAATTAATAGTTTATTCACACGAACCACATTTGACCGTCGAAATCAACCGTGTTGCCGATACCGACCACATTAAGGCCACGTCGCTGTCACAACGCATCCACAAGTGAAATCGCGCACTAGCGGGCCGGCCACATCGCAAACACAACGATTTGTCTATATGCAAACATTAGCCACAACTTAACCACATCGCAACTACAAGCGAAAACACAACTGCAAAAAATGTTAGCGACACTATTCATACGTAACACACCACATTTCGCACATTTCGCCCACATTTCGTCTTTCCGATGTGGTGCGGTTGTGGTACGTGTGAACGGGCCCTAATACTGGCCAGTTGTGATGTGTTTCAGGGCCGCCATCTTGGATTAAAATGGATACTCCATTTTAATCCAAGATGGCGGCCTTGAAACAAAGCTTGTTTTGGGTTCACTGTAGTTCGGTTTTGTTTGTTAAAATTTTTTTTAGTTATGTACTTACTAACAAAAAAAAAACAAGTTAGCTACGGTTTTGTATCGATTTTATAAAGTTTGCTTTACAGTTTAAAGGCTCCCGCAAACAGGCGCGACGCGACTCTAATAAAACAATTTCTAAGAAAACTTGACGGTAGAACAATTACCGATGTCGCGTCGCGCCTGTTTGCGAAAGCCTTAAACTTACTATGGGTGTTTTGATTTACTTAGGAACGCTTACTCTACGTGGTTATTTTAATATTAATCAATGTTGTTGAGGACCCTCACAAGCTGGTACAAGGTCCTTCAATATCGGTTTAATTAAAATTACAGTAATTGGTTGAGGAACAATCGTGTAGTTAAAAGCGTCCTTGATGTATGACAGCAGAAATTACAGAAGGTAAATGTTTTCTTTCTATTCCAACCTAGTATTTGATCTTAATAGGTAAATACTGCTTAAGTATAACTGGGCTCTGTATTCATTTTATACTAGGTACATTCACTTATTGTAATTTTGAAGACTTTTAAGCAAAGTGCGAAAATTTTAATTCCAAATTTAAATACACCTAAATATAGTTTAAAACATTCAACAAACTTATAAAAAAGTAACTATTATAACAAAACATTTTAGTAGCTAACAATTGACGTTTCAAGTCACCCACCTAATCCGAGAAATCACGAAGTAGAACGAAGCAGAGATCTCTCGTTCGTATTTCAAAGTTCACTAAACTAATTCAGAGTCGACGAATCCCCATCCAAGGCGACACTCTACCAAATTCGTATTCATTTTCCGTCGTACACAATTGAAGTGGCCATTTTAATCTTGTCGCGAGGTTTCTTAACAATTTCAAAAGCCCTCTCCACAATACCTGTATAGAAAAGTTCTAGTCCCCTAAACTCCCCTTCGGAAATGGCCCTAAGAAAATAATTAACATGATTGAATGAAAGTTCTCAGTGGCGAGGATACCACAAAGGGCCTAAAAGGTCCAGTGAAACGTTACTGTAATTGAAAAAGATTGAAGTGAGGGGAAGTGGACATTGTTCGCTTTAGAACTAAATAGTATAGCGATGTTCGCAGTTCAATAAATGTAAGGGAAGAGACACATGTGCCTGTAGGCGTTTGTGCTTGGACATGGCTACTATCTTTTATACAGGGTCACTTTTAATTAACTAGTAAAACTCCACAGAATGGTGTCATTATCAAAATATGATAAAACAATAAAAAACGATTAGATGATTTTTTGTGTGTGTAACGTCCTGATGATATTCATTTGAAATATCAGTATACAAATCAGTTTTTTTTTATGATATCTCACAGAAGTGATGGGTATCAATATCTAAACACGGTAAAACTAAAAAACGAATTTTCTAAACTCAAACTAGAAGACAATTATACTTAAAAAGATCAAATCATTAATTCTTTTGTTTTTCATGTTAAAATATAAGATAGAAACTGTGTTAAATGTTACAACAAAATACCTTGTGACATGTTGCAATTAAATAAAAGAAAATTTAATACTCATATTTAAAGTACACTTTATAAACAAGCATATTACAAATTAGAGGATTATACCCAAGATAAATAAGAGTGCTTGGAAACATGCTGGTCCTGGTCCATAGGACAATTTAGAATCAAGACAAAATCAAACAGGTTGCTAATTTAATTGTAATATTTATAATTTTGTGTTATACGACATTGATTTTACATTCTGTGATTACTTCCTCACACACTGACTTATTAATTTTAAAAAATTATGAAAATCGTTTACTTTTACAATGTTCGTAAATATGTGAGCACCATGTATCTATCACATAATTAAATTATCTGTCGTTGCTTCATTTTTTATTATTTTTACCTATTGTGGTATAGTAATTTTATTCTAGGTGCATCGTCTTCACATACAATTATTTAACTAATGTACGTAAAAAAACGATTGTAAAACATTTTAAAAGAGTAACGGTAGAGTTTCTTGACCACTCTTCTCCATACGAAAACTATCTTTTGGAAGGGGCCACTAGAATCAATTATTTTGTAAATTTTGATGTTCAAAGGTGCTATACATGGGCCTATTTGAAATAAAGTATTTGACTTTGACTTTGAAACTCCGCAGATGTGATTGGATACCTTGTATATTTTTTTCGACAAGCGAATAATCGAGATTGCATTTATGTTATTATGTCACATGTAGTGCTTGCACGAGTGGTAGTTTAACACATCATACACTCAACAAAACCCAGTTTAATGTTCAGGCTAATTTGTTTGCACAATTTTACCACTCTGACAGCTTTTTAGAGTATTACCATTAACATTATTTTAGTAAAACAAGGGTCGTTAGTGTTTTATAGTGCAGCAAAACAAAATATACCCACAAACATATATGTAAATATAATTTATTATGACAACGAAAAGTCAAACTAAAGTCGAACAGAAAAATTGCGAGCGAAAATACAAAACAAAAAAAAATAAACATATGACAGTTGCTATTATACAATATACAGTGTCTATTAACTTTTCTGTAAAATGTATGTAAAAAAACCCAACTACATGGATATAATGACGGACGTGTTATATTTTCAACAACGGAAGTTAAAATGTAAACGAATAATAACATGTTCCACAGTTCCACTATTCGAGCGTAATGTATCTATCCCACCGTGGGCGATTAACGAATAGCGAGTAGAGCTAGCTACTAAAAACGAGTTGTAGAGCAACGAGCAGCGAGTGCGCGACGGTGACGAACGATTATTCGCTGGTATAAATAAGTACCAAGCGTGAGTCTCTCAGCAAGTATTCTGCCCACCAAGCGAGCGTCTCTCGATCTGAGCGATTACTCTCTTTGATAGCTCATGTCCCGAAAAACGAGTACTCGTGGTGTGAACAATCAGCGATTGATCAATTATTAAGGCTCCCGCAGACAGGCGCGATGTGACAATGCGACGCGACAGCAGGATGCGACAGCGGGACGCGACAGCGGGACGCGACAGCGGGACGCGACAGCGGGACGCGACAGCGGGACGCGACAGCGGGACGCGACAGCGGGACGCGACAGCGCGAAGTGACTCTAGTAGAACAATTTCTATAAAAACTTCATGGAAATTATTCTACCATCCTTCGCACTGTCACGTCGCGCCTGTCTGTAGGAGCCTTTAATATACAATATATGTATCTCTTTTACTTACACGAGCCCTGCAATTTTTTTTTTCTTGAGCGAGAATTTCTTTGGTAGCAAGTCGCTTCCCCATCGGCGCCGGCGGTGGGACGGGTGCCTCACGTAGAAATATCTAGCCATTTATTTGCAACATTTTCATTACAGGCCATTGTAAACCAGAACACGTCCCCACCCTTTATGAAAGCCTTAAATGATCGCACAATGATATTTAATTAAACATGTTTAAAATCTATTTTAATAAACATGCTGAAATTATTAGTTCGTGTTGTATTTACCTTTCGAAAAGAGAAAGCTTTTATGAAAGCGCTTGATAAGTAATTTAACATAACATAACATAACATTACGCCTGAAATCCCCGAAGGGTTATGCAGAGGTTTTAAGCAAAAGAGAAGAGGAGCTCGTGACTAAGTAATAACAGCCGCACGGATCGATCCATAAGGTTAAGCTACGCTTGCCAGGATTGGTCTGTGGATGGGTCTGTGGATCTTTACATACCGAGACTCCTCCGTGCCTCGGAAAGCACGTTAATAAACCGTTGGTACCGGCTGTCATTCCCGGATGTTTGACAGTCGTTAAGGGTCGTCAAAAGCCCGAAAGTCTGACAACCAGTCTAACCAAGGGGTATCGTATTACCCAGTTACTGAGTTTTGGAGGTCAGATAGACAGTCGCTCCATGTAAAATACTGGTATTAACTGCATCCGGTTAGACTAAAAGCGAACAACAATATAGTTGGGGAAAGGCTAGGCAGATTGATGTGCAATAAGCAAAACAGACAAATAAGCAGATAACACACTTCTCATTAAAAAAGTTAAATGTATACTTGAAAGGCCAATGATAAAAATTTTAAAGGTTATTTATTTCTGTAAATTAGTTCAAAAAGACCTTATTGGTGATGTTCTTCAGAGAGGTGTGTAGTACTCATTACCGGCGTGCGTGTATGACCAGATGTATGAACGTATATGAAACAAAAGAAGTACCTATGTAAACGCTCCTGCAGACAGGCGCGACGCAAGGCGTGACGCGACACGAACAATTTCTATGAAAACTTCATGGAAATTGTTCTACCGGAGTAGCGTCGCGCCTCTCTGCGGGAGCCTTAAGCATCGTAGCAGGTCGCTTTCTGTTGTTTCTACCATGGGAAGAAGGCATGATTTTATGTTCTTATGTGTATGGTTCAATAAAACACCTTGCACAACAAAATTAAATTACTTTTTAAAACTAGATGAGTTTAGTTAGTCTATGTTTATCATCACTCGTCTAAATGAGTCTAGACTTCTAGAGCATAAAGCCTCGTGCAGACTGGCGCGACGCGATGACACGACACGACACCGGTAATTGTTCTACCGTGAAGATTTCTTAGAAAATGTTTTGTTAGAGTCGCGTCGCGCCAATCTAATAGTAAGATCCCTCAATCCTGCTGTTTGATCATAGTTACCCTGCATACCGACTTCTTTTGCTCACTGTACCAGCCTTCGTCAATACTATAATATAAGTAATTGAACATGTAGATATCCTTAGGGAAATAGATTCAATTGAGGGTACAAAAATAGGGAAAACATTGCTCATGTGTCTTAACTTTTTACATGTTCAATGTTCGTGTCATGGGTCATCGAAAATGAAGCAACGGTTTTACCGAAATTGAGTCCCTTGAGTTCAACTTTTGGTTATTGTTTCTTATCGAGATATAAGTAAGTAGGTAGGTAAGTATTTCTCTTTAGGAACTTTTAAATAATTTAATGATAACCACAGGTGGGGCCGATTTCCGGCCACCTTAGGCGCGGGCTTGCGGATGGTGAGCAATGGGTAGCTCGCCGTCCCGCCATGGTAAGGACCAGGCCCGGGTCGACGGCGCGTTGTGTTCCACGCACGCCTCAAAGAAATGTCAGCAGAATTGAAGGGGTCCGCTAGGGCCGATGCCTGCTAGGGTTGCGAAGAAAACCGAAAGGGAGATCATGGCCCCCGGCAACAGGGCACCCGAAGGAACACGGAAAAAAAAAGATGGGGCAGTGGCAACGGCCCCCGACTTACGAATTTGTATTAATAATTTCATCACCACTGCTCTCAAAACGGTGAAGGAAGACATCGTGATAAAACCGGCATGTCCTAGAACTAATAATTCGAAGACATGATATCTACCAACCCGCACTGGGCCCGCGTGGTAGATTACAGCCCACTCTGTCTCTAAAAAAGGTGGCCTGTGTCCCAGCAGTGGTAACATTGTAGACTGATTCACTCGTCAGTAATATTACGCAATATAAATTGTCTATGGCTCTGACATTCAAGTAATAGACAGTCTTGACATATTTCTACTACTTGGTTACGAGGCTTTTGGTTAATTTGTGAAAGTACATTTTATGTGATAATTTTTGGAATATGCGTAGAAAGTAAAAAAAAAGAAAAATTGTTTATTCTGCACAAACTAATTGTGTAGAATAAACAATTTTTCTTTCTTCTTTGATTATTTTATGATTATACACTCAGGTAAAACTCCATAATTACATCGATAAAACATTATTTTCCTTATGGCGCAGTTGGGTTAGGTATATTATAATGGAAGAAGTCAGAAAGCATCTTGCTGAAGCAGAAACGTCATCCGTCTTTTATGAAGATACTGGCTGGTCCGTTGGTCTTCAAATGTTCGACATGTTCGGGAGAAATTTCTATAGAAAATTGATCCAGTCGAAAACTTTTTATTCCTATAATCAAAAATTCAAAAAAAATAATCTAAAGTCATTTATTCAAACTAGGCTGAAAATCAGCACTTTTCGAACGTCAAAATTACATAAGACCGTCCCCCAAAACGCCAACCCTTCACCACTTCCTAGTGCCTTTAGCTGGGAAGAAAAAGTGGCGCAACAAACTCCCCAGCAGCACAGCTGTCTGTTCAAGTTAGAAAATAAATGATTCAATACAATAGTTTGCAAAAAAAAAATTAAAATATGCATTTAGTTTGCAAAAGCCAGCAAAAAAGAAAAAAGACATAATTAAAGCTAGGTATGTATTCAATAAATAATAATTAGGTACAAAAACAAAACATTTTATCCAGTCGAAGTACAGAAATGCTCAAGTTTCCTCTGGAGTGTCTTTTCAATGATCCCTAAATAATTTTCAGAAATCAGAGTCTTCAGAAAAACTTATATTTTTACAATACCACACCGGTTCATTGATTTATGACAAAAATATTATTCCATTTCTTATTCCCATTTTAAAAAAGTCACGGAGAGATTGCCTAACTTTACTCTTAAAATGCGACTAAACTCCGCGACATGAAAAACCTTTTATTTATTAACACAGTTCATCATTCGGTACAGTTGATGTAAAAGAAATAAAAACGGGTGACAAACAGCTTTAACATGTTCGCACAAAAACGTACAAGTAAGGAATTAATGTATTCCAGAAATAAAACGTTGAACCTTCGTAATAAGTATTTAAAATTATCTCGATCGGAACAAAAATTCGGGAAGTGTGCGTCTAATATTCGAAATTTGGATTTCGAAATTTCGGATAATAGAGAGGCGCGTATTCCGATCCGTGAGCGCTCTCATCTCAGTCTCCCGAACCCGACCAAATGTCGTCATCAACATTTACTCCGACCCCTCCCGTCCGCTGCCAACCTCCGGGCATGCGCCGATAATACCGTAGGGTAATCAAATTGCGATAATATCCACTGCACTTGAATAATTTGCGGTGAATATAAGCTTTTATTAGTTTTGACATGTCATTTCTTTAAATAAATGAACATTTAATGCACTTAATTGAACATCAATCATTAAGTCTTTATATCTTAAAATAATTTTAATTAATTCCTAAGTAATATAATTTATTATACTCATATAATCGTAAATTATTGTTACATATTTACTGTATTTTAAACAACACTTATAAACACCAAATGTTTTGCCGCCAGCCCATGGCACGGGGCGCATGCGCTAGTTCAAAACGACCCGCAGTAAAACGACGGGTCACGTGACTTGACGCGGCATTCGCTCGTCGCTCTTCGGCAGTTGTCGGCGAATCTGCCCGGTGAGCGGGCGTGTCCACGCGCGTCGGAACGAAACTATCACATAAATGTCAAATGAAATTATTTCGAAAAAACATAGTGACATGTGCTTCGTTATAACCTAAACATTAACAATAACGCTCTGTTTATAGTGTTCGGTAGTGTTATTCTACGTATTAGTCGTTTTTAATCTCCGATTTTGTGTAGCGAAATTTATTACCCCGGCTCTATACGTGATTGTGTTTTCGCTAGCTCCTAAACATTTCTGGCAGCTCGGTTTTGCTTTTAAGTAAATGACTCTACTTATTATGAACTATTCAAAATAGTGTTTCGTGTTGATTAGTAAATAATAATTGTTTGCCGATGTGATAAATACATGATGGACCGCGTGAGTGGCGTGTGTAGGTTCGGAGGAGTGATGTCGGCAGTAAGAACCAGAACTGGTCGTAGTAAACGGCGCCTGACGGGTCAAAATCAGATGCCTGAGGATTTGCCCGAGCCCCCGCGTCGTGGTCTAGGTGCTATACTGGTTCTCGCCTGCATACTCGTCTACCACAACTGTTTGTACTGCGGTTTCGTCTTCGATGACATAAGTGCCATAAAAGAGAACAGAGACTTGAGACCACAGACTCCAATATCAAACATTTTCCTCAACGACTTTTGGGGGACTCCTATACATAAGGTAAGGACATCGCCCTAGTTACGCTTTCGTAGATAATCCCGAACATTTCTTAAAGTGTTATAGTTAGTTTTATTTTTTGGTAATAATCTTGACACATGCTTTACATAATAAATCTGTTCCAGTGAAATCTCCAATTACCTACTCCTCGAAAATTGTACTTCGAACGAACAGTGAAACATTTTTAAATAAAGAATTAACAGAATAATAAACGAATTCTCTTTTTTCGTACTTTCATCACTTCCTTCCTTAATTACAATTTTACGGTAATTGCAGAATATGGAGTTACCAGTTTTCCGTTTTATCTTTGCAAATTAATCAAAACTGTCTGAGAGACATCGATGTTAATTAATAGATTAATCAACTTCTTATTTTGATACTTATTATTATTCATTTGAGATTGTATTTTGGCTACTTAATGATCATAGTATTAACAACTATAATATTTTTATTTATATAGATTTGGTGACCCGACTTCAATTTCTTTTTAGAATTAATACTAGCCTTTATTACAACAATATGAAGTGTAAGGTAACAATGTAAGGTAAATGACCTCATTACCAAAAGTATGACTTTGACAAATACAAACTGCGAATTTTGGTATGCATATAATGTAGGTAATTTTAAGAAATCGAAAGACCAATTCTGAAGTTCTTAGAAATTGACAAAATTCTTAAACGAAGTACAGATTTTCGTGCATTCTGCTTCTTTTCTGCACGGGAATTATATTGATATGAAATATTCTTTAAAACTAACTGAGTATGCGGAAGAAGGAATTGATTTCACATTGCATTCCCCAATACAATTTCCGCTTTGGATTTACAAATACTGCCTTTCTCTAATTAGAAATTATGTTTCCAATACCTTTCCAATTACAAACCTCTTTAGTGGATAATCTAATTATGTGCCTCTTGTATTCGTTCGACTGTCCTGACACGCTTATGCTTACAATCTTTCCCGAGATCACCACCAATTATCAACCTGCATAAAACTACTTGTAAGATCAATCCTTGTGGGATCACTGTTGGTCAAATAATATAATCAAATAATAATAAAATAATAATCATTGTTCATGTTAATCTTATAGTACTTAAGTACAAGAAATATCTACTGATTGAAAACTATGTCACTAGAAAGCTATAAGAAAATGGCGTATACAATAACATCTTGTTTTTAATTGTCTATGTATAATGCTACTATAGTGCTATAATGCAAATGTATAAGCATTTTTTTCCTAGATGAAAAGATCTAGGCTCGCCCACTGTTACATGGGACTTAAACATAACTGGCGAAATGTGGAAGTACCTGCTATAGGTGAACCTCTGCTCAATTCTTTGGGAAATACAGGCTTGATGTTATGTTCACGTAGAAAAATATTCTTTTTAAACGTTTAAAAAACAGTAATAATCCGTTTTTCTCCCTTATCTTTGGAAAGATACAATCTGGAACCAACAACATAAAAACCAAAAATTCCAATCGATTATAAATGATGTTATTTTATTTCGTCCGGACTGTCATTTATCACGCACTCATGACTAATGTATTTGCACGAAAATGCAAATATAATTGGTGACCCGAAACACTGCGACACATTACTTCTGTACGAGAGTGATAAATCAACCATTTACGCGCAGGTAACCGGGAAATTTATGGGTGTAATCATCATGAATGTTTCAACCTTGTGCATTATGTCTCTCACCGATTTACAATCCACTATGCTGTTGCAATTGCAAAATGATATTACATTTATCAAACTTGATTTCGTTGTTCCCAAGCGAGATTTTGGAGTGATGTAAATTCTGGGCAAACAAAACAAATTACAATCACTGTATTGTATAATAATACGGTACCGTAGAAAGTTATGTACCCTTGAATGATCCTGAATACATAGAAGTACTTTAAACAAACAATTTGGGGTTCCATAAACATTACGTTCACTGAAGAGTTTAATGAACCTTGGCAGCGTTACTCCCACTGAGAATTTCAACTGCCAGGTCCATTGTATCAGATGTTATAAGGATCCTTCTTAACAAAATGGTTATTTTTGAAAACTTCTTAACGCCTATTAAAGAACAATGTAAACGTGCTTCGGCTGGAGTATTGTAAACGGAAAGAGTAATCAAAGTAATCGCTCCTCTTTCCGTTTGAATATATTCTGCATGAAACGTTGAATGGAATGTCAGGGGAATGGGTGGAGTACTCAAATGACTGTGCGAGAATGGCACAACAGTTGACGTGATTTGTAAATAAAACAAGAAATTCTTAACAACAGTTCCGTTTGCGTGTATTTATGAAATCCTATTTCTTAAAAAAACAAATTGAAAAACTGAAACATTTGAAATATCTAGGAGATAACATGACACAAAAGATTTGAAAAGCACTCTTGTAACTTACCTAGAATTTATAAATCAAATAAATTATGTAGATACAATTTAAGAACTAGCATCTAATGAAATACGTCGTGATAATTTAGGTACTGGAATCTGGTTGAAAATCCAAAACCGGTTTATAGCCATTTCTTTAAAAAACCGATATCGTAATCGAGCTCTTAATTTATTCATCAACAGATCCGGTTTATTTAATGAGTTGAATGAAATAGGACCGTGATGACACTATCAAGGGCAAGATTAACTAATGAAATCCATATAAAATGCCTTGTGATGTTAATGTTAAGCTCTTTAAAGAAGAGAGACAAAATAATACAAAATGCACATCATTCGACATTCTCGAACCCTTGGAAGAAAAAAACATGTCATGTATTATGCAGGAACATGGATCGTGTGATTTTACTGTCCCTATGTTTTAAGTTTAAATATTTAGCGGAAACCCAGCTTCAGATAAAATTAAGTAGCTTGAAACGAAAATATTTTTTCATTCACGACTATTTCTTTTACAAGTTTTCATTTAGAATTCCAGTCACAAGGATGTAGTTTGATTAAATCGCTTTACTACAACTGGCAGTGCGGATAAAGTAATTGAATGTCAAATAAAAGGTCACTGGAAGATGTATAGTGGGCTCCTGAAATAAGAGCTGAACAAGTCAACTAAAAATGTTGATCGATTTTATCAGCCTTAGAATGTAATTACAACCTGTGCGAGGTAGAGAAAATTACTTTGAAACGAGACACAGTTTTTGTTTTTCACGTGAAAAATACAACCAACAAATTCGAACTTCAAATTATTTAAATCTGATATCAATGAATATTGAATGGCAAAGAGAAATTAAATTACGGTCCGAAATATAATTTTCTATTAGTCGAAAATTGTGGTTTAAATCAATTCATTAAACTTTATTCATATTCATTAGTCTCGTGAATGCTGAGTTGGACCACTATACATAAATGTTTGTATGCGGTTTTTCTCATAATGTATGAAAAGCTTATTTTATTATTACGTAACCTATATAATGATGACCAACGAAAACTAGCTAGATAGTTATTGATTTTTATTTCCTCTCACATTAATCGAATTCTCCTGATGACTAAAGTCCATTCCTGGGTATGTATTACAACTCTATGATTGAATTCCGTATGTTTTCGTAAGCAAACTATTTTAAGAACGAGGGAGAAACGAATTGTTTTCCTCAATTATTAGCTTTCTTTTGATTGTTGCTGTTATACTGTTTGCAATAACGATGCTTTTGGTGTTGTATGTGTGAGTCTTATCCTCTAAAAAGTACCCAACATACATACACATACATAAACTCACGCCTTCTTCCCACGTCCATACATAACGCCACCTGCTACGATCCTTACATACCAACTCCTTTTGCTCGTTCTGTTCTTTTTGCTAATTTTGCTTGTAGTACCCAATATAACATACAATATTATTAGGTACAACACTTTTTATCAATTACTTCCCTAAGTAATAGGCTTACGTCTAAAAGCGTCATGTTTGATATCAGCGTGACGACGTTACATCTATTCGAATGTTCCATAATCCGGTACAATCGAGCAAACACAATGGACGGGGTATTACTAAGTATTTAAATAAGAGATTAACGCCATTTTACACGTCAGCTTAACGAAATCCTGAGTTACGTCATTCCCAAAATGCAAATAAGCTTTCAAGAGGTACTCGCGAGCACATTGAATTTTGAACGAAAAACGAAGTTAGTAAAAGGGAATATTATTAGCGATATCACTATGTCATTCTCATCTTCGTTTCCAAGAGCTTTTCCAGTAACTAATAAAACTATAAGCATACTTGTATATTAAATTACCGCTACGTAAATTCTTACTGTTACCGAATTACAAATAAGTATAGGTATTCAGTGGGTACCTTTAGTAAAATGGTCGGCGGCGTGAGCGCGTTTGCCGGCCACATCAATCAATGTCAACAGAGCAAGTTTTTCGTTTGGTTCCGTCGAAGCGTCCGCGCTGTTTTTGTTTACAAACTTTCAGCCTGTATCACTTTAAATATTAACTTTCTTAAGATTTGATTAATACCACGAGTTTCGGGGAACTAGTGAGCAAGAAATGGAATGAATTATAATGATCTTTGTTCTTAACGCGTACGCTATTCATCATTCTTGACATTAAAGCATTTTAGTTTTGTTTTCGGCAGCTCTGTATATTACCTTGTAAAGGTTTATGTCCGTAGCCGACTGCAGGCAGCAGCAAGACGCGACGTGTCGTCGCGACACTACTGTTTTCTAGTACTTCCGTAGCTAGCGACACGGTTCAATCAACCAAGAGAACCCAACAGTGGAAACATATACAATTGAAGACAAATATGTGTTTGGCCCCTCCATGCAAGAATCTCTCGTCCTTAATTTTAAATACATATACGTTGGGCTTCATAAATATCCTCAAGAAACCTTAAAGCATGGAGATCAATCAGTATGTATCGTAATCTGAAACATGTGTAATTGTTTGATCGAACACCTGGTGAACAATGTTCGGTTTCGATGTCGACAAGGGAGACAATCGAGAATAAATTATTCACCAGAACAGAATAACATTTTATATTGCTTATGCATGGAATATCATGGATCGAGCCGCTCAGTGCGAGCGCTTTGTCACTCGTTTATTTTATTCCATGCCCGCCGATGCCGATTTACGAGAGGTCCACGTTCGATGATCCCCAGTTTTTTGCTATTCGATTTTCATGTTCCCTGTCAGTCGTTTGTTAATTACAAGCTATGGACTGGCACTTCCACGTGTCCCATTTTACATCGCAAGACCAGGGACGGCCTCGGAACGGTTTTTTTTTTTTAAACCGAGGAGAGTTGCTCCCCGAGTTAATCTTTTAAGCCCCTCTTCCTGTTACGAAATAAATGTGTTTTTCTACGTGAGGTTTTTCTCAAGGCTGCACCTAATTCACTTTTACAGAGAAAACGTTGTTTGACCTAATGTACTGGAGGAAAAGGTTGCTGTGCACAAATTCTGTGTAGCAATGAGTTTACGGCCAAAACATTCGGGATCTACAAAATATTTCGTTCACTGATAAAATGACGGTTAGTATTTAATTCCCTCTGGAACAAAGCTGCAACTATTAAGCAAGCAGTACACAGTCCCTCAAAACGGCGTGTGTTTGTCCCTATTTCTGTCATAAAAGTTTCAGCCCCGGCACTTATGGGTGGTTCCCTATAACATAGGTAGTTATTATTTAGGGAGCGAGTAGTGAATTACAACTTGGTTATAACCACCGTGGTTAAATAATACAACAGGTAAATATGTACAAAGAGTTTCGGGCTCGCGTGACCGGACACTGACGTGAACTTCTAATTTCTACGACCTTTTCAAGAAATTCATTTGTATTAAGGCACTCGAGTAATTTATGAGATCGCGTGGACTCGGTTACACGAAGCGATTAAACCGTTAAAATTATTTATTAAAGTAACGTTATGTGTAACGTGGTAACGTTATCAGTTGAATACATTATTATCATTTTAAATTGCTAGGTTTTCAGTAATTTCAATTCACTTTGATCATGGTGCAAGTCTAAAAAAGGGTTTTTTTTGTTGAAAAGATTTGGCTAAGCAACATTAAGCAATTCAGTAAGATTTATAATTCATTTAGATAGCTTAAATATTGTCAAGATCATTTGTTGCCATGCATATCAACAGATTTATTTAGGGCATGGTTCCACTTACAAAAAATTACTTTCAATAAAATTTAAGTCTTATTAATGGAGCGTATACTCCACAAAAAGTCATCAACAGGTCTTCGGCGTTTTTCCTCCTAGGAACTTATACTCACCGATAGTACAGATAAAAAAAAATTACAGAGACATTACATAAATTAAATTAAAACGTCGCATCAGCGAATAACAGCGACGTAATAACGAGTTATTGAAATATTTTCAATAACGAGCCGCCGCCGCGAGCGTTCAACGTAATAATAAATTTTATCCTCGTAAATATTTGGCTGGAGCATTTAAAATACTCGCCAGTGTTTAACTGAGACCCCGAATGTTACCACAATTTATGTAGCTTAACAAGACTATCTACCAATTTAAGCTGGACGTCCCTTCCAGCGATTTACATACGCATTTATTTATTTATGTTTCGTTGGGCTGTTTCGTGCGGTAGGGTGATAATATGTTGTCGTTGTAGCTTCATGACGTTTATGTTAAAGTCCAAAATACAAACAGTTTTTGCGGGTCTGTAGTCTACTAGCTTTGTAAAATATTTCTTCCGTAGGTATAAGTACTGAAACCAAAACCTCCTGTCCCTTGTTGTCCTCCCACAGCGGACACCCTAAGCCGAGGTCCGTACCCCACGCGTGTAGTCGCCTAATTTCTAAGTTTCATGCCCTGGCTGGAAGGCTTAATTTATTGAGGCAGCCACAGAAAAGTCCGGTTAAGTAGCCGACAACCTCCTAGGTTGACCTGCGAGAAGCCATACAAAAAAAAACTTCCTGCCATCAATGTGTGCTCTGATTAGATGGGTTTGTTACATGTATTAAATGCATAGGAGACTTTATAATGTTATCTCCCTGAAGTACACTTTAAAAGACCGATTTACACATGGTCAAAAATAAAAGATATCAATTAAAAAAGCAAACAGTGGCAAGTAGGAACCCCAGTACTCGCCATAAACAAGTATAACAAAGCCAAACAAACTTGAATATTTTTCTGTTTATTCCTTCACAGCACGAACCTGATTGTTATATTCATGTCTTATTGTATTTTAATAGACCGCCATTAAAACCAATATTCTTTTTCCCAAACATGCTTAGAAATTCGAGCATTATTTTGACATCCTTCTTCGAGATAAATCGAAAATGCTGTACTGGTAAAACACATGCGAGTAGGCGGCCGGCAATGTTATTATGAAAATCCATATCTGTAGTGTTAAGCAGCCGAAAAGATTTGTTTTAAATTTCCATTTGGCTTGCAAATAGAGCTATAAAGAAGAAACAAATTAACATATAGGTGCATAAAAAAAATATTATTGTTGTTTGAATTTCCATATAGGTATGTTTGAGAAAAGTACTATAAACAAGCCATGGCCGCAACCAGGCATTGATTTTGGCTCACATTTTCACGATCGTCCATCAATGCCCGTGTTGCAGGCCTCCACAGTAATGTACTATTAATAGGCATCCATTAAAACAATTCTTTTTTTCGTTCCATTTTCGTTTTAGCAAAAAGGTTATACGCGTGTAGGTGTTTTAACTACGCTCAGCCATTAAACTTCACGTAGAAAAGCGCCATATATTTTTCAAGAGTTCTTTTTGTGTTGAAGATAAACGTGCAGCGAGCAATGTCGTATGGCATGGTACGTGAAATAAATTACTTCTGCTAACAAAAAATCAAACTGTGTGTGGAATATGTAGGAGGCTTGGTTGTGGGATGGTTAGAAGACTGAAAACTTACAAGTCATTGGCCTTGTACTAAATATATGCCACAAATATTTCTTGCTAACACCCCATCATTACTGTTAATGAAAACATAGAACGTATATTCCCATAACTATGACGTGCGTGCTTAGTTTATAAGAATTTGATCGTAGAACTATTTTTTTTTACCTATTATGCGGACAATTCTGCTTAGGTATCCCCGTATGAAATACTCTGAATCTGGCCTCCTCCAACACCCACGTGAAGAGCAAGGGCGGCTATTCAATAAAAAACAAAACAGGTCTATGTTTTGAAATTGAAGTTCCATTTGTTTGATACTAACACAATAACATGCGTGTATTCCGCGGAGGAGTAGACAGAACTGTATGTAAATAAAGTAGTAAGGACTCCTACATTTCGCCGAAGCGGAGGCGATTCTCATCATCTGCCTAGCCTTTCCCAACTCTGCTGTGGCTTCCAGTCTAACCGGATGCAGCTGAATACCAGTATTTTACATAGAGCGACTGCCTCCACAATCCAGTTACTGGGTACTACGATACCCCTTTGTTAAGACTGGTTGTTAGACTTTTCGGCTTCCGATGACCCGCAATGACTGTCAAAGATCCACAAATCACAACCGGGACCAACGGCTTAACTTGCTTTCCGAGGACAGGTGAGGTCTTGGTATGTAAAGATGGTCACGCATCCACGGACCAACCGCGGCAAGCGTACCTTAACCCGATCGATCGACCCGTACGGCTGTTATTACTTAACCACAAGCCCCGGGAATCGGGAACGATTAACCGGGCACTAATCCCACACTCCAGGTTGATACTGAGAAATTCCTAAATTCTAAACTTCAATAAAAACTGTCCCACTTGGGGACTGAACTTGGAAGTCCACGCTCGGCAGTCAATTTCGAACTTATATTGACGATTCTCGTTCTAAATAATGATGATTGTTGAGAAACACACAATTCCATAAATATATTTAGGACTATCATTGCCCGCAAATTCGTCCACGAGCCTCTAACCTTTCTCGAGAATTGGTATTGTATTTTGTAGCACGACCATGAACGCATTCACTATAACTTTAGATGGTAATAAAATCCTTTTAATTTGTACTATTTTATTCCACTACAAATATAGCTATCTAGTATGTAAATTTTGTGTAATTTTATTTTTTGCATTTTACGCCATCTAGTGTCAAGTATAAAAATCATATACAGGCTTATATAGGCAGAAAATGTTTTTTTTGCTTTTCTAAAAATTTACCAGTAATGAAATAGCAGTACATAATGAGTACAATTTTTTAGGCATGCTCCCGTTTCATCGACTTCTAAGCCAGCTGGAATTTTAGCGTGGTCGGCTGTGAAGGAAAGTTGCCAGCACGACCTGTATATCTGCGATAATTGAGAGGTATACAATTTCTAATTAGTGGTATGACGTAGTACAAAATTAAAAGGATTTTATTACCATCTAAATTTATAATGAATGCGTTCATGGTCGTGCCTCGAAGTACAACACGAGAATCGGGCTATCCAGTACATAAATATTTTTTTAAATCCGACTGTTAGTTCCAGAGATTACCCCCTACATACAAACTTACAAGCAAATTTTACCTCTGTATAAAATAGTATTGATAAAGTTACAGCTTTGAGACACCTGTCAGTGTCAATATTCCACAACAATGATGACACTGACAGCTCTTGAATAAGGTTGATCGCGTTCAGTTTCATTAGAGAAATTCGCTCTTAGTTGTCAGCGGTAACACAATAACCACAAAAGTCAGCCGAACATTAAAAACATGGCGAACCGACCTCGCTTGGAGTGGTTAGTGAGCTGTGGACACGTGTGATCCGACAGGCACTGTCCCGTCAGCGCCGATGACAACTTTTTATGTTTCATTAACTCATGTATCATTTGCAAAGCGGTTATTTTTTACATCGAATCTGTGAATGTCACATTCACATATTCGATGTCAAAAATAACCGCTTTGCAGCTGTAGTTATATTGACTGCGACATAATGCGTCATCCTATTTTTTTCCAAGTTTGTTGAGAACAGTTTCAAGTCTAACTGGATGCGGTTTTACTGAAGAATGAGTTAGTGACTGCTCGTCTCATACTACCGTTATATTTCTGCTAAACAATATTCATTTAAACTTGTTATGTTCCGTTAGGCACAAAACGCTCCTTTCATTTTATAAATGTCCTCTGTTTTCCGCACACTTTTTCCGCTTCAGGGACCAATTTGTCATAATACCAATATTATAAACAGCCTAAATATAAATATATGGTGTTTCCCCCCAAAATGTATTTCATTGTACTTTGAAACTTCAAGTCATCTCTCGCCGGCGAAATTTTGCTTCCTTATTTCCATTAGACTCATGCACAGAAATTAAAACTTTATCACTTCCAGTTAGAGATTATTATCGCATCGCAGTGAGATGGGATAATCAACTCCGCATACAAGGTAAGATAGTCCCCCAGACGAATTAGCAAACGCCCCCGTCCCCCGTATATGCGTAAACAGCAATTTCGTCCAGTAATTTGTAGTATGCATTAGAGGCGTCTTATCTTAACCGGTATTCCGGGATGAACCGAGACTTGGGAGCCGGCTGTCTCCGGGACAAACAAACGGAGACATAAATCAACGTCAACACAGCAAGTTTATCGCGCCTTCGAGCCTCGCCCCAGGACGTGGACGCGCGATCCTTTAATGTGTTTGTTCTGTGGAAAAAGTTCCCCTTCCAACTTCTATGCAGATAACAGCACAAGTTCGTTATTTAAAAGCTAATAAAGTTGGCTGTGACTGGCTCTAGTGGGGCATCTAATAACGTTATTACTTGAACAGTTGGTGATCAGTGGCGAACCGATTCACGTCGTGATTTTAAAATTAATTGCCTTTATCTTCACAAACAGTTTCATGATACCTCTGCTTCCACGAATTCATTGAGTTCCTAGTCTAAGACGACATTACAGTGTGTACACGGTAAGGCGCTCTTGCCCAAACAATTTACTCACTCCCTATTAGTGAGAGGGTGAGATAAACAGGGAGAGAACACATCAACAAGTTTAACACAAGGATATATACCCATCACACAACGTACGTTGTGTAACTCACAGAGAAACAGTCCTGAGAGACGGTCAGTATTATTGCACGAGAGATTAATAATACTTCACATACCGTTCCTAAGTGAATACTCCGACTAGTTTCCATATTCATGACATCATAATCATCCTATAATGTTCCCACCGCTGGGACACACGCCTCCTCTCTTCGAGAGGGAGAGGGCTATAATCATCTACCACGCGGACCCATAGTGCGGGTTGGTAGATGTCACATATGTCTTCGAATTTTTGGTTCTCGGATATGTTCATGAGAAAAGCGAAAATTCTAAAATGTGAACTGAAACACTAAAGTATCTAATGAGCAAAATTTCTACTACCTCATACAAACTAGATTATTTGGACGAGCAAATCCAATCATCTAAAAGTATTATTGAATTTGCTCATCCGGATCTCTTCCCCATTTTATAATTTGATATTGAACGAATGGCTTTGTTCTCATGCTGGAAGTAACCTATTTTGAGACCAGAACTAGTGGTACGTGCTTGTCTGGGAATTATCAAGGCTTCTAAGTAGACGTACCTACTACGTGCTCAGACATTCTCAACATACAATTTAATGTAAGTCATTTTCACGTACTTGGATTCGTCCCCAAGGAGGCAAACAAAACTCTTCAGTGATATCGAATTATTGACACTAATTCTATACAAGGGAGGGTACTTGGAACCTGATATAACGTAATACCTGAACAGATTTCATAATCTGAGACTCCACTCTTCATATCAAACCTAAGGACCTAAAATTCAACAACTGCCAATAAACCCCTGTGTACATTTAAAAAAGGGTTGGCAAATTGCTTAATAAGTGCAAAAAGGGGTTTCCTTTTTTGAAATACCTATAGGTAAATGAAGAGCCACGAAAAGGGTTTGAAGTAGGTAATAAATTAAATTAGGTACATTAGCAAATATTAAACGTTAGAAATAGAAACGTCTAAGGAAACCAGCTCAAAATACGTGGATTCGTGTAAAATTTAATGTAAAGCATAATAACATTTTCTTAGAAACGACTGGAGTAAACACATTAAGATTGTTAATTAACAAGCCCTAATTAGAATCTGTAGCAACCGTAGGTATATATTTCTATACCTACCATAAATTTAAATTGCAAAAGGGTTGTGGAAAGACTTGGTACCATTGATTTTTTTTTCTTTTATAATCAGAATCTTAATCTTAATAATGGTAAAAATGGACGAGCCCTGATTGAAAACATAAAAATATTAGATCCCATAATAAAAATATATTGAAAAAATTTTACGTTATAAAATTTAAACTCAAAAACATTATTTTATATCACAAGCATTGCTGCGTATCTAAGGGATAAGAAAATATTCAAATGTAAGGACCTTTTCTTATTAAAACAAAAGTACCCAAGTTATGAAAATGAACGACTATTAAACTAATTAAACAAAGAAAGAAAATACAATTTATGAAAATGTTTCCATGGTTACTTTATAGCTATTAAAATAACTGTTGATACTTGAATAACTCACAAACGATTTTTAAATCATTTGTAGAGTAAACACAAAGAAATCTTTCGTCGACTTTATCAGTACTTGAAATCGTAGTTCCTTTTGTGTTTGAACACAATAGTGGCGACTTGAAGAAAATATATTCAATTGCTAAGTTTACGTAAGACAAGGTTGGTGAAGCGAGCATTGTGAACGAAGAACCTACTGAGATACTTTGCCTTATACAGAACTTCGGAAGTTTTCCTGTTCGGCTCGAAAAATTTTTATCCGGCAAGTAAAAGTTAATTCACTATCCCATGTACCTACTTTATGGTGTTGTTTGAAACATCTTTCTGTTCACTTAAGTTTAAAGGTCTCTAATATATTGCTCTTTTTGTTTTGTAACATCTAAATAATTTTTATTGATTATAAATTGCGCACTGAAAAGCACGTCAACAGCCTGGTTTCTGTACTGACCAACCCACTGGAACACCGTCGACTGAAAAGACAACACATAATATGAGACATAGCTTGACCTAGTCAGGCAAAAAAAGGGTCAGTCCTCAGGACCGTACTTGAAACGCCAACAACCACAGAACATATCTGCTAAAGGCTTGAGAAGCGGATTGAAAGAAAAAGCATTAAGGTTTGCAAACCATTTAAATTATGTTGCAGGAGAAACAATCCCATTTCACAGTCGTTCATCATTCAACCATTCTAAATCAGAAATATTCCTTCTGAATTCCAATTTGGTACGGAATTCTGAACTAACATCGCTATTTCCAAATGCCATAAATTCACGTTCTGAACAAATAGAAAACGCCGGCGGAAAAATGACATTAGAAATCCTGTCAAACGACAACATTCTGACAAATGATGTATGGAACGATGAAACGAGACACAGTAGTCCCGAATGTGTCATTGGCTAAATAATTATGCAGGGGCGCAGTTGTGTTGTAGGAAAAAACGACGTTTATTTACATTTAAACTTCGACATGAACATGAATATGGAAAAAGGGATGACAATAAAGATATACGTGATGCAAGAGCGGGAGAAACGAATTAAGGAAAGAATAATATAGACAAAGATTAACGTATCAAAATGAAATAGTCTGCGGAACTTGAAAACTCGTAAACATTGAGCAGATTATACGAGATGTGCAGATAACAATACAAGAAGATGAAAGAAACTTGTTTTAAATGCTAGATGATTATAATTATTTAGATAATATGTATACTAAGTATCTAATCTATGTTACCACTCGGTAAAAGATGAGGAAATATTATACTTTTAATTTTCAATATTTCTCATAATTTTCGGGAAAAGCGACGGAATATTACGTCGACCCAAATTAGAAATAACTAATTCCGTTTCTTGGAAGTAAAATTAAATTAAAAGTAGCCACTTAAATCAAAGTGAAATTATTTAATTCTAGAAACGAAACTTCGGCTACTGCTAAATATAACACAAATTTTCTTTCTGATCCTGTTTCAGTTGGAACTTAAAGCAATAAAATTGTTAATGTGACTGGGTCTATAACCCAGTAGAAAATATTGACATTTTGCATAATCTGTTGACCTATATACCTATTGTTTGTATTGTTACACTACTACACCCAAGAATTTCTGACAAATAGTAGTTGATGTTTACAAATAATTTGTACCTGCTACTGAGATAAGTCAAATAATACCGTCATTAGTCATAAGCGGATCAGGAAGGGAGAATGACAACTTTCAGCTGTAAGTACGGATCCCTGCTTCTAGAGTTTATTTCGTTTATCTTTCTTCTTGTTATTTTTCACAAAAAGCTATAAATAATTACTCTCTCTCAAAAATAACGAGGGGTCTATTTAAAAAGTCCTTTCCCAAAAGCGAAGGAGGATAAGATGCTAAATATGGAAGCAAAACCAAACCGGGACCATTATGTGGCTTAACTGCTCCAAGTCTAGCGCGGTCCAACCCGAGGAAGAAATAGATCTGCTTATTTATTTGCGAGTCGAGTATCCTCAACTTTTAGCTCGTTATCTGCACTATTTCAACGGAACACTAGCACTACCATTCATTAGTTGGAACTCGGTCGAACAGTAATTTCGTGTGTTTGACCATTATTCACAATTTCAAGCGACAATGTTAGCATTTCTAGTGTACATAGGTACCTGGTGTTTAAATCCGCTGATATTGTTTACCGTTTTTATATTTGACACACCATTTTCCCTTTTTTTCTGTTTGCATAATCTAAATAAAACGCTACGGACCGAATAGGTACATTTATCGATTCATGTTTTTCATTGTTAGTGATGTTTTACCGTTTTGTTTTCGTATTCGTTTGAACTTCACGATTAATTTTACTGACTTAATTGCCAAGTTTGTGGATCTCTTATTTTGAAATCTTGTGGAAATTTTGTATTAGATACCTAAGCGTTATTGCTTGTGTCCTATTTCATATCACCTTATTAATTGGTCAAGTAACTTGTTTGTTAGATAAGATAGTAAGTATACCTTCGTTCATAATCATAAGTTACTTAATTAATTTTATAACCATGTTAATCAGGCATATAAATTCACATTCATATAACCTTCCCAGGACCGACGGCCGCCATGGCCCACGCACAATGGTCCACCTTACGGACTAAGTGTGGAAACCAAACCCTATAACATAGATAGAACCTTCCCAGGACAAAGGTAGACTATTTCTGAAGACGTACAAGTCCTTAAATTCTGGCCTCTACTCCTACAAGTTCATAATTCACAGTAGTTAACGTAAATTTAATACAAAACTACACCGTAGTACGTAATTACTAAGTTAGTACGAACTGTGTCTTAGGTACCTTCTCTTTTCCCTGGGGGGCTCAAACTTGTGTTCTCAAATACGTGAGCATCGATCAAATGGTGATACTGGGGGCTTATTGCGTTAATTCGTCGGTAATCAAGGGATTAAAGATGGCATTTGTGCATAAGCGATGACTGGTACCGTGCCAATCGTCTCAGCTTATTGAATATTGATTGCTGTTAATTCTTGAACTAAGCTTATCGTGGATGGCTTTAGCAGAATGGAAATTAATAGTATTGCATCTGAAGCATATCGTCTAAATGAAATTACATTCATTTAACTTGAAAATAACTTAATCAAAAAAGCCTATGTATTAGTTTATAGTAATAATGTGATGGGAAGTAATGAGAACTGAGACTGCCTCATTGGTCTAGTAGTCGCAAGCTTTACTGCTGACCACGAAGTCCTGGGTTCGATTTCCAAGTCGGGCATAGAGTTATGGGGTTTTCCTATCTGGAATTTCTCAGTAGCAGCCCGGAGTCTGGATTAGTGCCCGGTTGATAGTAATAGTTTCGCCCCCTATTACATGGGACTTAGGCGATTGGCACACTGCACCGCATCACGCAGCATGGTGCGTGGCAGCAGATTTAACATAGTACCAGTTTGTATAGAAAACACAATCTGTTTGCGCGACGCGTTCCCGCGCGCAGATTATTTGCTATGGCTGCCCCGGACCACGCAGCGTGATGCGGTACAGTGTGCGAATCGCCTAAAACATAACTGGCGAAATGTGGGTGTACCTGCTATAGATACACGTGTTATGTTATGTTAAATAATGAGAACTATAAATCGAAAACCATTAAGCCGTAATTTCCCATCCATAAAATGCATCACACCACACAATAATGACAAAATATTGACACTCAGTACAAAACCACGTTACAAGCATCGCTTCCACCATAAATATGGAACGTGTCATTGCGATCTCCAGCTTAGCGAACGAACAGAAGTGCACGAGACATCGATATGACCTACTTTAGGGTCAGTAAAGCCACGTACTGCACTGCACTATCGCACTAGAACATGGTGCACAAAACAGATGGGTACGGAAGGTCGGCTTCATATAAGGAATGAAAATAGGCGCGTGTCTTGCGGAGATCTCAAACTATCTATGATGGTAGGAAAAGAAAAACGTATTATAAGATGAGGATAGATTTAATTAGTCTCAGAGCCATTGAGGTTCAATGTTAACTTAGAGCAGACACCGCGAACACATTTTGTTGTTCGGGACAATAAACGTCTCAGTCTATTACCTAAATACGCATACACCGCGGTTGTCACATTTGACATCCGCGGGAATACATCTTTTGTTTGTAATAGCTTCTCCAGCATACATTGAACCACGATGCTCAAAGCAGATACAGTTTTTATTTTTCTTAGCTATAGACAATGATAGGTGTATCTTTGACGGCTAACACGAACAGTATAGTATTGCCTTTGTACGTATTTTTCTGTTCCTTACTTCTTGTCTGTTTATATGTGTGTGCATAAATGGTTAAATAAATATAGTGACATTGACGTTTAGTTTACAACCTTCAACAATCTAAAGTTTGGTTTAGACCCTTTTTGGGGTGGGAAATTCTATCCCCAAATAGTTTTTTTTTTTTTTGTATACAGAGATAGTGTGCTTTAGTTGAACTATCCATACTAAGGCTGGTTTCACAGTTGTCTGGGAGACCCGTATGGGCTCCCGGAATGGAGGCACACGTGAGGCGCTAAAACATTGTTTCACAGTGACGTGGATTGGTCCGTACGCGACCTGTTCCAGGTATTCTGGTTCTGTTTGTTTGGTGAAAACCCTCTTTTAATCAAATGCCGGTCGCGATTGCAACTTACACTCGCTGTAGTTGAGCCTTGGTTATGCGTGCGTTTTCGTTCATTTTAATATACGAGCTTCTGGCCGTGACTTCACCCGCATAAAATTTATTGTTCTCCCAACTCACTGCGTCGCATCGCATCGCGTACCTGCGCTATAACTTTGTTTTCGCCTAACGTTCTTTCTGACTTTTTTTTTTTCTTTTTACTCCTAAAGATCTTATCGTGATGATTTTTTTTAAAATTCCAGCTATTAGTTCCAGAGATTAGCTCGTTCAAACTAATAAAGAACTTTATTATTAGTATAGGTAGAGCTAAACTTCTTTACCCATAACTAAATATCTATTATGTGCTACGTGGCCATACTGCCTCGACCCTATTAAAAAATAAGGGGACCATACACGGTCCATGGAACGCTTCGCACGGGTGCATGGTTTCATGACGTCATTGGTACATGGATGGCTGGAGCTAAACTTGTTATAGTCGCTAAAAGTGCCTCTTGCCATTGCTGCATGATCATATTTCTGCAACTTAGATTATTCACGATTCTATCGCTGATATAAACAGATGATGTCCTATTCACATGAATATACAGTTTATTATGGCTATGAAGCCTCGCGGTAAGTACTTATTTTGCGCTACCTTGTAACAACATCGGGAGGTTTGATATTTATACAATCCCAACACCATTCTTATTCCCTACATGGTTTCATAGATTGTTGGACCCAGACCTTGTTTTGTTTTGAATGCAAAAAGTAGATACACGCACATACATTATCCTGAGAACAGCACGAGACTCAGTCCCACGACCACAAGTCGTTCAAATCCATTAACAAAATAAGGGTTGCTATGATTGCAGCTGAAAGTAAACACCCTCAAAAAATAAACCGATAGGAACAGAAACAGGCCATGAAGGCCCCGAAGCAGCTTAACGCAACGTAGAAAAACAAAGCAAAAAGAGAGAAGAAATTATTACAGATTCTTAAAACATTTCTGTGCAATAAAGCCGTTTAGCAGCCGTCTGAAAAGAATGATAAACAACAAGCATATATACAGAAATGCATCATTTCACTCCACAAGCATTAAAATAATAGCTTACATTCGCAGCGACCATTACTCTAACCCGGGTTCGGGCAAAATGATTCCAGATTTATCAAAATCATGATTCGCCCATTAACCACCAGAAACATTATACGACCACAACATTGGTAGCTATTAATAAACGAGGCAAGCTATTACAGATGGGGTAAATCTCCTGGTTGTTGGCGCCGAGTCACAATAAAACAGGCAGCTGTGCCAAGGCGCACTGCCAAGCAAGTTTAGCGGGGTCCCTCTAGACATCGTATGCACGAGCGTCATTACATAGGTCTTTTAGGTGACTTGTGCGCCAAAACAAGGATTACAGAGTACCTCATAGTTAGTATTCGTAACGAGTTAGAATTAGGGGCTAGAAAAGATGTTTAGCATATCCTAGTTCAGCAAATGTAAGAGTTGGTCGACTGCCATTCTAACATGTAAATACTGGAACCTTACTGGAAGTAATATTAAAGCCAAGTAACTTAAGCTATCTATGAAATAAAACATGTTATATTTATATCCTGTCCCACGGTTGAGCACCATGTATCTATCACATAATTAAATTATCTGTCGTTGCTTCATTTTAAATTCTTTTTACCTATAGTGGTATAGTAATTTTATTCTAGGTACATCGTCTTCACGTACGTACGTATACAAACTATTGTAAAACATTTTAAAAGAGTAACGGTGGAGTTTCTTGCCCATTCTTCTTCATACGAAAACTACCTTTTGGAAGGGGTGACTAGAATCAATTCTATTATTTTATAAATTTTGACGTTCAAAAGTGCCATACATGGGCCTATTTGAAATAAATGATTTGACTTTGACTTTGAGCAAAAGCTTCCCTTCAAAAAGATTAATTAATAATCCAATTTACACCCACTTCAATTATTCGATTGGGTATTATTTCTAAAGTTACCGATTCATCCTACGAACAGAAACAGTATGTATTTCGATCCGTCCACGCTGACACACAACAATTTACTATCCTCAGGGTCAGGGTCTATGCATCATTCATGTTTTTATCGCTCTGCAAGTACCATTCATAACTTTATCACACGTAACAGGAAAGGGGTTCTAAACTTCGCTGTGAAACACTATCTTGCTATTTATCGGTTCTTGTTATTGTCGCGAAACTTGCTGAAGTCTGCAACGTTTTGTAAACGGCTGATGTCAGATCGGTTCTTGTGTTCTTCTCAGTTTTTATTTTGTATTTTATTGGTACATGTAGGTGGTCTATCTATGTGTTAGTGCCTGCGTACCTTTGCATATGGGAGCCTTCTGTTCCATTTGAAGGGCTATGGGTGATGGAGTAATTACAGACACATGAGATATTAAACTTTCTCATAGGACGGCAACGCATTTGCGAAGCGTCTAGTGCGAGCCACTTGTTTCTCTCGAGGACGGCAACGCATTTGCGAAGCGTCTAATGCGAGCAACTTTTTTCTCTCGAGGACGGCAACACATTCACGAAGCGTTTAGTGCGAGCAACTTGTTTCTCATCGAATATCATTAATACAATAACATAAAAAGTAAGTTCAATTACTAAAACTCGACTAATGAAAAAATCACGCTCAAAATATGAAATTGTTAAACTCCCTTTGAAGATTAGACATTTAAATAAACCTTTTTTTACAGTCCGTTCAACCGATTTTGACGTCTATTGCGTCGGTGGCTTAATAAATGGCAGCTGCAGTAAACAAAAAAGTGGTTACAATACCAATATTGTAACCACTTTTTTGCTTTTAATGCCATCCTTTCTTACGGTATAAAAGTCAAAATGTACAAACTATTCAATATTTATCGTCTATTATATATATTGTAATGTATTACATATTCATAATGATGTTCAGAGTCACATGCCACATTACCTTAAAGCTTATAATCGCTTACTATTGTTAGAATATATTGTTTTGTTATGGTAGGTGGCATACGACCACGGCTATCCTCTGAACAGCTTCCAACTATACCTCATATGTCAAATTATGATAAGTAATTTCGAAGTTGCGGAAACAGATGAACATACATACATACCGGTCAAAATCAAAACCCTCCTATTTGCTTCGCCGTAGTCGGGTAAAAACGTTACTTGTCACTAAAGGCTGATTTACACTTGCATTAGTTAAGTAGCGAGTTCAGTCCCTTTACGTCTATACGTGACACTTCACAAACGATAACTAAAGCATATGTAAATCTGCCATTAAAGACCAAGTTGAAAATTCCCACTTTCAAAGCAGACAACCATTCTTCTCAGCTTCAGAAATATACTTTCTCAGATAACTGAAGCATTATTTCTACGGTCTACTGAAAAATTCAACATAAAGGAAGCAGGTGACCAGTTTATTCCCCCAAGTCCCTTTGCCAAAAAGGAATTCTGTCCGCTCCACAGTTAAGATCCAAGATTTCCTGTCCAGAAAAGATATATTGCGCTACATTTTACGATATTTTACTTGCTTCCTTTTTTGACCGAATATTGGATTAGGCAAAAAGGGATATAGTGAGGTTTCAGTTCATCTAATCCTATTTGTTTAAGTGTTTATTCTTCCTAGCATTATACTGTTTTAGGTTTTGTGATATTTTATGAATGGGTTTTTCAAAGGTATTTGTAATATTGCGTTTAGTCGCTCGCCGTTTAGTCGCACTGCTATTTGAAAGAATTGTAAAAGCCAATTATTTTTAAAAGAGTAACCGTGGAGTTTCTTGCCGGCTCTGCTCCATAGGAAACGACCATTGAAACGATGCACCTAGCTTCTGACGTTTCATAAGTGCCCATGTAGGTTTATGTGAAATAAAAATATTTTGAATTTTGAATTTTTTCGGGACAAAGAAGTGGTATGCAATGCGGTGAACAAGGTATCCCTTCCCGCCCTAAAAACCTATTATTTGACCATTTGAAGACCCTTACTTGTTTTGTTTCATGTAGTTCTTCTATACATTGTGAACTAATTTACATATACATAGATCAAGTGAAACTGTGAACATATTTGCTCTATCGATTCTTAGCCTAAGTGAAATAAAAAACTTGTATGCGATTCTGGAATCGGATCGAATAAGAAAAGTTATTTTGGAAGAGCTTTTATAATAAGCTTTTTGTAGTCAGCTGCAGACGAATCAATAAACTGTCAATTGCACCAATCGCGTCCGTTTACTTGGCACTCTATTTACTAGCATCGGTAAAGTTTCGGTAGAGTACAGCAAACATGGCTAAGATAGTAGAGTTAACCGACGTCTACAAATTGTATTCACTTCCACTCACACAGATTGGTTGATAATACATTCTTTTTTATCAAACGCGTAAGGAGAATATCTAATGAATGGCTTCGAAAAAAGATGGAACGGTTATGCTTTTGTGTCTGTTTTGCTTGACTTGGCGGGGGCACCGCCGTGCCCATAGTTGTTAATGAAAGGGGTTCTGTCAATGTTTCTTCCATTACAGCTTCTAACATCATCATAATAAACCTTCTCGAAAATAATGCGGAAATATTAACTTATCTGTCTTCGGGGACCCATCCCCTGCAATTAGAGGTCCAGTCCTCCGCAACTTTCTAACCATCAGGGCTGTCAAAATGTTTACGATTACCGTTGTAAGTTGTTGAAACCACGTAACGAGCCTGCCGACCCTAATGTACAAACTACCCACATTATATTTAAGTTGAAGATTCCTGGCATTGTCAAGAGTGGCGAGTTGCTATAACTACTTACCAACTGGGTTAGAATGAGCCGGGTAATGCGATTCTGAAAGGATTATTTTGTGGCTATCTAGACTAGAGATTATCTCTTAAACGGCTTGGCTACACATTTATATAGCTGGAAAGATATTTTTGCAATAAATTGACAGCTATATTTTAATGATATTTTAGAGGCATGAGGAATAGGGTGTAAGGTTCACTCATCCACCATAGAAAAGGGAGGATTCTCCGACCAGGAAAATCATCAAATAACTTTTCCCGCTCTGGGCGGAGCGGGAGGGTGTGTCAGACTCTTACTGACTAAAACCCACCCGTGTTCCTTCGGTTGCCCTGTTGCCGAGGACCACGATCTCCGTTTCGGTTTTCTTCGCAACCCCGGCAGGCATCGGCCCTAGTGGACCCCTTCAATTCTGCTGACATCTCTTTGAGGCGCGCGTGGAACACAACGCGCCGTCGACCCGGGCCTGGTCCTTATCGGACGATGAGCCACCCATTGCTCACCGTCCGCAAGCCCGCGCCTACGGTGGCCTGGTGTTTTGTCTGGCGGGCAACTGCTTGACGGATAAAGTCGTATACATGTCGATCGCGCGGTAAACTCTAATTGCGCAATGCAGGATTTGTGTGACGTCATGTCTTTGATGCGTAGTTCGTATGTGGTGGTGTAACCACTTCAATACAATTACAAGGAAAAACAACTTCATTTATTTTAGCAAAATACTGCATTCCAAGATAAAATAATGATACTGTCAAAAAAAAACTACGTATGTTTCAAACTGAATAACCCTAGTCAAATATTTTTTTGTTTCAGGTAATAACATGCGCTATTTCTGCTAAACAAACACTAAATGCTAGTTTTGTTTCGCGTTATTAAATGCAAATAAGGTTAGTATACACAGTTATACAAGATATTGAACCGAAAAGCAATGTGGGACGAAAACTATAAAAACGTCACAATGAAGAATCTTCGGAGTTTGTAACTCATATCAAAATAAGTCCCAAGTTAAAGTGGGTCGCGCGCAACATTGTGTCACTGTCTCAAAATCGAGTTACAATACTGAGAAAGGGGAAACTTTAGTCCTTTTCTGTGGCACGTTCGAAAATTGCACATTTGCCGAGGATGTACCGACCAGGGCCGGATCGGGCACTCGCCGCATCAGTCATTGTCAACAAAGTTTATCGCCTCTCCCCTGCAAGCGAACGGAATCGCCCAAATGTGTTTGTTGTGGTCTCAAAACGAACTCGCAGCGTCGCAAAATACGGATAAATTGCATTTGCAACTGCTAAGTTGTGCATTTCTTGCTAAATGTCAGCTATACAGCGTTGGCTCGACTTTCAAACCTCTCGTGTATTAACTTCTTAAAGGTTTGCGGTGACCGCAATGTTGCTCCATTTACATCTGTTGAGTTAACATTTTCAAACGTTATTCCTAAAATACCTACAGATCTTAATATCTTTTTGGAACATCTCTTCAACTATCAAATAACTTTAGCTCTCTAGAAATTTCAATAACTAATTAGATTCCAGAAAAAGTAAAAAAAGAATATAAGTTAATGAATTTCATTTAAGTGTTCTTCTCAGAATGCCGCCGTCTACGGCTTATTTCATTAATATGGATAACGTTTCACGCGTTAAAAAATCAATTACTTTTAATGACCATTCTAGAATTTATAGCCAACATCGAAGATTATTACTATAAAAACCAGCAGTTTTTGCAGAAAGCGAATGAAGTCGAGTATATTAATCACATATTCATACTGCAGATGAGTTTACCGAGTCTGATTGATCGGGAACATTAGCGAGACTGCACAAAAACATAGTCATAAGTTATCTTCTGTTTTGCATGAAAAAAGACTGAAGCGAATCTTGTGACGTCACACTACCAATCATGGCTGCTACCCAACACGCTCGTAAAAGCGGGCCCTAATATAAGATAAAACATCGTTTGACAGGCTCACATGTAAGGCACAACAGACTACGGAGATCGATAAGGCTTACTTGAGTAATGGAAAGTTGAGGAAGCAGGCTGACGTAACAGTCCTGACTGACTTCTGGGGGGGACTTCATTAAGTTGGGCTCAAGCTGACGGAGGATCAGTGCCGGCTTATTGATTGCGACGCGACCCACGGGGCTCATCCGTACGGTCCGTGACCGCATAATCTAAGGATTACGGAGGGACACAGTGTACTGTGTGTCAGTGTGCAAAACGAAAATTAATAGGAGCGGGAAGTGACTTGATGCAGAAGAATTTGTTGTATTATAGGCTTTGTAAAGATTTCTCCCTTTATTTTGATTTAGCTGCAATAACCGCTGAATTAATTCTTCTTTTCATGACTTGATATGGGCTTGAAATACCTATTGAGATTCGCGTTCATAAAAACTTGAATTATATGAAAGCTCGGCATTGCAAGCATAAACTTTATCTATAATGAGATAAGCACGACAATGTTGCCGATTCTCTTGTACATCGAACTAAACTATCACTAAAATTCCTTACTTTTGGCTATGAGAATCTTAAAAAGCTATTCTGTCAAATAAATTCTCTAAATTTAAAAATAATTTTGACACCACTAAATCGAATTTGACAATCGCGACTCCACATGGTAGGTACTTGTTTGCCCTACCCCGTGAGTTTTTTTTTTTAGAGCCGGAGGCGCGCGTGCCGGGGGGGGGTCAGCCTCGAGGTCGTTTTTTAAGGAATTTTTCACTTTTTGTATGGAAAAAATTTTTACCTGCATGTAGAGTATTAATAGGGTTTATGTGTTTTATAAAAGGGGTCGAAATATTCATTATTCTTGCGATAGGACACACCATTTTCGAGATATAAGCAAAAGAAAAAAAGATACAGTACTATTTTTGCACCTAAAGTCGAGGTGTTGGTGTGAATTTAAAGTTCATGACAACTAATTTTGTTCCACACGTCTTTAATCGCGATTAGAAATAATCAGATTTAGTTGGACACTCAACTTTTTAGGTGAAAAACGTAAAATTGAGACTAGCAAAATTGCCATTTTCAGTAAATTAAGATCTCAGTGCCATCTTAGTGCTTTCAAACTAAAATATTGTTAAGTTGTGTCACTTTAGTCTATTTCAGAGTGGGAAATCGTAGTTTGACAGGAATAAACTAAATTTTGGTGATTTTTAATCTAGTTTAGAGGCATTTGTGTCAAGAGAATCGGCACCAATAGCTACGACTCATTTGACTTTTATTCCTCAATAAAACTATTAAGTATACAACTCACTTCAAACCCCACATCTCACATAATAAGTCCTATTACAATAAGCCCAGCTTATAAGACAACTATATAATCCAAAGTATACAACGGACGTCATAACAAGGTTAGTGATGTTCCACTATTATACAAGTTTATGTACCTACAAAGTTATACGATTCACAAAAGCCCCGCCGTAATCCGTAGACTCGATATTTGAAAACGCAATTTCAAAACTTCACCTAACGTTTGAGTTGATGCTTTGTTAAAATGAAGATATATGTTGAGTTGGAGGAACGTCAATTTGCATGCCCGGATTCAGGAAAGCATTTTGTTGAAAATAGTTATACATCATTGTATACTTTGAAAGAGTACATCACTGTTAAGAGTTTGCGTAACAATGTTTGACTTCAGTATTTTTTTTTTCTTAAACTTTTTAATTGCACTTAAACTAAGTGCAATTAAAAAGTTTATAAAAAAAAACAGAAAGGAAATAAATAAAAATGTTTTTAATGGCATTACGAAAAAACACCTTAAAACTATAAAAACAGAAAACAATGATTACAATGCCAAATGGGCCTCAGCTCAGCATAATGTCAGATGACAACACAAAGTGTGCCACCTGACGCTGATTTTCATCTGCAAACCACGAGTGCCACATGCTAGAATAATAAATACAGGGAAGTGTGTGTCCGTTTTAATAAATTGTAGTTTATATGTATATATAGTAAGTACATCACTTATTTAATCTATCTTCTATATATCTATGTTGTTATGGGGTTTAGATCTAATACCAAAATTTTCCAAACGTATATACTAACACTAGTTTTTACGATGTGTATGTAATTACTAACAAATTGGATTTTAAGATCTGTAAGATATATTATTTGATATGTTTTTTTTTTTTCAATAATAAAAATGCGCATAACTTGAGAACGGCTGGACCTATTTGGGTATTTATTATTTAAAAATGTTCGTAATAGTCCGAATCGGGTTCTAAAGGGAAAAAAAAAAGTTGCCGGGAACATTAGTGCATTTTCTATGGGAATTTTATATAAATTATTAAAATTTGGACAGAACAACGACTCATAAGTCTCAACTCAGCTAGAAGTATATAAGAAACACAATAGGTACTAACGTTTTCCCATTATTTAAGTCTCTGCACAATTCGGAGTTAACTTATCTTGTCTTGACAGTTATCGAAAGTTCAGTCACGTACTAGATGACCCATCGAACTGTCCTCGATAAATGGTTTAATGTTCCAAATCCCATTTAAGGTTACTTATCAATGCAAAACTGTCCTAATCTCATAAACCGATGTTTAACAAATGTGCCGCGAAAGTGGCAGGTTTGGTTTGAATGCAGTCTTAGACGTATAAACGCGTTGACTAAGAACCGATTATAGTAAAGATCAGCATCTAAATTTAAACGCCCCAAGAATACTTGTCGCGCTCTAATCCCGAAGATGGAGCGTTTGGCGGCGCTCTGGCTTGCTCTCGAGGCAAGGCTTTATTGATAGCGAGAGCCCCGGGCTCCGTAGCAAGAAACCCCCTCCTAGAAATAATAATTATTCACGTCTAAAAGCGTACTTACTAACATTCCCGAGATGGGGTTCCTGACAAAAATACGATTGGATGTTTTTATCTTCGCTTTTATTTCCTTCATGGAGATGAAAGGTAATATCTACATAGCGAATACTGTTTAAGTATAAAACCGTGTGCGTATAAGAGATATAAAAAAATATTACTTCTGGTTATTGCAGTTCGGTGTAATAAAGCGACAATGTGTCTTGTTATAATGGATGGAAAGATGTTGGCGTAGATTGAAAGGGATTCAAACTCGGGCAAAACATAGTGCCCAATTCTGCCTTATTGTTACAAGTAAGAGATCTTACAATTACCCGGACTAAAGGCCTGACTTGAATTGTTTACTAGAAGCCAGATAAATGAGGAGCAAAACGTTGCTAACGTTGTGTTAGGGGACTGGGGATGTACTACCTGGGATTAATTTAATGTAGACCTATTTGAGACACGTGAATGTGCGTTACTAGGGACTATTTGCTTAGGCATGTTACAGATACCTCAATTAATAATTTGTGTTTTAAGACAGCGTATGTGTACCTATGTGGTTATTTTATTTTGGAATTGAAACCGTTTGTTGATAAAAATATACGTATATTGTATGATAAGTTGTCATAAAATTTTTGGTCGCTAGTAAGCACATTTAGTTCCTCACTTTATGGTATGAAGAAGAATAGGGAACAACGTAAGCTCTCATTAACTAAGTCTTAATTACGTGAAGCGTCTGATCAATGGCAAACCAACACTTAATAAGATCTGAAAATAAATGCAGCATCGGCGAAGTGAAAAAGTGAATAGCCGCCTGTTTTATTGTCGATTTCTAAGTCAAAGACCCTAATTCTTGTACCCCCAAATCAATATAAATAAATCTCCATAATCAACGTCGTTCCGTACCTTATCTTAACAAATATCTAAGTATACAAAAAATTAAATCTTATATTCAAACTCGCCTTTAGTTACAATACATAAAAACGTCCTTATTCCGTACGAGTTGGCTAAAAATATTCGCCCTCCTTCCTTCCTAATAAGGGGCGTTCGCCTTTAAAAGTCCCAGATCCACCGTTTGCGAAGACAAAATAGATTACGTAATGCCTTACGACGTAACAGGGGCCCTGTTATACCGTAAGGCATTACGGAACACCCTATAGACTAAATAATTCTTTCTTATTTATTTTTACAAAGCTACTTTAATGTTTTATAACATAACCTCACGCTTTGTTTCCTCGACGGGTTGGGCAGAGGTGTACCCATAGTACCCCATATTACGCCAGTTATGTATAAGTCCCATGTAATAGGGGGCGAGTCTATTGCGATCAACCGCGGACAAATACAGACTCCGGGCTGCTACTGAGGAAAAACCCAATAGTACTTTGCCCGAACCCTGAAACTCATGCTCAGCAGTAGCTTGGGACCACTAGACCGACGAGGCGGGCAGTTTTGTTTCATTGCTTATTCATCTACCGAATCTTTTCCCAACTATGTCGGGGTCGGCTTCCAGTCTAACCGGATGCAGCTGAATACCAGTATTTTACATGGAGCGAATGCTTATCTGACCTACGATACCCCTTGGTAAGACTGGTTGTCAGACTTTTGGGCTTTGACTACCCGAAACGACTGTCAAAGATCTACGAATGACAGCCGCGACCAATGGCTTAACCTACTTTCCGAGGCACGGAGGGGTCTCGCTTATGTAAAAATAGTCACCCATCTACGGACCAACCGCGGCAAGCGCAACTTCACCTGATCGATCGACCCGTGCGGCTGTTATAACTTAGCCACAAACACCCCATCATTGTTTCATTGCTTATTAAAACTAATTATTCGGTGTGCTAGACGCCGAAACGTGGAAATATTCATTTAAATACAAAATGCTGTATGTCGCGGGCTCGATTTCCGCACGTAGTTGTTCCGGGTCTAGCTGTTTGTGTATGTGAGTTTAAATGTTTGTAAACGCACCCACAATACAGGGAAAATTCCTCCTGTGGGGCAACGTTAAAAAAAACCGTTATCATTTCATAAATTAATGTTTGAACGCTCACATTCAGGAATACAGGGAAAAGAAACTAATAATAATTATCTTTGATGTCAATAATTGCGAACTTCTGAGAGAACTCAGTTCCAGGTACTTTATTCTAATCACGCGTTTCAATGAACGGAGAAAAAACAAGTTAGTCGTTTAATTAATTGTCGACTTAATTGAAGTTACTTTAAGCTTACTTATCGATTAATTAAAACAGCTATTTCTCATGCAAGTCACGTTGTATGAGCCCCCAGTGATCACGCAGCACACTGAGTTGTTTAGTTGCGTTGCCAGTTAAAACTAAAACATTTTTTTATTTTTATTGAAAGTATTCCATTTAAAAAATGTCTAAAGGACCGGGACTCCATGGTCCCAAGATGTGTAAACATAAAAAAAATATTTACATAAAAAATGGGTACAAAGTGAAGCCGTGACTCCAGCGCTAGGTAAAAATACCTGTGTTACAGGAGTCAGTGTCTTCTCCCAATCAGAAGGCTCGGGATTTTAGACACCGTATAATTATGAACTTTTTTAGTATAATATCCATCGGTATTGTTTCTAAACTGTCGAATTTTTTTTCGATGGTTTATATTTTATCCATGGGAAACCGACAAATTTTAAACTGGTATCACACTAGCTTGCGACGTAACACACCTTGCGCTATTACTAAATAGACTGCTTAGCTGCAACGTGGAAGAAGCGCTCGCTCGCCGCTGCCATGGCACCGTTCGCTTCGCTCGCTCGGCTCGTGAGCGAATTGTCACAGTTATAACCTAACCTAACCCATTTCACCCAGTTCACAAATTTTCGTCAGCTTATAATTTAACGGAAATAATACAGATTGTAAACAAACAGTTCTCACAATTTTACGGTGACATACATCAAACTAGACGTGGCTAGCCCAAAATCGGTTGCAGCACCAAGTCGGAGCTGCCTTTATCCAGCTTATGCTTATTAGCTGATTGAGGCGCTAAACCAAAGCCCGAGTAGAGTCATTTGAACATAGCTTTACTAATTCAGCCATATAATGAGAGCGAAGACCGAAAAATGGACCAAAAAAAGTCACAGAATGGTACCCGATATCCACCTATTGGTGGGAGGATGATCTGCCAAAAGGTTGGTGAAGAACAGCTTGAGACAAGAACAAGTGGAGGGAAATACAAGAGGCCTATATCGCAAGAGAGCCTGACCTGGTAGCTGATAATAGATAATAAAAGGTTAACAACCATAAGACAAAATGTTATTAATATTAAGGAAATATTATTACTTGTTATATATATTAAGGTCAGAAAAAATAAAGGCTATTTCTTATTTTAGTAATTCAGCATAAGAAGCTGTACTTTTCTCGAACTTACTATTAATTTAGGTCTTCTTCTTCTTTTTTTCGTGTGGTCGAGAAATATCACTCAGGCATGCCAGTTTCCTCACGATGTTTTCATTAATTAAGTATCAACACGGAGCACTGAATCGTTGTCTAGAAACGGCATTACTAATAAATTTCGTAGCGTTAAACCGAAATTAGTGTCGTAGTGCAAGTGACACGATTGGTTTGTATTGGAAGTGTTGGCAATGCCGCCTATAGCAGCGGCCGCGGAGGCGTCTTCCTGCTCTGTGGGTATCAAGTACCTACCTACCTACGTATATAGAGTTCTGAACTTGCCAACAACGCTGCCGGGAATCAATAAGAATTCCAGCTATTTGATAAGCGAGTTCTCAAGCATAGACTAGGTCAAAGCGTTCATACGCTGAATCGTCTCATATTTTAAAGGAATGTAAGGTAATAATAATGAATATAAGATTGATGGTTTTCCAAATAAAGGATTTTTTTAAATGTAAGAAATAAGGTTGAAAAGTGAAGAATGAAAATTGATACAAATTAAAACAAAAAACAATTGTAGACAATGTTGGATTTACATTTTGACCTCATATCGGCTTCGGCACCCTTGAAAACCATGAAAACGATACACATGATGAAAAATTTTAATATTTTCCGTGCCGCCATCTTGGAATTTCATTTTGACCAAATTCAAACTTTCTCTCTCTCTCTCCGGCATGCAGTGTACTCGGGCTGATGTTGGACAATTTTATGCCACGACACTGTAATCACTTTACTCATTTCTTTTGTTCTCACTCACTCATTTTTATTCTCTTTGAATTAGAAGAAGACAGTCGCAAGTATTAACACTTTTTAGCGTGACGATTGCTGCAAGTTTACAAGCCGCGTTAAAGAACTTCGTTCCAAAAATGCTCTTCAATTTCTAACTCTGAAAACAACAAGTAGCCAAATAGTAGTAGTTTGTAGTATACAAATTAGATTTAACGCTAAAATAATACATTCTCATAATTTATAATTTATCTTTCTTGAAAAAGACGCCATTTCCAGCAAAAGAACCATCCCTTCTTCTTGGCTAAAAAGTGGAGAATTGAGCGTTTTGACCTTCAAAAAGAACTGATATGTAAGCCTTATTTGAATAAACGATAGGAATATAACTTTAAACTGCGCAAACTCAAGGCAATGCCCGTTTAAATGTTCTTTTACAAACACATTACCACGAAAATTCCATTATATATCTTAAACTACACCCAACGCGTAAATAGTTTACGAACTTGACTATAATTACACGATGCATTATTAATGACTAGCGAAATACTATGACACTGTAATGAAGTTAAATTGACTTAATTTTGTTGGCAACTTCAATTAGCGAGCGGGACGTTGTTTACGTCGAACGTAGGCTTTATTTAATGCACAATCATGGTTAAATTGAATAAATAACACCATGTAGGTAGAGTGGGATGTGGAATGCACTTTAAGTTTTGAAAAAAAAAAATGGGCGAATAAAAGCTTTGGTTTGGTAAATTTTCAATCGCGTTAATTAAAAAGGGTTTCAAAATTCGCTATTTTATAGGAAGTCAATAGGAACTCACATAATTATTATTTTCATTTCTTCTATATTTAAATTAAATATACAATCTAATACTAAAATATTTATACTATGTACAAGTATCTTTATAAAAAAGGCAAGAGCTCATTGGGCATAAAAAAATTCGTCCGTATCGTCGTCAGTGGAAAAAGTGCTCAAAAAGCTGGCCGCGTTCCCACGTTGGATGGCAATGCTGACTTTTTGGCTTAAAAATATTATTTAATAAAACTCTAATGATAAATTTACCAGTCTATAAAGAAACCACAACAGCTCCACAGTGTTTCAAACAATTTATTCCTCCCTTTTATACTTAGTTCCTTACAATAACAACCATAACAATATCATAATAAAGGGGCGGTTTGCATACACGCTATTTCACGAAAACAACTAGCAACATTTTTCAATAAAAGTAAAGTAATTGTGGCATTGGAAAACGCACAAAACCCAATTACGAACGGTTAATAGTCGGATAAGTTAATGCTTCCACAACATGCAAATAGCACTAAAATATCGGTGGGAAGCCAATTAAAGTCGTAAACTTTAATTGATATTCATGAACTCATAATGGGCAATGTAGCTGAAAACGCTGTCGAAAACTTCCACTTCGCGGAGCCTCTAATTATGCTTAAAACGAGCACCTGAGCCACGAGCCACGTTCCACGCTTCGTTATCTTGCTCGCTTACTGACTATAAGTTTTTATTCCCACACAAATTATGAAAATAAGCAAGATAGTTAAAAATTAGCTCTCGAACACTGTATAAGGATCGAATTAGGTAGTATTTGAGGAAAATCAACAGCTAATATCTTTAAAACTCTTTGCCTTTTAACGCTAATCTAAAAGGGGAAAATAAATTGCTTTATTAACAGAATTCACGGTAGTCCACGAAATCAGTTCCGAGAGAAAATCCGTATTATTATCTACTCGTCCTATCATCCTCGAACCTTCAATTAAGGCTTACATCGGAAAAGTTCATCACATTAGTGAATCGGGGTCGATTTTTTAACCCCCGAACTGAAAATCAAGGAAAAAAAAACTCAGAGTACAGAGATTGTATTACAGTGGGCTGAATACAGAATCTAGATGAAATACTGAAATATGAAATGGAGTATTGAAACTCTTATTATTTTATTTATTTGGGAAAATAAATATTACAGCACTATACAAAATTTGAGCTGCAGAGTGAGTAAATGTATAATAAGCCACGACATTTTTCACATATTATTATAAAACTAATGCGATGTGCGCATATAATTGGATAGGTACAAAAATATTACATAATGCTCTGATATTACTTTGTTATCATTCTTCAATATGAACGAATACCTACATTTATGATTAGTACCTGGGCGACCAAGCTCTGCTCTGGTGAAAATAGAGAAAGGAAATTTCATACTAATTCCATGCTGCCTTTATAGTACATACTAATTCCATGCTACCTTGATAGTACATACTAATTTCATGCTGCCTTGATAGTACATACTAATTCCATGCTGCCTTGATAGTACATACTAATTCCATGCTGCCTTGATAGTACATACTAATTCCATGCTGCCTTGACAGTACATACTAATTCCACGCTGCCTTGACAGTACATACTAATTCCATGATGCCATGTTAGTAGGTACTTACTAATTTCATGCTGCCATGTTATTAGGTACTTACTAATTCCATGCTGCCATGTCATTATTCTAAGGTAGCCATCTTGTTCTAAACTTTGGGCGACCGAGCTCTGCTCGCTCTTGTAAACCCCCATATTGCAACTTTCATCGAAATCGTTAGAGCTTTTTTCCAGAACGTGATTAAATATACATATATATATATATATATACAAATATTGCTTGTTTAATAGTATAGGATTTCTAGTTTGCATACTTATTGTTACTTATATGCACAAAGTTTATTGTTTCCTTTGAGCCCAAAGGACTGAAGGCGTTACTACATCAATACCGATTCGACTGATTTTACGGAAAATCGAAGGTTCACATGGCTTACGTTCCAATTACCCACTGCCTCTCGCTTCAAGTTGTTGACCTACATACCCTCGGTTTGTTTCCTGAGCCAAAATTCTCAGATCACGAACCTCTTAAGCAAATCAATTCGATCCTTATTCATATTCTGGTAAGGTGGTTATTAGAAGAACAAATGGTTGCGTTTCAAACGATTAATATTCAGTAGCTTTTTACTGCTCGTACCTATCAATTTGTTTAATAAATGATACTTCACACTTCTGTTCTTTTGTATAGTTTCCACAATCCATCTGTCATCGGTGATGCTTTTTCATCTGTATATTTTACGAAAAGATTGTCAGTCTGTAGAATGTCTTAGGCCGGCCGCACTGTGGATGCGATTTCGCACGAATTTAAATTCTTACTAACACGTAAGAAATGGCACGATCCATCCCCACCCTCTGAGTACTGTGGTAATAGGCGTGCGTGTACCCGCATTTCATACGTTCAATAACGTATGTTTACGTACGAAACAAATTCGTATCCAATGTGCGGCCGGCCTTAGCCTCATCATGATTCTGTTAGAACAAATCTCATTGCATACAATAACAAACGAAGGTTCCTGTAAATGTAAATTGTGTCTGTTTTAGGTAGAAGCTGACTGTTATGATTGACGCTGAAGGAAGGTTTCTCTGTCTTCCTTTTATGTGTTGAAGAGCAAACAATGTAACAACCCTGAAGCGAATATTCGTGGAAATAATTAGATCCTCTTAGTCTACAGTCGCCGGTTTTACTGTGAAATCCTTGATAGTTTAGAGATACGTTGGTTTTGTTTACTGCTCTAAGGATTTTTAAGCAGGTAATTCTAATTAACATCAGTACCTAGGCGACCGTGCTCTGCTCTGGAGATAGTACATACTAATTCCATGCTGCCATGTCATTATTCTAAGATAGCCATTTTGTTCTAAACTTTGGGCGACCGAGCTCTGCTCGGATGAAAATACGGAGAAAATGATTTTTTACAGAAATGATATGAGACCTAGCTAGATCAATTTTTCACCCCCATAAACTTCTACATTGCAACTTTCATCGAAATCGTTAGAGCCGTTTTCGAGACCGTGATTACAAATAAATATATACACACAAATATTGCTCGTTTAATAGTATAGGATTGGGAAACTGCTCTTTGTTCATTTATAGTGTCCCCCTGCTAGGCTGAAGAATCCCGTATACCGAACATCTCTCTTTGTTCGTCTCTATAGATACTATCCTCAGGGAAGCCACACGTAAATAGTCTTCTAGGACTAATAGGATAATTAGGATAGGATAGGATAAATTTACGACCCCAAAAAAAAAGGACCCGTAGGATTCTTTTTTCAGAAGACTGAGGTACAAAATTAGATCCTGGGATTATGTCCCCATTCTCATTAATCTCATGACGATGAAATCTATGCAATAATATATACTGTTCTACCTGTAAAAAACTGAGCCCAATCACTGTTAAAAATTACCGTACTGACACTTTTTCAGGATCTGCCCTAATTCGAAATGATTCGATAGTTTACCCGTACACGGATGCACCATGTACGGGTAAACTATCGAATCGTTTATATCTAATCATCTATGTGTCTAAAATTTGGTATACATACATACAGTACATAACATCACGCCTTGTTTCCTCGATGGTTGGGCAGAGGTATGTACACCCACATTTCGCCAGTTATGTTTAAGTCCCATGTAATAGGGGCGAGCCTTTTGCCATCAACCGGGCACAAATCCAGACTCCAGCTGCCACTGAGTAATTCCAGATGGAAAAACCGTATAACACTTTGACCGACCCTTTTTTTTTGGTTAGTAAATTATCAAATAACTTCTCCCGCTCGTGTCAGACTCTTACTGACTTAACCCACCCGCGTTCCTTCAGTTGCCCTGTTGCCGGGGGCCACGATCTCCTCTTCGGTTCGGAATTCCAGATGGAAAAACCTTATAACATTTTGACCGACCCGGGAATCGAACCCAGGACCTCATACTCAGCAGTAGCGCTTACGACCATCAGACCAATGAGGCAGGAAACTTGGTATACCTTTGCATTATACATATAATATACAAGTTATAGGTACACGCAAAGCGTTATTAAATCAGTGGTGTACATAATAGCATTAGGTACTTACAGCGGCTCGTCAACTCGTTAACTGCCATTACCAAAACGTCGTTAGTCGATAATTTATTTAAATTGACGCGTAAAAGCGTCTAATAAAGTCTATTTTATGAGTGATTTATTACTTTGCGTTGTTTTTATTGCGTATTAGGTTTTGTGCACCAAGATTTTTTAACCCTCGACGCAAAAAAGGAGTGTTATAAGTTTAACCGCTATGTGTGTCTGTGAGTCTGTCTGTGGCACCGTAGCTCTTAAACGGGTAAACCGATTTGAATGCGGTTTTTTTATTTAAAAGCAGGTTTTCTGGCGATGGTTCTTAGATATGTTTTACCAAATCGGTTCAGCCGTTTAACGATTATCGGCTCTTTTCTAGTTGATGAATGGATGTAAGTATCTTTCACAGATTTGATCGATTTGAAATTTGGTATTCTGTTACTTCAATGATATTAGAAGAACATATCTAGTAACCTTGAACTGATGCTGCAGCATCAACTGGCGTTTACAGGATATCAACTCCCTTACCAACTTACAGCACAGGTATCGTGTTTGGGCTCATTGGAATGGTCTCAATGAATAGGTTATAGATAGATAGGAACAGGGTCTGGTGATGAACTAGGAAAAAGAAATAAGGAAATATTTGTGTCAAGGGTTTTTAAATTTTAACTGTCAAAATTGTACTTGCTAAGACTATTTTTGTACAGTTAAAGGTGAGATCTCATTAATTAAAAGTATAAGTATCTAATAATATATAAAAAAATATTTACATACCTACTATAAATATAAGCTAACATTCTCAAAATAATATGTAAATGTCTAAATAAATAAAAGAAGAAAGTATCAGCTTTTCACATAAAGATCTTCATCCTTATCGAACTACTTCATAATAATAAGCACATATAATATCCGAGGTTAGTATTGAAAAACAACCAACAATATACTCGACGTTAATGACCTAAAATCCTCTCATATACAATAACGATGTGTTTATAATACGTGAAAAGAAAAACAGCGAAATAAAAACACAATAGGTACAGAAACAAAATTATAAATATACGTATTTCTGAGGAAATCTCCAATCCGAGCGTTATGGCTCTTTGCTTCATGAAAATACATCTGTATATTTCTAAATCTTGTAATATTTACACACGGTTGGATATCATATAGTCCCTTGGGCGACCCATAGTATCAAAATCCGTTGTTCCCGCTCCCTTGTAACTAAATAATTTCACAATCCACAAGGGGAGAATGGGGTCATACTAGTCGGTTGATTAGTTATCCCCGTGACCGTTGATAAAAATTAAATGAACGTGTCGCGCGAACTGGTTCAGAAATGACAAGTTATGAAGGACATTTTGGGGTGGGTTATTATGTCATTTTGAGAGGACGGGGAATGTTATAGTCTAAAATACGTAGACAAATAATAATTGCGAATGAGACGTATTTATAGTATGCCTACAAATGTGGAGCTTAGGTTCAGTTAGTATATATAAATAGACCATTTTCGAGCTATTTGGGGTTAAAACCCTCGGGCCGTATGGTCCGAGTGCTCATGGCCTCTTTCGTGACATCTCGAAACGGCTATTTGACACTTCCCGTGACCCAAGGGCTGATTTTTACCTTGGCCAGAGTCTAAGCATTGCCATACAATGTGCCAATGCGGCCAGTCTCTTGGGTACATTACCACTCGTCAGCGATGCCGATGAAATTTTCGTGCTATATATAATTTTGTTATTTTTATCAATTAATTAGTTATAAGTTTTTACTTATCTACAGCATTTAAAGTACCAAATATTTTGACTTAAATTCAACACTTATACAAAAATTTAAACAAGAAATATTTATTGGATTCTCAAACACATCGATTTTCCATCAATTTTATTTTAGCCCTTTCTTTCCACATTGACAAAAAGGTGAACTAAGTCCGCCTATAAAAAAAGTTCTCAAATAACTTTTAATATTTTTTTTCATGAGTCAGGTGGGCCGAAATGGAATCACCATTAGAGGTGGAAGCGCTTCAGGATTTTATCGAAAATAGACTTAACGATGACTTTTCGGGCTTGAAACTGAATTGAATATTTATGAGGCGCCCTTCTTTTGACGCTCCACAGACAATACTTAGCTACGCAATCCCATTTTATGTTATTCTTGAATATTATGAAAGGATCTTAACTCTGAAGTAGGATTTTAGCCAGGAATACACATGCGAGTAACTTGAACAAAAGAATGCGAGTAGCTTGCATGCAATTCATGTGATCACCATTCAGAAGTTATTATAGCACAATTTATACATTCCATACTTTTATTTCACATAAACCTACAAGGGCACTTATGAAACGTCACAAGCTAGGTGCACCGTGCACCTAGCTTGTGACGTTTCATAAGTGCCCTTTCATAAGTATCCAATTGGTCGTTTCCTATAGAAAAGTCACTGAAAACCAACGCTGGGGCTTTGTCTCGCATAGGGTCGCAGCATTATGCTGAGCGATGGCCGTTTAGCGTGGATGTGACGCATATTATCCCGCAAATTGTTCTTTTCGTGTATTTGTTTTTTCTTTTCGTCATATTTACTGAAACGTATTTTCATTCTTTTCTTTCTTTAGAAAGAAACTTCACGGTTAGTCGTTTAAAAATAAATTGACTTTTTGATTTTTTTCAAATTACAGTGTAAATAGGTATGGGAGAACAGTGTAGGCCTGTCAACAAATACCCAACCACCAACCAATTTACTGGCATATGTATTCCTGGCTTTTAGTACATTTACGTACTTATTCACGTATACAGAGATTAATTAGATCATCCGTTTCGTAAGGAGTTTATTGCATCAAAATAATCCAACATAATGTAGAAGTATTTCTTTGGTAACGGTGACCTACATTCTGTAAATTCAACATAAATAACTAATTGGTAACCATAATAACCTCATTATTGATGAAGGCACTGCCGCTTTCATTCAAAAGCATAAACGTGTATATTTATAGATACATGCTTGAACTATTTAGTTCTGATAGGAATAAACAGAAAACCTTCACTTAATTTGTAAATAAATTATGAAGTGAACGTTATTTTTTAGTATTATTTAGTTTTATATTAGTGAGTATTATAAATTACTATTGACAGCCTCGTTGGTCTAGTGGTCGCAAGCGCTACTGCTGAGTATGAGTTCCTGGGTTCGATTCCCGGGTCGGGCAAAGTGTTATTGGGTTTTTCCGTATGGAATTTCTTAGTAGCAGCTCGGAGTCTGGATTTGTGCCCGGTTGATGGCAATAGGCTCACTCCCTATTACATGGGTCTTAAACATAACTGGCGAAATGTGGGTGTACCTTCTATAGGTACACCTCTGCCTAACCCTTCGGGGAATACCGGCGTGATGTTATGTATATGCATGTACACATTATTACACTGTCACAGATTTACTGAGTTGGGTTTTTTACAGTACAGTCACGAGCACAATATTTCAGACTCTTACTGACTAAAACCCACCCGTGTTCCTTCGGTTGCCCTGTCGCCGGGGGCCACGATCTCCCTTTCGGTTTTCTTCGCAACCCCGGCAGGCATCGGCCCTAGTGGACCCCTTCAATTCTGCTGACATCTCTTTGAGGCGCGCGTGGAACACAACGCGCCGTCGACCCGGGCCTGGTCCTTATCGGACGGTGAGCCACCCATTGCTCACCGCCCGCAAGCCCGCGCCTACGGTGGCCGGAAATCGCCTCGCGATTCCCGACGCCCTGGGCGTCTCCTCCTGCGGCGGTTAGGGGCGTGAGGGCGCGAAATTTGCCTCTCCCTCACGCGTTCCGCCTCCTCCTTCGCGAGCATTACCGCTTCGCAGAAGGAGGTGACGGCCTCCCATTTCCTCTCGCTCCGTACCATGGCCTGAACCAGGGCCGGACGCGAGAGATCACCGCCGCCGATCGCCTCCACGAGGACACGGCGATGCTCCGCCCAAGCTGGGCAGACCTCCACCGTATGCTCCACCGTGTCCTCCGGGCGATCTACACAATGGTGACACCCGGGCGTTTCCTCCCGCCTTATCCTGTGCAGGAACCTCCCGAAACAGCCGTGTTCGGTGAGGACCTGCGTCAGGCGGAAGGTGAGGACGCCGTGGCGCCTCTCTAGCCACTCCTCAAAGAGGGGTCTTATCGCCGCAATTTTGGCGTGCCCAGCGCTGGGTTGCGACAATCGCACTCTCCATGACGCCATGAGATCCCGCCGGAGCTCCATCCGCTGTGCCGCGATTTCGCGCGGCAGCGGAGTTAAGCCCCGGCGTTTCGCCTCCTCGCGCCACTCCCAAATGTGCGCGAGGACCTTTGCCTCCAGATCCCATGGCGGTAATCCGGCAAGGAGGCTCGCCGTCTCGCAGGAGACGGTGCGGTATCCTCGGGCCAGCCGGATGGCCATGACCCTCTGGGACGCGTTCAACCGGCGGGCTGGCCGCAGCCTTATTGAACGCGCCCACACCGGCGCCCCGTAAAGGGCCATGGACTGCACGACCCCCGCGTAGAGCCTCCGGCAGGAGGCATTTGGATCCCCTAGATTGGGCAGGAGCCGCAACGAAGCCCCGGCCCGCTCCAGTCTGGGAGCCAAACGTCGGAAATGTTCGACGAAGTTCCACCGGCTGCCGAGGACAAGTCCCAGATACTTCATCGTCGACTCGACGCCGATGTGAACCCCTCCCGCCATCACCTGGGAACCCGACGGTGGCGCATTCCGAGGTCCATGAAAACCCATGGCCTCGGACTTGTGCAGGGCCACCTCGAGTTCCAACTGCCGGATCCTGTCGACGATTGTCGCAACCCCGCGTGTCGCTAAGTCAGCCGCCGCCTGGTACGAGTTATCCGAGCCCTGCCCCGTAGTCAATAAAATTTGAGGCAAATTAAAGGTACATAGTACCCGAAAACAACCAAGCTAATATACAGGGCACAAGGGACATCGACGTCAAAAGTGTTACCATGGATTCAGTACATGATTCTGATCCTGCTGCGTTAAAATTTTTCGTCAGATATTTTTAAAAAAATCTGATGTTACACACATTTTGACCGCGTAGTTATTCTACCTGTCTATGAAACAGTTGATTTTTTTAAAATAACCGACATATAATTTCTACGCAAAAGTGTTCAAAATCATGTACTGAATCCATGGTAACAGTTTTCGCGTCCCTGTATGCATGAATGCGAAAGTGAGTTTGTTTGTTACGCTTTCACGCTAAAACGGCTAAATAGATTTGGATGAAATTTGGCACATGAGTAGACCATGACCCGGATTAGGACATAGAATAGTTTTTATCCCGATATTATTACGAGATCGAGACTTATGCGGGTGAAACCGCGGGGCGCAGCTAGTCATTTATATTTGACACTTACAACGAATCAACTCAAAAGTGGGTTAACCCTTAGAGCCATTTGCTCTGGCCACCGCTTTGAGGGTTAACCCGTCACACGCTGTCACTGACTGACGTTGATCCTCACTATGTAGACTAGTCTCAAAATATGATGGACAGATCAAAGAATGCTGATAACGTTACAGCTGACTACTGAGATGCTTTCTCTTTCGTGACGTCATAGTGAAAGTGATGTGATAAGGGTTTTGATGCTGAGATAAAATTATTGAATTGTTGACAGGATTTTGTTCGCTAAAGGTTCGGGTTAAGAACGAATTTAATTATGAAACGTATCTTAAGGTAACTAGGTTGGTAATACTAATATCTTATTTCAGGGGTGCCAAATCTTTGTTTTTAGGGTTCCGTACCCGAAAGGTGCCAAAGGGAACCATATTGCTTTCGCTGTCCGTCCTTCCATCCGTCAGTCTGTATGTCAGTATGCTGTATCTGATGAACCGTAATATAGATAGACAGGCCTTTGCTGTCCATTCGTCCATCCATCCGTCTTTCTATCAGCAGGCTGTATCTCATGAACCGTAATAGGTAGACAGTTGAATTTTCACAGATTATGTATTTCTATTGTCGCTATAAAAACAAATAATAAAAATAAAACAAAGCTAAAAATTGAAGGTCCCTACATGAGAAACGTGTTTTTTTTACTAAAGTTAAAAACGTCGTGTTAAATATAGTCAGGTAGTACGGAACCCTTCGTTGGCGAGTCCGTCTCGCACTTAGCCAATTATTGTAGATATTCGATGCTATTTCAGCGTTTGCCATTTTTTATAGCATGAACTGATTTAACCTTATATTAAACGTAAAGGTAATTTAATCGGAATCGAATAAAAATTGTTAAAATAAATCCTAAATGTTACCGGAATTTATGATATTTATATACGGAATTACGGAATAGTTAGTCCGTCAGTATATACATTGATAGGCATAGCCCACGGCATTACGCTGCCAATTATTTCATATTTTTTCGGGATTCAATTTATAGCCGATATTTTTTTTAAATTAGCTTACCCAGCATTTCGGTTCAATGATTTTAATAATTGCTTGAGGCCATATTTCCTCTTTCATCATATTATTTCGTAACTAAAAAGAATATTATTTTCTTTCGAAATTGTTTCTAAATCTTGTTACTACTTTCATGGAAAAATATTCAAATATTACGTAGCTTTAAAACGAAATCCCTTTTGTTCATATTATTTCTATGTTACGTTTACCTACTGTATCTACTTTAAATTATATAAAATAACTATAAAATTTACTCCTACTACAAATAACTATAAAAAAGCGTGGAATGCTTTTTTAAGATATTATCGAAATGATAATCCTTCTTCTCATATCTGTCAATAAAATATTTATAACTATTGACACCATGTACACCACGATTTTTTTTGAAATAAAACATTTTTTTTCTAATTTACACTATTATTAATTTATTAGATTTTTTAACACTGTTCTTAATTCAAATTTATTAAAATTTATTTTCAATATTTTAGTTTGGTATTTTAGTTTAAACTAAAAAACACGCTTTATATAGACAAAGCGTGTTTTTTAGTTTTTTTTAACTATTATTTATTTTATTTTAGAACTAGCGAACCGCCCCGGCTTCGTACGGGTGCAATTTACATAATAATTATAACGATGGTTTTCTGTCCACGACACGTTGTGCACAAGTTCTGAGCAGTAACTTAACAAAAAATACTAGGCTCACATAAATTCAAGATAGTATTATATTAGTACTAACTGCCCCCGCAAGTCGTGGTCTACCCATGTGCCAAATTTCATCCAAATCTGTTCAGCCGTTTTAGCGCGAAAGCGTAACAAACAAACAAACTCACTTTCGCATTTATTATATTCGTTAGGATTATTAAGGCCTCTCCCACATTAGGCGTGCACGTTTCTCGGGCGTGTGAGCGACGCGGGCACTCTCCACACACGCCGTAGGGCAGCAAAACGCGACGCTCACGCAGCGCACTCGCGGCGCGCGCCCGGCACCCCCGCTACTCACACGCCCGAGGATCGCGCACGCCTAATGTGGGGTCAGCCTAAGTACTTCTCTTTGTATGTTCATAAACAGCAGTGGGATATCATATTACTAATGATTGTAATACTATTTTGAATTCATGCAAGCCTAATACTTTTTGTTAGTTTACGCTCAGAAATGTTGCACGTGTCTTGAACAGAATACCGTTTTGTATGACGATAACTTACTTTTGCAACTTCCCTTCAGTATTTCCGACATTTAAAAAAAAAATGTCGCAGCACTGGTATTCTGATAGGGCCCGCAGTGATGTCACGGATAGATAGATACAAGTTGTTTTAGTTTTTAGTGTAGGCAAGACATTTCGACACAATGTAAACAATTGTTAATGAAATAAATGAATGATTAATTGTTCAGTCTTCCCTTCCAAATAATAATGATGGAACGAGTTCATAGCTTCCCTTTATTTATTATCTATATAGATATATAGTAAAAATTAAAGTCACTTTTCATATCTGTATGTGTGACTGCGTTTTTTTTATAAACTCCGCAACGGATTTTGATGCGGTTTTTACAATAAAACACTTAAATTAATTTCACGTATAATATAGAAATCTCCATGCTTTTTCAAGTCGTAATAACCGTGCGAAGCCGCGGCGGGTCACTAGTGTAAATATATGTGCGTCTTCGACTTCGCCCCTCGACACGCACACACACACACAGCCATGTTTGGCAAGGCTAATTTGCTTCAATATTGAGTTGTTCCCCATTTGATATTTGATATGAATTAAATTGAAACTGTTTGTGCTGTAATATCAATTAGCTTACACATACTCAAAGCAGGTATTAGGCTTCTCATACCACATAAATTACTACTAATATTATTTCGAGAGTAGTATCTACAGGTGGAGCAGTGGTGGCCCAGTGGTAACAGCCCCGACTTACGAGTAGGTTCGAACCCTGGCAGGCGCTTTACTTTGTGTATTTAATTTCATCACCACTGCTCCCAAAACGGTGAAGTAAAACATCGTGAAGAAACCGGCATATCCTAGAACCAAAAAATTCGAAGACATGTGACATCTACCAACCCGCACTGGGCCCGCGTGGTGGATTACAGCCCACTCCCTCTCACCGAGTAGAGGCATGTGTCCCTGCAGTGGGAACATTATAAGCTGATTATGATGATCTACAGGTATTTGTGATGGAGCTCGTCGGAAGTAGGTACTACTACCATAGTTACCATCACGGAAAGCCATAACTAACCACCGTAAGGACTATTCTTGCTTGCAGCACTTGGCCGCTATCGAACCGGGGCGGTTACAGATGTGGTCATCGTGTGCACGGGATTTTATTTTCAAAGTGGTTAGAGGATTTCCACGATGGTACCTACCAATTTCTGCCGCCAAGCGGCTTTGCTGTTTTCGGCTTCGAAGGTACGTTCGAAGGGACATGGGTGTTGGTGTAATTAGAGGCAAAGGATACAGTTCAGCTGTCTCTATAGGATCAAAATAAATTAGCTAAGTAGTGAAACTCTGCAGACGTGATGAGTATCGATATTTAAACATTTAAACGTGATAGAGTAAAAAATAAATTAATTTGATGAGTTTTTTTTTTTTTGGGGGGGGTCGTCAAACGCAGTTAGACAAAGTCAGTCTTTTTTTGTATAAACTTCATAGATTTATCTAAACAGGATAAAACAGATTTGCTTATTAAAAAATATGTTTTATTTTTTTAAATTATTATTAATTAAATATAGATTTTATTAATTTGAGTTTTAATTTTGATTTGAATTTTGATTGTAATTTTAGTTTAATCTTAATTTTATTTTATTTTTAATTGTGTATGCTATTCTATTATTAGTATGTGTATTCGAATTAAAAAAAAAAAAAAAACAGTATCACTCCGGGAGTGCCAACAGAAGTGAAAACTTGAAAAAAATCGGCACCGCGGTAATCAACGCGTTGATGTCATTTTAATGGTCAAAAGCTGGTGTCATCACGGTGTCGCGAAATCAATGGTTTAGTCCTATCTCAAAAATACCCAACGCGTCTAAATAAGTTTTCACTTCAAAAATAGAATTTGAATTTAACTCATACTTAAAGTAAGAACTCGACCAGCGTCTGGTGTTGCAGATGTCCATTCCACCTTACCGTCAGATACAGGGCCGTCTGTTTGTTTGCCAACCAATAACTTAAATAGATGTATAGGTACCTATATTAGTGACATATTCACGGATCGTGCTCATAGTCACAAGCACCCGATATACATGTATGAATAAAACAAATGTGGTAGTATGATGAAAAGTGCGTACTTTTCTCCCCCAGCTCCAATGCTTACTCACACAGATAAACAAGCATTTTATTTGGGAACATTTGGGTTGAGTTGACAACGTAAAAGAATTGCCTGCGAAACATTTTCATTTCATACTAATCTGGTGCATTGCCAAAAGGTACATTTTCTCTTTGCCAAAATGACTACAATAATTTGTTCAGTTTTAATAGTTGCTAAGCGAGTTATTATGTTTCATTTTGACCAGTCTGAATTAAGTTTTTACTTAAATTTACGTTATTGCATAGAGAAGAAGAGAGAATGATTAAAAGTGAAACAAAAATACCTCAAAAGCTTTAAATATAAATTGCAAACATTAACCAAATACAGTGCGTAAACCCAATTTGGGGCACAATGTGATTATTTTAGTTCCATTTCCCCATTAAGAACTTATTAGGGTCCCTGTTATAGCAAAAAGGTCTTGCATCCAAGTGGGCATTTGTTAAGATGTAAATTTATTCAGGAATACAAAGCTCGCTCAGTATAACAAAAACTGTATGAGGGTAATGTTGGGGAGACATGACCTCGCTGGATTACCTACCGCGAATTTTGAAACACCCAGCTAATTTCACGGCATTCGTCTTTTTGTGCATTCACGGTTAGGGGAGTTTAGGGCAAATTGGCTCACTTACTTTTGTCTTTTGATTTTAGTTTTTGTTACTCTATATTAATAATGGGTATTTGTAACCGGGTTCTTCTCCTTGTTAATTTTGTACCGGAAAAAATGCAAATCTCGTTTTTGTTGAGAAAGGAAGCTGAAATGCGTTTAGGAGGAGTAACAATGTGATGGAGGGAAGGGTAAATTAAATTCGTACCGGGTTGATAAATGGGTCACCTTACAATCGACTTCATTTGAGCTTGTTTATAAAGTTATTCGAGGGTTTACGAATTCTAAATTGTAATATTGGGTTATAAATTGGCGCCTTTAAAGGTAAATTGACATGTTAATGTTGGTAGCTAAATACCAATGAACTGTTAATTTTATTTCGAACTAAAGAATTATTCTTGACATCTTTTCTAGGGTTCCGTACCTAGAAGGTGACAAACGGAACCTTATTACTAAGCCTCCGCTGTCCATCCGTCCGTCTTCTGTCAACGGGCCGTATCTCACGAACCGTTATAGGTGGACAGTTGAAATTTTCACGGATTGTGTAGTGTAAAAATAAAATAAAGAAAAAAATTAAAGGGTTTTGTTACTTTAAAGTAAAAAAACGTAGTGTTAAATATTGTACGGAACCCTTCGTGTGCGAGTCCGACTCGCACTTGGCGAATTTTTAATACACTTGCAGCATAAACGTTTTTACATTATAAAGTAAGGGTCTATTTCAAGATGTCCGAATAGCCACTACTTACCGAATAAATTAAAAAATGGAACAGAATTTGTAGGACTGCCAAGTAAGTTAACGAGAACCTAATCGGAGGTGATAAAACAGGCCCTAACCATCACGCACCTGCAAGTAACTTTCTTTGCCAAATATAACAGAAAACAAGAAAACACAATCCCTAACTCATCAAGTCCAACAATAAAATTCATGTTGGTCAGTAAGAAGATCAAAGTGAAACGGTAACAACAAAGCACCCGCTCAATTCTGACCGCGCGCCCAAACTTATGTTCAAATATTTGTTTATGGTTACAAATCAATTCCTATTTCCCTCTCACTATTGTTTCATCCCAAGTAACATAAAGCTTAAAATATTTGCGGACGCCGGAGGCGCGGTCTGCGGATGACAGCATAATAATAACCTCTCCTCTCTCCGCTATTTCCTAATCGGTATTGATCCGCCGAACCTAGTTTTTATACGGAACTATGTGCGGAACACGGACTCTTTACCTGCTGATAGAATAATGGACAAAGGAAATTTATATGCGTGATGAGACTGTACGTGTTTATTAAAACCTTATCTAAGGTTTCAGATCAGTCAATCAAGTAATGCTGGCCTGTAATACTCACCAAGGCCGAGCTTACGTTAAAACGTATTACCAAACTCGTTCAAAAAGCTTTTAGACAAAGGCCAAATTGCAAAGCTTGAAAACCTCCCTTTGTTTATTATCTAAATGTTCTACCAATATGTGAGGGGCTGTAGATTAGGGTGCGCGCAACTTTCGATTTACGCACTTAAGCTATAGTTTGTCCAACGGACGGGAATTTAGTTGAATAGTCAATCGATTTACGACATCCGATCTTGGCGCCCCAAATATATTTTAGACATTCTTCACCGACTAATGCTGAAGTGTGCCGAATAACAGACGATTTTAAGTGCTTGGAAACGTATACTGGTAACGTGAGTCTATACAAATTTGGGGCTCGTACAACTATAGAATAGTAATGTAAAAGTAGAGGATCACGCTCAAGGAGTTCGGTTACTTACATAAAAATACATTACAGACTACAAACAAAAAGCTTTTCAGGCGTAAAAGGCGAATTACGAAGAAGCTCACTTCGCTCATTATCTAAATATTCATATCGTTCGGCGAGCTACACAACGTGTTCTAAAACGAGCGAACCCCTTGGCGTTCCATCTTGGTGTTTCCATTTGCAATGTTTTGTCTTTTGTTTCTTGTGAGAACTACATCCGCTTTGTCTAAGCCGGGCCGTTTGTGGAACATGCAAATATTTACCTCGCCGAGGTTTCTACTTTGACGTTCCTACATAATTTTCTGACATCGCAACCCCAGTAGCGGGTGGTTTGGCCAAGTTTACTCGCAAAAATGTTCTGACTTTCGTTGTACTAGTTAAACAAATTAGTGTCTGTCTACATTTCCTCTTCATTAGATAGCAGTATTAATATTTTTGGAATGTTCGGTTTAATTTCTCTTTGGGGAGCGGGATTGGATCGTTGCTGATACATCGGTATCAGTAAAGTTGGGAACTTAGTAAATTATTCATCCCGGCGGTCCTGCATGTGAGTTATGTCCACCTGACGCATTGGAATTTTCCAATCTCACTTTATAGACGGTGGGGCGATCTAGGACATGAAAATATGTAGGAACCTGTGGTTTTACGATCGATCTCTCTTCTTATGGTGGGAGCCACTATGTGGGATGATGAGATAGCTAATAATACACTTGTGTAGAATTACAAAGTCGTGTTTAGTAGTGTTAGACGGAACATAAACTTGTTTTATGAAAATGACGTTAGACATGGTTTCCACAAATGTCGATCATTGCTTGCTCTTCTACATGGGACAAATAATTATAATAGATATTATAAACTAAATTTAACCAGGCTAAGTCAACGAATTATTTACACTAGGTACCTACTAAATTAAATGACTAACTGTACAAATAAACATCGCTGTCATCCGAAAACGTGCCCAGAAGACTGGCAGCACAGCCACGTTGAATGGATTAGGATCGCACTTCAGCAAAGCGCAGATGTGCGGAGATGTCCGAAGCGGAGACGAGAAGAGATGTTTTACAGCTAAGGTGTGTCCACCGAAGCTGTGTAGAGATACATACTGGCTAGACTGGAGTGGAGATATGTGCTGGCTAGAGCGGAGATGTGTGCTGGGTAGAGGAGAGATGTGTGCTGGCTCGAGCGGAGATTTGTGCTGGCTAAAGCGGAAAACAGCTAAGTGCGGCGAGCGTTGGATGTTGACCGCTCACTGCACGCCGCTCACATCTCTTCTCGTCTACGCCGCGCGCCGTCGCCAGCTTGCAAGGCACAGCTGACATTTCCGCTTTTTACCACTCCCTTGCTTAATCTCGACGAAGCACAGCTCACATCTCCGCTTCGATCACGCCATACAAATCTGATACATCTCCGCTCAGTGGTCTCCACTGAAGCTGAGTGGAGATGAGATGTGTGAAAAATAAATTCTATTGGTTGTTTAAAACACATCTCTCCTCTCGTCTCGTCTGTGAAACCAGCAAAAACGAAACAATATTTTAATTGTTTCATCAGGATTTCGTTATTCATAAAGCTGTGTTTATATTTTCTAGAAGTTTCAGCCTTACTTTGTGTTCATAGCGAAGTTAAAAGTAATAAACGGTGAACGTTTAATGTTTTCCATACTTAATGTGTTAAGTAGCTTTTCGAGTCAAAGTTTTTATATCTTAATCCTGCATTCCCTTTAAGTACTGACATCCTTCCTCTAATCACCCTGTACATGAAACAGACCCAAGTTCATTCATAAAGCCACAAAGTCAATCATATTTAAAAAAAAAACAAACCAAATGCAAGTTGGGGTCGCACACGAAGGACTCCGTACCACCGTACAATATTTTCCATTGTTAAGAACGAGCAAAAAAACAAAACACGTTTTTTGTATGAGGACCCGCTTTAATTTTTAACTTTATTTAATTTTTATTATTTATTTTTATAACGGCTATAGTATTACACACTCTGTGAAAATTTCAAGTGTCTACCTATTAAGGTTCGAAAGATACAGTCATGTGACAGACGAACGAACAGTTAAAGACGACCTCTCTTGGCGCCCCTTGGGTACAGAACCCTAAAATACGTATCACGTACGTACGCTCCAATAATAAAAGCCATATATCATTCAACTCCAAACAACTCCGAGTCAATTTCTCAGCTATAAGAAATCGAACAAACTAAAATAAATAGCGCATAGTCGGAACCTCTCAGAGAGATGAAATTCCGGGTCATCTCAACCCCTCGCCGATATGATCAAATATCTACGTTTGCTTATACGACAACGGACACTGACATACCTAAGACCCTTTAAGATGTAGAACCCATTCTTCTTAAAATAGAAAGGTCCTTTCGGCATATTTCCATATTTTCTATAAACGGGAAAGACGGGGAAGATAAACAAAAAGTGGACGGATGTTTGACAGTTGACCTTCGGAAAATGGAAGTCAATTTAAGGAAATGTGCTATGTAATATCGTGTGTGTCCCTTCATTAGGTGACAACATCCAATCTGCCTAGCCTTTTCCCAACTATGTTCCAGTCTAACTAGATGCTGATGTGAATACCAGTATTTAATATGGAGTGACTGCCTATCTGACCTCCACAACCCAGTTACTGTAACACGATACACCTTGATAAGACAGGTTGCCAGGCTTTTGGGCTTCTACCCGTATAGACTGTCAAAGATCTACGAATGACAGCCGAGAGCAACAGCTTAATAACGTGCTTTACGAAGCATGGAGGGGTCTAGATTACAAATAGTCACCCATCCACGAACCGACCGCGACAAGCCTAGCTTAGCAGTCAATCGACCCGTGGAAAATCGAATGAAGATGTTATTATTGAGATTAGGTGACAATATATTATTAGTTATGTAGACCGCAATAATTATACCCAGTGGAGTTAACGCCGTATTATGTGAAATGTACCTGGTGTTTATCTATGGAGCCTGTTTATTATCACCTTTAATTAGAAGCTTAACGATATTCTGACGTATATAAGTATCTAAACAGGTTAAGCCACACTGCACACTTAGCATGGCCAGAATAGAAACGGATTTTGTCGACGGAGGAATAGACGAAATGACAGATTGCGATTCTTTATCTGTAATTTTGTCTATTCTTCCGTGGACAAAACCCGTAGAAAACCCGTTTCTATGATTCTCATTAGTACGCGTGCAGTGACATCGAAATTGGATTTAATCTAAGAATATTAGTATTTCTTGGTAATCGGTTTTTCTCGTCTAAAACACTGTGGCACTTCAAACCAAAAGGAAGTATTTAACATAGAGAGCGTATACGGACTGTGGTGTTTGTGCCGAAGCCCGAAGATTTGACAACTGGTTTAGTGTTGCGTGTCGCGCCTGTTTGAAAGAGCCTTTAGGCTACCAGTAATTAAATATTCGGCAGTAATTGGTTTTCGGAAGTGACATGGCTATTGCTCTGTGTAAAATATACTGTTACTCGGTCGCATCTTGTGAGATTGGACGGCTACGTCAACGATAGAAACGCACAAAACCAGCATTTATAGACGGTCGTCTATTGCACTTTCTTTTGCCTTTAAATCATCTACTACTACCACTACATTTACCTATAACCCGTCAGCTTTCAAACCGATGACTGTAAAGGCATCTTCTGGGCTCGCTCGTTCCATCTTAGACCTCATCCGCCAGGCGAGATCGATGTCAAGAGCAGGATCATACTGCGATAAAAAAGTCGTAATTTCCCGGACGTTTTTTGGAGTCGGTATAGCATGTCTTTTTATTCTATACACCAGTTTATCTGTCATATTAGTAAACACTGACTTTCTAGTCATATCATCTTGCAAACATTCCACCCGTCGTTTCCTTGGTCTTCTTCTTTTCTAATATCATCATCATTATTAGCAGCCTTGTTCCTTCCACTGCTTTGTGCAAGCATGGCACAAAAAGGAGGACGCCTATTAATACTCAACAATGGGTGGAACTAGAATTTTCTAATACACGGTCAAATAAAATTAGCTAGCGAAACCCCGCAAACGTGATGGGGATCGATATCTAAATATGATAAAAATAAAAAAGAATATTTGATGATTTTTCTGGGGTCAACGATATATCGGTATATATGGGTTATCGATACATCCCAAATATTATTTTTAACTGACTTCAAAAAAGGAGGTGGTTCTCAGTTCGTCGGAATATTTTATTTCCTTTTATCGCTCTTTTATATTTCTTTCATCACTTCTGCGGAGTTCCGCTAGGTAATTTTATTTGAACCTGTATAATCATTCAGAATTCCATATTCATACTTAAAGCGACATTTCCCCTATTCCTTTAGTAGCTAAAGAAAAAAGCTAAAAAAGGATAACGTTTAAACATTATCCATGTTTAGCTTTTTGGTTCAATACTAAAATACCCCAATTTACTAAGAACACTAAAGGTAGACACAAATAAAAAATCCTTAGGCTGAAGTGTATTTAAAGACAGACACAAATAAATAAATCCTTAAGCTGAAGTGTATTTAAAGACAGACACTAATAAATAAATCCTTAAGCTGAAGTGTATTAAAAGACAGACACTAATAAGTAAATCCTGAAGCTGAAGTGTATTTAAAGACAGACACAAATAAATAAATCCTTAAGCTGAAGTGTATTTAAAGACAGACACTAATAAATAAATCCTTAAGCTGAATTTTATTCGAAGACAGACACAAATAATAAATCATAAGGCTGAAGTGTATTTAAAGACATACACTAATAATAAATCATTAGGCTTAAATGTATTTAAAGACAAACACTAATAAAAAAACCTTAGGCTGAAGTGTATTTCATGTTTTAACCACGAGACTGTCAAAGGAAGTGTTCAAGTTTCTTTGACGACGGAAGCTGAAAAGGAAATTCATTAACAGAGTACAAGCGTTATCTTTTCCCGTTTATTTGAAATGTTATATTCCTTGTAATATCTTAATTTTTTGTATGGAAGAAAAGATTGGTATCTAAGAGAATTCGTTATGTCTTTTGTCATGTCCTTTGAAAAGCTAGACTTGGATATGTCCTAGAAGAGTGACAATAGCCTTATCGTTAGGGGTGAGGAAACCGGCATATCCTTGAACCAAAAATTCGAAGACATGTGACATCTACCAATCCGCACTGGGCCCGCCCACTCACTCTCATAGAGAAGAGTGCCTGGACCTCAGCAGTGGGAACATCATAGGCTGACTATGCTATGCTATGCTAAGGGTTGGAATGGCAAGTGAGGGGTCGTAAGTTTGATTATAACAGAGCAATATTGAAACGAAGACAATTCTCTATAACAAATAGGTGTAACTTGGTTTGAGAGAAAACCAGGAGTAGAAAACCATTTTTTTTAATATTTCATATATTACCTATGTATGAAATATTTAAAAAAATGGTTTTGCCAAATATAGCATAAAACAAAACATAATTTTACATAATTAGTGCACACTCACCAACATTGTTCATAAATTATTAGCGTTACCCTAAATTAATGATAAACTGAAATTTTACTCCGAACGCAAATTATGATTTCATTAAAAACCCCACAATTTGGGTGGTTAAAAGGATTTATTTACACAAGCATAATAATTTAACCACAAAAACGAACACAATCTCTTTATCTCACCGCCACAGAATTATATACGTATATAATACAATGTGAACTAGCCCTTATTGCTTACATCATAAAGTATAGATATAAAGAAATTATTTGATGATAGATTTTCAGTAATTTCCCGACTATATCAGTAATGGAATTACGTACACTCAACGACGAAACTCAATAGCATTTCAGTTTTTTTAAATCAAAATCATAATCATTTTCAAATCTGAACAGAAGTAAAATTAAGAGAAAAATTAACTCTCCGTTATAATCAAATAACTTCTTATTATCTAGTGTTTACAATTTTCTCTGATACTTTCTGTTCATAAATAAGTCTCTGTCACTGCTTTCCTATATCTTTCTACGCTGCATTACTTTATTTAAAGTGATTCACTTATGCATCAACATGTACTAGGTACTACTGAAAAATATACCCAGTAAAATTCTAAACAAAATACTCATACCCATTTATTCAATTTAAAACCACACTATACTCTACACAACGCACTATCCGAAAACAAAAACACGGCAGTTACTAAAAGGTGTCATCAGACCACAGACAAAGTACGACGCAAAGAGTTCCGTGCCCTATCAACACCGTTCTTTTTGTGTTCTATGATTGATGACCTGCCGTCTTCCTGCCGTTGACGTTGCGGTGTCGGCTCGAATGACGATATTGACGCAAGATTCCTTCGAGTTTCAGTTTCACAGAAAATGATCTGCGGCGTCATTGTGAGATGAAAAAGTCGTTGTTTTTGTTTTTTTTTTTTTTTTTCGGAGATACATATTAAGTTGCCAATTGAAATGCATGGCATCTAGAAATTCCCCTTAGTTTATTTATCGCATACGTCGAGTGCGTGATCACAACTAGAATTTTTCTCAAAACATTATTAACTTTAATAACTTTATTTATTACTTTGTTCAGTAAATATAAAGATATACGTTAGTTCAAATATAAAAAAGTAATAAGATTTTTTTATCCACCCCTTATTGACCCTTTGTTGACCAAAGACTCCCTTGAATCTTGCACCCCACTTCATTATTGACTGCAAACTTCCCCTATTTACGTCTACACACTATTTGAATACTAGTGACATTGCCGACGTACACATAAACTCACTGTAAAGCATCTTATAATAATGATAATAATGTTTTGTCATCAAAACATGAAATGTACAAAATACATTTCTGAGACGCGACATAAAATGATAACATTCACTCATTCATCCATTCATTGTAACTCTCGCACCGAATGAAAATGTTTTTCGATATTCAAGCGAAAAACATCGACCGACATGCCCCATGTAATTTGTATACTTCGATTGACTTCTTGCCACCAAACCGTACAGTACATAGAAATGCTTCCACACTGATATATTAACGCCCTCCCAATGAGAGTACTCACAAATTCACTCGATTCCATCACATCAGATCCCTCTACAGGATTTAGGAGTGTGCGCAAATTAAGCCCGTAGACATACTTATAAGTATTCCTACTTACATTACCGACACGTGTATAATATTGAAATAAAAAATTCCTTTCACTTTACGAAGAAGGCACATAATAAAAACTTATTACACGCACTTTTATTTTCGCTGTATTACGTACTCTCAGAAACTGTAATAAAGGACGTTTTATTGAGGCAAAAAGCTCTTTAAATCTTCAATGAAAGCTAAAACAGTTTTCGTTGCATGAAATCTGTTGTAACCCTATATTGTACCGTAGATATGATTTATAATGCTTTTATATACAGAACCCGTTCGATGTCACCGACCTTTCAGATTGATTGATGTCTTTGTCTTCTCCGTTATCTCGCCGAGACAATACAATCACCCTCTACACCGAACTTCCACTATCCTTTGTTGAAATAAAAGCATCGCTTAATTGATTTCTTCATTCGTTTCTTCGCTTTCGAATTTCCCGACAAGTGAAAACTGTTAACTTTTCTATAACAATGGAGATCTGACGTTTTGGCAGGCCGGGAGCACGGACGTGCCAAACTACCGATGTGCTTTCTGTAGCGCAAAATAGACCACACGATTCCGGCCTGCCGAATCGGGCTTGCAAATGAAATCACACGGAAAATCCTCAAAGGTTTTTCTATTTTATTTCACGTTTATAGGGTACGTTGTACTAAGTGAGAATTATGATTTATAACCGTTAGAAAATAGAACACAAAACCGCTTTGAATATCAATCATAATCATTATAATGTATGTATACCACAAGACATTACGATCCTTCATTCATTAATACATATTGGTTTCCATGACACGACAATATACACTTTATTAGACTATAAATATAGGCTGTTTGTAAACTGTAACACTCGAAAATAGAATAGCCGAATTGAAATTAAAACCATATGCCGAATTCTCATAACAATTTCACGCAGTATGAACACTGGCCCGCCAGATTATCTCTGCCAAATCTGACAAAGCACACAAATTGTGCAAATTCAGCAGAGCATAAACAATGCATCCGCGTTTAAACGACATAACACAAATAAAATGTTGTACTAGGTCGGCATTGCGCAAAAACTTTTCCTATTAACGACCTACATACGACGAGCAAATAGTGCATAATGCGTATGTTATAGCTCTACTTAATGTTTATCGCCGACATTGATGTAGAATTTATTATAAATTATGACCCATAAAACCTTGAATTTAAGTTTTCAATACACTCCTGTTTATAGACTCTTGTTCCGGAATCCCCAAGCTATCGATTGTTCCTGTCAAGCGTTGTAGTAGTTCTATATGAGTAATAATGTATATAGATTTTTATACAATTCGACCATTTCCTAGAGTGCCGAAGGACGAATATCATGTTCCGTTAATCCCATCTCGACGCAATGCTGTAATCGAAGCCAACTCGCTATAAGTAATGCGTACCGGAGGCGCAGTAAAACAAGGACGGGGGACTTGGCAAGAGACCGTCCCCATCTATGCGATCTATAGAAAAACTTTTTCCATCAGTGACACGGAAAATTTATCGCGACAATTTTACTAGCACAGCATAATATCGTGACCGCTGCGTCTGCCGTCTAGATAGAGGTTATTTTACTCATGCAAATTCGCCATATTGTTTGTTTTGAATAACATCCGCTGGATTTTGCGGTCGTGGTTCGAATGCCGCGGGAAGGTCAATGATCGCTCGTTATATCCTGAAAGCGAATATACGCTATTATGTGTTAATCACGTGGATTATACACATTTTCAGATATTCTATTACGTGTTATGGCAGCTGTGATGCTCTGGTGTGTCGTTTACCTAAACAGGAGCTTTAACATCAATTTCGCTGCAGAGCAGGAAACGAACGTAAATTCTGCAGATTTTATTTTTAAACGTAAACAATGAGCAGCAGCTGTGCACATAATTAGATTAGAAGAATTCTGCAGTATGCACACTGAGACGTAAGAGGTACTTGTATTTCATTAAACTTCGCTAAAGGCGTTGCCAACAACAGACCGCGCAAGATATTTTTCTTTTAATTTTATTTCTAGAAGTTGTGAACCGACTGCTTTGACGAGATATTTCCACATTTGTTAACCGCGAATGAAATAAACGAATAAGCGAGTATTTGAACGCATCAAAATACTTTTTTACAAAAAATACAACCGACGACTTCGATTCGTTTGTATTTTTTGTATTTTTTTTTTTGTTTTTTCATCTTTATTGGGTTGGTTTGTAATTTATCTAAGTAAAAATAGTGTCAACTACTTATCACCTTTTACAAAATATTGCTTTTCCCGATGCAGGGACTTTAATTGTTGAGGAGTTCTCCAGGAACTTCACCATCACCTACACTGCACCATATGAATTGTGACGAGCATTAATTGCTTACCAAACGTATTAAAGAAATCGAATCACAACCCGTGAAATACATATTATTGAGTAGTTCCGTGGCCATCTGTAAAGCATCGCAAGCAGTGTCCTCCATCATCAGTTCCACTTCACCAAATGATGCTTTCCGAGAGCAAATGCACGAGTTACTTTAAAAAATTACCTAAATCGCCATAGGTGTGCCTATAATATTTGAAGATTTCCCTCGATTTCTCCAAGATCCCATCATCAGATCGAGACCAAATGACAATGGGACCGACTTGAAAGTATATTCTTTCAAACAAAAAAAGATTTTTTTCAAATTGGTTCAGCCGTTCACCGATTACTCGAAAACTCGAGTAATCGGGGAACATACATAAAAAAAAGAAATTCAGACGAACCTCCTCCTTTTCTTGAATTACGTGTACCGAATTCATAGTTTTCTTTGATTATGACTGGAGTATGTACTCCGACTACTGTAGAGTACTTGTGACCCCTCCACTTTTGTTTGGGGTTTTCATAAATTACAATTTACTTTACACAATTTAGTTACTTGAGATGTCGCGACAATTTTATGTACATTATACAGGGTTTGGGTGTTATGACGCGACCCTTCGGCGCGATGGGTCACATATGAATTACACCCTTCGCCAGCCGTAGTTCACTAATTCATCCGCGGGCCGGAGTGAAATGTACCACTGTTAAAGGTCCCTATTAGATTTTATATAGCTATCATAATCGCCATTTCGTAACTCCTTCGAGGGAGCCCTCTCACCTTCATTAAGGTTAGTGTTCCTCTCGTGCCCTTTACTCATTATTCTTAAGTATATAGCATTACGAGGGAAAAATGCTCGACACTTAAGTCGATTGCTGTTTTCCATATAAATAGTAGGTAATTGCACACCCACCTTATTTGGAGCTATTCATGTATATGCATATTTCGTTTCATTATGAAACAATCGATTGGAATCCGGTATACGTTATAATAAAAGTGTATGGGGAAAATACTGAAGCATATTACACGTCTTGATACTGTTATTACGTAACTAGCTTTGACCCTCGGCTCCGCCCACGTGGAAGTAGGGGCGTACTTACGTCGACTTGTTACCCTATTTTTCAAATTGTTGACGTCTTATGAATGGAACATTCTGGAGTCAAAATGCTTAGTAATGCGAGTTTTGAGTCGATTTTATTGAGCTCTATAGAAATGGGAGGTTGTGTATGAATTACGTCACTTTTTATACATTTTGTGCTTTTGTCAACGTTTTTTTTTATTACATGATTTAATACTTACACATACAGATTTATAGCCCTTATTCAACTCATAGGTCCTATAGTACCTGGGCGACCGAGTTCTGCTCTGGTGAAAATAGAGAATGCTCATTTAATAGTATAGGATAGTACCTACTAATTCCATGCTGCCATGACAGTAGGTACTTACTAATTCCATACTGCCATGATCATTATTCTAATGTCAATAATGTCATGTAATTATTCTATATCTTGTTCTAAACTTTAAGCGACGAGCTCTGCACGGGTGAAAATATCAGAGAAAACAAATTTTCCCAGATATGAGACCTAGCTAGATAGATTTTTCGCCCGCGTAAACCCTTATACTGCAAATTTCATCGAAATCGTTAGAGCCGATTTCGAGAACAAACAAACAAATATATGTATATACATACAAATATTGCTCGTTTAATAGTATAGGATATAAATTTAATAAATACAGATAATTTCATAATTAAATTAATAAATCATTATTATCAGCTGCTTAGTTTTATTAGCACGTTTCAATAGAAAAGAAACGGGTTGTGCGGTGGTTCACTTCATAAGCAGCTCTCGTTAATCAACAACATTCTTAAAACATGTTGTATATGGTCCCACGTAGGTAAATAAAGATAGTGCTATCCGCAAAGATGCACCCCACTCTTCTTCCTAATCGCTTACAGTATAAGTGCGCAACATACTGCTAGTGTTTTCTCCCCGACCCCTGCTCGAAAACGAGGTGCCAGCAGCTGTTGCAGCTGAGCACGTAGCTTTAAATACCCTGCCTATTAATCATGATATTTACCAAATTTTGACCCAGCCTGTCCCTTCTTGCTGTCCTCCCCCCAGCGACGCCCTAAGCCCCAAGGGGGTGCCCTTAGCGAGCATTCGCCTAGCTTTAATTTAGAATAGTTTACTTGCTCCTGGCTGGAGGCTCTAAGTGTAGCAGCTTAAGGCACCCACAGGAAAGTCCGGCTAAGCAGCCAAGACCTTAGTGGGCAAAACTGCGAGTTGCCATTTATATAAAAAAAAGCTAGTGTTTTAGCCAGCCCGTCCCATCTTTGATATCCTCCCTCCGGTGACGCCCTAAGCCGAGGCTCGTACCTTGAATGTAGCAGCTTTAGGCAACCACAGGATTGACCGGTTAAATAGTCATGACCTCAGAGGTCAGCTATGAGACGACCTACAAAAAAAAAATTGTGTTTTAGTTTTGTCATGTTTACGCACTCATAGGTCATTAGTGCGTATTGCGCGGAATGTTGCACTTTTGTACTGTAAGCGTTTAGAAAAAAGAGCGGGGCGCGTCTTCATGGATGGTACTATCTGTACAGATTGATCATTTATTAAATTATACAACTGTAAAAATAAAAATAAAACTGTATAACACCAACTGTTTTACAACTGAAAACAATTTAAAAGACATTATTTATAGCAATAACTGTAATGGTACAGCACTTACTTTAAATAATGTATTTTTCTTATTTTAGAAACTACTATTCCAAAAAAAAATAATTATCAAAACTATACACAAGAAAAAAACAGTGGCACTCCGGGAGAGCGGAAAGAAGTGAAAACAAACAAGATCGCCTTGGTAGAAGAAAAATACTTGTATAGAACATTGGTCCATAACGTTATCTAAATAAAGAGCACAATCGCGTTTTACAAAAAAAAACTTGCGCAACCTTGAAAGTAAAAATACTTGCATAGAACATTGATCTGTAAGCTAATATAAATAAAGAGCACAATCGCGTTTACAAAACTTTTAAAGTAAAAATACTTGCATAGAACATTGATCCGTAAGCTAATATAAATAAAGAGCACAATCGCGTTTCCAAAAATTGAGGTGTCGTCACAGTGTCGCGAAATCAAAGGTTTAGTCCCATCTCAAAAATGTCTAACGCGCCTAAAGAAATGTTCACTTCAAAAACCATTATAGTTTGCGTAGACATCACAGAATAGATATTCAGTTGTAGACATAATCACTTTCATACTTTGTTTTCCAACCATTAAAATATTAATGACTACAACGTTCACCTTAAGAGCAATTACTGTGCAATTGATTTCTTCGTAAATTATTTATAGCGTCATTACCCACGTAAGACTTTTAATTGCTCAAGCAATTATTCCTGGATTCTCATGTAAAACTTAGTCTATAGTATGGGTTTGGTCATATAGGCACAGTATAAATATGGACAGTACAGAAACAACGTAGTAACCTTTCAAAACGGCACACTCATACAGACGCGCTCATTGACGAGACCCCAAAGCGATTGTCGCGGTGCTGTCAGTTTCGGGTGCCGTATCGAGACGAGTGGTCGCCGCGATCTTTTTAAAAATGGAGCGTAGGTAATTATTTCAACAAATAGTCCTAGTTTCCGTACTGTCCACATGTAAATAGAATAAAGTATGTCTCACATTGTACACGCCGTCCCGCTCCGCCCAGAGCGGGAGAAGTTATTTGATAATTTCCCAACCAAAAAAAAAAAAAAAAAACAAAGGACTTGCTGGTTTCCTCATGATGTTTTCCTTCGCCGTTTTGAGAACAGTGGCGATGAAATAATTTACACAAAGTAAAGCGCCTATCTGGGTTCGAAACAACGACCTACAACTCGTAAATCTGGGCTCACCACTGGGCCAACATTGTATGGCAATTACCCCGCAGGACGTTAATATGACACATCTAGTTTTTGAAGGAAACTCACTCTACCAGGTCAACTAACCTATGTAAGGCACGCTTATGTTTCAAATAAAATTGATAAAATTGAAATGACCGTAAAACTAGCAAAAGGTAAATAAAAACTAAAAATACACACACATTTCAGCATGATTGCCACAAATGTCTGTAAATATTTCCTTCCTTTTTCCCTCTTATTGACAAGAAAACAAGAAACCTCCAACGAACGCGAAATTCCCTGCATGGCATTCCCATACCTATTGATATTTCTACTAAAGGACAATTCCCCCTGGAGTTTTTTGTAAATCACTAAAGTAACACTCTCGACCAACAAAACGGAGTAACTAACGGAAACGACTCTTGAGTTGTGAGAGGAAATTACTTAAACCCGGAGAGTTGGCAAACAATCTCTTTTTGCTCCGAATGCGTCCGCGGCTGATTCGAGGAATGTCAACATCACCAGTTTAGGTTCCTATTGGATTTAACTTGGCTTTAGAAACGAGGAAGAGGAAATTTAGGGCGAATTACTTACGTACTTGTTATAGGTGGGAAATATACTTAGAAGATTCCGGTAACTTAAGATGGTCCAATAATTTTTAGGGTTCTGTCCGTCTGTCACAGCCAATTTTCTCCGAATCTAATGGACCGATTAATTTGAAATTTGGCACACATATGTATTTCTGCGACCCAAACACGGATAAGTAACGAAAATAAATTAATTTTGAATATGGGGGTCACTTTTGAGGGCTAAATATGAAAATTAAAAACAAAAGTTTTGCAAACAGTACCGTGTGACATATCATATGAAAGGACTGCTTGCTAGTATCTTAAAAATATTTTTTATATCATTTTAAAATAAATAAATTTAAAGATATTTAAGAAAATCCAAGAAAATTTACCATTGCCCCCTTATCTTCGAAACTACTGGGGCATTTTTTTATACCTAAAATGGTCCTTTACTCATAGATTACAGGAAAACCTATAAGAAGTCTATGGTTTTAAAATAACACGGTAAATCTCTCAAAATAGTGTGTACAGACTTACATTTGCAGTTGGAATGTATGGGAGAAAATGTATTTCAACTACAATGCTAAGTTTGTATTTGAGATAAATTCATCCCAACTACGGAACCCTTCATTATGCGTAGTCCGATACGCACTTGGTATGTTTTTCTACCATTAATGACTTGATAATCTATTTTGTTATATTTATCTGGCTTAATGTAACAAAATATTGCTTATATTCATCACATAATAAATAGGTTAGTTTACAAGAATGATCATTGAAACAATTAGATATCCACTATGAAAACCGCTTTTGACATATTTAAACTTAAACAAAAAAAAAAAATCTCACAGCCTAAAAAACATGACAAATTTTTACTTTGTGTATTCGTTCGAAACTGTTAACCAAAACCAAAAATAGCAACAGTTCGGTAAGCTGTTCAATCCTACGAGTGAATTTTGGATCAAAATTCATGAAAAATATTCATCCGTTTGGGTGTTATAGCGGAAAACACTTTAGCATTACAATATTAGTTCGCAAACATTTTGAAAGTTTTCTGCGTATATATATTTTGTACGAGCTAACCTTGCCAAGTTTCAAAGTTTTGGTTGCACTAAACAGAATTTAGATTTAATTCCATTAGCCACTGGAGATACCTCGTTTTTAACTACTTTGCATTCATTCAACTTTACAATATAAAAACTACCAAGAAATGTGACTTCATAAATTGATCGTAACTTCCTCATTTTGTTTAATACTGTTCAACTGGAGTTTTTAGTCTGTGAAATGGAATATGGGTAGGTTTATAGGGCGGTAAGCATTCTTTCATCAAAGAGTTTTAGTACTGACAAGACGTGCAGAACGTCTAATTACTTTTCACATAATATTCTCAGAATATTATTCAACTCTTACCTATTTAATTACGCGAGGCATCCTTGCGTTCAAGCTGGTTTTTAATAGAGTTATTATTTGTAATTTCTCACATTTGTTTTCTATGCAGAACAATAATTTATATTTTTTTTACGTTATTATCACACAGTTTGTTTCGGCCTTTCTTCTCTGAGTAGTCAGATAGGAAACACCGACCTCATCAAGTTTTTAAAATGTGATTGACGTGTAAAAGTGTTTGTACAAACCTACTTACAGAAATAAAATCATTTATCACGCAGGAAGAAACTACATGGACTGCTTTTACCATTGAATTTTAGAGCTGTAGCTAGAACATGCTTTACACAGCGTCTCGTTAATTTTTTCTCGGAAATTAAACTTCTAATAGAAAGAAAACTGTGCTGTTCAAAGAATTTTCTTATATTTATTAATTGAAAGGTTCTGTACAGACTACAAACAAACGCAAGCCGTACCAAGAAACCCCAAAATATTAAATATTTATTAGAAATTGTGTGAATAAAAAAATGGGTGTTCAGAATTAAAATTAAATGTACTAAAACAACTTAACACGAGTTAATTTATACATTCATTGGATAATATTATAGTAAATTAAAAAATAAAATTAAAATAAGCAAACCCCACAAAACACGAAAGCAGGTTGTAAAACCTTCTTTGGCTATTTTTCTTAACGGAACACCCTGTATGCAAACGTCTCGGGACGTTCCTGGGTGCAACGCGCTTTACTTGGCGTGTCCGTTAATTGACCGGGCAGGGCACTATTTGCTTTGACGCCGCACCTGCTGTGTTTGATGTAGAACCCTAAAAGCCAGTAGCCAGAATAAACACCTTATAAAAACACCGTCACCCTTTGGCCGTCTAAAGGTACCTACTATGTATTGAGACACCCAGTTTGACCTTCAGTGTCTCCATACCTCGTCGAGTCCCAAACCTGGTACAGCTGTAGGTGCAAAAAAAAAAACGCAAAGATGGAAAAAATTGTGACTGTGTCTGTCTTTTTTACAGCCGTTATGTATAAGGTATACGGTCTATGACCATACCGAAAATTCATACTTGCAAAAAAAAAAATAGCATTTTCCAACTAATAGAAAAATTAAAGGGATGGTTGAACAATTGCTCCAATTGGACATCTGAGGACGTTCCTGGGTGCAACGCGCTTTGTTTGGTGAGACGGTTAATTTTCCGGGTAGGGCAGGGGTAGGGTGATCTTTGCTTTACTTACTATGTATCGAGACCTTGAGTATCTCCATTGGCCGTCGATTCCCAGGTATGGTCTAGTTAAAAGTACGGTCAAAGTAAAAATTACAATGACGGAAAACATTTTTAACTCTAGGCTAGTTATATATAAGGTGGACCGTACCGTCCATCATCATCACTAAAAATAATTTTGAAGAACCTGAATTAGTGAAGGAAAAAAGGCAGCACAATTTCCAACAAATAAAAAAAAATAAAGGGTGGCTGAACAATTGCACCCAATGGACGTCTCAGGACGCTCCTGGGTGCAACGCGCTTTGCTTGGCGAGTCGGTTAATTGTCCGGGTAGGGTGATGTTTGCGTTGGCGCCGCGCCTGACAGTTTGCCGACTCCGGCCTGATTGTCGCACACGTTGTCTACATGCTGTAGATAAGTTCCAACTGTGGACACTTCTTAGGTGTTCTTGTTTTCGATTTTTAGGTCGTTTTTATATCTTGGCTGGGTATTTGGAGTGGTTAGTGATTTAAGATCAGGAGGTTGTATTGCAACATGGCAAATAATTTAATTTAATAATTTGTGTTTCTTTGTAATGTTAATTACTTCACTAATGTTACTTAGAATCAAGTTCTAACTTAACAACTTCAACTGTGCTGCTGGGGAGTTTGTTGCGCCAACGCTACTTTTTCCCAGTAATCACTACAAAGTGGTCAGGGTCGGGCGTTTCGGGGGACTGTCTGAAGTAATTTTGACGTTCAAAAAGTGCTGACTATCAGCCTAATTTGAATACATTTTAATGACGAAAGGACATGAAACGCATCAGTCGATGCCATCATCGTAACATCGCTTATTACTTGTTTAAATTATGTTATCATAATCAAGCCTATAATATTCCCACTGCTGGGACACAGGCCTTCTCTCTTCGAGAGGGAGAGGGCTGTAATCTACCACGCGGGCCCATAGCGCGGGTTGGTCGATGTCACATGTCTTCGAATTTTTAGTTCTAGGACATTGCTGTTTCCTCACGATGTTTTCCTACGCCGTTTTGCGAGCAGTGTTGATGAAATTATTTACACAAATTAAAGCGCCCGCCTGGGTTTGAACCCACTGCCTACAACTCGTAAGTTGGAGGCATTACCACTAAGCCACCACTGCTCTCATTAAATTATGTAAGATTTACAATTTCGTTCAAGGTCTTACTTAATAAATTAACATAGGTACACATTACCCAACCCAGATATCAAATCTCCAATCTGGCCTCAATATTGCTAGATGGTCTACTTTACGTATTTGCTTCTAGATGGCTTCTTGATGACTTTACCAAAATTAAAACGAAGAACTACTCAAAATATTTACCTTAAAATGACTCTTTTCGCAGAATTATTTATGACTTATTAATCAACAGCGAGAGACTTCTAAGAAATAAGTTATCCAAGCGACAATTATCCCCTTGAGGTAGATATTTTAAGGTTTTCCTTTTCGCCTCAATTTTTTGGGATACAAAATAAGTTCTCAACGAAATTACTTGAATGCTTAATGTAAATGACTGAGAAATATCTCCTTTGTGTATGAACGTAACTCAAGACATCCGCCTGAATATTTTCGGGACTTTCCATGCGGGTGCGGGTTCACATTTCATTGAACCAAGAAACTCTGAAACGAACTTAAAATTATTTGAAAATTTTCTGTAAAAATTATACGTATATTATTTTCATTTAACCTACTCTAACCTTGAAGAAATAATTGAGATTTCAATGAATTGAGATGTATAATATTGACAAAAATGTATTAGTTGATTGAACTTTTTGGATACGATTGTGAGACCTCTTTGGTTTCACTAATATGCATATTCATTACATTTTTAAATATTATAATATAAGAAATATAGACACATATAAAGCATAGTTACTCACTGGTATCGGGAACAGAGATCTCCTTCTATTGTTAAAATAATTTTAAACAAAATATAATCGCCCATCTTAGAAACTTAATGACCTAATAAAATATTATTGAATTTGTAACAAACGAATCTACTAAGAACTCATCTTCTTTTTCTTTTCGTGTGGTTAGTGACTAACCTGGTGTCAGAGTTTTAAAGCCGCCCATGGGCCTCTGACTTGACTTCACATGCCATCGAGAAATATATCTCAGGCATGCTGGTTTCCTCACGATGTTTTCCTTCACCGTTATTGAAGTAAGTGATAATTATACAATACGCACATGAATCGGAAAAGTCCGACGGTCACACCACTAGGTTATCACTGCTGCACCGTAGGCGCGGGCTTGCGGACGGTGAGCAATGGGTAGCTCGCCGTCCGATAAGGACCAGGGGTCGACGGCGCGTTGTGTTCCACGCGCGCCTCAAAGAGATGTCAGCAGTATTGACGGGGTCCGTTAGGGCCGATGCCTGCCGGGGGTGCGAAGAAAACCGAAAGGGAGATCGTGGCCCCCGGCAACAGGGCAACCGAAGGAACACGGGTGGGTTTTAGTCAGTAAGAGTCTGACACTCGTAATTGTACATGTCTGTAATGTACAATTCACTCTCTGTTTCAAATAAAATTTATCGGCATACTTGTTTTACGAATAATTAATTTCTTCATTTAAAAATATTCATCAAAGCTCCTCAATGTTGGCGGTCTCGAAACCATAAAAACAATAGAGATGGCTGCACAATGAAAAATAAATAATAGCGTCTGTGATACAAAAAACCTTTGAAAAGAATTGATAACAATACCAAAATGTTTTGTTAAATGCTGAATTTTAATTTTATTTTACTTGAAAATTGTTTTATAATAAATCTTGATTTTAGTTTGAAGAGGATTTTTTTTTTGGGGCTTTTGAAAAGAAGATGTCCTTCATTTAATGCCGAAGCTCAAAGTAGCGCACTGAGATTGTTTTTGAGTTGTGAAGAAAACCGAAAAGGAGATCGTGGCCCCCGGCAACAGGGCACCTGAAGGAACACGGGTGGGTTTTAGTCAGTAAGAGTCTGACAGACCCTCCCGCTCCACCCAGAGCGAGAGAAGATATTTGATAATTTCCCACCCAAAAAAAAAGGTATCCTTTGCACCTCCTTCAGTTATGAAACGCATTCAATTGAGTCAGACATACTTCCCTTTTCATGATAACAACCAAGTCCGGGTCGATGGCGCGTTGTGTTCCACGCGCGCTTCAAAGATATTTCAGTACAACTGAAGGGGTCCGCTAGGGCCGATGCCTGCCGGGGCTGCGGGAAAGTCCGAAAGGGATACCGTGGCCCCTGGCAAAATACAGGCAACTGAAGGAATACGGGTGGGTGTTAGTCAATAAGAGTCTGACACACCCTCTCGCTCCACCCAGAGCGGGAGAAGTTATTTTATAATTTCCCACCCAAAAAAAAAAGGTATCCTTTGCACCTCCTCCAGTTATGAAACGCATTCAATTGAGTCAGACATACTTCCCTTTTCATGACACTGCTTAGTCACACTACCTATTCAAATTAAAGAACCTATACAAACGGATTTACCATTCCCAATAGAAACATAATTACAGAGCCGCTTATAGACCGGTGTCCGGCCATTAAAAATACTGAAAGAATTATATGTCGGAAATACGTTGCTGAGTTGACTAATCGGGCCGTCAGCGCCGCGCAGCGCACAGCAACAACAGCGACTGGACAGGCCCTCTCAATCTGTGTGATGCTTTCCTCAAAAGACCACTCCAGACACCAATCTACATGGTCTTCACATGATCTGACCAAGATTATGTCTGGACTTTAAAAGAGACTGTGACCTCTGAGTTTGTTTCGGCCTTTCTTCTCAGAGTAGTCAGTTAGGAAACGCCGACCCCATCTAGTTTTTAAAATATGATTGACGTGTAAAAGTGTTTGTACAAACCTATTTACAGAAATAAAATCATTTATCATTTATCATTTAACACAACGCTCGGATCGGCCGGAGCTAAGCAAATTTTAAGGATGGCAGTCAAGCAGTGAAGACGTTTAGAAACTGTCGCGCATTCCGAATAGTCGTGTCGTGTACCTGTGTGCAAATTACTAGTGTGATTAATTTGAAAGTAAATTATAATTTGATCTGAACTGCAAAAGGTTTTTCTATTGCACAATAACCAACACTACCCACAGTAGTTAAAATATTGCTGATAATAACGAAAGAGTCTTATACCTGATTCCGACATATATATTTTCCGACGCAACCAAACACGAGAATGTCACAATTTAGACAGGTAAAGCGAAACTCCCTCAAACACATTAAACCGAGTATTACTCCCCAGCGTGTTAGGCAATGTAGATAAAACATTAATATGTATGAGAACAGTAGCTTGTTTGTGGTAACAGCTTAGATTTTCAGACGTTCTCAATGAATAAAGAACGTTGGGCGTGCCTTACAGCCAACATACTAGGCCCAATGTTGGGGCCAACAGTAAAATCAACATAAATATTGAGAATTATCATCCACCTAATATTTTCCCAACTAGATTGAGGTTGGTTTCCAGTGTAACTAGATGCGGCTGAATATTATATCAATATTTCATACGAAGCTACTGCGGCTAACCAAATTGTGGAATATTGTGAACCAGGAACTTGCAGAACATTCGAATAAGGTACTTTACACGGGCTCATGATTTATGATCAAGCACTCACGCTTAAAAAATATACTGCGAACGTAATGTTCGATAATAACAACACGAACGAGCGACTTGTTACGTTCGTTACATTGAACCGTGTGAAGGCAGCGTAGGGTCAAAGTATAGATTACCGAATCTGTGTTTACGTCCACCGGTCACCATTGGAATTGACGTTGACGTTAGTTGGGCCACTGTGTAAAGCCAGGGTTGTGTATTGCGTGACTTAGACGCGATGCTATCATGCCAAGGGCCCTGTTATCAGTGCTCGGACCTGAGCCAGGAAATAAAACATTCGCCGCAGTAGTGATTACCGAATACCTTTAGACATAGTAGAAAATAGATAGGTATAAAATGACTTAATAAAAAAAAAACATTCTAAATATACGGTTATTATTTGTAATGTGTCAATCCACGTGGAAGTAGTTATAAGTACTCAATAACCTACTAATATATTGATAAAATTATAACAGACCGAACCTTTTACTACAAACTAAATTGACGGCAATTAAAACTGTCGTAGCCCATTTGCTACGCTTTTATTGCTACGGCTACGAAAATTCGTAGCTTTGCCTCGGTATGAGTCATATACGTTGATATCTATACATATTATAAATTAAATTCGCTTTTTGGCTGCGTTGTTCTTATAAATTACGCAATGGATTTTGATGTGGTTTTCGCCATCATTTAGAAAATGAATTCCGAAAGGTTTAGTTGTATAATATTAATATTAACCTGACAAATAATAAAGAAATATCGATGAAGCAGGGGCGGGTCGCTATGTACCGAATAAAATCAGCCTTTAATTTGTTTTGCACACTATATAACTTGCCAAAACTATAGGTAAACCATTTTCTTCACTTGATTGCGATTCAACGCCTGAAAACTTGGAAATGTGATTGTATCGTTATGCAGGGACAGATGGAACTCGGAATACGATGCCAAATGAGGCCTAACGTCCATTTAGACGGTAAATTGAATACGAATAGCGGGGAATGCCGTAAGGCTCCGATAAATAGCGACTTGTAAATAGATAGGGACGTCGAAAACATTTAGAGACTCAATCCACCCTTTTGCCTTTTCTGCAAATTAAATGAGGATACATAGTTTGGGACATAGCATTTAGTTTGACTTCGAATTTAGCATAATCAGTCTAAAATGTTCCCATTACTGGGACACAGGCCACCTCTCTGTGAGACGGAGTGGACCGTAATCTACCACGCGGGCCCAGTGCGGGTTGGTAGATGTAACATGTCTTCGAATTTTTGGTTCTAAGACATGCCGGTTTCCTCACGATGTTTTCCTTCACCGTTTTGAGAGCAGTGGTGATGACATAATCTACACAAAGTAAAGCGTCTGTCTGGGTTCGAACCTACGACAAATAGTAAGTTGCGGATTGAAGTCGTGAGCTACAGAGTTGAAGTTAATACAGTGTATCTACATCGCTTCCTCATAGCTTTGGATATGGTGATCCATTTATCACAATTGACTCTAACATAAAGCTCGGAGATAACAGGGGTTACATCACATGTCGGCTTTTTGTTCACGAAGCACCGTTTTTTAACTGAGCTATTTAAATTGTAGGTGTTCTAGAAAAAACAATAGTGGGCCGGTTTTAAAAAAAAAAATATTTTAATGTTTCCGGGAAATGACATTAGGTAATTTTTTAACATTAAACATTTACATGAAATTCAAACAATGCTTGTTAGTGTTGGAAACAACGTATTTAAACTATAAAAAGGTTGGTACTCCCTCTCAAAAAGAAGAGACCTGTATTCATTAGAAACTTTTTCAAATATCGATTGATCGTAGTTTTAAATCCCAAAACGTATTCATCTGCCTATCACTCGGCCAAGTTAGTTACCAGACACCTCTAGAAATAGAGAGGTTCTATTTATACTCAGACCACACGACAAGGTTATAAAAGGCAATGAGGTTACAATACAAAATTTTATATAAACTCGCGCAAATCCTCTTTTTTGCGAAACAAGTACGGAAGGGTAACTCGAGAAAGACTTTGAAAGCTTATAACTCCTTCCTGTTTTGGGGATTCAATTTATTTTTCCCTTAACTTTTCTTTTTAAAGAAGCGTCAAATACTTAACCGTTTTAAAAGTAGTTAAATTGATAAGCAAAGTTAAATAGAGATGCCTAATTCTGTTAAATACTTTGATCTGTGTTAATTTTGAACAGATCAGAGGGTTGGCCTATTTACCAAATAGTCATTTATTCAAACTAGGCTGAGAATCAGCACTTTTTGAACAGCAAAATTACATAAGCCAGTCCCCTAAACCGCCCACCCTTCACCACTTCTGCTTTAGCTGAATTTTTGTAATGATGACGAACACTGTTAGTTTACAAATTATGTACCTACATATCGACGCCTTAGAATGAAAACCTCGTAAGTGTAAAAAAGAAGTAACTTTTCAGGAGGAAGAAAAAACTGCGTGCTGTAAAATTTTGTACGGCATCTTTTATGTTTTTTTTATTCAATAATATGGAAATTTAACCCGCTTTTATATCCAGAATTGTGAACTAACTGCGAAAGGACTATATATCGAAGCCTTAGAGTGAAAACCTCGTAACTGTAAAAAAAAATGTAACTTTTCAGGAGGAAGAAAAAACTGCGTGCTTTAATTTTTTTGCACGGCGTCTTTTATGTTTTTTTAAGTAAGTAAGTAAGTAAGTATTTATTTGCATAAAACATGGTATACATGGTGTTACAATAATTTACAATAAAGATCTTACATGTTTTGCCAGAATTGTACTTAGCATGCATATGTTCACTTAATACTAACATGAGAATTTGTTATTCATAAATTCTTTAAGACTATAGAAATTTTTCAAGTTTAACCAGTCAATCAACAATTTTCCCTTAAATAATCTGGAGTTTAAGTTTATTATGCTACTCGGTATGTTATTATATATACTAACACAATTATATAAGCAACTTTTATTATATTTAGCAAGCTTGGGAAGATCATGCAGAACGAGGCTCTGTGGATCACGCCGGCTCCTTGGATTAATATCATTGGCTGATATAAACAGGTCTTTATGTTTATTAACGAACATACATATTTCCAATATATAAAGCGACGGCAGCGGTAACAAACCTAGTTTCTTAAATATGGGTTTACAAGATTCCTCCGAGTGCATTAATTTATTAATTAATATGGAAATTTAACACGCTTTTATATCCAGAACCGCGAACTGAAAGACACCGTACAAACATTTTAGAGCACGCAGTTTTTTCTTACTCCTGAAAAGTTACTTCTTTTACACTTATGAGGTTTTCAGTCTAAGGTGTCGATATATGTATATTTTAGCTAAATATTAATACCGTCTTTGAACATAATTATTATTCATGATACTAAACATGTTAATAAACCTGAGCCGCCATCAAAACTTATAGCATCAAATTCAGATAGTTATAATATAAATTAAAAGCGATGTTTCAAAGTAATTAAAATACCTGTTAACGGTCACAACACGGACTAATGACAAAAGTTTTTAGTTTTACGTATTTTAGGCTGGATTTTAAGCCCAGCCTATGTGCTGGACTAAATGTGCCTGTCTGGGTAGTAAGCTAGTTCAAATTAAATAGCAACCGAGGAACACAGGTACCTACTAACCTAGTTAGTTGTAGTTGCGGCAAACTTTTTCACTTTGATCACCATCAATTAAGTTTTTCCAGTAATGAAGTAAGTTTTAGTGTTAAAAAATATTTTTGAAACGAAGTCTCTTATCGCACGTTATACTCTGCACACTTAGTGAAAGAGAGCTAAACCGAATAAAGTACGCCGAGCGTGTGGCAACATGCCTTGTTCGGGTTCACGGCGAGTCAATCGTCATCCTAAGAATGCCTCGTTGAGAGGTGAAACACGTGTCGATTTCTTTCAGAAGTTTTTTATGGCTCTTTAATAGTTAAGCGGAACAGGTTACTAAACATATCAACGTCTATTGTATTTTATAATGGATTTCCGCAAGGTCACGCCTGAATCAATTAACAATTGGGTTTCTGGGTTTATTCTTAGAGAAACAACGTATGATTTCTTATAATAAAGATACACATTACATTGTCTAGCGAGAAGACCAGAGCTACAGATAATGCAGCGGAAGGAGCCATCTGGTGGCAACACTTATAACTAATATACTTCCTTATTGTGCCCAGTGTTAAATTTTCTATTTATTACAACACTCCCACTAAAATTAAACACTTAGAAAAATAAACTATTTAGTTTATCATTAACTATTACCAACTAACTTTCAACAGCGGCTTTACCGGCGTGCATATCGGAAATTATCCCACGTGAATGCATTACCGAGATAAAAAGTATCATATGTCCTAATCCAGGTCATTGTTTACCCGTGTGCCAAATTTCATGCAAATCCATTGAGCCAATTTAACGTGTATCAAAGAAACTCACTTTCGCATTTATAGAATTAATTAGGATTTTTATTTTATGTTCACTAAATTTTACAAACATAATATAGACCATCATTGCAGCCCTGAATCTAATATTCTAAATTCAAATTCTGACCATCCAACAGTTGATTTACCATTTCCATCGATGCAATAAATATGCACCGAATCCTATGTCAACTTTAATTCAATTCGGTGCATTTGCGAGCGCTGCAGCGCTTCGGACTCAAGACGCGCTGGCTCTATACAAGTAAATAGAATTGTTCCAATAGGAAATAGCAATGCTCTGCTGCGCGGAGTCAACCTAGTTTGCATGTCGCGTATTTATTGCATCGCATAAGCTGTGACGTTATTTTGTAAAGATAAATGAGTTTTGAGAAGTATTTTTGAAATTGTTTCCGAGATAAATGATCATCATTTACTCGGAAACAAGGTCAAAAATATTTTGTTCCTCTCTGCGATTAAGTATTTTGCCGTTTTAAAACGTTTTTTTTTTTTTTTTGAAGTAAAATCTTCTTTAGCGGCGTTGTGCATTTTTTTTGTAATGGGTAAAAAATGTTAAACTCGCGTCAGGACACGTGACCTGATCGAAAATTCGTAAGACGGTTAAAAAGACATCAACGCGTTGATTACCGCGGTGCCGATTTTTTTTCAAGTTTTCACTTCTGTCGGCACTCCCGGAGTGCCACTGTTTTTTTTTCTCTCATTTCGGTGTGTAGTCCTGAATAATATCACACATTTGGCGAAACAAATGAAGGTTTTTTTTCTAGTTAGCGTCTCATGAGATAAACCAGCATCTTAAGTCAGAACTCACAAAAGAGAGTAGTTTATTATAAGGCCTTAGAGTTCTAAGTTCCTAACCAAAATAAATTGGTCTATTCTTAGCAGTACCGTGGGTATAATAAAGACCTAAAGTTTTCTTAGTAGAGTCTCAAAATATCGCAAAGCTCATTACTCTTTTAAATATTTCAAGCAAAGTATCAAGAGTTACGTTAGAATTTTATATTTGTTTTGTGAAACATGCTATAAAGTTTCATAATTTCCGAGTGTTGTTAAAAGCACGAACTCTCATGAGTCTCAAACAGAACGTCGTTAAATGAAGCGATTGTTCCATGAAATGAGTTGCCATATAGAGCAAAATTAAGATTATGCAAAATGCTAACTTCGGATAAAAAATAGACCACAATTACGAACTCGTAAATAAACTAAATCGCCCAGGTAAGGAAAACATAAAACTCTTTTAATAGCCACATAAAATGAAAACCTTACGATTCAGAAAGGATATTGGAATATCCAACATTCAATTGTCCAAAGGCTATTGTTCACATTGAAAGGCTTTCGAAAATATTAGCTCACGAAGATTTGCCTTTATCGACAGAACGGAGCCTCGAGTGGGCCCGTCAATGTCATTCCCGAACCCTCCAATATAGAGATATTGATTGCAAATGAGATTAAAATGTACGTACTGATCAAACCCTTTTGTGTGAGCTTAATTAGTTCGTGTAAGCTCGATTGCCTTGAGGACGAAAGAAACAAAGACCCTTCTATAATTAAAATATCCGTTTTGACGATATACCTATTCGTTTATATTATACACACGCACATAATGGAAAGTAGTTAGAATTATGAAGGACTATCGAAATAAAATTATTTCTAGAGGAATTTAATAGCTGTGGGACAACAAAAGAAAGTAAAGAATAACTAGAACAGGCCGTTCGCTATCAGAACAATGGCTAGTACTAACACGAACAGACAAATGGAACACACAATATTGCACATTTTACCTCAACAAATTCACTTTATTTCACTTGAGGCTGCGACTGTTCACAACCAGCCAAATGTGCTAGTAATTTTACACAAACTCTGCACAATATCGCGTCTCCATTGACTGGAATCCAACTTGAAACACATAAAAGGCATCGACGACAAAGGCGTCCCGCTCAAGAAAGAAATGAGCTCGAAATCATAGAAATTAAATTTTGTATCTCGGAAGAAGTTCGCCCTCTCGCGGATGCCCCGCCGTCCGCTTTGTCCCATCAGACAATACCCGCCGAATAGCGTCTCCACTCATATTTCATCCGACTAACAATGACCGCTCTTTTGCCTTATCCAATCTCCAATAATAGATTGAAAAATAACAACGTCCCACATTTACATACAAATGAAATGGGAATAGTTAATACAAACAGCTTTCAGGCAACATTCCGCCCACATACTGCCGATTTCTTTGAATGTGCTGCGGTCGAAACAATTGCGCTCCAGAATTTATTACCCAAATTAAATGACATAGGAAACCTTTCCGTACGCCGTCATTAATAACGTCTAATTTACAATGTTTAAACAAAGGATCTCACATTGAAAACCCACGAGTGCGGCCCGAACGTCATTATCCGTTCGTCACTTGACAACAAAGGTCGGCTCGTCAGATTGCAAATTAAATTAGAACATCCAGCCGATCCTGTTTATGTACCCTCTTAAATGTAGAATTTTAAGGGGATGCTTAATTCATGAATCTTTGCTGAGTTTGACCATTCAATTTACATTTTCAAACTGGTACTCTGGACGGCGATTTGCATTTCCTCACCATGTATGTTGCATTTATTCACAGACTACGTGAATATTATGCAACTTTAAAAGGAGAGGCGCGCAGTAACGATTAGAGGACTGGTGTTATTTATAGGTCTGAACTCGATCCATTGGTGTTTACCAGCAGCGCCCATTGCCCCTCGTAAATCGTTTAAAGGTTGGGCGTTCTCCATCCTCAAGATGGATGCCCTTGTCAGACTGATATATTTACTGTCCGCCACATGGTCTCCCACCCCCTATCTACTGTTTAACATGTAACTGCTGTTGCTTTAATAAATAGCCTTCATGAATAAATGTTTAAAAAAGGGAAACCTTTTAGGCAGTTAATTTTCTCCGCGACCAACAAACCCTCAAATGCACAACGAGGGTGAACTTGTGAGTGACATGTAAATCTACTGAGCTGAGTCAAAGGGACATTATATTTTTGTACTTGATAAGCGAATTGGAGAATATTAAGCACATTAAATGATTAGCACACATTTTAAGACACATTAATGTGTTAAAGGATTAGCGACAGATTGTGGTGGAAGCCTTTACGTTGCTCTTGAACGTCAAAGCGAACGAGAGAATAAACGAATAAATAGCGAGTATGTGTTGCCTCCGCGCCCGGCGTAACATACGTACCTAAACGTGCGGTATGGCATATTACCCATTTCTCATCTAAATCGTGTGACTTTTGGCCCTTACGCGCGTGTAATGTAGCGCACTTTATCGTCAGTAATCCTGCCGTTACTCCTCTCCTTCTTTACTTTTCGAGAACTCTGTAGAAAGAAATGAGTCGCTTACAATACAATGTTTCGTGTAAAAAACAATAAAGGCAAACAGAAGCAGCCGTAAACCGGCTTTAAAATATTGAACCACTTCATTTTCTCGTGGCGATAGCTATTATGGACTCGGCGCATAAAATCAAACGTGCTAGTACACATAATAGTGTTCGACTTATAAAGTCCCCCGTCACGTAAAGTTTTTATTCGTTTGGAGCCTAATGGATTTCCTTACCTTTTTATTATTCGATAAACACGACAGGCGCACGGTTGATTTGAAGAATCTCTTTGAAGCCGGGAGCTCGTCACAGATATATTGTGCTTAAATATTGCTCAGCCATAACAAGAGGCTAAACCTAAACCCTCGTTGAATTTGGTGGAATAAGCCGCAAGCTTTTGTTATTTCTTTAACCTTTTCTTTAGAAAAACCTTTTTAAGTGTACACGTCCTGTGACTGTACTTATCCATTTAAAACTTGCTTTACGGTTTCCTGATCCGGTAAATCAAATTCATACCCTCTAACACCCGTGTCGTTAAATATTTTCTGATTTATATTCCATTTGACGAAGTGTTCCGAACGAATTCGGATCGAATACATTTGATATATGTGGGTCATGTATGAGTATTCTAAATTGATGAGGACAAATTCTGTCTCGTACTTATATTAGTAGATATACAGACGGTTCGAGAAATATCTTCAGATGTTCGCAATCAGAGTCAATATCCTTCGGAGGAAATATTTTCATTATTGATGAGCGCGAGTGTATTCCGAGATTGCTTTGGCAGGACTCGCTACAAATTATTGTTTGTCTTTTCGTTTTTGTACAATGCCTTCGAGATTTTAGTTGCTAGTCCCAAAAAGGGTTCGAAAGTAGGTATTATGATCAGAGAGAATAACAGAATAATCTTCTTAAATAAGTAACTATTAATAGAAGAGATTTGAAAAACGGTGTCTAGCGTCGACTAAAGAAAATTGAGCCAATTTTTATATTAGAATTCACACTCCTATACACATTTCTCGGCGAAATGGTTTCGTGTTATTTTCGGCATGATGTAAATAAACCAGTATTTCATTTTTATCAGCATTAATAAGTTCAGCGTAGCAAAATAAAGTGATATATCTACATAAAAAAATGTTTTCACTGTAGAAGCTATGGCAGGGTTGGGGACATTGGGGTACGTAGACAGTGTCCCTTTGCCCTAGTCGACCCTTGTCACCATGTCGCATATCTGTCCAACTTAATTTTAACACCCGCCCTTCATTGGGAACCTCTGAAACGTCCACCGGCTTAGAGTAAACTCCTTCCGTTTGCTTTATCGTAAGAAATTTGTTCTTTCAAAGACATTTTGTTTTCGTAATGACGTTAAAAAATATCGTACAGAAAGAGCCTACCATGTAAAAGTTATTTACTTATTTTACCGTTTATGTACTCACATATAAACCGACAAGAAGAATAGAATTATATATACAACGGTAATGCTTATTTTTACAGATATCTCTTCCAGTAAACCTGCAATAGAAAAGCAGATAAAAAGAGATGATGACACCATGTGTAAGAGAAGATAAAACAAAATACAAAATTCAAAAGTCATTTATTCAAACTAGGCTGAACATCAGCACTTTTCGAACTTCAAAATTACATAAGACAGCTCCCCAAAACGCCCACCCTTCACCACTTCCTAGTGCCTTTAGCTGGGAAGAAGAAGTGGCGCAACAAACTCCCCAGCAGCACAGCTGTCTGTTCAAGTTAGAAAAAATATGATTCTATACAAAAGTATGCAAAATAATTTACATTATGCATTATACATATATTATAATCAAAACAAATCGCCATTATTTTAAGTTATTTTAAAAGTGTCTACATATATAGTGCTTCGTAGAAAGATATTTTCTTTATCTTATCGTTTTCTTAATGTAACTTTCAATATTGTTGTAAGATTGACGTCAACTTTGCCTCCGATAAAAATTCCAAGCCAAGAAACAATTCACACTATCGATGGATGTCGCTCGATATCGAAACTATTCAAATTCAGTTCAATTGAATTCGCAAGTGAAATGAACACGACGATAAATTGGCGCTGAATGATGCTTATCTGTTTTCCTGACAACACTACGGCACTCGATGCAGAGTCACACGCTTTCACACAGAGTTTTTGTTTGAGCACTTGACAGAAAACTTGTTTCCTCTAAACAAGTGATGTAATCGAATCGATACGAACAATCTAGCTCACAAATAAGCGTAGGAATAATCTGAATGCATCAAGGATTTTAGGTGTTAACACAATAAAGTACTTTTTAGTTCTTGATAGTTAATTGATTCAGGCTGCGCTCAGTGCTTGGTGTGGCAACACGCCTTGTTTGAGTTCGCGACAAGTCAATCGTCATCCTGAGGATGCCTCGTTGAGAGGTGAAACATGTGTCGATTTCTTTCAGGGTTTTTTTTAAGACTCTTTAGAAATAGCTAAGCGGCTATTCCGCTTAGCTTTATTTAGTTACTAAATATATCCACTTCTATTGTATTTTTTTTAGTTCTTGATAATACTCACAAATAACGGAGTGTGTAACCGAAAACCTCGACTATATGCCCAATAAAATAAATTCATGTAAGTACAATGTTGACCAAAACGTATTCGATTAAATTCCGATGACGTATCCGCTACGTACAGAATATGGCACAGCCTACCGCTGTCAAATCGATTCAATTCGCAACAGACAGGACCAGAGACCTTCCAACTGTAAGTGATTGCACGATCCACTGCATTGAGACCAATTTTCCCAGCCACAGTCGTACTACCGAGTACGGACTATTTGAATCGCTTACCTTAGGGATTCCATTCCAATCCTGAGCTCGAATTCCCAACGCCGACCGAGCTTGATCAATATTATCTTTCGCCTTCATAAGTATTTGTTAGAATTTTTTTTTTTGCTTCCTCGGCACCGTCTATAGATTTAATAACTGTCATCTTTACGACCTAATATTCAACATTTTTTTATATATCGTGCAACATCTGCCAACCCTCATTTCCTTTTAGCTTGCAACATTGTGGGAGGAATTTAGTCGAATGACGATGTAATAAATTTCCTCCTTCGCATGATCCATAAAGCTACGGACTACGGAGAGACCCTCTCGAATAACGTCCGATATGACGTAATAAAAGCGTCTCGATGAATTAACTGATTATTTGCATACGGTACGTATGTGAGCCTTGTTGCTGAGTTTATGTTGGATTATTGCTATCGTGAAGTGCTCTTAAGACATGATTACTTAGATTGTGTTCTAAAATTATTTTCAGGGTCGTTGCCACCTACTAAAACGAACAGTACAAAATATGCAACCAAATGTTAGTCGCAATAAGTAATTAAAAAAACTTTTTAAAAGCCTTATGCACTTTACTCAGTCATTCGTATTGTCGCTTTGAATAAACTAACTGGGAGTATTGAAATAAATGGCAACCGCGCAAATATAAATAAAACCACATACGGAACTCCTATGAAATGTTGACGGACAGTATCAGCTTTTAGCTAAATTGGATTGTGTGATACCAATTGCAAACGTGTGCATTGTGAAGCGCTTGATTATAGCGGCAATGTAAATTGTATTACAATTTAGGATTTATGTGAACTCCGCTTCATTCAGCGCTCACTTTGGCTTCAGTCGAGAGCACCACGAATTTATTAATTGGATTACTTTCCCATCCCTATTTTCCTGTCAACACTTTTTATGATTGCTATTATCCATATTAATATCTGAGTATTATAGAATGGATTGCTGAATAACTGGCAATATGAGTGTGTCGGTAGCTTAGTCCTTTTCAACGATAATCCGCTGTGACAGACAAATGGATTGAAGGACAAACGTGGATCTGAATTATTTATTGCCAATTTCGCTTCACTAATACTGTTCAGAAAAGGTATTTTGTATATACATGAGATGTCCTTCGTACCTTCGTCGTAGGACGATGCTAAGAATAGGTGACAAAGGGATTAGGTACTCTTGTACCTACTTTATGGATTTTCTTCACTGTGCATGTAACATGCTGTATGTGTGTGTATGTGTTAAGGCAGGTAATTCTATGAACTTTGATAAGTTACTCGGAGTTGGGTTCCTATTATATTCTGAGCGCTTTGTTATGATTGGCAGCATATCGATTCATGAAGCGAGTTCAGAATCTAATAGGCAGAACGTACATTGATACGGTGAAGGGCAAAAAGTAACTCGTCGGATTAATAGAGAAACCTTAGGTACTTTTTATCAATACCACCTCCCTTCCACCATCTACCTCTACATCCATAATTCTCCGATAATCACGACGATATTACAAACTTCCATCCACTTTACCGAAGTATACTTTATTTGATCACCCAAAAACGTTATTAAATATCGCAAGGAAGGCCACGATACCTTGTAATTCAGGGATCCTCAATAACAAATTGTTGGAGTTATTTCTAGTGGGTAGGGAGGGGTCCGCGGCAATTTATTTTTCGGTCGCGATCCAATTATTTTTGGGCATGTTAGTGGCGCATAAATCTGTGGACTGGCCCTTGTGCACGCACCTACGCCACCTTGTAATAGTTCGGACATGGAGGGGAGGTTGAGGGGGGCTAATGCGATAAGCTCCAAGATTAATTATTTACCAAAAAGCCGCGGGCGCGGTGTTTACGTTTTAGGAAAATAAAAAATGGCGGCGCTTCTGCTTGACAGTTGCGGTAAATTATATCGTCCAGTATTTGCCTCCCTACTTACTTAGTTAGTTTACTTTTTAAAACTTTAAAAAGTTTTAAAAAGTAAACTTTAAGACATTGCAAAGTAGTGCCATAAATTATAGAAAATATTAAAGGAGGTGATTCTTCTTCTAGTCTCGTGTCGGCGGGATGTACACGAGATTAATGTTAAACGTGGCAAAAATATTTCTCAGTCAACAAAATTGTTACAGTCCGGCCATCGAGAGAATGCGTTCCTGACACCTATCAGTTGGACAATTTGTAGTAGTAATAAGGATCAAATTCGCAAAACACATATTTGTTAGTATGAAACTGACAGGTGTCAAGAACGCATTTTCTCGACGGCGGGACTGCATAACTGCCTAAGTGGTGTCCCATAATGGTTTTTAACCTTTTCACATCAAGTAAATACATTAATAATGGAAGAAAGCCAGCAAAAATCTGTGCCTAGAGCATATAGAGTGACTTTCAATCAATATGTCAATTAGGGCATTGAGACCTTTCTCAAATGAAGGTCTTACAAAAATATTATATTTAGCCTTACCTTTGTAACTAAAATAGGTAATGAACAAACGAAATAATAAAACCCTACCCAACTCACACAAGACAAGGGCATAGAGGCTACATTTCATCTGATACTACGAATTATTTTATTCATATGTACATCAAAGAAGATCCTGAATCAGAAGGCATTCTGCCCACCCTGTCTACATAATGTGTTCACATTTTCTTCGTGGGCAGACAACCTTAAAGCATACAAGATAGAATTCAATATAATAATGGATGCGTAAATTATTATTAGGTACAGTCAACAGCCTACCAGTGGTAACAATTTGATATTGACAGCGACCTAAGTGGTGACTGTACCAGTGCTGACAGTAGCAATGACACCTAAAATAGTAGCAATAAATCTGGATGAAAAAGATCTATGGCAAATACCAATGAATAAGTAAAGTCAGGAAATTGTTTACCAAATTGACTGCCAACATAAATTATCCGATATTCAAATCACAGATGTCATGTCATTCTTTGACAGTTGTACGAGTATGATATGGCGTATAACACGGGAAATTAACGGAGGGCTTCCATTTGCTTAATAATTAATATTAAGGGGTACCAATTTTAAGGTCTGGATTACAATTGCCCTGTGTACCCTATATAATCGACTTCTAGCCGCACTCAAAATAATGTATTTTAGCATGTTGAAGTAAAGCATCGTACCCTTCTTTCAAGACGAAGGGCAGAAGCTATTCAGGTGTAAATCTAAAACATTAGTGTGAAGAAATGAACAAATACTTTTTCGGCCACTTTTCTACGTACTTTAGTTATACTCAAAAGGTAATTTAATTTGTTTCAGGTAAAGATGTCAACCATTTAGTTCGGAGTGCTGGAGGCATAGACATATTACACTTAAGTCCAAATGTGAAGTAACGTATGGAACAGGTATTTTTATTATTTTTAGTACATTTGTAGCTCTAAGCTACATCTTTTCGAATCAGCGAGAGAAAGGGTCTATAAATGTGTCGGTATAAGGCCGTGTGCACTTTGGACGCGTTTTCGTACGAATTTTACTCGTGCGAACACATACTAACACGCACGAATGATCCCGATCTTCCAAGTAATAAGGGAGTGCACAGACTGAGTGCGAGCTAGTCCTACGTATTTATAGTTCCGACGTCCGAAAACAAACTTGTTGGGATTTTAAAACACTTTGGTGCGTTGAAAATTAAAAATGGATATAGAAAAATGTATTAACTAGATTTACGAACATATATGTTTGTGGGATCAGAGTGACTTAAGTTAGCACTTTGTGAAATTCACAAAATTCATGTCTTTTTAAATATATTTTACGCACCCAAATATTCAGTGTGCGCACTCAATTCGTACGACCACGATCATGCGTTTACGTACGATACAAATTCTCGTCCAAAATGAGCACGGCCTTTTTTTTTTGGGTGGGAAATTATCAAATAACTTCTCCCGCTCTGGGCGGAGCGTGAGGATGTGTCAGACACTTACTGACTAAAACCCACCCGTGTTCCTTCATTTGCCCTGTTGCCGGGGGCCACGATCTCCCTTTCGGTTTTCTTCGCACCCCCGGCAGGTATCGGCCCTAGCGGGCCCCGTCAATTCTGCTGACATCTCCTTATTAGTACGCAATCCCGCGCCCACGGTGGCCGGAAATCGGCCTGCGATTCCCGACGTCTAGGGCGTCTCCTGCTGCGATTAGGGGCGTGAGGACGCGAAATTTGCCTCTCCCTCACGCGTTCCGCCTCCTTCTTCGCGAGAATTACTGCTTCGCAGAAGGAGGTGACGGGCTCCCATTTCCTCTTGCTCCGTACCTTGGTCTGAACCAAGGCCGGACGCGAGAGGTCACCGTCGCCGATCGCCTCCATGAGGACACGGCGATGTCGCCGTGTGAGCGCGACCTAATACTAAAACAAAATAAAATTGCATTCTAGTCTACTTTTGATCATAAGCAGTCGAAACTGGTGCCAACACGAACAAAGTACTAATTAATTTAAGTTACCGGTACCTACTTGATCTGAAAACACTAGATACACCGCACCAACCTAATCTATAAAGGTCTCAACTCAAAAACTTCCGTGATAGAACGTTTCAGGCGAAAAATTAATTATTTGCCTCAACGCTTAGCGAAATTTTAGCCATTTAACTTAATTACAGAATAGGTAATAGAGTTTATAGCACCATTATTAATCTCTTGATGTACTCTCTTCTTTGGAAGCTCTAAATATGCTTAGTTTAAATACCACTTATAAGTTATCCGCTGTATTCCCATATATATACAGCGGATAACTTATAAGTGGTATTTAAACTAGTGGATTTTGGGTTTACACCAAGCTTTATGCTGCTTTTAAATAGGTACAAGTTTTTCTTACATAATGTTCATGAAAAAATAATCGAGGTAGACGTTGAAATGATTCCAGAAATGTATAGATAATTTTACTTTGCTTTACTTTCTCAAACTAAGTTCTGACGAGATAATATCATTAACAACAAACATTCACATCTATATGTCGCAATAAGATGGTTATAGCCGTGATATAGTTATATCCCTAGGCATATAGCTATATACGTAATACAGTTATATGAAAGCGGGTCATAACTGTCGGAGTACCCTAATTTTGTTACCGTGAATAATTTCGACGTAGCTCAGGTCACAGTTCTAACCTAACAACCTATTTGATCGGAGTGCCCCAATAGTTATATTACTAGATCGTGCTCGTATCATAGTTATATTCCTAGTAAGATAGTTATGAACCGCTTTCATATAACCTAGGGATATAACTTATTTCTTTAGAAATAAGCATTGCCTTTGTACGTATTTTTCTGTTCCTTTCTTCTTGTCTGTTTATATGTGTGTGCATAAATGGTTAAATAAATAAATAAATTAAAGTCCTGTGTGACCACGTTGTCCTTCTAAACTACACAACGGATTTTGATGCAGTTTTCACAATCATTTAGAAAATTTATTCCGAAAAATTTAGTAATACATTTATATGAAACTTGTATGAAATAAAGAAAACTTGATGTTTCGTCAAGTCGTAAAAATCGTGCGAAACAGGGACGGGTCGCTCATTATAAAAAATAGCCATGTTCATAACTGTACCTAATTAAATACAGAGAGTATTTAAATTCCAGTCAATAAACAAGGAATAATCGAGAAAATTATTGGTGGTCAAAAAAATTAAAAAGTACTAGCTCCCTCAGCCAGCCATTAAATACTACATTTAAAAACATCAGCTCTTATAAACCACTTTACCAGACTCTTCAGCATCAATTACCTTCCAAATCTTCGACCTCGAAAAAACGACCCGTAAACATAATTAGGGATGTAATGAGGCTAGAGGTATAAATCTAGGGGTAGCAGCCCTGATGGAGACGGCAACCAATGGGCCACAGCCCACATCCCGCGTCGTCGGTCAAGGGCCGTCATTAATTCTCTAGCCATCTTATTACGCTAGTAATTACCTATTTATCCGTATTTTCTTACGAGTTTTCTGAAAGTGACTAATAACTCGAGTTACTGATGTAAGCCATTTCTTTTTCCGTTTGCCGAAGAAGGCAGCTTTGCCGCTCTATGAATGTGCCTCTCGGTGAGTAAATCTTCTTTTAGGAACCCAGTTTTCTATCTTTATTTACATCTTAATCTACAGTTGGAAACAGATGAATCTATGCAACTTATTACGTAAGTTAATAATACTTCCTTTAGCTTTATATTCCACAAAGTACGAACAAAATAGCAACTTAGTAAGAAACTGTTTTGCAATGAACAATTTAATTTTACGCCAATAAGTACATTGTATCAGCATCGTATAAAGCCTCCAGAGATCCTCTTATAAGCGCTTAAACTGCTTATTTGCATGATAAACAAACTCCTTTCTCTTCAAGGACGTTCCAGACAAAACATGATGACATACTCTCTTAGTTATACGGCCCTGAAAGATGGAAGGGCTCAGCTCATTAAATCTTATGTGCTAAAACAAACGAAATCATAGTCTTATAAAAATAAAGGATTTATGAGGCAGGAAAATTAGTTATAGACCTTTATTAATCCTTGAAAATTATTAGTGGCTTCGGCACCAAAACGCGATATTAAAATTAATAAGCAATCAGAATTTAAATTTGACGACAACCACAGCTCAGAGTATATCCTGAAGTAACTTATCACATTACATAGATAATAATTATTTAGTATACTAAACAATAGTTGTAATATGAATGATGAATCTTGACATGTTAATTCTTTGTTTTTTTTTTTTTTTTTAATTTCGTCATTTATTTTCTCTAGTTTATTTTTATTTTTACACCTAATTATATATACCTGCTGTGGTGTCCTGTTGATAATTGAAGGAGTACGCGAAAAAAACCCTTTTTTATTGACTATTGTGATTTATATTGTGTATGTGTATCTTTTGTTGGAGATCCCAAATAAATCAATAAAAAAACAACAGCATGCCTGTAATCCCCGAACTATAACGTATTATTATAATATATTTTTCCGTCCTCGTTCGGAAAATTGCAACAAGAGTTACCTAGCGTTCTAATAGCGTCTTAAAACCAAGTTTCAATACTTTTCCCCACTAAAGTCTTCTAATACCTTTATCTTCAGCTTACAATTACCTAAAACTTCTTATTAAAATCTAACTTCACGCTTAATTTAGGCGTCTCTGTCCTTCGTAACGTAATTATTGATTGACTTCATTTTAAAGAGAAATCAAGTTATTAATTTATTCATCTTAATGCTGACTAAGACTCTTCGTGGAAGCATTTTAATGTCTGCTAACGTTTGATGTCCCACTTCCTTTTAATTCACTTTGTGGTGGTAATAAAAAAAATTCGAGGAAGTATTTTATAATTTTGTAGTAATTTCTGGCTGCATACTGTAACATTTTCAGTTATTTATTGGATCAAAACTAAAAAACTCTAAGCATTTATTTCAATTAAACCATTTGCAGGCAGTTTTGAACTGTCAAGGAATCGGTTAGTCAGAAATATGAAGCTAGTTGCCTATTCTAAAGCATAGTAGGTACCTATGGAGAAGAACGGGCAAGAAACTCCACGGACTCACTTTTAAATAAAAAAATTGTGTAGAAATTATAGATGTTTCTACATTCTTCTCGCATGACGTCATGTCGTCTTTCTAGACGTGCACTTTAGAAACGTCCGTAATAAAAAGATAAAACAAAGAACAATTCAAAAATTAAAATTAAGCCATGGCAGCTAAGAGATGACCAGTCCCAACTGACGGCGCCCGTTCACGAACATGACGCATGGATTAGCACCATTCGGTTCATACATTTTGTAGGGAGCTAAATGATCCAACAGATCCCTCCAGATCAAACAGAATAGACTTTAGCTGCAAATACATTACGCCAGTCTTATCTTCTTTGAAGTTATGACCTTCATAACTAAGTTGAGAGCATCCTAGTGACCACGAAGACCTAAGGTACCTATGAATATATTCCACCTCCAATATGGAATTATTCACTAAGACCAAAATCCGCTTCCCACCTAATCCTGCAATGGAATACGTTAATGTATTTATTATTAACTAGTTATCCGCATCAACCATTTTAATGAAATACAGATTTATGTAAATTCCCGAGCACCGCTATGAATCGTGACGTAACCGTATACAAAATGTTTACTTAATTATTGAAACCAAAACCTCCGACTACTTACTCTATATCGCTATTATGTCTGTCTCAGATAACTTCGTTGAGAAAATAAATGTTTAAGCAATATTTCACGACTCAAAGAAAACATGACATCAAACAATTTTGCAAACATTGCGAATCTCTCGGCACGGCCATGTCAATTTCTCTTGAGTCAAAAATTATAATGGATCGTCGTTGCTTTATTATTAGAAGGCGGAGAGTGATTTCAATGAAATACTAGTCCCGGCGTATCTCGGAGATCGTCCCCATTTTCCGACATTTCCCGTGGCGTCCGTAGGCCACTGCTTCTACAATTTTTATGAGTTAGTCGTGCTAAACTCGCTTTTATTTCTTTTTCCTTCACAAAACGCTGTGTGGGAAGCGGCGAGATCCCATTTTCGGCCAGCCGGCATTTTTGCAAATTTCGATTCGTGGCGAGTTAAAAAAATAAAGATTTCACACGTGCCCTTCGTCGAGTTCCAGTTCGCTTTTATTTTTTACATCCTATCGTAACTTCAAATAATCCCGGAAAGCTTTTTGTTCCGAACGAAACATTTATAGCACTGTATATTCTTCTTTACTCCTAATCACGAACCTAATAAAAATGTACGTAAATATTTGTGTAGGGCTTCCTTTTCTGTTCAGCTGGGAAGCCGAACAATTTCAAAAACCTTTTCGATCCGTTGTAACGTGATACTAAACTTGGTCAATCTCTATAATGCGATGGAAATCATTTCTAAATCAGTGTTAATCCATTCAAACGGGGCAGCTGTTATTCTGGACCTCAAAATAGTTCACATTAACAGGGTATTGTATACGATAAGGAGTGGAAATCACGGAACATTAGTGTATATTACCCAGCTATAATATAACGGAAGCCCTTGTTATGCATTCCGTGATTGGTGTTTGCTTGTTACTCGCGTCTTTGTCAGTGTGTTTCACCTCTTTGAGTAGGGATCAAAATGTTATACTCGGCAAGGATATACATTATGATAAGATTCGCGAGTGATTCGTAACGTCCGCCTCTCAGAGCGTATTATTATTTTCTCGCTTAGATATAAATAAACATTTATATACGACAAAGGGGAAGCCTTTTGTCGTATAAAAATATCCTGTTGGTGTTGTTGAGAATAGATGTGCCTTATTGACTGAATAGAGTACGTTTTCGGTGAAGTGGAAAATACAATAAAGAGCTTGTAGAAGTAGTCAATATAATATTATTTGGCTGCTCTAGTTACACACGTATCACTAACATCGGAAGTAATGTGACAATTTTGTTATTTTGTTCAATCATATATTAACTTTCAATATAAATATCTACTGAAACGACCGGAACTGCTCCGACAATGAATGTATATATCAAAATATGACATATTTTATTGGTATTAAGTCCAGTTTGCATTCTATTTTTATCTCATCGCGTAAAAACAATTATGAAACCATCTCGTTTAATCCAACAATATTTTATCTCAAAACATTGAGCTGTACTATCATCACAATTCAATACATTTAAGGCCCATTCACACGCCACAAAAACTGATCGGCGAAGGACAATGCAACGGAAAATGAGCCTTACGTCAACTTCATTATGGTCGCGTATTTCCATCTGCTCCAATTTATCGCACAATAAAAGTGTTTGAATCCGTTGTTTCCAGAAATGAGAGATGTGGTCTCCATTGTGTACGGTATGGAACAGCACGGCGACCATTGTGGGCCAGCACTCCCGCGCTTTCATCTCGATCACAATAGGAATCTTATCTCCGTGAAGTTTTATATCGCTACGTTGATTTAATCTTAGTGGACGCCGTAATGAACACTTTTTATATTGGAGACATTTTTTAATGTTAGCTGGGTTTGAGCTTTTAATATGGGTTTCGTTTGATTTCATTTTTAATTCGAAGGAATCTTTATTTTGATTGGCAGAATACCTCACGTATCTTATCGATATCCTCACAACATTTTTTACCCATTTGTGTGTGGAAATGACTCGATGTTTTCTTTGTTATCCCACTCGGTTCAGGCCTTTTCTATCCCTATCTAGTTTCTAGCCAGTTTCACTAAAGGCTCTATGTAATTATAGTACACGTAGGTACATAGTCTCTTTCTTTTCTGTAAAAGCCTTTTTCAGTAGTTACCCTTTGATGTGTTTTGTTGCCAAAATCAATGGCTTTGTTCTCTCTGTAACTAGCTGTTCTTTTACCTACCTTTCCTACAAATCTCCCTTTCAACGTTGTTACGGTTTGAAATTCAAGATAACATATACCTCCTTTGGGTATCCGAGCTTCAAAGAATACCTTAATTACGATTCTTGTAAGAACAGACGTAGACGGGTGGGTAGGCACATTTTTAGGGTTTCGTACGAAAATAATAAAAAAGGAACCCTTATGGTGAAGAAAGAAAGAAAGAAAAATAGGTTTATTTGTCACAGAGACATATGCATACATAAAAGACAAGAGTAAACGAAAACAACAACAAGTACATAATAAATCACGAGCATAAAACAGAAATTAGTCGGCAGCTGCACGACATGATTATGACAAGAAGGCTTCCACTCAGCATGATGCTGCGCTATGGAGAACCCACAGCACAACACAGCGCTGATTGTCAGTAGTCACCCGAAAAAAAAGATGTACGGAAATCAAGTCAGGTTCAGTGATTTGTTTATTAAATAGGCAGGTAGCAAAATAAAATAAAATAAACAGTTCTTAGAATAAAAGACAAATACACAACGAAATATAAGAATAAATATTATACAATAACATAAAAGTGCGACTTCGTCTGTCTGTCACAGTTGCTCTTTGCAGCTCATGAGATGACTTTATTTGCACAACACAAAATATGTTTTAAATCGACTTCCAAAAAGGAGGAGGTTCTTTATTCGTCTGTATGTTTTTTATTTTATTTATCTCCCTCGGTATTTTCGTCAATTGTGGACCGATTTTGAAAATTATTTCATTTGGTAGAAACGGAAACGTGCGCAGTGGTCCCATATAAATTTTATTAACTTTGCTTGGCTAGTGGTTGAGTTAGCTTCAATTATACGTCTTTTTCCCACTTAGCCTATGTGGATGATGGTTTAATAATTTCCTGTCACTGTTATTTACATAGCAGGAATTCCAATTTGGTATTCCAATTTGTGTGAGACCACAACTAAAAAGTGAAAATTAAAAACTTTATTACATTAAAACCTTTTTTTTTTGGTAGTCGTCTGGTTTTTATTGAAAAAAGTTTTTATTTATATTTATTCGGCATAGTTTTTGACTTGTGAAGTTGTGATGGAAAATATCTTATAAATACCATTCCCTTGAATTTTTTTTTTTTTGTGAAAATGGAAAATATTTTTCCTCCCAAGGTTCGGAAACCTCGGTGCGCGAGCCCTACTCGCACTTGGCCGGCTTTTTTATCTGACAACTGATAAATCTCAGAGTATTCGAGATTATAAATGATAGGGAAAATACTGAGCACCTAATTAAGTGAAGCTGAGTTAAGCTGCCCCTAAAATCTTAACATTACTTTTTATACTTTTTTCCTTAGAAAAGATGTTGGGCCGGGTTGCAATCAAGGGGGGGAGCTAAGTATTCTTTTTAATGTCTTTGAATAATTGTAGCCTACGGAGATTGAAAAAACAATGCATTAAGGTATTGCTACGTTGATAGAATAGTATACTCATTATTAAATGCCTATACGAGTTCGGCATTGTATAGAATCACTAGAATCACAATCATCATCAATATACAATGCTTGAATTACCTGCTTTGCCGGTAACATATATATCCTATACTATTAAACGAGCAATATTTGTACATATATATTTGTAATCACATTCTCGAAAACGGCTCTAACGATTTCGATGAAAGTTGTAATATAGATCTAGATAGGTCTCATATCTGGGACAATTCGTTTTCTCCGTATTTTCACGCGAGCAGAGCTCGGTCGCCCAAAGTTTAGAACAAGAATAATGACACTTAGAATAATGACATGGCAGTATGGAATTAGTAAGTACCTACTATCATGGCAGCATGGAATTAGTATGAACTTTCCTATACTATTAAATGAGCATTCTCTATTTTCACCAGAGCAGAGCTCGGTCGCTCTGTTACTATTCAAAATATATGGATTCATTAAAAAAAACCATAGGTGCCTCAATAGCCGGTGCGTAGGTACATGAAATAATAAAAATACGTAGGTGCGATTAGCCCGAAAGTCTGACAACCAGTCTTACCAAGGGGTATTGTGTTACTCAGGAACTGGATTGCGGAGGGGGCAGTCGCTCCATGTAAAATATCGGTATTTCGCTGCATCCGATTACACTTGAAGCTAACTCCAACGTAGTAGTTGAGAAAAAGGCTAGGCAGATGATGACGTAGGTACGTTTAGCCTGTATCTATGTATATCTGCAAAGAAATATACATTTATGTAGACATGAACTTACATAAACACAAGATGGACGATCCATTACGAGGTCTGTTCCTTTCCATGTTCATTCCGCCATCAGACATTAGGCACTATGCCAACTGTAACACATGGGCCAAAGGCCTTTCAGAATCCCTGTAGGGATAGTCGCCCTCGTAGTTACTTTATCACTTTTGACAACAATCCATCTGCCTAGCTTTTTCGCAACCACATATGTTGGGGTCGGCATCTAGTCTAACCAAATGCAACTGAATACCATAATTTTATATAGAGCGACTGCCTATCTGACCTCCGCACCCCAGTAGTTGTGGAGGTCAGATAGGCAGTCGCTCTATACCAAGGCGTATCGAGTAACTGTACTCATGGGTAACTCGATACGCCTTGGTAACACTGATTGTCAGCCTTTTGGGCTTCTGACTACCCGTAACAGCTGTCAATGATCTACGAATGACAGCCGTGACCTACGGCCTGGCCGTGACCAAGCGTGTTTTTCGAAGCATGGAGGGGGCTCGATATGTAATGGACGGTCACCGATCCACGATCCACGTAGTTGACACAAGCGAAATTGAAACTTCACTAAGGTTGAAACTATCTCACTGCGACATAGACAAATAAACCTTGTCGTTTTATGACGTGCAATCTCAACCTTATGATGGTAAGGCAATTACGAGGTTGAATATACCTTATATTTTATTTATTTATTCACTATTACCACCTTTATATTATTTTATAGGTTCTCTGGAACCCAATACAACAATGTAGTCACAATTTCCACACTCAGAGATGTCACCCAAAAACTAATTAAACCAACAAAAATGAAATGTTTTAAACTGTCTTATTTATTTTGACAGAGTCAAAATTTATACCTGTAACGTCAATGATCAATGAACAAGTCCCAAGAAACGACTCTGAATACCGGCACAAGTTTTACAGAAGACAATTTATTAAGTATCACCTCTGGAATTCCGCCAATTATTATGTTACGCCAGTCAGGACCCAATGGGAGTTTTTATAATTTCTAACGTGACTATATTTATTACCGTGGACGTCCACGGCATCATGATAACACAGTAAAGTAAAATGTATGGAAATCTTTCTTTGAGGACATTCATCTCTTTGAGGACGCTTTTTTTTCCTACACGATAACGTTAAAACGTGCACTTATTTCCATACATTTTGTGAACGTGAACATCCACGATAATATCGCGCGCACATTAAGTTTTCAAAAATTGTTCAATCTATAATTTTCTTCATTAAAAATTCTCTTCTTACTTAAATATGAAAATAATTAATTGAAATGTACCAGCTGCTGAAACAAATTCTGTTTAAAAATTAATTCAGTTCCCATTCCGTTGTCAATGTAAAAAGTTAGTTCAATCACGACTTTAGTCCCAACGGATTAAATAGAGCATTTGTACCTTTTATGTAGTGTATATATAATTATGAAGTAGCTATTATATTTTATGTAAAACGGGTGATTTTTCAAAGTATATAAATGCCACTGTTGAATGAGTAAGCCGATTGTCATCCAAAATGAATTACAAACTGTGGATTAAATTTTTTTTATTCAAAAAACAAAGCAGAGTAAGTAGAAGCTTGTGAATGACTTACCCAAATTGCGAAAAACCTTTTTACAAACATGAACCAAAAAAATATTCATCAAGATTACTTGACTATATCCCACTCTGCCCTCAAGCTAGTTACTTTTCCCATTTTTCTTCCTCAATTATATTACGGTATCATATTTTGTATCTTTATTAGGTAGATACAAATTTGAGCTCTTTTCATTATACAAGTTTTGGGATTTACAAAACGGAAGAATGGAAATTACGATCACAAGTATCAATGCTGTTGAACGCCGGAAAGTTCATTGTTACCCCGGACAGGTATATAATATTACCGGATTCCATCAATCAAAACAAAGACTCAGAGTGCGAAAATCAATTCAGCTGTATTAGCATTTCGACAACGGGAGGAGATTAAGAATTTCAGCGTAAACGAAAAACGAAGCAATTACCGATCCGCGCCGAGAACAAACTTTGTTTTACTTGAAAGGAATTAATATTCATTAAAAAATCTTTCTCGGCATCATTCTGTTGAAACTTTGTAATCAGGCTGTCAGGGTCTGCGCGCCGGGAGCACCCACCGCGCGCCTCGTCAGCGTATTAAAGACTACCGACTGCAACCGGATTTTTTCAGCTCTCCAATTCCAACAATCTGTTTTAACTTTTGCACATTGAACTCTCATATCCGTCAATTTTAAATTGGAGTAGCTGCTCTAGACATTTTACTGAGAATTTTAATTACAAAAGTAATTTAGAATTCAAACGAGTGATTGCGTATAATATTTCAGTGAACTAAAAGCAAATCGTTGGGTGGCAACCGTAATTTGAAACTTTCCGAGCGGGACCGATCATTTGTCGGAAAATTCCGGAACACATCCTCCCGACCTCACGTTTTAGTTGTATTTTCTCCTACACCTACGCTCTATGAGTTACTATATTTTGTATAACATGAGATTATATAGATGATCGCTACATCGTAACTCGAGCGTGTTGAACAACGTTTCGCAGCTAATTTTAGTTTCAAGTTGTCGAAACGTCAGAAGCAGCGGTCAAGTTGTGGTTGACTACAAATTTGTAATGTTAATTATGTGGCAGTTCAATCGCGACATTAATCGTTTTAATTGTCTGCTTTTAACGCAAAATTTAGCTTACGTATTCTGATTAAATCCCTCAGGTACACAAATAGATTACGTGTAACCAAAGCTCTGATTTTCAGCACTGAGCACCGCGTTCCTTTCAATTTGGGAATGTGCTTACAAAAGGGAATGGTAGACCGTTATTCCCTTTTGTAATAGTATCAATCTATGAGAGACAAAAGCAAGGCAGTCGCCGTTCACAATAAATTAAATTGTCGATACCAAACGTAAGTAAGAAAGAAAGAAGAAAGAAAGAAAAAACGTTTATTTGCGGTAAACATGACGCAAAAAAAAAAGTTTTCAATACATAAGTAATGATGATGCTTCGATTTACGGACCTTTTGCCACACAATTTCTTTTTAGTTATCAGTCCCAGTCGATGACAACGTTCATCAAATTGATTTATCGTAACTCTATTCATATTTCATTATTTTTCAATTTATTAGCCACAGACTAGATTTTTTAAATCTCATGCGAGTATTATAAAAATAATCACACAATCTCATTTGTCTACATCATTAAAACAATTCGTTGACGTAATGTCTCAGTAAAAATAATAAGTTTCTAGTGCATAAACGTTTATTTCTATAGATATTCTCATTATAAACATGCACGTGTACGCTATATAACACAAGGTATTATACAATTTTCCAGTGAAATCGTGTAAAATATAAACATAATACGAATAACTAGTAAAGGCTAATACGTATTTTCCGCCGCCCGACCCTAAGCATGAAAAATTGTCGGGACGGAACGCGAAATAACTTTTTATATTATAGGCACTGAAGCCTTGAAGGGTTGAAACATCGACGGTCGGATTCGCAAACAGTACATAAAGATCTGGCGATCTCACGTTTTTTTTGGGATGAAGCCGTGAGGGACATCCCAACCCTACCCAGTAGCCGGCCGCATTTACCTAGCGCGGGCCGCAGACTTGCCACTCGCGCCGCGCGCCGTCCGCATTATTAAGTGATTCCGCTGAAACAAATCCACCCGGAGTATTTTAAAAATGTTACCATCGAAATATATTTTTCCATTTCTGTGACAGCTTATTTGTGAAAGTTTAATTATACAAAATATATGAGCAAAGTATACGCCTCGGGTTGTTTTCAATATTTTCTGGCGAAATATAAAACGTTTTTAACAAAGAGCTGTCTTTCGTTTTTCATTTTTTACTGTCATCCCCAGTTTTTTAAAGTGAGTAATGAAGTCTTGTCGTATAAATCTACAAAGAATGCAAATGTCTAAATACGCGGCGATGTTTACATATTTACTCGATATTTCTTTAACGTTTATTTGCTGTCACTTGGTTTGATTTTTAATCGATCTGCAGTTGAAACTATGGGTATCTAAGCGGTCCTCTAGAATATGTACAGCATTCTTAACTATTTATTAGTGCCTATAAAAGACTAATGTACCTCACATTTACGACTATCTATCGTTCGATGTTTTCTCGTCAAGACTATCCTATTTCTTTTATTTAATTACAGTAAAAGATTACATCCAAATGTTGCGTATAACTCTAATAACAACGAGGAAACACAAAACATTCCTTAAAAACTCATATTACTTACACAGGAAGATTACCAACCGTTTTCTTTCATCTCTGCAAATTGAACATAACATAACACAAAACTCATTAATAATAATTTGTGAAAGTGTACTGTGTTTACATTATTCACACAGGAATATTACCACACAGCAACCAGATATTAAAATAACTGTACAAGTTACTAAGTATGTACGAATTTTCAAGATGTCTACGCCTGAAGGCAGGAGTGAAACTCAGCAAGGGCATATCAGTCCCCTTTCCCTCAGGCGAATGGCGCATTCACATCACTCAAATCGTAGACAAGGCACAGAGGTTGCCTTTTACTGTACTATTCACTTGTACGCCTGTTACTTTAAATAGAATCTTTCAGACATCTCGATTGAGTCAAAATGGGTTAGTACATTCTCTTGTTTGGGACTATCTCAGGTTAGGTCAGGTCAGGTCAGGTCGTTAGGGATTTATTCAAAGATTTACGAGCGAGGTTATGACCGAGGATCAAGTCTAATCTTTTCAGAGCTATCTGTTATCACAGTATACTTGGTGACGTCATTCAGTAGCCGATGTCACCAAATGATAATAATATAAGCTTACCTTGCAGTCTATCATGCTTACACACTATGATTAGGCTAATTATACACATTGGTAATTAAGCTTCGATTAGAGATTAGAGACTTGCTATAATTCGATTTACAAATTAATAGGCGCGTTTGAGGGAACCTATGATTATGTGAATTACGTGATTAACCGTCGGACTTAACTATGGTTTAGAACATTGAGCTCGGCTAAACATCAAAAAAATTATCCAGTAACCACTAAAAGAAATTAACTCTTAAAAGGGGTCTAACACCCCGCCAATATTACATATACACCGTGACATTTTAGTTGTCTTACAAAAGCAGCCCACTTCATCTATCGAATGACTACTTAAATCGAATTCATTAAAGAAATATATATTTTAACAATTTTTTAATTGCTCCTCGAAGTTTTTTTTTTTTTTGTCAGGTACATTGAGACGCCCTTTGTAAGACGACTAAAATGTCACGGTGTATATAAATTTTCTTAAAAATGAATGTTTAGTTGTCATTGGATACATGAAGTGTGCTGCTTTTGTAAGACGACTTTGTCACGGTGTATATATTTAAAAAATAGCTACCCTGCCGTGGCATAATATTAACTGCTACAGTCCGGCCGTTGAGAGAATGCGTTCCTGATACCTGTCAGACTATTTCTAGTACTAATAAGGATTGAATTCGCAAAACGCATATTCGTTAGAATGAAACTAACGCAAGAATTTACTCGCCCGAAACGGGTGAATCGACACTATAAAATATTATGATGTTTCTTGAGGCGATTCGCACGAACTTAATTTACTTGTGGACGAATCGACAACTCTAGAAATACGTATTAGGATGGCCGGACTGTAGTGGCGGGAATGTAATATTTCTAAATAGGCTCTCGTCCCATACATTTAAGAAGTTAGTTGACGTGCCTTTAGTTGCCTACTTTTTAGGTTTCCGTAGTCATCAAGGAATCCTTATTGTTTTGCCATGTCCGTCCGTCTGTCTGTCCGCGGCTTAGCTCAGCTACTCTTAGTAAAGCTGTAATTTAGCATGGGTATACATATTAATCACGCCGACAAAGTGGTAAAGAAAAATAATGTATTTTTTTTTTTAGGGTGCCATCCCTACACTTAAAGTGATATTTATTTTTTTCTCGTCTATCTCACGGTGTGGGTATCGTTGGTAAGGTCGTTCAAAAACATTCCATCATATTTATTACCATATTGGTACGACAAGAATACAAAATGTCGGGGGTTAAATATTAGCCTGTCCTTAGAATGATTTCGTGGTTCACTCAGGGCTTGCAATAGTACCACGTATAAAGGGCGTATTTCATCAATAATAAAATACTGATCGCGTTCCATTTCATTGGTGAAATTCGCCCTAAGTAACGCCACTCCTGGAACCAATTTTAATTAAACTGATACTGAGATTTACAAGTGTTTTTCCAATAATTCGATATAAACTCAACATTTACCTACATAATATCGGATAGAAGCCCCTCGCGTTTAATTTCGAGTATTGGCCGTGTTTTCAATACCAGAGTAAATAAAGTTAATTCAATACCGAAGATGTAGTAGTGCCCCGGGGGTGCGAAGAAAACCGAAAGGGAGATCGTGGCCCCCGGCAACAGGGCAACCGAAGGAACACAGGTGGGTTTTAGTCAGTAGGAGTCCGACACGCCACCCCGCTCCGCCCAGAGCGGGTGTAGTTATTTGATAATTTCCCACCCAAAACAAAAGCCATGTCTATTTATTGGTTAGTCCGTAATTGTATGAAAGTAATGTGATCCATTTTGACACACTTCCCTAAGTGTTTATGACGTCGGAAGTCAACTCCATTTTTGGCTTACCGCAATACCATTTGCTTCCACATTAGCGGTGTTTATCGAAATACAGTCCCCAGTCGAGCACTGTCGCGGTTCCCTGCGTGTTTCACTGGAGTAATCTGTCCCCTGGGGCCACAAACATCCGTGGACAACTTACTGTTCCGTGCATACGTAATCCAGACGTTTACTTGTTTGAATAAGTTCGCGGGCAAGTCGAGTAGGTTTAGAACATGCAGGTAAGAATAAAGACCGTGTAAACGTAGTTTTTAGCGTTATAAACCCGCTCTGGGCGGAGCGGGAGGGCGTGTCGGACTCTTACTGACTAAAACTCACCCGTGTTCCTTTGGTTGCCCTGGTGCCGGGGCCACGATCTCCCTTTCGGTTTTCTTCGCACCCCCGGCACGAAAACAGACATGGCTAAGCTATCGATTTTGCATTATCGTCCCCAATTATTGTGGCATCAACATTCATCATCATCTGTCTAGCCTTTTCCCAACTATGTCACAGTATAATAAGTAACAGTATTATGTCTTCATATAAAACGGCCGAAACGACGCTCTTCGAAATCTCAGTGTATATCAGTACGCAACACCATCGAGTACGACGCAGTTACGTACGGACGCGGAAGGTTTATCTACCGAGCGGCCGTAGCTAATTATTTCAAGGTCACTGCCGAGACCTTGAAACTTGACCATCTCTTAATTTCACAAAGAAAAAAATATGATGCCATGTTGGGTATCAACTGAAAGGGCTGAATTATCACATTTCAAATATATTTATAAATATTATAACCCCAAAATAATTGAAATAAAAGTTATGAACCTGAAACCCAACTACGACAAAAAGCCATCTAAAAAGGTAGGTATACCTAAATAAGACATCACAGAGAGACAAATTATAAGCCCGGAGTCACACGTGTTGGGGCATAAATCGAACGGATTACGTCTGATATATTTTTTTATATTTTTGGTTTATAAAAAAGAGGGGGGGAAATAATCATAGGGCATCAAAAATTTCGTAAGCATCGCTGTCAATAGGAAATGTGCCCAAAAGACTGGCAGCATTGCCACGTTGTATGGCAATGCTGATTCTTTGGCCAAAAGTATAGGGCATCCCTCTGGTCCCACCCCTTTTTATGTACAAGTATATAAAAAGGGACCCCCCATTTTTATGTAGTACATACATATTATTAATATTATTTTAAGTCTGTTAGTTTTTAAATCATGTAAATACGTGTGTGTAAATAATGTTGACACTACTGAAAATAAAATATTTTAAGTTTTATTCAATATCCACCCACTACTGATTATGATCTTATTTTCAGTTACTGACCATAAACGTCCGTTTTTAATTTCCCATCGTATGATGCTATGAACTGAAAATAAATAAATCTACGTTGTGGTATTGACACCTAAATCCAATCTCTTCAGCGCTTTCATTTATTACGTACACGGCTGTCTCACGCGGTTGATGCTCTATACATAGGTAATTTTCAGGGCAGCGCTGTCATTTAAATCATATGTTAATTTATTCATGAGTTGGTAATGTCTAGTAATTTATTTTAATATCTTTATTCCGAATAATGTTCTCCCTTTTAGGCAGACAGAAAAAGACTAGCAGCCTTAAAATTAAACACTTGTTCAGTAAGAGGTCCTGGGTTCAATTCCGGAATCGGGCAAAGTGTTATTGGGTTTTTTCACCAGGAATTTCTCAGTAGCAGCTCGGAGCCTGGATTTGTGCCTGGTAGATGACAATAGACTCGCCCCCTATTACGTGGGACTTAAACATAACTGGCAAAATGTGGGTGCTACAATATGTACACCTCTGTCTAACCCTTTGAGGATAACAGGCGTATATATTCTCTTTACTTACTTACTTCAAAACAACTTTAATAACTCTCAATACATAATTAAACCCAATACCGAAGCATACAAACACGATATACACAAAATCTATTTGTATTGCAGAGCTCAGATGCGCCATAACGATAATTTGTTGATATTTTGATATTAGAAATTATGCATATTTATGCAAATCATTTGCATCGGTTGCCGAAATGGACGCCGTATTTAACATGAAATAATTATCGTGTATTAATGAGATACGTTTAAATAATTTTCTCATTACCTTCATGCTTATGTTTGTTCAATATGAGCTAAACAGATAGATAAGATAGAAGAGCTTTGCTATTAATTTATGATACGTTAGGAGTAAATTGCTTTTCTCCCGCGCAGTTTCCAAAATGAAGCCGTCATTTCTCGACGGTACTTATTTGGTAACCAAGTACCTACAGTTACAGGCGAAAATTTTAACCATCTCTAGAATACTTCATGTAGCATACTAAAAAAAATTAGGATGGAAGCCCGAAATATATCTGTTCACTGTCTGATACTGTTAGCCAATTCCACAAACCTTTAGAGGGTTTATTTATAAAAGTTGCTTAAAGTTAAGAGACGTTTAATCCTTATTTTCTGGAACGAAGTTCTTTAACGCGGCTATAGAAGTAGAAAATCGTCACGTAAGGAAAAAACGTTACGCCCGAAAAAATCTGTTTCAAGCTCAGACCAAATAAAATGGCCTGAAGTTTCAAGTTTCAAGTGTCAAAACTTTTTATTTTTTAATACAGAGCCATCTAGTATAAGATTTTAGCTTCTAAAATATTATATACGAGATGGCTCTGTATTAATGGTACATGTGTTAGTCTGTAAGTAATTATTCCACTTATAAACAAATGAATAAGGAAATTATTTTAAATGTATTTTGAATGTAAACAATTTTTGATTAACCTAAATTAATTAATTAATACCTAGTTCCAACCGGGTGTTCTAAGACACCTACCGACTCTGTTTATTTTTATGAGTATGCAGACGTTAATCATCACTTAACTTTAAGCAACGTTTATAAATAAAACCCCTTGATTACTAACCATAGTTCACATGCATTCCTAACCACCTCGATACCGCCGCCAATTACAATCCGTTTTCATTTATTCTGTTCTACTACAGCCACATAACGGTCCGCGGTAATGCTGCAATGGAGTGCAAATGACCTAATAACTAAAATTTACTACGTCACATTGGAAACATTATGGTGTATGTACACGTACTTAGCTCTTAGATACGTACTTAGCGTTTATGTATCACTTAAGTTTAAATAAACGTACTTTCTTTCTTTCTTATTTCAAGTTTGTTCTCGTTTGCTGAGAAAAAGAAGCTGTGAGTGCTAAATTACGAAGTGTGGTGCTTGAGCTTATCTATAACAATAGCTTTTGCAATGTGGCGAGCGCTTTGTAAAGTGCAGAGGTTACTGACCTCGTACCTGAGAATAAAATTATAGTATCAGTTGACATTTCGGGTGATTTATTAGTGCTTGCAAACTAATACAATCTTAATTTAAAATTCGTGTTTTGTGTTCCCTGGTACAGAGTTTTAAAATTAAAAGGATTTTACATGCAAGTTACCTTAAAAGCGTAAAAAACTGAATGTCAAATGAGAATTCTAGCAATTTGCAACATTTGGTTACTTTTAACTACATAATAATAAAAAGTAATTGTAAAAATAAAAAACCTTTTTACCAAAAATACAATCGACTTCCAAACTACAAAGTGAAAAATAACTTTAATTTTATAAGTCGGTATCTTTGGATCTGTATTTTTAACCCACTAAAAAGTGAAAAAAATGGTTTTTTTTTTCACTTTTTAGTGGGTTGGTTTGTAATTTATCTAAGTTACAGTAGCCTAGTGTTAACTGCTCATCACCTTTTACAAAATATTGCTTTTCCCGATGCAGGGACTTTAATTGTTGAGGAGTTCTCCAGGTACTTCGTCATCAGCTCCACTGCACCATATGAATTGTGACGAGCATAAATTGCTTACCTACCATATTAAAGTAATCGAATCGCAACCCGTGAAATACATATTATTGTGTTAGTTCTGGTGGCCATCTGTGTCCTTCATCATCAGTTCCACTTTACCAAATGGTACTGTCCGAGAGCAAATGCACGATTTACTATAAAAAAATACCCAAATCGAAATAGGTGTGCCTATAATATTTGAAGAGTTCCTCGGTTTGTCCAAGATCCCACCATCAGATCGTGACCAAATGATAATGGGATCAACTTGTAAATATACCCTTTCAAACTAAAAAATATTTTTTCAAGTCGGTTCAGCCGTCTTCGTGTAATCGGGGAACATAGATAAAAAAAGATTCCGACGAACTGAGAACCTCCTCGTTTTTTTAAGTCGGTTAAAAGCAAAAGAACCCAACTGCAAAAATACATAAGTGAAAAGAGAAAAACAAGCATTATACTGTAATCTATAGAATTTTGGTACTACAGGCTCCCGCCTGTAATGACACTCACGCAATAAAGACGAATCGAACGACAACAAAATTGAATAAAAAAATTCAAAATTGTAAAAGAATCAGAATTGATTTTTTGTTTTATTTCATCAAAATTGGTTTAGCCGTTTAGTAGTTACGACGGAACATAGACGGACATACATACAGGTCAAACAATTAACCCTCCTTTTTTGGCTTCGCCGCTCTCAGGCAAAAAACAAGTACAAGCCAAAATACATAGTAAAATCTTGACTTCCAACTTTCTTAAATCTATTTAGGCACTATTCTCAACTCGAAAATATTAAAAAACACAAGCACGTCTTCAAAAGCAATCAGCTCCATCATTTATCAGCAAAAGAAAGGCCGTCGCATTGTCCGTAAAGCAATAAAGCGCTTATTGAAATCGCTGCAGGATACCTGTTCTAATAGACGCCTTAACGGTCGAGGAATCACACAAGCGCACGTGAACTGAGGGAAACAAAACGAAGGAATCCTTTGCAAAGGGATCCGAACAAACTTGAGCTTCAATTAGATGAAGCCAAGGACGTGGCGGAGATTAGGATTGAAGAGGTAGGTGTCATGGGGATAGGAACTTTAGTGGATACGATTCCTTTACTTTCGGATAGTCTGAATGCCCACAAGCTTTGCTCCTTAGTACTGTATCAAGTTATAACTAAAATTAAATACCCAATGTTTTGTGGCTAACATTAATAAATTGTCATGGAATAAAGATTTTAGAATATTAAATTAATTCTTATCGATGTGCATGTTTTTGAGGCTTACTGCACATTCTTTTTAACTTAAGATTTTTTTTTAGCTTTAGTAGGCGATTTTTTTCTTTTTTTTTCACATTCACAATAGTCGCGCTATACGTGATATTTACGTAATTTTTACTTTAGTTTTTGCCTTTTGTTTTTTTTTTTACTACCTCTGAAACACATGTTTCTTTTTCCGCTCAGCAAGTAATTTTGCCTTATTATTAATTATATATACCACCTGGTGGCGCCTTACACCAATTACTTGTGCGGAAATATTGCGTTTATCCCAGGCGCTGGGAGCTGGTTTGATAGTGGACTGTATTATTGCGGGGTTGTAGAAGTACGTAGGTAAATCTGACCTTGCAAATGCGACACGAATTAGGACGACGAAGCTTTGAATATGGACAAAGGAATTTGGCAGGAACCATGCAACACCACTGACCTGTAGATTCGCCGTCTCAATATCTTCCTCCACGTGGGTCGGCAGAAGGTTCGAGTCCTTGCTAAGTTCAGGGCAGCGCATGAGGGGGCGCGCAGACGCCGTTTACCACATAAACACGCACTTTCCGTAGTGTTCTAGACAATAGTTCGTAAATACACTCGCGGCAATTCGCAAACCGTAAATTTTATAATAAATTAATAAGGGAGCATGTTCTTAGTAACGCTACTCTCGTTCAAGTGGACGAGGGTCTTCTCACAGTCACCATCGGCGGTGACAAGGACAGCAATAGTCCAGGTGTGCATGTGGGAAAAGGATGGGATACGGTAGGATAGTGACGCATTTTGCAAGTCATTTCTACTTCTACCCTACAATGAAAATTATAAGCGAATACGAAATCCAACACCACCTCTATCTTCCTCTATTCAAGTATTTTTGCGGTAAACAGAATCTTTTGCGTAAGAATTTTGTTCCTCTTCTGTCGTGATTTCCTGAATACTGAAAGAAAACTCCAGGAAAATCAACATAATAAATATCAGAACGGCGTATCTGTCTACAACTATTTCTCTAGCTGTATATATACGTAGGTTTCTAAGCTCCTAAATAGCTGTAACAGTTTCCGCCTAATATACGAGGAGTGTGGTCCCGAATTCGCCCGAAGGAACAAAACAATAACATTTACTATAGATCAGATGGTATCTCAAAGGACGCTGTGTTATTCGATAGCACCCAGAGCCAAGATAACTCTGTTTTAGATTATACAAGCTAATTACAGCTTAATAGCGAACAGATGAAAGTTACTATTTGCTTATCAGGTAATAAATTACTGTTTATTTGACTGGGTATGTAGTTTCGTACAGTTTGAATTGCCAAGGCATTGAAGAAGTTGTAGTACTCCTTTCTAAGGGATATTAAAACAATTTTCTGCGTTGGTGATGTAGCCAGAAGCATCTTAATAATTTTAAAAGCATATCGGCATAACAAAAGTTTCTCATATCGACAGTATTTTATAATTTGTTTAAAAAATCTGATTCAGCTGTCTAATCGCAACTCTGCTTAAAGAAATTCTAGATGATATAAGTTAAAGATAACTGCATTTGTCCTCTGTTTTTATCTATATTTTTTAATATATCCAAAGGTTGTCTATAAAAGATCACTTTTATCGATTATACCGCCCATTGTGTCACCTTAAGTAAAATTTCTAAGTACATTTATCTCATCTATAATTCGTATGATGTGACACAGTAATCTATTCTATTCTAATAGTGTTGGTGGGCTCACGTAATTAAATAAATAAGACTTACAAAATAGAGTCAGCTACAATTTATTCCAAATAAACTCCATTCTTTTCGTATACTACACCACCATAGTTAACAGTTAACGAGGCACATTTATATTTTATCGTTCAAGCTCCCTCTATCATCAAAGTTCGCTTGGCATTCACTTTGAGATTTATGACGGAAAGTAAACGCCAGGAGGTCGTAAGATACCGATTGGTTTCTTTTTAGTACTCAGCTTTCTATCTCAGGAATCTGGGTTTCATTGGTATTCTTTCATTTAGTTTGGATGTAGATAAAATTTTGTGTTATTTAATGTATGTTTGCTATTATTCTCTTTCGATAATTCATATTTTTTACATTATCGAGGATCGTATTCGTTCTCATAACATAAAAATACATTTTATTGCATAACTGTGTATAATTCGAATGTTCTTATTTAAAACATACATTTTTAGGCTTAACAGTGAACCCATGTCGAATATGCAATAATATTAAAAGACAAATCAATTACATACTAAAATTACTATTTCTCAAAAAAACGCACGCAGATTATAAAACACCTTCACGATCATCATCATTCACTTCCATACTGGAATTTCTGCATGTTGTTATTGCCAACAAAGCAGCAAGGTATTTTTTCATGAGGAATCTGAGTTATCTTCAAATGCAAGTTATGAGAATGAAAATGCTATGTATTTCCACGTAGGTAACACAAGAAATTATGTTTCAGTAATTGTTTTCTTAAGTTGGTTAAATTTTTCATCATTATTATCTTCTTGCCCTTATCCCGTGTTACGTGGGGTTGGCGCACCACGTTTTTTTCTTCCATTCTCCCCTGTCAACCATCAAGCTATCATTCGCTCTCTTTTTCTTTCTTAGTTATTTTTTTTTAAATATAATATAGATTACGCTTCTACAAAGAATCAAGTGCTTTCGACACCTTATCATTTTCAAAACCCACTCAGTCAGCCCACCTTTACTCTCACACAGCGCTATAATTCTGCATTATACCTAATGCAGAAATTATGGCGCATCCTTATGTACCCATAGGGATGTGTTTGCTATACATCACTTATGTATATATGAGCCTCCATTCACCACACTTTCACCTGTTTCCACTGACCTCTACAGTTTTGCCCCTATTTCCAACTAGGTCTATCCAAGGTACAGTATTTATCACCCGATTCATATGATTATTACGATGATTACGTCAAGGTTCATATGCATAGGTAATGTATTGCATTGTGGCGGCATCTACATTGCCACATGCGAACTATGCATCAAAGACCTGATGTCACACAATATCCTGACGTCACACAAATCCTGCATCGTGCACTTAGAGTTTACCACGCGAACACCATATATATATAACTTCCCCTACTTCAATCTTTGGGTAGTTGCTCGCCAGACACTACACCCGTCTGATCCGAGGATCCTCCTTTCTCTATAGACGATGAGAAAACGTTACACCCTGTTCCTCATGCCTCAAAAGCATCATATGGAATCACGCACACTGATTTTAAAATCTGTTAAAAAACCTATTATAGATGCGTGTCTAGAAACAATCACATGCTTCCAACACCTCAACACCTTATCATCTTAAAACTTCCTTCATTCGTTTTAAAATGTAACAGTATTTAACATTTAAATCCTGTCACCCCAACCTCACCTTTTCTCTTATAAAGCGCTATAATCTCTACTCCACTCCACCAGCACATATGGATGTGCTACACATATCATTAATGTATCTATGAGCCGCCATTCACCACATTTTAAACTATTTCCACCGACCTCAACAGTTTTTGCCCCTATTTCCAACTAGGTCTATGCTCGGTACACTTATTGTCATGTGAAAACATACGTTTGAAATTGAATTAGTTAAAAAGCTCGTTGAAGTTGAATTTAACGTTACCATAATACGTAGCAACGTAGATGATTATATATTTTGATGTAGCTAGGGAGCAGTGAGTGGTTGGCCAGTGGTAACGGCCCCGACTTACGAGTTGTAGGTTGTAGCTAAAACCCAGGCAGGAGGTTTACTTTGCATAAATAATTTCATCGCCACTGCTCTCAAAACGATGAAGGAAATCATCGTGAGGAAACCGGCATGTCCTAGAACCAAAAATTCGAAGACATGTAATAATGATCTACCAACCTGCACTGGGCCCGCGTGAGCATGAAGAAAGGAGGTCTGCCACCCAGCAGTGGGAACATTATAGACTGATTACGTGTATGCTTATGCTAAAGTCAAGAAAATTATTTTTTTATCAAGTTGACTACCAACTCAAATTGACCGTATATTTGAATCACAACTGTCAGTCTTTGACAGTTGTATAAAATGACATGACAAATATTGACATAGTATGTCAATTTGATAAACAATTAATTTCACTGACTGTACTTACTCGTAGCTATTTAGAATGTTAAGTTATCTACGCCCAGATTTTTTTTTTTGCCATTTAAGCTTTTTACCGCACAAACACAGTCCTTCTGGTGACTACCCTCCCTCTATTTTTGCTGTGCCCGACAGGGTCAATATTGATCTTTTACTTTGATAAACCATCTATTATATACATTTGAAATGCAAAAAAGAATTGAGTATTGAAGCTACGTAGGAACATTCCTTTCAATTTAAGTCGACTTGTGGTAAACTGTAATTGATGCTAACCACATCATCCATGTATGTATGAGCGACCATACAACAGACATTACCTCGCCTCGACAGTTTTTGTTCTAATTTCAAACTAGGACACGGAACAGTTTTTATTCATCCAATATCCGTTACGAACTTAATAAAGTTCGTTGAAATTAATTACATATTTTATTAATTGTCGCCTTAATTTGAGCCCTAATTATTGTTTTAGGTGTCGCTAAACCGAATAGAACTCGGCTCTGAATTAATAAACAGAGGTACAATGTCGTTAGGTACCTACTAATGACGAACTCTAAAAATAGAAGTATTAAAATTTAAATTAAGATGGGTAATTATGAATTTCTGCTTCTGAGTAATAAGTACAGGCCGATATTTAGGTTTTAATTTAGTACTTGGGTGTCGTAATTACTGTCCTTGTAGATCAAGGTACTTATTCACAATAACACTAAGGGATTGCTTAGCAAGAGAGGAAACTTATACTTTTAGAATTTCAGTATCATTTTCAGGATTTTAATTGACTGCCTCGTTCGTCGTAAGCGCTACTACTAAGCATGAGGTCCAATTCGATTCTCGGGTCGGACAGTGTCATTTGTTTTTTTCATCTGGAAATGCTCAGTAGCAGCCCGGAGTCTGAATTTGTGCCCGGTTGATGGCAATAGGCTCGCGCCCTATTACATGGGACTTAAATGTTTCAGGATTTTCTCTCCCGTTCTTTCAGTTTTCCGGAATTTCATCCTAATATCATTATCAAAGAGCCTTGTAAAAATATTTTATCCTTACCAAAGTGAAGTGCGAAACGCTGGAAGCGTACGAACTTCATAAAAATCCACCATTATTGCTACATCAGCGAGTAATGCTTTTAAACAAAAAAACTTAACCAAAAGAAAACCTGAATTTTTCATGAATAAATTATGCTACAATCATAGAAAATTATATATCGAACACAAATTTCTAGCCTTCATAGCTATTTGGAGTTCAAGGCTAAGTTCTATAACTGGAGAATAAATAATAAATTCCTATGGCCCTTCATAAAATAGTTCAACATTAGGGCCTAGACCGATGACCTGGTGAAGGCCGCAGGGATACGCTGGAAGCGAGTAGCACAGAACTGGTCGAAGTGGCGGTGCTTGGGTGAGGCCTATGTCCAGCAGCGGACGTATTTCGGTTGAAATGATGATGATGATGACTGCCAGTCAAAGCAGCATTCTAACAGCGATAGAGATGATGGAAAACTCAAAAATGACATAAACTACCGAAAAGCTTATGTCAACTCTGCTGAAGGCTTGAAAATCGTTGTAAAAATACGCCCTCTGCAAATTTTACTTAATACCTTAATTTTGTTCTTAACTAAAATTTCTATTTTCAACCCTTCCCTGCCTACATTGTTTTTGTGAGTCCTGGAATGGATTGATTCCAGCCATTTTCCGCTATCTTTAAAGCTTAATCGCGGCCCTGGTTGCCATTAGTCGTTTGGCCGGGAAAATGGTGGAAGATTTAATTTGGATGCTATTATTGTAAGAAAACCAACGCCAACTACTCGTATCCGCGGTCTGAAAAACGGTTCAAAGAAAAATTGAAATATAAAGGCATTAAGAACTGCGGTGTTTACATTGACATAATTGAAGCTAACGAGCAGGTGAGCTAGCTTACTATTGTTGTAGGTATTGTCTTGTAACTCATTCTAACATTACAGGTATACCTCAGCTTTACGTAGTTTCAGCTGTAATTTCGGCTGTTTAGGGCTCGTTTCAGGTCAAGGTTTGCCTACCTATCATTATTGCATTATTACATTTTGGAATGTTAATACTATCTGAACGAAAACTCATGCGTATCTGTTGCTTAGCCAACAGGCATCCTCTATAAACCAGGGCTCGGCAACATTATTTAAAATAACGTTTTTAAAACGTTTCTAACAGTTCTCGTTCTTCTTTGTACAACATTTTGTTCGGAACGAAAACGAAATGAGTACGTTTTCAAAAACCGGTTTATTCCACAGGACACAGCCGTGTACCGGGCGTGCGCCGACAAGCATGAATTTGTTTAGTTAAATTACCTTATCTTCATTTCATTATATAATTGATTCCAATGTGCTTGCCGCTTACGCTTGCCGATTAGGGTTGTGTTGGGAGTTTCCTATCGATCAACCCAAAAATAGAAAAAAGGTTAACAACGTTTTATTAACCAGAACGATTTAAATTTTGTTCTTCTTCAAAAACGTTTTTATAACGTTTCGTTCGAACGTAATCGAAACGAATCGTTTCTTAGGTTTTTAAGACGAAACCGTTTCGAAAAATATACCGTTCTCCGAGCCCTGCTATAAACTTATCATAAAATAACAGCTCTCCTGTTTTCCCCTAAGGGTTAGGCAGAGGTGTACGTACCCTTCTGGGGTGCGTCTGGTGGTGGGTGAAGGGGAGGTGTGCATAGAGGTGTGTAGGAGTCTCATTTATGAGAGGAGTGTGGACATGGGTAATAAGTATGCTCTATTAAATTATAAATACAAAAAAAACTTGTTGATGATTGCCAACAGCGCTGCCACTTTCTGAAAAAGAAATGAAACGCAGCGAAGAAAAAAGAACACCAAACTAAACGGAATCTTGATTAAAAATAACATCGCATTTCCTTTTCCTTTCCAATATTTTTCTTTGATTAAGATAAGAATATAGAACAATACTCGCAAATTGATTTTTCTAAGCACGAAAGAAAATCCCCTGAGGAGAGACCGACAGGTGCTAGACATAATGAAAATGACCTGCTGTCACTAAAAACAACAGTTGACCTTTTCGATTAAATTACCCCCATTACTAAGTATCGGCGAAGCGAATTGACTCAAAGCAAGTTGATGTTATCGTTGGGTAACTAAGCTGGTCGCCGGATATTTGAATGTTTTTACAGTAGGTTTGTCCACTCCTTTTTGGGAGGCAAATGCTGACACCTTTGTGAGCAATCGCTTCTAGGAGCACTCCAAAGTAATTCTGTCGCCGACAAATATGAGAAATCATTGCGGACGAAAATGCAAATTCTTATGTATTTTTTGCCGGATAAAGATGGTTTTATGCCAAGTCATTTTCGGAAAATATGAAAATCAATATTACATTTTATATTTTACTTACATCAAATTAAATTTAGTCATTAACGAAGAAAGTGAACGGAGTATACCAAATTTTCAAATAAGTAATTGAATTTCATTGCTTCTGAGATTAACATTTAAATTCTAGAAACTTTCAGTTACAATTTAAACTTTACAAACCGTTTAAAATCACAAACAATTTCAAAGTTTATGCATTTATTTTGTTATAATTTGTTGAGTAAATAACCTGTAAGGGTGCCTATTTTGCTATCTTTTTAGTTTGCTCTTCTATTTTATTGGGAAACCTGTCAGTAGTGTACAAGAAACTTTCATAAAGGACTGTCGAACAGAAAAATAGTCTGTAACAATCTGTAACACTACCGTAGGCACATAAAACTTCAAGAGAACAATGCACCAGACTGCCAATCATAACTGAACGCATGAAAAGCAGTACAAAGGAAAAATATTTAGCCCTCACTACCAAGCAAACGAGGAATATATAAAGAATAGGGGTATTTCAATCATTAATAGCATGTGGAACGGTTTAGGTTCATTTATAATGCCTAAATCGATTAGACTGTGGCCACGGTTGGACAACAGGCTACTGCCGACGGGTAGTGAGATGACAGTACTTATCCATCGCTTTCAAAAGGCGATGAATACCTTACAAAAAGTCGCATACACATGTGAAATGTAACATACTTTGAAAGAACATGCTGTCCAAATATATGCAATGGAACATGAAATACAGTGTGAATCTTTATAATGTGGACATATCGAAATGAGGGAATATATGCTTAATTTTATAGACAGAAAAATATTTAAAAAAATCGAAATATTCTTTTTTATATTTTTTATGGAATTAAAAAAAAATTGTAACAAAACGGTGTAACTTTTAAACTGAATGATCTATCGCGATGAAACAAACTCCAAAGTGATTGGAAGTAATTAGGCGTCCTCATAAAATAAAAATTATGAAAAAAACTACCCTCAATTGAAAATAAACATGTTTTTTAGGAAAAATAGTTTTTTTTTTCGGTAAAATTACTCAATAGGAAGCAAAACTGAAAAATATATTTTTTTTAATACTTATTTTTTTCATTTATATTTTTTTTTAATATTTTTTCCATCGATAAAATTAAGCATAGATGAGATTTCGATATATGCACATTATAAAGATTCACACAGTATAACAACAAACTAGGCGAATTTGTTTCAACGTGTGTTACATTTCACGTTTTACATATATGCACTCACCATCAACGATAATTTTGTCACCGAAGTTTTTGGTAAACAATAATTAATGATAAACAAATGATCCATTTTAATATAATTTTAATGAATGTAGCGTGAAAGAGCTGACAGACTTTATGATATCGCCATAATATTTTGTAGTGGCGATGCGGAATCTGCGGTGTGACGGCAAAAGTCAAAGCTTATATGAATTAATAATTCCGTAGAAATGGTTTATTAAGTCAATATTTTTGTATTTACCATTTAAACATTTATTACCGTCCTCGTCGTTGCAGTGGCAACTTTTGGCTTAGGCCATTTTCACACTGCGTCGATAACGACACCGACATATTGCCAACAACGATATCATCCGACGATATCGGTATGTGGCACGATGTAACCAACAGCTTATTGTCATGCGGTATGCCCCACCAATGTCGAATAGTCGCGTCGCGCCAGCAAAAGCTTACATCGCCGCCACGATTCCAAAAGTGTAATAGTGTATTCGAGGTAATAATGACAGCAGTGAACAAGTGCACTGTGTTGTCCGCCGATGTCAGCACAACAGTCAGTGTCGGCGACGATATCGTTGACTACACCGAACTACCAGTCCGACGATATCGTGTCGTTATCGTTGTCGTCCAATGTGAAAACGGCCTTTGGTAAACTTACCAACGTAGTTACAAAAGACTTTTTGGCAATCCGATGTTGATTATCCGGCCAGCATAATTTTTAAAGGAAAGTTGATATTCAAAAATTTTGTTATTTCAAGCTCCCAAGCATAGAACGAAATTGAGACAACTACTCATCAGGTTATTATATCTTTGGCAAAACAGGTCGTATAATAATTTTAATGGAAACCACCTTTAGGTATTTCCAAATTTTGCGCGACAATTTCTAGACGAAGTAAGTAAGGACCCAAAAGCCTAATAAACAAATGATTACCTTTCTACTTCAAAAAAAATACTGTTAACTATAAAGTACCTGGGTGACCGAGCTCTGCTCTGGTGAAAATAGAGAATGCTCATTTAATAGTATAGTAGTAGTAGTTCATACTAATCCCATGCTGCCATGATAGTAGGTACTTACTAATTTCATGCTGTCATGTCATTATTCTAATGACATTATTCTCACGTCATTATTCTAATGATATTATTTTCTTGTCATTATTCATTATTTTCTTTTAAACTTTGGGCGACTGAGCTCTGCTCGGGTGAAAATACGAAGAAAACAAATTTTCTCAGTTATGAGACCTAGCTAGATCGATTTTTCGCCCCCATAAATATTGCAACTTTCATCGAAATTGTTAATGCCGTTTTTGGGAACGTGATTACAAATATTACTCGTTTAATAGTATAGGATGTAATGATTGAGGTTGGGTTACAACATTTCGTTTTCCTACAGCTGGGTGATTGTGGATTCATTATGTACGCACACCGACTGTGCTTCGAGCATCTGTTTTATTTTATTTTATAAGTATGCATTGTTTTAATTGAATTTAATAACTGAAATCTTATGAAACATTATTCGCTTATAAAATATATAATAATAATAATTCATTGACTTTTCAAAAACATTACTGTTTTTGAAAAGTCAATAAATTGAAAATAATTTAAGCTTGACTGTGTAAAGGTTAAAATAAAAGCGTTATGCTGCCGTATTATGAGGCTAAAAGGCTAATTAAATAATTATTAATTTGCAATATAAACCAATTGAACAACCACATATTTGAGATTTATTCCAATTCAACTATTTTTACAATTAATTATTTTTGCAAATTCCAACACTACACTCCAACACTATTAGTTTGACTAAGGTAACGCAAAACCGGCTGAACGGAACATTATGAAATTTTATGGATAGGTAGGTAACCTGGAGAAAGAAATACGCTACTTTTTATTTTGTATTGCAGACGAAGTCGCGAGCAAGTCCAAGTATACCCACATATTTATAAAATATTTCATAAAATATTATGAAAACTACAAGTATAACCTGATTTTTACCTGTGTGCCCCAGAAGGAGGGTAATGTTTTTACCCAACTGCCCCAAAAGGAGGGTAGTTTTTCGAGACATACATACTCTATGCATGTTTGTATGTCTCTTTCTTTGGCACGCTCTGTAGCCTAAACGGCTTGATGGATTTTAACATGTGAGGTGTCGTTAGATTCGTCTTAATTGTGGGAGTGACATAGGCTATATAATATTTATATATTGCATCTGCAAATACAAAAAAAGGAGGGGAGGTTTAAAAAAAAACTACATTATTGGTATCAAATAAAAGCTAGTAATGAGACAATATATATATTTTAATTAAACTAAAAAACTTGAAATAAAGCAAATTAATTAAAAAAAAAAAAGCCGTCTGCAAAAACGGATAACTGAAAAGAGAAAAACAAACATTATAATCTATGGAATTTTGGTATTGCAGGCGTGACTAACAAAGGGTTTTTATTTTTTTAAATAACTTTTTATAATTGTGCGCTTAACAACGTCAAAATTGTAAAGAAAGAAAAAAGAAAGAAATATGCATTTATTGGCATTACTGCAAAGACAATACACCTTATAACTATAAAAAAAAAATATGCAGTGTATGTGGTTTAAATAATAACAATAACAACTTAACGAATAATAAGATAGAACTGTGGAGACGACACGAGTTGTGAAGATCGTATTAAGAGGCGTTGGGGCACTGAGGAGGTAACCGGGCGGGTGAATTCAATACTAACAACCTACGATTTTGACAGCTCCAAGCGCACAGTTATAAAAATCAAGTTATACAACCTTCCACATAATTCAGTACCAACCTAACCTACATTCTACTCAATCTAAAGCTAGGTATACCGACCAGAGATATTCTAGATGCCATAACAATTACGTGCGAGCGCCAATATCAGGTACTAGGTAGTGTTATGACCGCCTGACTAATCGCGTTGGCACAGTATTAGCATCGGCATTAACCGGAACACCCGGCTACATCGATTCTATGTCGGTTCGTCTTTAGCTACTAAGTGAAACTAACTAAATATTATAAAATATAAAGATGTAAATTACTGGATGACGCAAACAGACGTCGTTACAATGAGACGTGCAGTGTTAGAAGATGTAATTGGAAAGAGAGTCTGTCTTTTCCACATAGGATTATGTAAAAAGATTCTTTTATGCTAGGATAGGTTCACCTACATAGATTTCTATATAAAAAAACCGGCGAAGAGCGTGTTGGACTAAGCACAATGAACGGTACCGTAGTATTTGTAATGTCACTGTTAGTAAAACTTCTTTTTTTCTTTTTTGCCCCTCAAAAGTGAATTCAATAATAATTTATTTACCTTACATGTTCGTGTTTGGGTCACAGAAATACGTATGTGTACCAAATTTCAACTTATTCGGTGCATTAGATTCGGAGCAAATTGGCTATGACAGACAGACGCACGAATGATTCTATAAGGGTTCCGTTTTTCCTTTTGAGGTACGGAACCCTAAAAAAATAGTTTTGGTTCGAATGGCTCGATAGGTGTTTGTGCTACATTTCGTGATTTCGATTCTAACAAAACAAATATTAAAACGGCCTTCTGCTGGTTTTTGGAGCTTGTGTAAAAGAGATTGGTTCCTGTATAACGTGACCACGAAATAGGAGAAAAATCTTGTCTGTTTTTTTCTAGATTCAGAGTTTTCAGTAAGAGTAAAGTGTATTTTCAATTCTTGCACAAAATAATAGGCACATAGCATTTATTTGTCTTTCCGTTACAAAATTGTTCGATGAATTGCGATTTCAGTACGCAATATGTACCAACATATTTCGGATTATCCGACTCCATGTATTATTACGATTATCTGACTTTCCTTGCCATCCGTAATCTCTCATCTCTGTCGAAAGATTAAAAGATAAATGAATACGAACTTAACATCATTCATTTTGCTTGCTAACCCACAGTGATATGTATCAAATTGTTTTAGTACACGAGCTTCTGCCCGCGACTCGTCCCTGTGAAATTTCTTGTTTTAACATCAAATACAATATGTTAAATAACATTAGTAAATAAAAATAAAAATATTAGCATAGAAAAATAAGTATAAAAAGTCCAAATTCAAAAAAATAATTTAATGGCAATAAATTCATAACGTCCTGTATAGTAGTGCGGAATAGTACCTAGCGTTGCCCAAACCTGCCGTAATTCCACGTTGAAAGACAAGTGCGCGAGTAGGTACAGAGTCTGCGCTCAGTGCTTGGTGTGGCAACACGCCGTGTTCGAGTTCGCGACAAGTCAATCGTCATCCTGAGGATGCCTCGTTGAGACGTGAAACACGTGTCAATTTCTTTCAAGATCTTTTTAAGACTCTTTAGAAATAGCTAAGCGGAACAGGTTACATAACTAAATATATCCACATCAATTGCATTTTTTAGGTACAGAGTGTTTCTTTTAGGTATCAATTTAATAGTTTTTCGTAATATTTTATTCCATACAATATTTTTTTGCTCTTTTATGGACGTTTAACATACAGTATATCCTATAGCGTTTTCACTTTCACGGTCTTTCTAATTTTCGTCTTTTCGCTCGACTCCTAGAGGTCGTAGCGTGATAGCATATAGGCTATCACGCTACGACCTCTAGGAGTCGAGCGAAAAAATCTTTTTGCATTTGATAGCCTAATTCTTGAGGAAGGTTCTATAGAACCTTACCTTTAGGCTATCAAATGCAAAAAGATTTTTTTTTTAAATCCGTAGTATCAGAGATTGAGCACGTTCAAATAAACAAACTCTTAAGCTTTATTATTAGTATTTTCAGCAATATTACAAATAAATTAAAAACATTTTGATGCCTGTTTCCTACGCTACTTGCAGGAGCCGACTGGTGCAAATAAATCACGATGCTTAAGCTCTGAGGCTATGTGGAACAACTTGCACGTAATGTTTTAGTATTGCAGTTTACGGAACTTTTGTAGTACAAGCATTCTACAACGTTTTCATTATCACTAAACTGATCTGTGCCGTACAATAGCTAATGATTAAATTAAAATGACATTGATTTTACATTCTGTTATGACTTCCTCATACACTGATTTATAAATTTTAAAAAAATTACGAAAATCGTCTACTTTTACAATGTTTGTAAAATATGTGAGCACCATGTATCTATCACATAATTAAATTATCTGTCGTTGCTTCATTTTAAATTCTTTTTACCTATTGTGGTATAGTAATTTTATTTTAGGTGCATCGTCTTCACATATAATTATTTAACTAATGTACGTACTTATACAAACTATTGTAAAACATTTTAAAAGAGTAACGGTGGAGTTTCTTGGCCATTCTTCTCCATACGAAAACTACCTTTTGTTATATTATTTAGTCAATTTTGACGTTCAAAAGTGCTATACATGGGCCTATTTGAAATAAATGATTTGACTTTGACTTAAAATGGGCAAAATTGAACCACGGCGCCTACCAATTTGGACCTTTTCTTTGGATCAATGCTAAAGCGGCATTCTACATTATGACATTGAAATATTCTTTCATCATTGCAATGATAAAACCCAAAAACATCAAACCTAATAGGACTTTTAAGGGCTTCACTTGAAGCAGATTTTTTAAAGTTCTGTCGATAACAAAATAGTGCGAGCAATGTTACAGACACCTCCAGGGCACATTTTTCAACTGTACATATGTCTACACACAGTAACACACCCCTACCTTGCAGGGCTCACAAACATTTATATTTGAAATATGTACCTAGGTACCCATGTGTCTGTATTTCAAATGATTGATCGTATTTTAAACGGACGGCGTGCGTCTGTGCTATCGATAGTTAAAATTAAATACGTCACGGCGATCCATCAAAATTGTCACGCGTTCGAAATTGTTGGCCGCGTTCAATCTGAACTGTTCTCTGTTCATTTTGAACGTTTTGCTGCTATTAACGTAGCTTTTGAGATATTAATGATGGTAATTATTGCTCAAAACGCATTGCATTGTTAATTAACTTAGACTTTTGCCGAATATACGTATTTTTAATGGCAAGGTCCAAAAATGTGTGCGTGTATCGTAATTATGGATAATGTAAATTAAGCATAATCAGCCTATAATGTTCCCACTGCTGGGATTCATGCCTCCTATTGGTGATAGGGAATGGGCCATGATCTCCCATGCGGGCCTAGTGCGGGTTGGTAGATGCCACATGTTCACGTTGTTCCTTCGTAGTTTTGAGAGCAGTGGTGATGAAAATGATGTAAATTAAAGGATTGCTATATAACAGGAGACTAATTGGTCAATTAAATTATCAGCATCCTCGACCTATGGTCAAACCTCGTTTTCCGTTATCTAAGTGACAATGGAAGTCAAACGCTAAAACAAACAAAAAACTGAAAATGTTCCACTAAAACTAACCTAGTTGTAACATAACAAGTGGAACGGTTTTTTTAACATGAAATAGCTATTATTTTTAAATAAACAAGTGCTTTGCTGCTTATCAAATTAACTCACTTCGTAAAGTTGTAGTGTTATAGCCATTTCATAGAACTGTGAAAGACTGACAATTGTAATTTGAATATACGGACAATTTAAGTTGGCAGTCAATTTCGTAAACTATAAATTATTTTCGTTAACTTTACACAGTTTAAGTTCATATCGTGTGTTTATTACCTACTGGTTTTTCCATGATTTTCTCGAATTATTTTTTCCAGATATACTCCATTTCATATTTACAGTCTACCTCATATTTGTATTTTGTATCTAAATAAATCTTAATAGGATAGGTATTTTTTTTACATTCGCACTTTTACATAGAAACTTATTTACCTTTGATACTAAATATAAATCAAAGCCAGAATGGTAAAATATTCACAGAATCAACTTTCACGTTAATGTATTTATTTATTTCATTGGTTTTTCACATACCTATTCGGGTTTGTCGTCAAACGTGTTATCATCAAGATTTTATCGAGAAATCTTGAAGTCTCAATAAGTTCAAAGGTTCTCAGTTTTCCAAAAGGCTGGTTACTAGGTCTTTAATAAAACACTTACCTACGAGCTACGTCAGCCGATTTTTTCTCCTGTTAATTGGCTGTAAAATAATGGGCACGCCACAAATGCGGCGACAGGTCCCCTCTTTAAGGAGTGGCTAGAGAGGCGCCACGGCGTCCTCACCTTCCACCTGACGCAGGTCCTCACCGAATACGGTTGTTTCGGGAGGTTCCTATTCAGGATAAGACGGAAGGAAACGCCCGGGTGTCACCATTGTGTGGATCGCCTGGAGGACACGGTGGAGCATACGGTGGAGGTCTGCCCGGCTTGGACGGAGCATGACCGTGTCCTCATGAAGGCAATCGGCGGCTGTGATCTCTCGCGTCCGGACCTGGTTCGGGCCATGGTATGGAGCGAGAGGAAATGGGACGCCGTCACCTCCTTCTGCGAAGCAGTAATGCTCGCGAAGTAGGAGGCGCAACGCGTGAGGGAGAAGCAAATTTCGCCCCTAATAGCCGCAGGCGACGCCCTGGGCGTCCGGAGTCGTAGACCGATTCCCGGCCACCGTAAGCGCGGGCTTGCGGACGATGAGCAATGGGTAACTCGCCGCCCGATAATAACCAGGCCCGGGTCGATAGATATTTCAGTACAACTGAAGGGGTCCGCTAGGGCCGATGCCTGCCGGGGTTGCGGGAAAGTCCGAAAGGGATACCGTGGCCCCTGGCAAAATACAGGCAACTAAAGGAATACGGGTGGGTGTTAGTCAATAAAAGTGATACGCCCTTCCGCTCCCCCTAGAGCGGGAGAAGTTATTTGATAATTTCCCACCCAAAAAAAAAGGTTTTAAAATAAAGAATCGAATAGTAACCAGGCTATTGGATATTCGTATGTGGAGTAAATAAAAAATATTTCCTAAATCACTGGCATTTTCTTTCAACTCGTCCTTAAAGTTACATAAGATTTTTTTTTTCTAAGCTTCAAAAATCCGCTTAAAATACTTCTAAACGTGTGTGCCACGATTAATCCAAATCGTGAAACCAGACAATCGTTACAAACAACTGTAAGTTCTAATATGGACACCAAACCGCAACACCCAATCGGAATCGGACCGCACTACAGACACAATTGAGGCATCAGTTACATATGTCTTATATTTAGGTCGTAGGCATACGGTTTTTCTGATTTACTACAAGATATACAGTAATTTGCCATTCCAATATATGTTAAATAAGTAAATGCAAGTCTGAAGCCAAGTTCCTAAATCCGAAAATAAGTGGTTCTTGTAAACAGAGCAATGAGACCAATGCCGAATACTTAATCCCTACTAACATATCCGTTCTTAATAAACAGTAGTAATTTTGCTAATCAAAAACCATTATGTACCTAAGTATATGTACATATCTATATAGAATGGGTATAAAATGGTGGATCAAACGAAACAGGGCGATAGTTGGGCTTATTTGCAAATATTTTTACACAAATAATTTTCGTGAGACTTAAAAGATACTGAAAAAACTGCCACCACTCATAAATCATGGCACCCACTGTCATAAAAGCACGTTTATTGTGAAGATACATTTCCTAGAAGTAACTAAACACCATTTATTGTTTTAAAATAGGTACCTATTTTACTCTTATTGCTTATCATTAAAAATGTTGGTGAAAAAACACTCAAATAGTCATAATTTTAAGAAGATCAAGACAGGGCTCTGTCAGTATTGCTCGCGAAGGAGGAGGCGAAACGCTTGAGGGAGAGGCAAATTTAGTGCTCTCACGCCTAGGCGTCGTCGGGAATCGCAGGCCGATTCCCAGCCACCGTAGGCGCGGGCTTGCGGACGGTGAGCAATGGGTAGCTCGCCGTCCGGTAAGGACCAGGCCCGGGTCAACGGCGCGTTGTGTTTTACGCGCGCCTCAAAGAGATGTCAGCAGAACTGACGGGGTCCGCTAGGGCCGATGCCTGCCGGGGTTGCGAAGAAGTCCGAAAGAGATATATTGGCCTCGGCAACTTAGCAACTGAAAGAACACGGGTGGGTTTTAGTCAGAGTCTGATACGCCCTCCTGCTCTGCCCAGAGCGGGAGAAGTTATTTGATAATTTCCCACCCAAAAAAAGGACTCTGTCACAGAGATATTATTTACTGCAAATAACCCCAAACTATTGTCCTGTTTCGTTTGATCCATGATTTTTTACCCACCCTATATATATTAACCAAAGGCTCATTAAAAGCTATTGACTACCTCAAAATACTGCGTAGCATAAAATATCCATAATATGGAAAAAAAAAACGTTTTCAGATAGCAGTCTGCCGTAATATCGTAATCACTATAAAGGCCTACACGGGAATTATGTAAATATATCCAGTGAGTGAACACAAATTGAATTAATTGTGATCATCCATCAAAGTATCTTGGATAACATAAATTATTACTTATTCTTGTCTAAGAAAAAACCTCTCAACAAACATGGAGAAATATTTTAATGTCTTTCTTAATTTTGTCGTCGAAGACAATGACAAATTGCTGTTTAAAAATGTATCAAACAACATTTTTATTTATCTTTGTTACGTGTAGTGAGATTACTTTATAAACATTATGCTGTGTAATGTTAAGTTAAGAAAATACGATCTTTTTCACAAACAAAAGCCTTTATTCTGAATAACAAAACTTTAAGATCAACAAAATTAGGTAAAGATATTTCAAGATTTGAAAAAGTTTGTAGTAGCTACCTACATTTTTATACTTTACCTGCTGTTTATGTTATAAACAGAACCGCAAAGGATGCATGATTTGAACTTTGACGATCAATATAACATAACGAATTCCAATGAAATAAATATTCTATCTAGATATAATAATAAAATATCGTATTTGAGCTAGATTTCAAATTATCAAATGACCTGACTTTCCCACGTCAATCCTAACTAATATTATTAATGGAAAAGTGAGTTTGTTTGTTTGTTATGCTAAAACAGCTGCACGGATTTGGATAAAATTTTGCACATGGGTAGACCATGACATAGATTAGGACATAAAACACTTTTTATCCCGGTAGTACGTTCCCTTGGGATATTTACTACTTTTTATATTTCTCCTTAGATTTCTACTGCTACTCAACGAATGAATGAAGGCAAAATGCAGCTTTTTAAACAGAAAAGCAAGCCAATTTACTGACGCACAAGTTTCCAGCAGCCAAAGAGTAAGACGAAGTAACAAATTTAAAAGAATAACAGTTTTTAATTGCGTCCCTTTATTTTCGTTTCTATGAGTTCAGTTTTTTCGTACGAAATGAAAAAAGTTTCATTGTATTAACCCCCGGCGTCACATTTTAACAATACGCGACGTTGTAAGGTCGCAGGCAATATGCCTTTCATTTTCCAGTTATTTTGTGATATTATTTTAATACACTTATTACGTTATTTTGTTCCGATTTGTATTTGAATTTCTGACCTTTTAATATTTTAATGTCTGCTTTTGATAGCGGTTTTTTATTCGAATTAAATATCAAAGCGTTGAATTCTTGGGAACACTTCATTCGAGTATTTGTTCAAATGGAATCACGTATGATTGTAAATTTCTGAGAATTTCATTACCATTTTGTATCCAGACATAACGAAATTGTGTAACATAAAACGTTTAAAAGGTCATGTTAGCAGTATTAAAATTCTCAGACGTACATATCTGTGAAAGAAATATTTATTACATATTTTTTTGTTATAACAATCAAAACTTTTTCAATCGTATTAATATACACTATAATTCTTCAGTATGATTTCTCCATCGACTAAATAGTATGGTTATATTTCAAGGGCCGAAAATAAAACATTATACAGCCCTTTGAAGTTCTTCCTCGTTTTCAATAAAAAGTCCAATTTGGTAGAGTCACCTTCGGCATCTCGACAGTAAAGGAAAACTGACACATCGTTACGTGACAACACGATTCGACTAACAGGTATATTACACTGGATGGAAAAAAAGAAGCAAAGGGAAGGAATGGCTCCCGTTCCTGCTAATGCTTTGTTTGCGTAAACGTTTGTTAATTTAGAAGCTAGAAAAAAATAGTCAGCTGTTTAGCTGACGAGTTTAATGACCAAACTAACAAGAATTCTCGAGTATATTGGAAGAAATCAAGCTTTTCCTAGCACGAGTGACGAGTGGCCAAGTAAAACTAAATAAAAAAAGTCCTAAAAATCATTTCAATAGTAACACGCCCTGGCAACTTTGACACACCTAACAAAATAAACAGTTATTAAAACATATTTATATTCGTAATTGTTACAATATTATACGTAGCTCAATCTCTGTGTATTACGGAGACCTAAATTGCTTTTTTTCTCTATGTAATAGCGAAAGCTCCGAAACCAGGGATTACGCAAAGGCGACCTTTTGCTTCGGGCGGTTTTCCGCCCCAGCTCTTTGGACGGGCGGGGCCTTACTTTAGACGTTTTTCCTCGCTTTGCGAAAAAAACATAGCACTTCTTTGTGCCAAAGAGAATAACTTTTTGGTCGGTTTCAGTTTACATAATTAACAGAGCAATTTTATAATTTTCTGTAACAACGCGATTTGAATTTGAATATTTCTCGTCTGTTATTTTAATATATATATTTACATAATTATGTTTCACCCATCATAATGCTAACGAACGTTGAAATATTTTGGTGTAATTATTTTAATTACGAGAGTATCAAATTAATTTCCCAAAAATAGGCTGTAATACCCGGATTACACGAGGCAAGTTTTTGAAGCTAGGATAGTAAAAAAGTACTTGTAAGCTAGCAAGCTTGGCACACTGGCCTCGTGTATATAGAACTAGCTTAATTTCTAGGCTAGTAAGCTAGTGACATAGTAAGTAAGCTAGCGTATATAGCTAGATTAGTTTCATTAAACTTATCTAGCTATATACGCTATACGATTATATATATATATATATCTATATATATAATCAAATCAAACATCTATTTTTGAGCTAGTAGCGCCCCCCACCACTGATTTTACTATCCTGGCTTGTGTAAAAGCCTCTATGGCCGGCGAAGACAATTTCCAATTTATTCTACAAACAAAGTCACCGCAGATTAAAATTTACTAGCAGCGTGTAAACAGCACTAGCTTGTGCCAAGCCAGGATGGTATACAGAGATTCTAGCTTACTATCCTAGCGTTGAAAAACTAGTTTCGTGTATCCCGGGCATAAGGGAGTTATTAGAAGTTACATAATCTTCTAAACCGTAGCGTGTTTTTTGTATTCCAATGAAACAGACATAATAAAACTTCAGGTTGTTAGTCATCAGCTTTGTCATATTTCGACACATTCCCGAACTTATAATAATGTACGTAGATACATAAAACAAATCCGAAAATGTTATTCCATCTTTAATAAAGACAAAAAAATGGCTACATTCCCACTCCAATCTATTCGTACATGCCTAAAACTGTGGAAATTATCTTCCCACGCAAAAAAGAATTACGTTTCAAGTTTTTATAGAATACGAAAACAACAAATAAATTCACATTCGTCCGCCTCGAAGCTCAGTTAGAGTCGATTTACACATTACCCGGGAAATTATATATGCGGACTCCGAAATGAATCAGTATGCTTACTTTACATAAACTGTGCTGTTCTGAAGGGTCTAAGCGATAAATATTGCTGACAACATTATTTTGGGTCTATGAAATTTCAAAGTACCTAAGCTAGTTATCGTCGCCGAATTCAATAAGTACTAGGTCTGTTACGTAAACCAGTAAACATCTTACGTAAACCGAAACTAAACGTGTGTTTGTAACGAAGCCTATATTGATAAACCATTACACAAGCAAACTACTAACAGTTTCAACAAGGTCAAGAGTCAAAATTAATTTACAGTATCAGGTGTACCGTACGCAAATATGCTTTGGAAATTGATCGTTTGCGACCTTGCCCGGGCAGATGTGTGTCGGCCCTTATTCGCGAGTGATTCTGTCACCTCAGTTCAGTGGCTGTTATTACACGCAGACAGCGGTAGACATTAATCTCTTGAATAAATATAAGGCTGTGTTGCCATCTGCCAGTCGTTTTATGCCCAATAGTACAAAGTACCTCGATGATGGAGTGTTTACATTTGAAGGGCGACGGCGGCGTCGCGTCGGCTAATTGATTTAATTCCGCGTTGAATACTTTTTCGTCTGAATTATATTATGCATGTTTTGTTCAAACTCAAAGCATTTATTTCAAATAAATGAATTACTGGTACTTTTGAATTGTGAAGGGGACCGTCAGTGAGAAAGATGAAGCTAGTTGCCCATTCCAAAGCGTAGTAGGTACCTATGGAGAAGAACGGGCAAGAAACTCCACGGACACTCTTTTAAATCAAAATATTATTACAAAATATTGGTTACATCATTCATGTTGAAATTATACATGTGACTACAATGTAGAAAGACGTGCACATTAAAAGCGTCCGTAATAAAAATATAAAAAACAAAAACAATTCAAAACATTAAAATAAAGCGTGGCAGCTAAGAGTTGACCAGTCCCAACTGACGGCGCCCGTTCACGAACATGACGCATGGATTAGCACCATTTAGCTCAACCAGTTTAAAGGGGACTTAATGATAATGTTGATAAAGTTATTACGGAAAAGTCATTTGGAAAAAACAGGAGCTAATTATAAATGGAGTCTAAACTGTTCAGTTTTATTGTGATTGGATCTGACCATGAAGTGTTGGACAAATACCTCATAAAATTGATGTATTTACTAAGAAATCTAACATATTTATCGGACACGGAACAAAAAAGAGGTCTTATTTATACATTTTATATATCTGACAATCCAATAATGATTAATTATTCCGTATGGAATCCTTGAAACCCGTATATTGAACAAAAAATAAGCCATTAAGAATAATTCGCTTCGCCCTGAATATAATTCATTAATATTACAACGCTCAGCTGTCACATCTAGCATTACCGACCGTAACAAAATCAGTTTCATTCCAAAAACCAATGCTTCTTTATTAACGCATCAAAAACCAGCTATTTGTACACGAACAATGGAACGATAAACATTAGCGGATAAAAACACCCCGATTGCGCATGCTTCTCCCCTAGAACATTCGCAAGTTGTCAACCATGACGTATGATATGGCGGCAAAGCTGTCGCGTCGGTCGAGGTGCTCGACGCCACGGCTGGAACACAGAATAGATAGGTACAGAAGATCAGCTTCATACAGCTAGCGAAAACAAGAACACGCACACATAGACGCGTACGTAAGATGATCTCAAACAGATGAAAATCGCGAATGCGCTTGCTCGTGAACCGCGAATAGGTATGTGCTGATTATATTACCACAGAGTAGATAGGAACAGTATCTCCGTAAAACCAGCAAAAACTCACACAAGGTGATCTCAAACCAAAACAAATGTCAGTTCTGAATTTGCTTTAGTGCGTCTTACAGTGTTTTCGCTCAGTCTATGATGGCGCTCACCTTCTGTACCTATGTATTCTTTGGCTGGGTTGCCTGACGCCTGGGTGTCTATTATTTATCATAACCCATCAATTTGTTTCGGTGACTGATGAATGCGCACGCCGCAGACCGCAAGCTATACGCCAGATAATCGAGCGTTTAATTGTGCTCACCGCTTTATACGTGCACAACATGACGCTCGCAATATGCGGTGTCATTTAAAATTTTCATACATCCATTTCCTGAAAGCTCTTTTAAAATTTCGTAGTGTTACTTTTTTATGCGAAATGAGAAAAATACAGATTTATTCACTTAGATTATTATACAGTAGGCGCGCATTTTATGTACTTAATAATTTAGTGTAATTGTGCTTAATTTTATTATAAAAGTTGGAGCAGAATGGCCCTTGAGTGAACATCGTGTAGTATCTTAGAGTAGGGTTTTAACGATGTTTTCTCAAATCGATTGATCTACTTTTAGCCCTGTAAATCTTTTCCAGTGAGGCTTGAAGCCATCACTTCTGGTATACCTACTTGTAATTCAATATTGTTAAAAAATATTAGGTCTTTACCTATGAAATTGCCGTTTTTCATTAAATAAATTAACGCCCTTGTTTCTCTATATTTTTTATTTTTATCAATCGGAGTAATTACCCAATGCTTTTTTGCCAATGTAGTGGTAGCTTATTGATGCCCTTTTTGAAAAAGTCTGCTGGACGGGAGGCAACAAATTCTTCAAAGGCATTTTGAACTGCCTCTCGGTTATTAATTTTTTCCCCGCCAAGAAGTTATCCAAATTCTGGAAAAAGTAGGAAGTCTGTAGGGGCAAGGTCTGGTGAGTACGGTGGATACCGGAGAACTTCCAACCCCAGCTCTGTAACTTGGAGACCGTCTGCTGTGTAGTATGAGGTCGCGCGTTGTCGTGCAGGAGCAGCGGAGCTGAACGATTGACCAAAGCTGGTTGGAGATGTGCGAGCTTCACCATCATTATGTTCAGTTCTTCACAGTACACATCTGCAGTAATGCTCATCCCGTTTTGTAAGAAGCTGTGATGAATGACACCGGCGTTAGACCACCAAACAGTGACTATCACTTTTTTAGGGGTCAGTTTTCGTTTGGGGCATTGTTTAGGTTGGGCTGATCGCTTGCGAATGTCGAACAGAATCCATTTTTCGTCGCAAGTAACAATGCGATTCAATATGCGTTCGTTTGTGTCCCTGTTGAGCAGTGCAAGGCTCAACTCGACGCGTGCTTCGCCCTGGCGATCATTCAATTCGTGGGGCACCCATTTGTCAAGCTTTTTTACCTTGCCAATTCGACACAAATTGACCAATATCGTTTTGATGCTAACATCAAACTGCTGCTAATTCAACTGTAGATTGAGAATCATCAGCTTCCACAATCGCCTTTAATTCTTCATTGTCGACTAAAGTTTTCGGTCGACCACGGGGTTCATTTCTTAGGTCGAAACCAGAACGGAAGCGGGCAAACCAATAACGGGTGGTGCGATCGTTAGTAGTGTTCGTTCCGTATACGTCGTTGATGGTGCGTGCCACTTCTGCCGCTTTGCTGCCACGACGGTACTCATACTCCGAACTCTCGAATTTTTAACGTATCCATGATGACGAAAAATGTACAAATGCGATGAAAACAGAACGCTTACCATTAAACAAATGACTAATATTCAAAAAAGAATTTGAACTTAGAATTCTTAGCGTCTAAAGTAAAAATTAGACTTGAAATAGCCAGTACGGCAGAATGGCAATTTCATAGGTAAAAACCTATTATATGAAAACATGAACTAATAATAAAAGACAACAAGACTCAGGTCTTGTTGTCTTTCATATTCACATCATGTTTTAATTGAGAATCCACATACCCGTTACTCAATCACCCAGGCTTCAATAGCATTTCCTCATTCAATCACCGTAGTCTACGTAGTATAATTACTGATAACCGCGGGGAATTTGGCAGCAAGCGGCCCAATTCCAAAGTTTGCGCACAGATCTGCGAGCCAAAGTAATTTCGTAATAAGTGCAAACAAATGTTTTCCTACGAATCGAGTTAGTGACTTTCTACATCCTCTTCCGACCCCAATTGTTATGTGTACCATAACTTAACAGTAAATCAATGTTTTTAAAGTATTCCTATAAAAATACACCGTTACATTTTACGGCTACATAACTTATATTACAGTCGAATTTTAATTTTGGCACAGATTAAAGGACATCGCTCTTTATAACAGCACCGCTTCGACACGGCAAATAACTTGTCATTCAAGCGAGCCGTCCGCTTTTCTGTATAGCCATTGTAAAATTGACTTTAAAGCGTTTGATTTAAAATCCTAACTTGAATGACAAGTTATTTGCCGTGTCGAAGCGGTGCAGTTATAATGAGCGATGTCCTTTATACAGACGGGACACTCCGCAAAAACATTTAAATAAAAAGCAACTATTGCTATGACACAATAAAGTACAAGTCGCACAGTGCTAATTATCTACAGTTACATTAATCTAAAACTTGCCTCTCTTCTGACTACGTTACACTTACTGAATTGGCCGAGCAAGACGGGCCCACCGCATACTTGTAGCTTCATACCTAAACTGTGGAGTGTCCGTCACACGTCAAACTGTGTTTGTCAGTTACCAAAATCACGGACGAATACAGATGGTATTCGTCCGTGATTTTGGTAACTGACAAACTTTTTCGTTGTTAAACTGTGCTGATCATTAAACTTTTGAAAAACCGCCGGGGAGGTATGCAGCGACCTCCAAAGGCTCTAATAGGATTGGGGAAGTCGTGACAAGTGATATTTATTAGCACACCCATATTGTTGTAGATGATATATGTGCTCCCATTATGACACTATCTCTACACCTGACATGGAATTTCATTTAAAGAAGAAGGCCTATATTGCCGTTCCACTTGCTAATTTTGTTAGGCGATGAATCATGTTTATGAGACAGCCACATTTTTGTGCGTGTAACTCCGTGCTCTATAAAACTGATTTATTTATTTATCATTTAGGCAAATAGCTTGTGTAATGCCTGTATATGGACAGGTTTTTGTGGCGTGTTTGGTATTTTTCATATTATTATAACGTATGAATAATGGTTTGAGATATCATATATCAGATAATTAACGATATTTTCATTTTGCATAAGTTTTATTGTCAGGTAGTGTCTCTGTGGTTTCTGCCTTCCTCCATGGGAAAAAGACATAAGTTTATGTATGTATATAGTATTTTTCCTGACGGCCTTTTCATTATAAGGTATGGTTATTTTCTTTTTACATCAATACAATTAACTTTATCTCTACACAAATGCCTCGCCAACATGACGTGCACCACTAATAAACGCGTTGAACGTTGCACCTTAAATACGACCACGCCCAGTTTTAATAATGTGCCCATTTATGAATGGCATACGATTAATGCCGTCAATAAATTTTCCCGAGACCACGCCCAATTTTAACGAGAAATAATGAGTTTATTAAGAGTGGGTGTGGCTGTTTCGTTTTAATGTAACGTGGTGTGGTTCATAGCACAGAAGAAACCACTGACCAACCAATTCACTTCAAGTTGGTGTCGTAAAAAGTTACTAAGATCGGCACCCTAGATGACCAAATATAACCCAAATGATTATGAAACGATGGTTTCCTAGACGAGCGGTGGCCACCACATAGCGTCCGCAATTTACCGACGAATGACGTCACTTAAACGTTATTTGTGAAAGGACATAAGTTGGTGCGCTTACGTAGAGAGGTGCGGTGTCAATAAACACACCGTAAAGTTGACATCATTTTCATGACAGCCGTCAACGGGCTTTAAGTGGCGGCCACCTTTCTTGTTTAGAGCTTTAGGCAGTACAACCGCTCATTCTTTTTTGGAGAAAATTTAGTGGAAATAGTCAACAACGTTCTCTCTAATATCGCCAATTATTTACCAAGTTGTGGTATTTATAAGATGCCACTGTGGTTAAAAACTTAACCTCTCATGCAAGAGGTTGTGTTTTCAAATCTGGGCAAGTACCGATGTGACTTTTTCAATTCATATGTACTTTCTGAGTTTATCTTGAACATTACTCACATTGGTGAATGAAAAACATCGTGAGGAAACCTGGACTTACAGTAAATATAAGTCTACAATCGCCAACCTGTCTAGAGAGAGGGTGCCGATCAATGCTCATGCCTTCTTTGTATGAGGAGAGACCATTGCCCAGCAAAATCTGTCTAGCCTCTTCCCAACTATGGTGGGGTTGGCTTCCAGTCTAAACAGATGCAGCTGAATACCGTATTTTACATGGAGCGACTGCCTATCTGACCTCCACAACCCAATAACTGGGTAATACAATACCCCTTTCAAAGATCAAAGATCATCGACTGCCAAAGATCCACGAATGACAGCCGGGACCAACTGGGAGGTTCGGTATGTTAAAATAGTCACCCAACCCCGGCAAGCGTAGCTTAACCTGATGGATCGAACCGTGTGGCTGTTATTACTTAGCCACGAGCTCCTCCGTTGCCCAGCAGTGGGACAATAATAGGCTGGTATTATTAATAAGTCACTCTTTCAGAGGCTCGTACCCAAAAGTGGACATTCACTGACTAAAACACGGCTGTAATACACGTAATCCACTTCTAACGCAAACATAACACCTGTCTAAATTCTCGACGCTCCCTGAAAACCACTCGCTTGTAACGGAATGAATTATCCCGGTATGAATGAGAACGAACCCGAACATGATGTTATTTGTAGATTTTCTTCGCGAAACACATAATGTAAAAAAAGTCCCTGTCCGATACGAAAGGGGCTTATAGGTACTGCAAAAACATTAGCAAAAAGTAATAAAAATCATTATTATTGAAAAGAAAAAGTTATTGCTATCTATTTTAGTACCAAATTTACCCCAAATTCATAAAAAAAAACTGCAAATTTTTAACAGGGGTCATATGTTATGACTTGTGCGGCTGCCTGCGCCACATGTTAAAATAACTCGTTAACTCTCTGAAAGAAAATTAAGGATTTTTTTTTCGATTTTCTTGAAATTTCCACATAGACTCTCAGTACGTTATTTAACAACACTTCCACGGATTGGACAGCGTTTTTTTTACTTATTGTATAGGTAACATTGTGTATCATAAGATTCATAACGATACGTAGATAGGTAATTTAACGTTTAAATAGCTTAACTTAAGGTATAGTAAAGCTGCTCTCAATTCGGTGAAGGAAAACGGAAACCGGCATGTCCTAGAACCGAAAATTTGAAGACATGACACACCGCACTGGGTCCTCGTGGTGGGTACGGCCCACTACCTCTCACTGAGAGGAGTCTGTGTCCCAGCAGTAGAAACATAATAGGCTGATTATGTATAGTATAGTAAAGTAGGAACCGATGTTACTGAGCATGCTTATCTTAGATGGATTCCCAGGTCAGGCAATGTTTCTAAGTTTTTTTGTTAGAAAACAGTAAGATGGAATTGTACACCTAAAATTTTCCTTCGTCGATGTTGACTTTCTAGGCAGGTAATAGATTTTTCTTTTTATTAATCTCTATTTTCCCACTACTGGGCAAAGTTCTCCCCATATTTTTTCATTTCTCTTTTCGTTTTGTCTTCTCCGAACAACCAGGCAAGACCGAGTCTGGATTGTCACGCCAACGTTTCCTTGGCCTGCCTCGAATCGGCGACAACGCCCGTATTGCACCCACTGTGCGACCGTCCTTGCCCATCTGATAATAAAATGAAAGGTAATAATGGGACGTCAATATTAACTTCATCTGCAAAATGTACCTAGTTAAAACTATGAATACAGAAAATACTACTTTGCTTATCCCATTTGGATATACTAAATTTCGTTATTTCTTTACTCATATTAAGCATAAGCAAAATCTTCCTTATACATAAGTGAGCTGAAATCGTACGTAAATATTACTTATACGAAACTTGTAGGTATGCTCTCACTAACTTACTAAAAGGTTTGAGCGCGCACTTTGTTTAGCCTGGATTACCTACTTATATGAAAGTCAGACTTTGTACCTATTTATATGAATAAGTTGCATGGTTTATTTCTTGAAGATAATCTGTTTTTGTTTTAAATGTTGATTTTGAAACGGTTTTTAATTTTAGAATGATTGTCATTTTAAGTTAGGTACTATTATGACTAATATTTAAAAACTAGGAATCTATTAAATCTGTCTTAAAATATCTCCTTAAAAATAATGTTTGACCCTAAAGAATCACAATCACACGGAATAGTTCAAAACATAAACTTTATAACGATTTTTGTATATCTTAATTAAAACAAAAACAATAAAAACGTACTTTAAAAAAAGAAAAGCTCCGTGGAGCATCTAATGAATTCTTCACAATAGTTTTAATTACATGCACTACCAGTGACATTTAATTAAAAATAAAGTTTTTATTTTTTGTTTTAGCGGCTGAATGGAAATGTCCGTGAAGTCGAATAAGTTGACACATTTAACGAAGTTCAATTATTTATATGGACCTCTGGTCTGTAATAAAGTTTAATTTAATTTAATTTAATTTGATGTGGAATTATGTGGTTAAATAGCTATTTGTGTAATTAATGTATCAGTCATTACCTAACTATGTTGTCTTCCAGTGTAATTATATGTAAGCACTGGAAGTCAAGGGGAGAGGCCTTTGCCCAGTAGTGGGATGATACAGGCTAACAGTAACAGTTACTAGATATGGATGAATGTCATGTGATGATGTGACAACACTTATTACTGGGGCCACCTAATATTCTAAGGTTTAGACTAGTTAGTTAATTGATTCAGGCGTGACCTTGCGGAAATCCATTATAAAATGATGATGTGGATATATTTAGTAACCTGTTCCGCTTGGCTATTTCTCAAGAGTCTTAAAAAGACCCTGGAAGAAATCGACACGTGTTTCACCTCTCAACGAGGCATCCTCAGGATGACGATTGACTTGTCGCGAACTCGAACACGGCGTGTTGCCACACCAAGCACCGAGCGCAGACTAGTTGTCAGACTTTCAGGCTTTTGAGAAGCCGTAATGAATGCCACAGATATTTAATTGCCGTAAATATTCCATAGATATTTCATCAGGCACCTCTAAGGGTTTCAATGTGTTTATAACAGTCACCTATTCACGAATTGACCACGATAACCGCAGCTTAACCTCGCAAACCTCATAAAGCCGCTTTTCTATAGTTTATTAATCTGTATGTAATGTGGAATAATCTCGTGTTAATTTGCAACATAGTTAAATAAGTTATTTTAAACATATCTGTAACAGTCCCAGCAGATATTAATTTCCACTTTGATTAAATTTTCGCTAATTGGGTTTATAGGTTGTACCTACCCTTAAATCCAATTAACAACTATTGCGTTTGACCTACTAACAGTTTTACAAAACAAATGGAGTTTACAAGTTGTTTAATTGGCCTATTTATACTTTTTAAATCAAATGTAAAGTAGAAATAAATTGGTTGACCTATGCTTCTTACCGTCACAATGGCAATCTAAATTGGGTCAGCCTTGAATTTTGATAGTAATTTACATAATAATTAATTTAATTGACCCATCAAAATCTACTTTTTCAAAACAATTTTACCATTGTAACGCTGAATCAATTCCAACTCGTCACAGTTCCGCTTCGTCACCAAAACATTAGTCCATATGTTCCCGAAATCCCGATTCGCATATAAAATACAATGGACTTTCAGCTTTACCAATGAACTGCTAATTTTTTGCGGTTTATCGCGGTAAAGCGCAGTGATAGATATTCGTATGCGCCCATACATTGTGAAGTACCGCTCCTGACCTCGGGATATCGCGAGTATTCGCAGCATGCCTCAGAAGTGCCCATCGGCATCTATATCAAACTATTTCCACGTCTTTAAAACATTTTCACATCACCTGCTCGCTATGTCAAGCAAACCTCACCACATGACCCGCTGGTGCATAAACTTATTAAAAACATTTTTTTCTGCATTCCGTCAAATCCAATATTTTTGAGTATTTAACACTTTAATACTCATCCAACCACTGTTTCTGTTATTATTTGTGGCATAAAATAGCGACGCGTCATCGCTACAGCTGATCGGTTGCAGTTTGGTAAAGCGCATAACCCCGCCGTGCAATTTTGAAATTGGCCGCCATATTTATGATATTATTTATTGTGTTTCTGATAGTGTCCTAATTTCTTGTTTCTCTTGTTACCAGGAACAATCACACAAGTCGTACCGTCCGCTGACGGTGCTGACCTTCCGATGGAACTACGCCATCCATGGTCTGCAGCCGGCTGGCTACCACCTCGTCAACTTGCTGCTACATGCCCTTGTGTCATTGCTGTATTACAGGTATAGTGAATTGTGTAATTAATTCTATATCTTTATGTTGCAGTAAGATGGTTATAGCCGTGATATAGTTATATCCCTAGTGATATAGTTATATCCCTCGTGATATAGCTATATACCGTAATAGTTATATGATAGCGGTTGATAACTATCTTCCTAGGAATATAACTATGATATGAGCACGATCTAGTAATGTAACTATTAGACACTCTGACTAAATAGGTTAGGGTAGGTTAGAACTGTGACCAACTACGAGCGAGCCAAGCGAGCGTAGCGAGCGGTGCCACGGCAAGGCCGGTGAGCGCTACATCGAAATTGGTCGCAGTTACAAAAATTAGAGCACTCTAACAGTTATGAACCACAAGAAACACAACACACACAATAAGGTACAAAGGCGGACTCAATGCCTTTGGAGTTCTCTACCAGGCAACTAAGGGTGGTGAAGAGATAAGATGGCAGGTGCTCTGATTGAGAGGAGTTAATAATAATAAAACATATTAAAAAATAACATAATGAATTATAAATAAAATAGGTACACAAAAACATAAATATATAGATTGGCAGACATAATAATCAAACCATTCTGTACAAACTTGAATAATTATTACAACGTACAAACAAACAAAACACACTCTAATATCAACATACATCGCAGTATTTTCCGGATCCCTTTTATAATTTGTTCATATCCTTTAATGTAATTTAGAAAACCAGAGGAAGGAAGCATGGCGGCACTCCATACAACAGCGCAGACATAATTTGAATATGCAATTTAAAACCATGCAACCTTAAATTAGTGTAACAACTAATTACGTACCGTCGAGATTTCCCTGATTTTCATAACAACATCACGCACTTACTTTTTGTACTATAACATAACATAAAATCACGCCTGTAATGCCCAAAGGGTTAGGTAGAGGTGTACACCCACATTTCGCCAGTTGTGATTAAGTCTCATGTAATAGGGGGCGAGCCTATTACCATCAACCGGTCACAAATCCAGACTCCGGGCTGCTACTGAGAAATTCCAGATGGAAAAACCCAATAACACTTTGCCCGACTCGGGAATTGAACTCAGGACCTCATGCTCAGCAGTAATGCTTGCGACCACTAAACCAACGAGGCTGTTTTTGTTCTAGTGAGCAAATTCCAACTTTTGATTACATAACAGAAAATCGGCAGTGAGGCCAAACTCAGTTCTCGTTCAAACACTAATGACTTTAATGCCTATGTGGGATTGATTAAAGAACGCAGGAAGGCTTAATTGGATGAAAAGGCCTTTCAAATCTCTAGTGCTTGAGAGAATGAATTATTATTTCATATTTATCTACCCTTAGGTTGATGGAAACAGTTCTAATTGAAGGAGACGCTGTATCATGCCCGGTTCTTGCATTTACTGAAATTGTAAATGGTTTTATAGGCCGAGGCTGACTTGTAAACTCATTTTATCTTTGATAGTTAATCTTATTATGCAGACCTACAGGGCTAGACTCTCTGCAGATAAATAAGAATATTATTTTATTTATTGTCGTTGTTCTATTCTACCAGTAATAAGATTTTACATAGCTACTTTAGTTTCGTATTAGAAATTCAAGTAATCGTAGAATCAGAATACTCTTATTTATATTTCAGTCATTTTATATTATGGGTCGATACAAATCCCTAAGTAGTTTATAACAACTGTCCCTGACATAACATAACATTGATTAATATGAAAGCCCTAATCAGAGTTGACCGGCGTTGTTAACTCGTAATTGTTAATTGAGCAGCAAAACTTTTAATTGTTAGGACTCAATAATCCACTGTTTGAGCCGAAGTAGGCATGGGTTATTTAATTATTCAGTACCGTATACCCCTGATCGGGTGGTTGAGGGTTGTTTACGCCACCAAAGAGTGAATTTTAATTTATTTTTGTGCGGTAAAATTGAGTTAACGCGTCGCAGTTTGGGGTTGAAGAAAGGGTGAGTGCTGCGAATCCCGGCCGTATCGAGGGTTTTATTTTGCAAGTCTGCTCGTTATCGTCACACACAAATTGCACGCACTACCGTATACTGACGTACGATTCTGATTGATACAGAGAAATGCTGGCAAAAAATTTTGTTCCAGCCTTGTATCTCTTTTTCGGAATATTAAAATTGAGAATATTTTTCTTTTATACATTGAGATGTAAATAGTAAACATTGAAAGAAATTCAGATAATAAATGAGAAGTGTACACATTACTTATATACTTTACATTTAGATCGCTGTGACCTAAATCCCTTGTTGTAGAAACAGAGAACCAAAGAAATAAACGACCTCCAATTAAGATCGTATGAAAGTTAACTGTAGCTCTAAAATACATAATTAATGAATGTAAACGATCTCGGAATGTTCATTTGATTTGGTTGTTATTGCTTTTAGAATAGGAGTGTAATAGGATGCCAGTGCTGTTGCCATTAATAAGTAGTTACAATTTGGGTCGGGCTGCAGCGGCCGCACGGAGGCGTGGGGGCCTCCAACTGCTCCAGTTAAGCCAGTTTTAATCAGGCACCCGTGCGCCCGATCCCCTTAGTTACTGCTAATTACGGATACTTGCTGTCCACCGCCAACTTAGCCGGGCTTATGCTCAATATCCAATTTGCCAACATAATCCTATTAACGATTTTCGAGCTCTCATTATTATTCTACTCCACCGGACTTGTTACAGAACATCGCTGCGGTTCCCATTTGTACATATGTATTTACAACTTCCCTTTGATAGCAAACCCATGTAAACTGTTACGATTCGATAACAAAGTTCAAGTGAAAGGAAAACTTTGAGATCAAGTCCACAGCGGTTCCGTATTTTGATAAGGTTCGCTTTTGTGTAAAACTATTCCATACAAGAGCACCTTTAGGAAATACAGGACCGCACGTGAAAACCATAACTAAATATTGGCGTACACTAGAATTGCTCCATCCAAAATGTCCCGACATTCCAAATATATTCGACCGTTCTTTACATTGCGTCTGGGCGGCAAATATCGCCGGTATTTCTATCCATTTGGGCTTAGTTCGGTTCGTGGGAACGGAGCACTGCCTATTTCGCTTTACGGTGTTCTGGAGGTGTTAAAATTCACACGCAAATGACGCATTCACAGCCGACAATAACGTGGTAACGAAGCTCGAACATCAGTCTAATCCGCTGAAGTTCTGACTCGGAGCGAGGCCATTCGACAGTGCTTAATGCAGGTACAAACGCAACTCGGCGAGACATGTATTGCTAGTAGGCAATACTACGACGCATGATGACAACAACTTGTTTACGTCACTCAAAAGTTTTGTGAGCGTAGCACTAAGCACATTAGCTTAGTGCTACGCTCACTCCAATCATATTAGAGAATCAAGCGGAAATATTAGGCTGCCACAAATTATTTGCACCTCGAAAATGTTCAGCGTCAAACTTATAATGGAATTACTTTCGAATTCACGTCTCGCTGTTGTTTGCATGTGGAAACCCTAATTTGAAAGTAATGCATGTTGCAATATAAAACTTCTTGCGTTTACCTGCCTTACAGACCCAGTGGATGCCAGACACGTAAACACGATGTATTATTTATTTCAGCCATTTTGCTTTGTATAAACAAAATGGCTGAAATAGATAAAAAGCTATTCTACAGGGAAACACGAGAACACTGCAATTATCCAGAAAAACAGTAGGTAGAGTTAATAACGTTAATATTAATTAATTAAATATTCCTGAAAGTTAGATATAACCGTTAAACTCTCGCCGGAATAATAATCAAAGCAACTTGAGCCAAAGTAACGAAATAGGCAAACAAGAGAATTTGTTACGTAAGACACGAAGGCTGTTTGGGGCATTCATAACGTAATGGAGCGAGAGAGACGCCGAAAACGTGAAACTTTTTACCGCGGAGTTAAATTAGTTTTTCATAGTACCCGTACATCTCCTGCCATATATTTATGTACTTACGGAGCTTTGTCTTATCCTCGCATGCACTAATTAATTACATTTAGTAATTAATTTACTCGTAATGTGAGTGTATCGTTATTCAGGAATAATTAAGCCATTTATTAATTAAAACTCCCTAGATGCGTTATAATTACGGTTTGAGTGCGGTGGTGTCGCTTCGTGCCCGTAATGTATTTGTGGTTCAATGAAAAGCGAATCGTACGGGAGTGAGCACTGCGTATGGTAGCAAAAATGTAATCAAACAGATGGAAGGACAAAAAAAGTTACGCTAACAGCGCCCTATTTGGCAAAACCGTAAAAAAACCTAAACGTTAGGTACGTTTTGCTGTTGTACACATTTGCATACGCATATTTGATTTTACTCAGTTTTATTAACTAGAAAACGTTTTAGTATAAAAAAAAAAACTTGTATATGCAAGCTTTAGTCCCTTTTAGACAAATATTTTCCAGCTTATGGTTAGTGCATTAGCACTATTAAAACTATTAAGTTTTCTCATGAATTAGTTTCCTCTCCCCTAAAGAAAATTTACCAAAATATTATCTATTTCAGATGAATGTCGTGGTCGTTAGAACTTTATTATACCTATACCCACAGTCGTAACAAGTTCCTTTATCAAATATATCTTACCTCGGAAGTATGCAATTTATCTGAGCACGCCACCAAGATAATTCAGACATTTGAAGTAAGCACGTGACGTCAGAGCCGTCTGCCGTTAACCTGTAACCGCTCCCAGCCACACAACACACACATAAATCGCCCACGAAGATAAAACTAAGAACAAACAGAAGAGCGCAATAAATAGAAAAATATAGGAGCAGTAAAAGTTATATGACAAGAAGGAAACTGCTGTGACGATTTGCGATCCCTCGGGTTCCATTACTGGTACAAACCCTTTATTGCTGCCGTATTTTTCTCGTTTTACATGGTGTTTGGTGACATCGCCAATGAATACATTATGTCTATTTGATTGATTGCTATGTGGTTACACGGAGTATTTGGCAGGACCCACGCCTGATACCAATTAGGCCAATATGTGAGTCGGCCGATCCGTGATTGTGTGGAGGGTTCCGCCTACGATGACGAATGGCGCTTAATTATCGACGATACTTCGTCATTTGCTTCCGTCGTGTTTTGGTAATTTTGGGATACAAGGATGGGAATTGTTCTACTGGATGTTTTCACAGATTATTATTATTGGCATTCCATGTAGTTATGTTGTGGGTAACAACAGTCGTTGTTTTTTTTTTTTTATAAAACATTACATACCTATCTATTTTCATATCTTTCAACATTATATCTGTAGCCTCTCTCTGAGAACGATAAAGGTGACTTTCAGCCCGATATTTCTACAGAAATCTTAGATATATTTGTCGTTATTTTTCTATATTTATACCATGTTTTTCCATCTGAGTTCGGCAGTAAGATAAACGAGGCGTTACTCCAACACTTCATTTGTCATAGGCGGCTGAAGGGTGTGCGTGAAAGTGATGAACACCCACTTTTTCGCAGTATCTGTCGTTAATTTGAATTTGTGTCTTACAACCAACAGTGACAAATCACGTGCGGGATCATTTTTCAAAATATTTTGAGTAATTAGCGAAAAAAATGACTTGATATTTTATGCTTGTTTATTTTTGAGGCATATTTTGCCTAAACTGCAATGGTTTTGCAACCATTGCAGTTTAGGCAAAATATTTTGAGTAATTAGCGAAAAAAATGACTTGATATTTTATGCTTGTTTATTTTTGAGGCATATTTTGCCTAAACTGCAATGGTTGCAAGCACTACGGCTGAGCATGGGGTCCTAGGTTCGATTCCCTGGTTTGTCAAAGTGGCATTGGGTTTTCGATCAGGAATTTCTCGGGTTAATGGCAATAGGCTCACCCCCTATGACATACGACTCAAAGCATAACTGGCCAAATGTGTGTGTACTAATTGACACCTCTGTCTAACCCTTTGGGGATCATAGTCTTGATTTTATGTTATGTTTATACCCGGAAATCGTCATAATAATGTAGATTGAAAATACAAAATTATTAATTCTCTATATGATATTAAAGAAAATACCCGATAATAATATTAGAAAAAGCCTTCCAGGCTATTGCTCACACACGCAAAGACGGAATGTACGAAAGTTGTGCTCACTCCAAGTTAGCGATTACAGTCTGTTTAGTTCAAGTTTAAACACTATGTTAGTCTTAACAGTGAACCCGTAGCCATTTTGATTAACTTAGAAAGTAAACACAGCGCTAAAAACTCAGGCCAGGAACCTGGTTCCTTAGAAACTGGTCTCGAATGCTCCAGGCCAACAGTGTAATTATAATCAGCCTATTATGTTCCCACTGCTGAGACACAGGCCTCCTCTCTTTTAGAGTGTGTGGGCTGTGATCTACCAAGCGGGCCCAGTGCGGGTTGGTATATGTCACATGTCTTCGAATTTTGGGTTCTAAGACATGCCGGTTGCCTCAAGATGTATTCCTTTACCGTTTTGAGAGCAGTGGTGATGAAATTATTTATATAAACTAAAGCGAACCCATGACCTACAACTCGTTAGTCGGGGCCGTACCCACTGGGCCACCACTGCTCTCAAGACTAAAAAAAAAAATTACATAGACATTGTAGAGCATTATAATACCCCTCTCCCATGCCTAGTGTTATCTTAATAAATGGCGCGCAATAATATGGAAAGGCTATCATAAGAAAGAACATTACCTTTGTTTATATTTTTCTGTTCGTTTCTTTTTGTTTGTAATAAATTCTATTCTTTCATTCTCACTTCAGTATTTCTCAAGTCATTCGAAGTAAATGGAAACTATAAAAAGCTTTATGATTATCCCACAGGAACACACTACCGAGATGCAAAGTATCCTTGTCCTAACCCAGGTTATTCCAGGTTATATCTACCCATTTGCCAAATATCATCCAAATCTATTCAGCCGTTTTAGCGTGCAAGCGTAACTAACAAACAAACAAACTCACTTTCGCATGTATAATATTAGTTAGGATTAGGAGCTCGTGTTGCTTTAACTTTAGGAATGCAGTTTTATAAATCTTAATTAACTTTCTAGGAATCGTGGCAAAGAGCAAATTACTATCGCGGTAAATATTTTTATGTGACAAACTTGTAATTACATTCCTTTGAGTAGGTATGTGAAATGGGTTTAAAGCGTAGAATTTGCTATCAACTCCTAGGTAGTAAAAACTTAATGTAATAATACAGATCCAACTATTTTCTCTTAACAAAATCAAACTGCAAAATAGAGCCTAACTGAAATATCCTCACACGCATGCCAGACAGAGATAGTTGCCAAAAGCTTTGGTAAGCCAAAAGCAGACTACAAATATTTGACTAAAGCACGGCTGTATTTCTGCCAAATAATTGAGAGTAATATAGAAGTAGTCTGTATATGAAAAGTATGAACTATTCACTGCACAGTGAATGTTGACCTGAACTTAGTCGTAATACTGCGCGCCGAGCTACTGCAGTTACCAAACTTTAACTGCCGGTTACCGATTAACGACGGCCAAAAATGCGAGGAGAAAGAAAAATATATAGATATAGTTTAGTACTTAGTAAGCCGTAATGATCCAGTCGGTTTGGCTAGAGACCCAAATTCCCTGACATGGCTACGATGAATAAAAGTGCCATGACATTTGTATGTGAAATAATCGCAAAAAGCAGTTGAATTGCAGATACAGATCAAGTTACCAATTATATGAAAAATTACAAAAAAAAATCATAGAGGATCTAGACGTTGTTAATTAACCTAAAATTCAAGGTTTTTTACTCGAAAAACACGTACAAAATAATGTAAATAGCACTTATATTTTCCAGAAAAAAAGATCTCTATCTAGGTAATCTGAAAGGTGAATTTAAAAGCGCTCTATTACAAGGTTCGAATAGAAATCACGAAAACAGAGACGTCATTCATTTGCAATTGTAACCATAATGACCATGAAAAAGCCACAACACACGAATAGAACATAAAAAAGAACCATTAGGTACCTCCATTTACATTTCTTCGAATCTGCGTTCGTCACTTTGCAATAGTAAAAATTGAAGTAATCTGAAATCTATTTTAAATTATTTCTTGGAAATAAGCACTATGAGGTTACTTTTCTAAGAAATCTAAAACATTTATTCAATTGAAATGTTGTAGGCTAACTACCACTAGGGGCAGAGAAACTCAACCTTCGGACCAATAAAGTTTGTATAAGGATCAAAATAGCTGTCAACTTACACGTGTGCAAATATGTACCTACCTACCTAACGAGTACCTTATAATATGTATAGTGTGATGAAGGTTTAAAGACCCGCCTCATAAGCACGAACGAGTTTAATTTCGTTAAATGTATGTACTTATGAAGTAAAATTAATCTCAGACTGTCGTACGAAAACATTATGGAGAAACTTGCTGTAATTATAAAGGTCTGAAATCGTTAACAAGTCCGCTTGCTGATCAAAGCTTGGTGATCAAAGTTCTTATCAATTTTCCATCTTTTTATGAGAAAAAGCCTTTGTCCTCCAAAGAGTAACTCAGAATATAGCAGACATGTAAAAAAATCCGTAATAGGGAAACCAATACTAAATTATCATTATCATCTTTCTGCCACTATCCCATTCTTTTTAGGGCCACAGAGAATCGTAGTACGTCTTTTTCTTCCATAGATCTTCAACTATAACAACAATTTTTTTTAAAGAAACAACACTGTTACTTAAAAGTAAATTTCCAATTACTATCCTGCCAAGAAAGGAAAGGTTGAGTATACCTGATAACGCATCAACTGTACACGTATATTCCGTTTCTCACGCGATATATACCGTCCAATGATAGACATCCCCTTACTTTACACAAGTAGGAATAGGTAGGTATGTTCTCACTGAACCCTTATGTTAAGTATCAGAATAGTTGCCGGCTTAACGAACAAGAAAACGCCTATGAAGCTGCTCGCAATTTTCCTAGAATTTCAGGGCAATTGGATTGTGATACCGTGAAGATGGGGTATGGTGTAAAGAAAAAATTCAGGGAGAGCATAGACTCTCGTTGAAATTGTTTGTTACATAGAAAATAGATGATTTTCAATTCGTGTGGTTAGTGACTAACCTGGTGTCAGAGTTTTAAAGAAGCCCATGGGCCTCTGACTTGGCTTCACATACCGTTAAGAAATATCTCTCAGGCATTTCGGTTTCCTCACGATGTTTTCCTTCACCGTTTTTGAAGCAAGTGAAAATGATACAATACGCACATGAATCTGAAAAGTCAGAAGTGCCTTTTTTTGGGTGGGAAATTATCAAATAACTTCTCCCGCTCTGGGCGGAGCGGGAGGGCGTGTCAGAGTCTTACTGACTAAAACCCACCCGTGTTCCTTCGGTTGCCCTGTTGGCGGGGGCCAAGATCTCCCTTTCGGTTTTCTTCGCACCCCCGGCAGGAGTCGAATCTCTGGCAGGATCGCACCCCCGGCAGGAAATCAGAAGTGCCTTGGGTTCTAACTCGAGACCTATGACTTGGCAGTCCGATGGTCACACCACTGGGCTATAGTAAAGGTTTTTAGCGAGAAATTAATATAGATTCAGCAATATAGTTGTCTGTAACAAGTGTATTTGGTTATTCGGCTATCTCCAGGTTAACGTTTCATTGTGAGGTTGTGTTTGTAATTTAGAAATACTTGTGTGTATATACACCAACAAAGCTCAACAAAAACTATATTTTTGAACAGCCCTATTTACAGAATAAGCAATGTCGAACTATTAACTGAAAAAAAATAGGTAAACTTACGTTGGATAACTTTTTATATTTTCTATAAAAATGGTTGAACACTAGTCACAACTTCACATGTCAACTTCAGTGACGTGAACGCATTTGCAGCAAATCACACCCATTTTCTGCACTTAATATCCTAGTGCAGTATGTGGCACGCGATATGTCGTCCAATAGACAACCATTACCTTCTACGAACAGCTATCGTTAAGTAATCCACTCCCCTTCGTGTAATTAACTATAGTTGAGCTGCGCTGATAACATCTTTGGTCGTTTGACAGCTTAATTCTAGAATAATATCGGGAATGCTGAAGTGTTATTGGGTTTTTCCATTAAGGAATTGATTAAGAAGCCTGTACGGCCTCGTCTTCTTATATTAATTATACCGTCGAATCATCAAGGATCACAGACATGATTTTATTTGTTAAATAAATGGTAATTCCAACTTTTTTGAGGTAATCAAATAATTCTATCTCGCAAAGCCACCGCAGACGAAATACCATACTAAACAATTTTGTATGTTTATTGAAAATCTCGATGATACAAAAGCGTAGTAGAAGGACGTATTAATTAATACTCGCTACGACAGCGCTACGCAGCGCTACGTAGTGCTACGAAAGTGCTACGCAAGCTGTTTGTGGCTACGTCAGCGGCGCGACAGGCTTCAAACAAGGTGTCCCTACGACAGTTTTAGCATAATCGATATTCTGAGTGGTCAACATTTTATCGATAAAAAGATCAGTATAATCGAGTGTTATGAAATTTCGATGGAAATAGAATTGTCGTAGGTGTTAGGTACGGTTATTTTTGATGGACGACAAGTAAACTTTTTCTTTGCAATTTATGAATGTATTTTATTTTGGCATGTATTTTTTCGAAACTCTAATAATTCCCATTTTGTGCTCCTAAAATTATTATTGAACACCCTAATGTAATGATCGCACCTGTTTTTGTGAACCACAATTAATTCCTATTTTGGGGTCTTAAAACTACTAAATAGCCAAGAAATTGCGAATACAACGCTCGCCAGTCGCTGCCATGGCACAGCTCACTTCGCACGCCCGGCTTGCGCGTGGTTGGTCATAATTCTGACCAAACACGCGTGAGCCGAACCTAACCCATTTGGTTGGGCTGTCCTAACTCAGTTACGGTGGTAGGATCTCACGTGGTTAGTCACAGTTTCAACCTTATCTAACCCGTTTGGTTGGGGTACGTGAGAACAGGCCAGTAAGTTAAAGAGAGGCTCAATTATTAACAGGCTAAAATTGTGCATCATTAAGAGCGCATTCATTCAAAAAAATGCCCACCATTAAAAGGTCAATAAGTTTTTAGAGGATCTCTTCAATATTTTTATGTTTTCGTTTTAAAAAGTTTACAGGAACTCAGATTATATTTATGAAGTTTAAGCTTATTACGGCAAAATTCTTTCTGAAGAATGTATCTAAAACCTATTTGTAGATTTTGTGAAAGTAGGTCGACTGTCTGGTATTTTCGTGTAGGCACATTTAGAAATTCAATGAATATTTAATTTGTCTACCATCGGAGCTCGCAGCTGTATAGTGAAAATAACTACAGTCATAATACTTAAAACTAATTTTTATCGGCCATTTCGTCTGGTGGACTCGCATAACGTAAACAGAACTCGGTGATAAAGTTTTAAGTTTTTTGGTAGTAACCAACAAAGTTCACATAGAATTAAAATTATACTCTTTTTTGATGTTTTCAGCCCTAAAATTAACATCTGCTTTTGAACATCATATTAATTCATTTTATAATTATGTAAATATTAACACATGCAAGTTTATATATTACACAGGTAGGTACTATGTTAATGAATATAGCAATTAACAGAATCCATAAATACTATACAATAAACAAAAGAACACGATCCACAGTGAATTATACCTCCACTAGTTAATTCAAAATATTGAATACATCGGATCTACATTAATTTAGGCCTTTCAAATGTAAATTAACATATTTATAGCTCGAATATTCGGAGCTCAATGGATCATAATTTATATCACGTTCACAATATCTAGCATGAAGACTCCGCCGTATAACCATAAACGAAGCCACACATCAAAAATATGATTAAAGTTTTTACGGTTCCTACTACTTGCACTAAGTTCCTTATACGTCGTTTAGTAGGTGTTTAAGTAGTTTCATTAAAAGTTTCGATATAAAACTAGGCACATTAAACAGATCGTCACAATTACGAAACAAGCCACTATCATCGTCACAAGCGTATCGATTGAGAGGAGCTCATTACGTGCGCACTTTGCGAACAAACTAGCTATAAATGTTTTTTCACCAACTTCGCAAGAGATTTCGTCAGATTCGCAAAAAGTCACTAACGAGTGCCTTAATTCCGGCAGAAGTTAGCCGTCGGGAGCACCTTCGCCGCGTTAGTCTCAATTAGCCGTTGTTCCACCTCTGCGGCAAAGTTGCGGTTGCACGCCACGAGGCACGCCACTGGACAAACTTGCCCAATTATTGTCATTCGACTTCCACAATTCACACAGTCAGGACGTACGTACCGTGCTATATATTTCACGAGACAGCTCAGACGGCGGTAAAAATTGTCGACTCAATTTTAAAGTGCTGTTAATAACTAAGTTGACAGTCCCTGCTGGTTTGTTATTATTACCTGTTCCGTTTCTGTTATAACTTTCTCAATTTTATCTCTCAATGCTACATTGTATTTTTTGTTCCCATAAATACAGTTCAAGCGCTTATTTTGCTTTAATTTACTGTTCAACAGACTCCAATTTTCCCGAAGGTTAACTAACTCAAATAAACGTTTGGAAGCTGTGTTCGTAGTAAAGATAATGACATGATCGTTCGATCCGTGTGATTAAATTATGGTGTCGGCCGAACCGTCAATGTGATGGGTGGCCAATTTATGACGCCTAATTTACTCCGTTCGCCTCTGAGAGGGCATTACATCACCGGTCCCGGGTGATATTACTAAGTGACATTCGACATTAACTTGGCTTCGATCGGACATCACTTATGTCATAGATTGTAGATGGCTATTCGGAACTTGAGATGGTTTCATTACTTTTTGAAGAACCGAAGGATTTCGATGAAGTTATACAGACTAAAGCTTAACAAAGATGAAGAACAAAAGCGAAAGTTAAAATCTAATTAAGGCACTTGATCCATTGCCAGTTTATTTGTTAATTTGTTATAATCCCTTAAAAACTGATAAAGTAAAGAACTAGTGCCCGTTTGCACCGACAACTAAGTGATACTTAAATGAATCCCTAAAAAAAGTACACTGTTGAATTTTCAACGCTAGGCTCAGCGTTGAGAGTTGAAAATCCAACAATGCACTTTTATTTAGGGATTCATTTAAGTGTCTAACTTAGTGAAGATGAAAACGGGCATAAATCAAATAAATAAGGGTGATTAAGGGATCATAATATAGAGCAATGATGGCCCAGTGGTAACGGCCCCGACTTACGAACGAACCCAAGCAGGCACTAAATACAACACAAAAGCACAAAGTATAAGGCTAGGGAAGGTAGCCGCTTTACTTTGCGTGAATAAATTCATCACCACTCTCTCAAAACGGGAAGGAAAACATCGTGAGGAAACCGGCATGTCCTAGAACCAAAAATTCGACGTCATGTGACATCTACCAACCCGCACTGGGCCCGCGTGGTAGTTTACAGCCCACTCCCTTTCGAAGACAGGAGGCCTATGTCCTAGCTTTGGGAACATAGGCCGATTATGCTAAGGAACCATAATAGAAAATATGGAAATAAATTGAAATAAGGGCAGAAGAATGATGAACAAAGAAAAACATTCAAACACTATCGCTTTCATTTCTTTTTTTTTTCCAATAAATCCTTTCACAAAAATAAGGCTTAATAACAAAGCTGACGTTAAGCACCACCCAAAGTGATTTCTAATCAAACTTTACCCTACGCTGTCGTACTAATCCGTTTCAAACAAGTCATTAAAGTTTTTCATATAGAAGTAAATATAAAAATCCGTCTATTAAAAGTTTAGCGGGTCATGACGTGCGAGCGTGCGTGCGAAATGAAACCACAAAAGTTTTCACGGCTCAACGCTGCTTATCCAATAGAAATAAAGCGCTGGAAACGCTAGCAATTACCTTTTTAAACATTTTTAAGGTTTTATTTGTATGCGGGTGCGGGTGAGTCCAGCTGCAGTTCAGGTATTGAAAAGAATTTGAAGTGAAATATCGTTTAAATCTTTGTGTAGTAAGCGACAGAATTTGTTGAGTTTTTTTTTCTGTTGATTTGAGAACCTGTGATTAGGTACGTTATTTAAAATATATATTAGGCTATATTTCAAATAATAAACAAGCTAATTTATTGTCACTGCTTTACGTAGGTATAAATGGATGTGAAAATATACTCACAAAGTAGACAAACATATTCAAAAATATCTAACTAGTTATAAAACTAACGCAATAACAATCAAACGCCGCAAACCGCAAATCATTGATATTTAATACAATTGCAATTCTCCCAACACTACACCACACAAATATTTTCCCATAATTTCTATCCAATCCATCCACCCCAAACGCTAACCGAGTATCCGTCCATTTGTAACTGATACCACACTGATACACCGCTCTTGATTGCTAATAACCCAATTCAAACAGTTGTAAATATAGCACGGTCTACAAAAAACATGTAATTCTAGAAGACCACGACATCACAGAATAGATATTTACAGAAGAATGGCTCTATGCAATGTGCGAAAACGGACGCACACATAGACAAACGTCTTACAGCGAGAGTGCAAGCACATTCGCGCCTGGCATTTGTTTTAGTTTGAGATCGCCATATTTCCGCGTCTATGTGTGTGTGTTTTCGCTAGTTTTACGGAGCTAGCCTTCTGTACCTATCTACTCTGTGGCGACATATTCAGCCTGTTTATCCATCCAGTGACCTAGTTATTCTGTTACAGGGTGTGCGCAATGTTTCTGCCGGAGTTTGCGAGTTTTGTCGCCGCCATCTTGTTTGCCGTGCATCCTATTCATACTGAGGCGGTGAGTATATTATTTTTATAGCTGTAGTGTAGCTTGAGGAGTGTCTATCGTGAGTGATGTGAGGCTCTTTGAAACTATGCATGTTTGAAACTTAGCTTTGAGGAAGATGTGTCTTTTATGTCAGCCACTTCTTTAGCTTTTTGGATTACGGCCCCGTGAAAAGTTAGGTGCTAAAGTGCATTGACAAACATTAAATATACATGGAGAGGTAAATATGAACAGACAATCCAGCATAAATTTGATATGACCGGATGCGAGCACGCACACGAAACGATACCATACACGGTACGGATTTTCAATAGGTCAGACGGGTCTGAATGTAGAACTGACCATATACCTAATTGTCTTTATAATTGTCAATGATCTCTAAAAATATAAATTAAGTCAAAAACAATTCGCGGATGCCGAGGGAAGATCACATCTTCCCTTTTCATATATACATTATGAAAACTTGAGTTCCCCGATATTCGCACATCAAACGTCAGCCTTATGTAAGGCATATAAAGGAACTGTCAGAATCGTCAGCGGTACCCTAAAAATAGTGAAGGATATTGTATCCGTCTCAAGTTATTGAGGTAAATGTTGGGGTTGCTATGGGAGCCTGTAGTATAGCAACAAGTCACTAATTAAATACATATAAAATGTATAATATCTCGATCGTTAATCTCATTATGATTTCTATAGTTTGGGCGCATACAATAACGAGTCTTCCTTTGTTTTCCATCTAAAACACTCAAAAACTTACTTATCGTCACATTTTTCACAAAGGACGGCTTTAAAAGGTCTTAATGGAAGCCTGATTAAATTTTGCCAGCATTAAACCATTTTCGAACACTGGATCCTTTATTAAAAGTTGCCTGATTGGCTGGAAAATCTTTTCTCGAAATGCTTTTCGCTACTTTAAGCGCGACTAAAATATGTATTACGAAATAGACCAAAATATTGCATCCCTAAAGCGGTTTGGTATGCTTTTAAAACTTTGATATCGTATCGGACGGCATTCGGTTAATATTCATTCCAGATATTAAACGTTTTGCGTTCGAAATAACAACACGCTGTGTGTGACAGTATCCGTTGTGATTTTTTCGATTCCACCGCATATTTTGTTCGACATTTCATTCGTTTCGTTGTTTTCATTCGAATACTTCATTATATTTTAAAGTGTTTCGTACATACGAGCAGTTTTTTATTAGAATTCTGATTGCTATCTCAAAAATGTATACTGTGTTGTCTGTAAGCTTGAGAAAGATGGTTATACTTATTCTTGTAGAATAGTCGAGGTATTAAAGTTCCTCAGTAAAAGATCGTGTTATGTCCCTGATCTCAGGTGTCAAGTACCTATGCAGATGCTGTTGGTCGTTACAACGCAAAGGCTTTTATAGTGCTCTAAAAACGAATAAAATTGATGCTCCTGCCTGAAATTAGTTCGCAAACTAAAATGAAAATTCGCAAAAAGAGTAAAAACCGTCCGTATATTGAAACGTACGTTTGTATGGGTATATTGATGGTTTCAAATAAACATGAATGTTCACGAAACCCGTGAAACTACAAAAAAGCTAGTAACTAGTAACATGGTATAAAAATTGCTGATTTTTATGATTGCACTCGAATTTGCTCAGAATACATCAAATGATTTTTATATTGTCTATTTCGGAAGGTACTTTCAATCCTGCGGATTTCTACCCGGTTGCTGGCTATTACATGCCCTCTATTACATGGGACTTCGACATAACTGGCGAAATGTAATTACACCTCTGCTTATCCCTACGGGGATTACAGGCGTAATGTAATGTTATGGGTACTTTTAATACTGCAGAAAAGGAAAATTGTCGTTCTGCATTTGTTTTTACATTTCAAATTAAAGCTTTGTTTTTACTACGACCATCTTACTCTTCGCCCTTCATCTTTATTTTCAGAACTAGTGCCTAAATATTCAGCCAGTAGATAAAACTACATTAGGGCAGTCGGTAGGTACTAGGTATACGTGCATTTTATTTGCAGATGCAAGTGCTAGGCCACTTCGCGTACGTTTTACGATGCCAATTTCTTTCGGTGACAAGCTCTCTTGTATTTCTGTCTAGAGCCGCACTGAAGGTACTAAATCGAAGAATGTTTTATTCAAATATTGAAGTTGATATAATGTTGCAAAGCTTCTAGTTGTTACATTTGTAGATTTTCAGTAAATCTCTGTGCATTTGGTGCCACTAACCAACACTTTCGGAAAACACGAATTCAAGTCTATTTTGAATAAAAACTCTGGTGAATATCGTCGCTATATTAATCTTTTTACAAAATAAATGGAAAATGGAAAAAAAATAGTACATGGAACGAATTTATAAATAAGAAAAAGCGGATCCATATACGATTCCATTAAACGGAAAAATAAAGAAATAAAATACGAAAACATGCTAATTAGACATTTTTACGTCAAGCCCTATTTATTAGAAAGACAGAAACTAGGTAAATCCAATAGATGCAGAGTAAAGTAACAAATCTTTTTGTTAAAAAAAATGTTTTGCCGGTAAGTCGTATTATTTGCTCCCCTTGCTTCGTGCTTCTCCGGAAGAAATTAATTTTATGCTCGACATAAAAAAATACGATTTGATAGCAATCGTGTGTCGAGCAAGCGTTTTCAGAATGTTATTCTGTTTATAGCGCTAGCGTCGAACGACCTGATTATATTTTCGTTGTTAACCGATTGGAAAAACGAAGTTCTCAATTCGTTTTGTTGTATCGTGAAAAACGTGTTATTCTGATGGGGTGGATCTCTGGTTTTCACGACATCACGTAAAGGATCATCAGATTACCATCTGGTAATCCACTTATCCAGTATCTAGGTAGAATTAGATATCCCACTTATGTAATATGATAATATTATAAAAGCGAAAGCTTGTGAGGATGGATGGGTGTTTGTTGCTCTTTCACGCAAAAACTACTAAACGGATTTGGATGAAATTTGGCACAGAGAATCTTTTAAATCTGGAATAACATATAGGATAGTTTTTATCTCGATATTTCCACGGGATCGAGACTTAATGGGTGAAATCGCGGACCGCTGCTATTATTTTATATAATCAGTCTGTATTGTTCCACTATTTCCAAATACCCTTCGTTCCCTTCACTTCTCTTTCGTCTTTCCACTCAACTCGATCCGAGATCATGTGGACCATCTTTCGTTTTCCAAAAAGCGATCCCAGTATACAGATGTACTGTTGTTTAGAAAACTCTGTGGTTGTTTACGACTTTTCAACTTGACAAAGTTCCAAGTTTAAGGTCTTTAGGTCCTTCAAAAAGAATTTTCAAAAACGTCAAAGCAGTTTACGAGCTTGCAGTTTATTTTATGTTCCTTTCTAAAAATACGTTGTTGACGGTAGCAATAGCTGTGGTAATAACGACCAACGACCGTCCGTTGGTAGCAGGTTACTTTATGGCAACCCACTCGTCAATTCGTATGGCAAATTTTACGCCCCGTGAGGTGTGAACTTGATGATCTTTAAACTTTTCGTTTACATCAGCATTCCAATTAAAAACACTCGTTTTTTATTGTGTCGTCTTTTATATGGCATACGATTTATATCCGCGTTGAGTTGCTGTGTTAAAAGTGGTATAACCTAGGTATAACTCGATTTTTATAACTGTGCGCTTGGAGCTGTCAAAATCGTAGGTTATATTGAATTCACCCGCCTCATAATACGGTCTAAACAACTCGTATCGTCTCCCCAGTCCTATTTTATTATTCATTAAATTGTTATTGTTATTATTTAAACCACATACACTGTCAGTAATATTTTGACGTTGACAGGCGCACAGTTATAAAAATTGGGTTATATATTTCATATAAACAAACAGTTCAAATTGTATTTCAGATCAAAAGTTATTTTCCTTTTCTGAAAGTATTTTCAATTTTTCGGACATATTTTCTGAATAAAAAATCTTTTTTTTTTTAAAAAAGGAACAACCGCTTATTGCATCTACAAGACTTGATTGGGTATCTTTTAAAAAGAAACCTTTAGGTTCTATTCTTCAATCAGATTTGAACTGTATTAAAGTCCTATTTTCCATAAATCGTCGTGTTATAAGTAAAGCTTGCGAAGCTATTTCGTGAGGATCACAGAGTAGAGGAAATGTGTTAGTAGTGTGCTCGCCGTAATGAAGTCGTGAATGCGAGACTACTGCGGCCCCCGTACGACAGCCTTAACCATGTTTGCTATTTTTATAGACTGTGGCGCAGTCGCTGCTATTTTCGCAATCTTTACGGCGCCTTCTGGACTTGTCCCTTTTTTCTTGGAAGCTCGCGTTGTAAACTTGAAGGTTTTACGTCGAAACGTCGTAAAAGAGTAATGTGCTGGTTTGTTAGTAACAACTATGCGTAAGAAGTGGCAGGTTGTTAAGAAAACATCGAGTCTTGGCGTAACTGGCTTTCATCTTGACAGCTTTTGCAAAGTGTCTTAACTTAGCATTATTAATTTTACTCATAGTTTTGTGTGTGAAGATAACGAGACAGTAATTTTGTGCAGCTCATTTTTAACTTTTGTAAGTATTCAAACAAATTGGCTGAAGCTATTATGATAGGTAAACACCACTTCGAAATTCCAACAGTTGAGCTGTGAATCCACGATTGTAGATTCGTTCTTAGAATCGTAGTAAACTTAATAACTTCGCAATTCTACCAATATAACCAGATTTCTTTATTAAGTTCAACCTTCCAAAATAAATTCTCTAAATGATAGTAAAAACCACTTCAAAATCAGTTGCGCAGTTTGGAAGAACAACACGGTCACACAGACACGAAAAGCGTCTTTAATATATATAGATACAGATAGATTGTATCCATTTAAGGGTTCTTTTTAAGGGTTCATTAGAAAACCAGCGTCAGACAGCATCTGTCTGGTATTAATGTTGAAATGAACCTTTTTGGCGCAGCCGCGAGGCCGCACTATTGTTGTTAAAACATTGTTTTCCGCGTTTTTCACGAACTGTGTACAAATAAATGTTTTTCTTTCTTTCTATTTACATTATAGAACCTAAATAAATGAAGATGAACCTGTTCAGGTGGAGATTCATAGACGACTCCGCCTTGCAGTGTAAATGTGGTTCTGTTCCACAAACAATGAGACACTTAATATCATGTCCTGCGTGTCCTGTCAAATGCACGCTACAGGAACTGATGGACGCTAGTGATAGCTAAACACGTAGCCGAATTCTGAGTCTATTTAGATTGCCATCGACACAACAAAAAGAAGAATAAATATATGAATAGCCTACTGTTCGGATCATTCGAATGTTACAATCGGGACAGAATGTAATAGTAAATATTTTCTCTAATAAAAAATCTTTTTCTGACAGGTGACGGGCGTGGTGGGACGCGCCGAGATGTTATCGTCGCTATTCTTCCTCGGCGCACTACTGTGCTACGCGCGCGCCTCACAGCGGAGAAGATACACAGGTAATATACAACAAAATATTACGTCGATTGCGAAACGGAATTTATTATTCTGGACTAAGAGGACGTGAAGAATGGAAACTGATAAAAACGAACGCTGGTCCAATGTTCAATGTCCTATTGCTTGCAGCGAGATGGCCGGGAACAATCCGCAAAATTTTATACTTCTTGTGATTTTCCAAATTATAAGTTTAATATGAATGATGCCTGGGTCAAAAAAAAGAAATTCTATTTAGTCCATCAGTCAGATAATAAAAAAATATTAGACACGTATTTTTTGCTTTATCATAATAATAAAAAAATACTTAGATAAAACTCATTAAAGTTGGGGAGATACGTCACAAGTCAGTATAAAAATCTACATACTCGTGACGTCATGGCACATTTTAACTCAATGTATCGCCGTAATCTCTTGATAACGTAAAAAAAGGAAAAATACTTGTTTAATATTTTCTAATAATCAAAAATAATTTTTAGTCATCATCCCTATTATGTATATCAAACTATGCCATGGCTTCTCTCTATGCAAATAGGTGGAGAATAAACAGGAGTAGGCTCAGTTTACGCTAGAATAGGTACATAAAAAAATACGGAACTAACGGCACTTTACCAAGATCCGTTCGAAAAGTATGTTGAATTTGTGATCTCGTTTATGTATGAAACAAAAGATAAGTCTCAGTTGACATAACGGATCTCTAATTAATATTTGATGTCTGAAAAGAGCCAGTAAGTGTTTTGCCCAATTCATTTATTTAGGCCTTAAATGTATGCTCTCTAAGAAAACGCCGTAAGAGCACACATTCATTATTTAGATAACACGAAAACGTGGCTTACTCGAAACCTTCCTAAATTCCACTTACTATATAAGGGAAAAACATTTCGAGCCTCTTTTAATGTAGATGATACTGAGAATCAAAATTCTAGGTGAATCTCCTGAATTCCCGACACAGACATCCTTATTTACCTTTCATATTTTCATTTACACTTCAGGCGTCAATCTAATATTGACGCCTGAACTGTAGGACCTACATGAAAATATGTACTCGTGTTAAACGTATTTAAGTACCTAAACCTGTGCACAGATCAGTTAGAACTGTCTTCAGACAGACTATTCCTCTGTTATTATTTCATAGCGTTTTCCTTTTTTATAGTTAGTGGAGCTTAGTAAGGTTTTATGTAGGCCACGTTCTCGTGTTTTCTAAATAATAAATGTATGCTTTTAAGACCTTGTTTCTTAAAGAGCATCCATTTAAGGCCTACATAAATGAATTAGCCAAAACACTTACCATTAACACGATTATAGGGGTATCGTGTTACCCAGTAACTGGGTTGTGGAGGTCAGATAGGCAGTCGTTCCATGTTAAAATACTAGTATTCAACAGCATCCAATTTGACTGGAAGCAAACCCCAACATAGTTGGGAAAAGGCTAGGCAGATTGACGGCAAGGAAAACGATTTTGACGCCGGTGAACACAGTTTTATTCCATGCGTTGATTCCCGCATGGTAACAGCCTAATACATAATTCGTTTACAATCAGTTTCCAGTCTTCGAAGAATGAATGTGAAAAGTTTGATCAAAATTCTTTTACTTTTAACATTGTAATTCAACGTGTTTGTCGTGTTATTAAATAAGTTAGTTGTGAACATTTTATTATAAAAAACTTTAGCCCAATATTAAAACTTAGAACAAGCAAGATTAATTCTTAGCTGTGATACCGTAGTAGATTAAAATACATAGATATTGATACCATTTTTTTTACTCTGTATTTATTGTCTATACCATAATACCTACAAGAAATAGACGCTGCCACAGATCATAGAATGTAATACAACTTTAATGTTTTCAGACTGGCGCTATGTCGTAGCATGCACCGCTTGCGTAGGCGTCGCGATGCTATGCAAGGAGCAAGGCATCACCGTCACTGGTGTTTGCGTTGTCTACGAACTTTTCGTAGCACAGAAGGTAAGACATAATATTATTTTCTGCTGGATTTTTCTTTAGTTTATCTATGTGACACTCTGGATGTTCATACACTTATGGTACGTCGCAAGAAGCATTTTTGCTTTTTAAATTTTGAACAAGTTTTTGGTCATATTCGGTCTTATTATAAAACAAGGTTTTTCTATTGACATTGTTTAAACTATCGAACTAGTTTTTGTAATAAAAACGTCACTTCATTACATAACATCACGCCTATAATCGCCGAAGGGTTAGGCAGAAGTACCTACCTACGCCAACATTTCGCCAGTTATGTTTAAGTCCCATGTAGTCCTAACTAATATTATAAATGCGAAAGTGGGTTTGTTTGTTTGTTACATTTTCACGCTAAAACGGCTCAACGGATTTAGATAAAATTTGGCACATAGGTAGACCATGACCTGGGTTAGGACCTAGGATACTTTTTATCCTGATATTTCCACGGGATCGAGACTTATGCTCAGCTAGTAGTTATATAAAATATAGTTCTGTATCCAAAAACTTACCGTAATCGGAACAACTTCGAAATTCAAAAATAGTTCCTTGCTTTAACCCTGGGTCTGATGATAAACCTTGTTTTGTAAAAAACTGACAAGCAAGATTAATATATTATTAATATAGCCCTTGATCAATTATTCCTCGCTTTGTAGACCTTTCCAATTTATACGTTTAAATGAAACCAGGGTTGCTGCTATCATAGGCAAGAATCATTTTCCATACATTTTTTTCCCCGCCTTCACCACACAATTTAATCAGCACGTTGCAGCAGCTGTCCCGTTTGACATATTTAATTTTAATACAAAATTGAACGGTACAACACTAGTGCTCGAACCAGACCGCCTCACCTTTTTAACTTTTTTAACTTTTACCTCTATGATGTTCTCCGTGTATTTTCGTCCTTTAGTAATAAATTAGAGTATTTAAATTTTGTCTATACTTTTTTATGTGAGTACAAAAGTATAGTCTTTTTTGGTAGTATGAGACGTTCTAGATAAAGTATTTACATGGCAGATGTGAATGGGGGCGGACGCCTTAGGAGGACATATACTGACCTTATTGGTGATGTTCTTCAGAAAGGTCAGGTGTGTAATACTCGCAACCGGCGTGCGTGTATGACCAGATGTATGAACGTAAACGTGGCAAAAGGAGTATGTAAGGATCGTAGCAGGTGGCGTTCTGTAGTTCCTGCCTACTCCCGTGCAAACAAGACGTGAGTTTATGTATGTATGTTCTTGAAAAAAAAAAAAAAGTTGGTCCTAAATATGATTATTTCCTTAATAGCAGTGGTCACAATGAACCTTCGCAAATGTACGAATATTTGATTTACTAAGCTATGTACTGTTCGTTTACAAACTGCATTGATTTAAGCCAGAATTCAGTACTTATACCTACTCGGCAACAGGAATGGGTGTGGTATAGCAACTTCCATAGCAAACCCTTTCATGACGCTCTGCAACAACTAAATGAATTAAATTCGATTACGTTTGTCTTTTATTTATTAAACTAACTCCGTAATTTCTTACAGCGTCGAAGTTCAGGCGGCATCAGTCGCTGGTCGTGGGTGGACGCGTGGGGCAAGGGTGGTGGCTGGGGCTGCGCCTGCGGCGAGGCGGCGCGACGCGTTGCCACTGTGTGCTGCGCCACACTCGCGCTATTGGCTGCGAGGCTGCACGTCATGGGTGCGCAGTTGCCAGTCTTCACGAGGTTCGACAATCCTGCTGGAGCTGCTCATCCGCCTGCCAGGTAACTTTTATACTGTCTCATATTCTAAACAAGAACTTATAATTTCGAAGGTGTAGGTAAGCGCCTAACCCAAAGATCAGAGAGGCATTCCCGTATTCTTAAGAACACATTCTAAGGTCAGTCTCAATCTGATAAAAATGCCTCTAATTTATCATTTTTTTATTAGTTATTTACATTGATTATCGCTGCGATGATATTGCGATTCGATTTTGAATGTTTTTAGTAACAAAAATTTACATTCAGGACTTTTTAATCTTCTCCAAGTGACCACATAAATGCTGTAACCAATATTTTGTAACAATACTCTGATTTAAAAGAGTGCCCGTGGAGTTTCTTGCCCGTTCTTCTTCATAGGTACCTACTACGCTTTGGAATGGGCAACTAGCTTCATCTTTCTCACTGACCGACCCCTTGACAATTCAAACATAAACATAACATCACGCCTTGTTTCCCCGAAGGGTTGGGCAGAAGTGTCCCTGTAGCAGGTTCACCCAAATTTCGCCAGTTATGTTTTTAAGTCCCATGTAATAGGGGGTGAGCCTTTTGCCATCAACCGGGCACAAATCCAGACTCCAGGCTGCTACTGAGAAATTTCAGTTAGAAAAACGCAATAACACTTTGCCCGACCTGGGAATCGAACCCAGGACCTCATGCGCAGCAGTAGCGACCACTAGACCAACGAGGCAGTCAATTCAAAAATACCTGTAATTGGTTTATTTGAAATAAATGCTTTGAGTTTGACAGCTACCAGAAAACCTACCTAGAAAAGCTACCAGAAAAAAAGTTGAAAATCGAGAAGATAAGCACTCACCAGACATACAGGAAAAAAAGCGGCTAACTGTTTTCAAATTAGTAGATTACGTCACTCTTAATTTTATCCGTTCAACCAACCAAGCTTAGCAAGTTATTAAGTACTTAATCGTTTATTCACAAACATGTCTTCGTATTTTCTTCTTTTGTGACCGGACGAGGCAGTCTGCGTCTTTATCGCACAGTAATAAGGATAATTGGCTTTGACAAGCACACTAGCTGCGAAACGGCCGGTCGCAAGCTAAGCCACATTAATTTTATGAGCGTTCTTGTTCGTATGCCAGTTCAAGCGGTGGATTCTTGGCTTATGGTGGCATTCACTTAAATAAACAAGGCCTGGCTTTGTATCGTTTAGTGATGTTAGAAGGTGGATGTTGTTTGTTTAGACTTTGAGCTTTAGAGATGTTGCTAACTATTTGTAGTTTGTAATAAGTTGATTGGGGCTCTTTGTCAATGTTCAAAATGATGGTGACATACATCAGCTAGATAAACACTTACCTACCTCATCTATACAGCGATTAATCAGTAAAGCATTAGTAGAGAAATAGAATCGACACTCGTGGAGTTTTTATACCTCCTATCCTTTCATCCCTCTCGATTCTCCAAATTTAACTTCTACATTCCTAACGTTTTTATTTCTTCCTCCTTATAGGCACCTCACCTTCGCGTACCTACCAGCTCTAAACGCCTGGCTGCTCACATTACCTGAGGCTCTCTGCTGTGACTGGACCATGGGAACCGTAGCCCTGCTGAAGTGCTGGCGCGACCCTCGCAACTTGGCCACTTTGGCGCTGTTCGTCATCATCGTGGCTGCGACCATACACGCGCTGAGGACGCGGTCGTCTGCTCTCTCTATGGTAAGCTACAGAGCAGAAATGAGACTTTATTTTGTTTACATCACTGTGTTTTTTTGTATCAACCACTTGGGTACTTGTTAAAGTTAGCGTTGGCACAAAAAGGAATAGAAACACATTCATTTGTTTTACTTTTTACATTAGTGATGAGCTTACGTTTGTATGTTCATTTTTTCCAACCACTTGAACCACTTTGTATTGATTGGTAAAGTATTCACATCCGTTGTAAGCGTTAGCCAAAAAAAAATTGATTTAAAAGTTCAAATTTATTTTAAGTTATTGATTCACTATTACGTATCAAAAACTAACCGTTTTCTTTTCTATCTTCAGGGCCTAGCACTCCTCGTTTTACCATTTCTACCAGCATCAAACCTATTCTTCCCTGTCGGCTTTGTGGTCGCCGAGCGAGTGCTCTACATGCCTTCAATGGGCTGGTGCCTGCTAATGGCCCACGGTTGGCGACTCCTGGCCAAGAGGCGGGCCAAACTTGCCGCCAGTGCACTCATATTCCTCCTCCTAGCGTTCAGCGCCAAGACTTACATGAGGAATTGGGATTGGAAGACTGAATATTCAATATTTGCTTCGGGACTAAAGGTAAATTGGTTAAGGAAAGCTATTTCTTCATCGGCATTTTTTGAATTTAGAAAGTGTTGCTAAAATTAAAATATGTTTTTCAGGTAAATCGTAACAACGCCAAATTGTACAATAATGTAGGACATGCCTTAGAAGCGGACGGGAAGTACGCAGAAGCGTTAGAATTCTTCAACACAGCTGTTAATGTGCAACCAGATGACGTTGGAGCCCATATAAATGTGGGCAGAACTTACAACCACCTAGAAAGATACCAAGAAGCTGAAGACGCCTATGTCAGAGCGAAATCTCTTCTTCCAAAGGCTAAACCTGGTGAATCATACCAAGCAAGAATAGCGCCTAACCACTTAAATGTATTCTTGAATCTTGCGAATTTGATCTCTAAGAACGCCACCAGACTAGAAGAAGCAGACATGCTGTACAGACAAGCTATCAGCATGAGAGCTGATTATACTCAGGCCTACATAAATAGAGGAGATATTTTAATCAAATTAAATAGGACGAAGGAAGCTCAGGAGGTTTACGAAAGGGCTTTGCTGTATGACAGCGGGAACCCTGATATTTATTACAACGTAAGTACTTTGATGGTCAATTAATAATACCTAATCTACCATTTCCGTGATTTAATTAACTGACTATAATGAAAGATTTGTTTCTTTCTTTATTTTTGCTAAAAATTGTGCTTTACAGTTCTTTATAGTCTACATTAATAGCTAGGTTTACATTCTTTAATGAAATAAGACACAAAGGAAGTACATTGCTTATGAACTCCACACTGGGACGATCCTGTCTCATGGAGTCCTTGGGTGATATTGCCATATGAAAATGCGTATAACATAATTAATTGTTGTTACAATCCAGAAGTACATGATTTTTTTTATTATTATTTTATAGCAATCAAAACATTGTCTAGACTAAGGACAGTAATTTTTTTTAAATTAAAATAATAATATAGACGGATAGGAGAATATTTTGAGCGAAATGTGCACTATGTGTAAATGTGTGTGTCAGAGGGTGTGTGTGTATGTGTTGGTGTGTTACGAAATTACCTTTAAGAGAAATTCGGATTCACTGTAGGATTGGGCTAGCAGCCATTTGCGAACAATGTTTTTGACTAGGCTAGTTCTAGAATTACTGATTCTAACTTCACACATCTTTACCAGTTTGTTGTATTTGTGACTGAGCATGAAATCCTGCATGAGTTGTGCGGAGGTTGTACGCGTCCTTATCGAACTGTCGGACATTGAGAAAAGCGGCTTCCTTGTACAAGAGAGCTGTCGAGTTTCTGAAAGGTTTCTTGAGCATGACTTTCAAAACCGATCGTGGGCTCGTTCGCATTGGATCAAGGTGGTGCATCCAACTCCAGCAACTTCCAGATTGATTGTCATTTTTGTTTTATGTGGTATAAAATAAAGTCTTTAATAAATATATAAATAAGACCTTCGTCTTTTTCAATATTTTTGTCTCTAAGGTCTGATGAAGAACTGCCTATTTGATTTACAGCTAGGAGTGGTCCTACTAGAGCAAGGCAAGCCTTCCCAAGCACTGGCCTACTTAGACAAAGCGTTGGAACTAGAACCGGAACATGAACAAGCTCTCCTGAACTCCGCCATACTTCTGCAAGAACTCGGAGCTGCTGACCTGAGGCATCTGGCGAGGCAGCGTCTCCTCAAACTACTTGACAAAGATGGTAAGTTTGGTAAATCATGAACCATGATGACATAATTATTTTGAAAGGTCTTTCCACTTAGGAAATTTTAAAAAATGGGAACAATGATATGAATGAACAAGTTCTAGTAAATTGGAATAAGCTCTACCTAGTTGGAGCAACTTGTAGTCAACCTAATTCTTGAAATAGCAGAAACCCAAAAATACAATGCACTAGAGGCTGCAGAACTTTTCCTCCCTAAGTCACTTTCCGCATTGATGGTGATCAAGATCTTCGGCTGGCATTTTTCGTTGCCAAGTTTGAAGGTCATAATTCATTGAACCAGATTAATTGCCGCATAGCCGTCCATTTTTTTAAACTACGTATACTTCTCTCAAATAATTATGTCACTAAGGCTGCGGTCGATCTGACCGACCGCAACTGACGACGTATAGCTGTCCGTCACCGACGACAGTCAAATCCTATGTTCGTAAACACATGGGCGCAATCTCGTTCACACGCCGCCCGCGACGGACAGTTGCGACGGCGGCAAGGAACGTTTTAGCAACAGGCGGTGCGGCGTATCGGTCGTCCGTCGTGACACACCGTACGCTGTTGGTAGCGTCTGACGTTTTAAAGAGACTCTAGCCTAAGGACCTGCTAAATTATTACACTTAAAATTCCAGCAACAAACGAGCGAGTCCACTTCAACCTCGGCATGGTGTGCATGGACGAAGGTGACGCCGAATGCGCTGAGAGGTGGTTCAGGGCAGCGGTCCACCTCAAGCCTGACTTCCGATCTGCACTGTTCAACCTGGCGCTACTGCTAGCTGACAGGAGGAGGCCGTTGGAAGCCGCGCCGTTCTTGAAGCAGCTGGTCAGGCACCATCCGGACCATGTGAAGGCGTTGGTGCTTCTGGGTGACATCTACATCAACTCTGTTAAGGATTTGGATGCGGCTGAAAGTGTGAGTTTTAAGTTTTTTTTTTTTTTAACTTTTCTAGTTGGAAAATTGAAGAATACATCAAATTAAGTGTCCTAACATTACAACGTTTTCCAATAATATGTCTTTCTCTATATTCCAGTGTTACCGGCGTATTCTGGAGTTAGAAGCAGACAACGTGCAGGCGCTGCACAACCTGTGCGTGGTGGCGGTGGAGCGCGGCAAGCTGGCGGTGGCCGAGGAGTGCCTGACGCGGGCCGCCGCGCTGGCGCCGCACGAGCACTACATCCAGCGCCACCTCGCCGTCGTGCGAGCGAGACGGCAGGCCGCCGCCACCCCCGCCTCCAACAAGACACCCCCCAACCCCGCCTCCACCGCAACAGCCACCACAGAAGTGCGAGCGAGATGGAACTACATCCCTCAACAACCCCCCGACCCCCACGAGACCGACGACTCATAGCCTAACGTAGAATATGGAACATGAAATGGACGTGAAATACGGAACATGTAAATAACATTTTGCTTAGGAATATCTTCTTGAACACCAAACTAAACGAACGGCCAGTCGCGGTTTTATCTGCCTATCGATTTCTTTTATAATTTCTTCGAACAATCAGGGTATTACCTTCTATCTGACTCGGACATAATGTATTGTATTTCACCTTACTGTCGCTTGATTTAGATTATTTCACTTTGAAGATATTTAACATATGATACCTGCTATAGATTTTGTAACGGTACTGAGCGAAGTGTTTACGCCAAACGATATAATAAAATTATTGATCTCGTAGATAAAAAACTTGATTTGCATAACGGCGTTTCGTGATATTAGTTAAAGACATCATTAATTATAATTGTGTATGCCATATATAAATAGGTATTAGTAGAATATGTTTCAACGAGCTTTTGTCACTAGCCCGGTATACGGAATGTATGAACAATTACAATATGTGTGTATTTAAAAAATAAATGGAAATAGCAAATAGAATGTATAAAAACTGTTTCCAGTAAATTAATTATCTAAGTTTCTCTAGTCACAATGCTCGTTTCGATAAAAATCTCTTTGGTTATTAACTACTTGTTAGAATATGAAATACATTGCATTGTACATGAAATTAAAGTTGAATGACCCCGTGCTTCGATTAGGCGTGGGAGTAGCATTAGTGCGTCGCCCCGCATTGCTGCGAACCCATTTCTAATAAACCTATTAACTAGCTGAAAAAACATTTGTATAAAGGATCAGTCATTAACCTGTTGAAATTATCGCATACCTACTCACCGTCCAAGAAAGTCTTTGGAGAGTCACCAATGAATACTGTGGGAAATGATATAAGGCCATCAGCATCAACACTCATTTTGGGAAAAATATTCTAATTAAATTCAGTTTGCTCTCAGAATACATCTAAGTCTTTGATATATTTTGTGTTCGGGATTCGTACTTTTAATAAATCATCTCTTTGAAACACACTGCTGTTCTGTTTTCTAAGCTTAGGTGTTCTTATTAATTTGGGTCTTGATTTTTGTACTAACATGGTAGGAGATGACAATACCTATAACTTAATGACTACCTACTTACTAAAACGAGTGAGGTACCTACATTTAACTCTAGTTTTTCCTACCAATCATGTACACTGAGTGCCTAAGTATGTACCTATAGAACTATATAATTTTCTTAGAAAATAATTGTAAGATATAATTGTAATTCTTTGAGGATTACGTTTTTAAGTTCGAGAAATATTACAGCAGTGTGTATCATATGTAAGTCCCTGTCTTTTTTATGTAATAATCTAATTCGTTACCTAGCGGATATACCTAGGTACCTACAACCTTTCATAAAATAAATATTATTTTCTTATTAATTAAAGATATTACGTAAAAACCATGAAAGTGATCGACCGTTATTAGAATTAGATGTGAAAAAATGTAATGTTGTTAATGTTTTAAGATAAAAAGTAACTTTTGTAAAAACTGAATTTTTTACAATGTCTTGAAACATTTCTTGTGGGAACTCTGTTATGAGTTGATGAATTCGTAAGGACCCCGAATATTGTAACTATTTGTCGTCAAAACGTTTATTTTTATAAAATAAAATGTTTCAAATGAGTTTTGCTTTATTTTATTACCTACTTAATATTTTAGAATCATTCCCTAGCCTACCTATCTAATCTTCTCGCTAGACATAGGCACCTATCCCACAGCCCGCGCCGACGAGTATGCGACCAGCTATCAACGATGTAACAGACTTCTAAAAAGGAGGCGGTTCTATGTTCATAGCGTATGATTTTTCCCTCGATATTTTCGATTTTAGAAATTCTTTTTTCAAATAGTAGAGGAAGCTTGCGCGGTGATCCTTTATACATTGTATTCTTTGCTTGTGTAGTTTTTAAATAAGTATTATATGCCACAGCTGCACGTTATCGGAACTGATGGATGCTAGTGATGGCGCCAAACACGTAGCCGAATTCTGGGCAGAGTCCATTTAGATTGCCATCGACAACCTCAGACAGCCCTCGAAAACCATGGAAACGATACCTACGACGAAAATGTTGTATACATTCATAGCACCCATCTTAAACTTTGACCAATCTATTATAGTTTTATCTAAAATTGTAATAAAAATATAATTATTGTATTTTACATGTATTTTTACATGATGGTTTATAATTTAAATTAATATGACAAACATTATTATTTTCGTCATACTAATGACAATGCCAAAGAAAATATTGAATTTTAATTAAAAGATAGGTAAACGTCAGGACCGCGGGACCAAGTCGAGCTATGAATGTCGAATAGGATAAAGGTACCTACACTAGTTTACAAATCCCTTTTAAATACTGGGGTTTCGGATATAGTCCGAAAGGGTTACCGTGGCCCCTGGAAATATAGGCAACTGAAGGAACACGAGTTGGTGTAAGAGACGTCATCATTTTTTACTCCTCACCTACCCTACGTAGTGTGACTTCATTTTAATATTCTATTCCATTTTATTATGGCAACATGGCAAGCAAAGTAAATGTCGGCCATTTTGCCAATTTCTAAAAGGAGTTTTTTTTTTTTTAAATATTTATTTATTCGATTCAAGTAACCAATATATTGATTCAAATTGAATTAGAATATCAAGTAGAAAGCGTAAACCAAGTTCTAATCGTGTTTGCTACGTTTATGGACAGTCTATATTTTCATAAAACGTTAACGAACGACATTCAGGATTTTGGGATGAAAACATGATAGGGAGGGGATTACTGTTGTTCCATAATAAGAGAAACCGATCCAAAAAAACTATGAAACGATGGCGAAAATTATTTTTTGTGTAATAGCATTTTGAAACTGTTCCGCCAAACTGGCGTCTGGACGGCGGGACCACTCCCAGTTGACCGAAGTTCCAATAGCTGCAATGAGGATCCAGATAGCTCAAGAATTACTACCATTCAAAATGATCCAGCAGTCTTGACGTTCACAATAAAAGAGAGAGACGTATAATCGAATGAATGAAAGGAACCTAAAGCCGATGTTGCTAGGATAAAAAAATATTTGTTTTTATAACATGCTACATCGGTCTCTAATTGGTGTCAGTGTCAAAGTGCCTTTTCGAGGTAGCTCGATGTTGGCTTGGCGGCCATGTCAGGCATCAGGATGACGTCAGAATTGTAGACAAACGATAAATCATGAGGAAGAGCGTTACCTATCGCGCTTGTCATGTTAGCCCTGCATATAGTAGGTACCATCGGGGTAACGCATATCTGAGCAATTTGAAAACAAAATCCTGTGCATACGACCCTTTTTTTCGTTGGTAAGCGATACTATAGCGACCGAGCGCCGCAAGCGAGAATAAGCCTTACAGTGTACAGATGTGCTACAGATATGCGTTTCTTCGATAGTACATACTAAATCCATGGAGAAACTGTTAAGTCCGCGCCACCACTCAAGTCCTCCAGTGCGCTAGTGTTTATGCCATTGCATCAAATTGCATTAAAAATATGGAACTACATTTTTAAACACTAGCTCACTAGAGGATTTGAGTGGTGGCGAGGACTTGCTCAACAATTTCTCAGCCATGCTCAATCTCTGGCAACGTCAGGGTGTGTTAGTTCCAAAGTAGTTTTGAAAGGGTTAAATAAAATCAAAGATCAATGTTTGTGTAAAAGATTCACTATATTGTTTTGTACAGTGAGCATCATCAATTTCAAAACAATATCGCCCCTATTACACTAAGAACGGCTTAAAATATTTTCTCATTTTCCTTTTTCACTAGACTTTTAATACGACACGGTTCTAATTTCGTGGAAATTGCTTAAATAATTGCTTAATCGTGTAAGACATAATCAAAAAAACAAACATTTGAAAATAAAAACAGTCAAATGACATTTAACAATTACAATAAGCAAAGGTAGGATACTCTAGCATTTATTCTATATGCGGTAATGGAACTTAGATGTCCTACAACTTTAAGTACTATCACGGTTTGCAGTCCTTTTACATATGTACACATAATACATACTCTTTTTACGATGTAAAATGGTATCCGACTATCGGGCGACTAAACAAAGTTTATTTTAAAACATGAATTTACAATTCTTTACAGTTTACAATATTACTTATTACATGGTGTATGTCGTCAAATCAAAAATTTAAATGTCTTTATAGTATTTTAATTTAAACAAGGTCTTATTACTTAAACGAAATAATTATTAATAACATAAAATAATCTAAGGTCAATAAAGGAATATAATTTATTAACTATACATTTTCTCATCACGAATAACAAAATCTCACTCACTCTCGCATTTCGAACTTACAGCTAAATTTTCTAACTTGAAATACTATCCACTTAATTTTAATTTTCTTTCGATGGACTTTTTTAACCTATACTTTGTTCCGTACATATTTTAACTATTGCTGTTACGATGATTCAAATTATAAGGCCCCTTCCAACCCGACCTTAAAGAAGCTCACAGGTTGCTCCGTGAAACATCACTTCCCAAAATGGCGTCCGACATAGTTCCAACGAATCCACTTTATGATCGCACCTACAATTAGAATATTCGACAACAAAAACAATGTCGAAACAGAAAACTAAAGATAGTCTAACAACAACAAATTATACTTATAATTTCAAAGTTCTCACTCGACAAACCGTCAGCACTCGAAAACTTTCCAAAAATTAAACATACACAACTCCGCATGGATATAATAATAATAATAAAAAGGTAAATAAAGTCAAGCATTCGTCTTATCGAATATCTGTACAAATGACCAGTCGTTGTATAAAAATATCCGAGTATATAAAAATTGTAGGCAAAAAGTTAGGGGTCGACTGTAGCTACAAGGTTAACTTTAAAATGTGAGTGCACAAGGAACAGTTGGTAAACTCGACTTCGTAATTGCTTGCACGTCATACAACAGGGCTGCTCTATACTCTGATTTTTAATTTCCTAGACTGTTTCTGTGTCGCCACCAAATGACATTTGGTGGCGACATAAAAATAACCTAATAAATAACTACAGAGTGACTTTCACCAAGGGACCACTGCTGAATCATTCTCTGCAGGAGGACCTTTACTGTTGTCGTGTTATCTCTGTAATATTAATTATTTATCGTGTTATTTAAAAAAAAAAGGTTGACCGTAGCCGTCATTTTGGTCTAGCAAATTAAAAATCGGAGTTTAGATAGTTCCAACCTTAGTGAAGTATCAATATACTGGGAATCGTTGTCAAAAGTGAAGTAATTACGACATCGAGTGTACGTTCCCACTGTTGCCATGGCGTGCACTGGCCAGGATCACATCGGTGGTGGTGTGTGGGTTCACTTGTACTCCTCTTCAGCGTCGAAGTCGACGTCTTCGTCCACTTCGGCGACCACTGCTTGTTGCTGCTGCGTTAGCGCTAGAGGGCCCTTCTTGTATGCCGTCATTTCCTATAAATAAAATGTATGTTTTTATTGTAAACCACACCAAGATACCTTTGCAAATATTCGCAGCGATATCATTACTAAGTTGTAGCCTCTCCTTGCTGATGTATCGCTTTAATATTGGTCAATACGGCCGATATAACTTGGTACTTGAAATACTGGTATTCAACTGCATCCGGTTAGACTGGACCCCAACATAGTTGGGAAAAGGCTAGGCAGATTGATTTGACGGCCGATATAACTTGGCAGTTCAGAACTTCGCTCAGAAGCCTGCGCAATAATGCTGCGGCCGCATCTGCGTCTATCGTGACGAAGCAATGCGTGTCAAAGCTTGGTATGTTTTGCTCGCTAAAAAGTTATCGCGCTAATGCGGCGGTCACATTAGCGTTAGCGCGCTAAAGCCTTTTAGGTACCCGAGCGATGTATCGTATCACGGTGCGAAGCTTCGTTACGATAGACGTAGATGCGGCCGCAGCATAACATATCGCCGGGTTAAAGGCAAAACCAATTATTTAGTCCACAAAAGTCAACATAAAATTTTCCGTAAGCTCATTTGGAAAATTTACTATTAAAATTAAGTCCTTAATAATAAAATTATGTCAGTCGCAAATGTAAGAGCGTGTTCTATAATTTTCTAAGTTTGAAACAGTTACGTACTAAACGCAAAAATTAGCTTAAAATTTTATATTGACTTTTTTGGACTAAATAATTGGTTTTGCCTTTAACCCGGCGATATTTTAGAAACCATATGGTGACATGCTGAGAGTGTTAGTGAAAGAACATGCGCGATAGTTCGCAGAGCCTATGTTCAGATCTGCCAAGTTATACCGATACGGTCGGTATATTGTTATACTTCATAAAATCTTTGGATTTTTTTTTTTACAGTTTTTGCTTTATTACCTAAATTGTTAAAGTTAAACATAATCGAAAGTTTGGCTTGTGTGATTGTATGCTATACAATTATGGAACTAAACATAACATTCAAACTTATTTAAAACAATCATTGTTCTCGCCTGAATGTTCAGTTCTCCTCAAAAATTGCTACAAAGAAGGATCGTTAAAGAGCATTACAATTTCAGCACGATTGGCAAACTAATCAATCAATCTGCCTGGCCTTTTCCCCACTATGTTGGGGTCGGCTTCCAGTCTAACCGGATGCAGCTGAATACCAGTATTTTACATGGAGTGATTGCCTATTTGAAATCCACAACCCAGTAACTAGTTAATACGATACCCCTTGGTAAGACTGGTTGTCAGACTTTCGGGCTTCTGACGACCCGTAACGACTGTTAAAGATCCACGAATGATAGCCGGGGCCAACGGTTTAACGTGCTTTCCGAGGCACGGAGGAGAGATGGTCACCCATCTACTGACCAATCCCAGCAAGCGTAGCTTAACCCGATGGATCGACCCGTGCGGCTATTATTACTTAGCCACGAGCTCCTTTGGGTTTGGCAAACCGTATTTTTTTGCATCCAAGAAAAACTCACCTAATTTATTAAAAAACTCCCTTTAACAACAAAAAAAAGAAAACATAAATAACGTTAAATCCAATAAAGTTTTCAACGCTTCTCTTTATTAAAGAAATCTTGCATTCCGGACGAACATTTATTCATTCCGGCTCGCGGGCAAACCTATCATATAAAGGAATGATTCGCACCTGCCACCGAATCTGCTACTATAAGGAACCTTCCGCCGTTATATTAGACACATCTTGATATATTATAGGACAGGTGATGCTGACAAGGAATACGTTATTTAGTGTTAGAATACAGAAGAATATCTATACTATGTATAATAAAGATGAAGAGTTTGTTTGTTTTCATGTTTGAAAGCGCTAATCTAGTCAGATTTGAAAAAATATTTTTGCATTTAAAATCAAGCTTAGGAGACGAGCAAAGAGAAAAAATCAGAAAAACGCCAAGCGAAAACGAAGTAATAGCGATGGGATGTGATATCTACATGGTCTTCAAATGAAATGCTCTGGCCAAGATTATTTCCTGGTTTTTATATACACATTGACATTAATGAATTTTATATATACAATGACATGAATATTTACTTTTCAAGTATTATATTATTTTAATTATTGTGAATGTGAAGACTATGTGGGTCATTCCTTTTTCTTTTTGTTTTGTTTTTATTTTTTTCTCAGTTTTCTAATTATAGTCTGACAGTTTGAGTGATTTATACGGCCTACCCAAATGTCCTTTCTTTGGTATTGTTCGTCGAATCGTGGAGCTCCTTAAATTCTGAGTTGAGCTGCACGATAACTGATAAATGCGTGCACGGACTGGACAGGCCCTCTCAATCTGTGTGATGCTTTCTTCAAAAGACCACTTCAGACACCAATCTACATGGTCTTCACGTGATCTGACCAAGATTATGTCTGAACTTTAAAAGAGACTGTGACCTCTGAGTTTGTTTCGGCCTTTCTTCTCAGAGTATTCAGATAGGAAACGCCGACCTCATCTAGTTTTTAAAATGTGATTGACGTTTAAAAGTGTTTGTACAAACCTATTTACAGAAATAAAATCATTTATCATTTATCGATACGAGAGATTTAAGAAAACCATTTGTGATATATGGTTTTATTGCCTACAAAATCACAGCTGTGATGTGACCAAAGAGTACTACACAGATAATAATTCTACTTTCTTATGGCAACCATAAACAATGGCAATAGAAATCACACCACAGGATGTGACGCGGACAATTTCGCGGGCAGAAGCTAATTTTTAGATAAGTTTTAGAAAGATGCAGGGACATTTCGACACCTGCAAATTTTTCACGTAGGTTTTTATGAAAGGAAATATTATTAGGTGGAGCAGTAATACGAGGTGAGCGTTGAGGTTTCTTGAGCAGTATTTTCCCAACGACGAAACATTATAGTCAGCTTCCAGTCTACCCAGATGCAGCTGATTATTAGTATTTTATACTGAGCAAATTACAGTTTACTCGTAAAGACGAGTAAATTAATGTTTCCAAGGAAGAATTTGGTTCGATAAATGTTGCCGAATTAATTGACAGTGTCGAAATTGGTGTTTTAAATTTAAAAACTGGTCAATCCCTCGCAGTAACAGCTACCTATGAGTGCTCCCGTCTTCAGATCGCCAGAGATGAACACTGGGCTTACTCAGATGGTTGAGTAGTTTCGATCGCACGAAACCCAATTTATATATTTATCCCTATCACAAAAGACCACTTCACAGAAACCAAGCAGCTATGACGATATAAATCCCTGACAACAGAACAAAATCTAAAACAACCACTTACTCGATCATATCTCGCCTTGTCCTGCTCCGACAGACTCTCGTACTTCGACTTTGTCTCGGGTTCGGCGGCCGCCCAGCGCCTGCCCAGCTCCTTGGCGATGTCGCCCATAGTGTACTCCGGGTTGTTAGCCTTCACTTTTGAACGCTCGTCATTGCAGAACCAGAAGAACGCTGATCTGTAAATATAGCGATAATTTTAGTGGACTGGGTATATGGACTATTTAGAGAGAATTGATGGTTTGGTTTCGTACCGGTCATGTTCTAAGCTCTAGTTAATATAACTGACAAAACGACATATTCGTCACGCTTAAAGCAGAAAATTATGTTTTTTTTACAAAATTGCAAGATTGTCGAATTGTCAACTGTCGCCTGTCGGTTTTATTACATAGGCATGATATAAAAAAAATACCAAGGTGTTGTAATTGCAGCGTGGTATAGTAAAAATTAAGATTTCATGAACAGTTTCGCGTGAATACTGTAACTACCATTTGCAAGAAAAAGAAAACATTTTGGGGAAAGGAGACGTGTGAATAAGTCCTAAAAAAGTTTTTTTTTTATTTTTTTATTTGGTTATACTAACGTGTTTTCTGTGAGCTGGTTGATCAGTTTAACACAACAAACATAAAAGGCGAAAGCAGTGAGCAAGTTCGGGAGTTTAGGCTACTTATAGAGGATGTTAGGCACATCGACGCGAAAACTTTTACCATGGATTCAGTATATTCAGAATCATATACTGAATCCATGGTAAAAGTTTTGAGCTGAAGAAAGTTTTGGTAATAGAAACTTTAAGTATGACTGTGACATCGCGGGCAATCGTAAAAATGTGCAATAATCTTCTGCTGTCAATAAGTTAAAGTTAAAAAGAAGTTAAAGTTGTTAGTTAGTTAGTTGAAGTTTATCTTTTTTTAATACAAAAAAAAACCTAGAAATTGAAAGCTATGCAACAATAGGCACATTTGTTATAACAGATTATAGAAAAACTCTTGACCATAACTCACAGCGATCGCTTAGGCGCGTTGGGGTCCTTCATCTGCTGCCGCTTACGACCTCGCACCTTCATGTCCTTGGGAGGCACGTAGGTCTGCATCTCCAGGTCGAACCGCTTCTTGTCCTGCTCTGCCATCTCATGGAAACGTTGCTTCTCTTTCTCTGACATCGTCTGTAGGTGAAATTAGGAACTAAAAGTTACCAAATCATTTCGACTTACAACTTAATAGTATCAAGTTAATACAACTGACGTTCGAAAAGTGCTGATTCTCAGCCAAGTTTGAATAAATGACTTTTGAATTATGAATTTTTGTTTTTTACTTTAAATGAAATTTTGTCTCAAATATCTGTTTTCTAAAACAATGTTAAATGATAATTGCGATGAGGCTTGATTTCAATTCAATCTGACAGATTTGAAACTCATCTCGAATTCACGGCTAAGGTTTTTTGTTCTGGAGAACTATGGTTCCATGGAACCATGGAGAGATGCTTAGTCATGACTAAGCATCTCTCAAGAATTCAGCTGTAAAATAAAGTTTGACAGTTATTTCAAAAAATTCCTATAGATAGCGCCATTTTATAAGGTCAATAGAAGGGGACTGCATACACAAAAGCCACTTTAGTTTTAAATCAATCTTCAGTGCTTAGGTATGTCTGAACATAACAGATAACGTCACGCTTGTACCGATTCCCCGAAGGGTTGGGCAGAGGTGCACCTACAATACACCCACATTTCGCCAGTAGATCTAGGGTTGCCAACCGTACTCTAAAATAGAGTATTTTACTCTTTTTCTTGTATTTGTACTCTTTAATCTATAACACTAATAGAGTACGCTAAAATACTCTTTTTAAATAAACTGTGAATTCTTCATTGTTTATAGACAAATGTTTGGTTTACTTAAAAAAATAATTTGATTTTAGTAGCGAAAATTGGCTTATCTTCGCTTCAATATCTTTAAAAAGTAATATTGAATTTAATAATTTAGAAGTAATTATAGAAGGAAAACTCTATTTACAAAAACTAAACACACATGGACAGTTTAAATTAAGAATTTATATTTTTAAAAGAACTGCAGCGTGAATTCTTAAACAACACAGATTTTATACAAAAAATAAAGCAGTTTATTTGAAAAAATAATGCCCTGGCGAATTTGTTTAATTAAAAAAAAAAACGCTACATACTCTTAGTTCCTGCCACTTCTGCATTCACCGAGAATCTTTTCGGTCATGAATGTGAAGCAGCGAGAAGAGAGGAACAGGGCATGTTTAGAATTGATTTAAAAAAATGTGCTCCTAATATATTTGAATTTAGATTTAGGATGTTTGAAGACCAATTTTTTTTTAAATGATAAAAATTTGTTTTTGTTTTTATGTTATTTAAAAAAAAAAGAATAAATGGTAATTTTTTTTTATTAATCTGTACTCTTTATTCACCCTCTCTGAAATCAGAAATACTCTACTTCTTCTAGAAAGAGTTAGCAACCCTACCAGTAACATTGCAGATCTTTAGATAAAATCCTACATGTTGCGATTACCCATACAATGCGTTGTCTCATTTACATGTGTGAGTGATATCAGTTATTTATGCATATTTGGCACTCAATGTACTACTATTGTGCCAATTCTTCATGTCCAATGTGACTGATGATCAAAATTGAACAAATAAATGGAAAAATTAACAACTTACATATTTGGCATGATTTTTGCTACCAGTACGTTTTTTTTACTGGAAATGTAATTTTTTGTTAACAGTGGTTTACATTTCCAGTCATGGTTGTATTTTGGCACAATTAGCACACCCCTAATATTTTAACGAACTTTACTTATTCCCACTTCTAAGACTCAGTATCCTAATAGCGTAATGCTAATCCATTGCTTCTAAGTTGGAAAGAAAATCTGCTCAACTACTTAAATAACGGAATAAATGTTGTTGAACTGTCAAAATGAAACAAATTAGGCATAATTGTTTACGAGAATAAGTTACGCAATTAGGGTACAGGTCTCCTCTCTGATTATTTTGCATGAGTTGATATTTATCACAAGTCATAGCAAACTATATTTTGCAAGGATCATACCAATTTTATCCTTTTTTTTTTGGTGGTTGAGAATTTTTTTACAGTCACGGCTTTTGGATAAGTTAACTCTATCTGGCAAGATATTAATTTCATAGAAATTCGTTTCTTATTTTAATTTCAAGGAGATCATGTCTATCTGGCACCTGTATTATTACCTACCTAATTATGATTACCTAAAACAATCTTACTAAACATATTTAAAACGCAAAAAACTTACATTCCATCTCTCAGCGCACTTCTTGGAGAACGCAGCGAACACAACATTCTCATCAGGATGCTTCTTCTTGTGTTCCTCACGGCACGTCTGCACGAAGAACGCATAAGCTGTCATGCGTCCCCTCGGCTTATTGTACGCCCTTGCCCTAGGCATCTTCTGTTTGACAGTCGCTTGAGCCTGGGCTATTAACGCCTGCTGTTGAGCTTGGTGCTGCAATTCCTGGACATTAAAGTTTCATTCTATGGTTTTGAACTTATTCTAACTACAGAAAACAAATCAACTGGACTGAAGTAGGCATAGATCCAACCACTTTCCTGATGTAACTAAATAGTGCTCATAGAATGAACCAATACAAAAGTGTTGACAACAGTAGATAACATCATGCCAGTAATCCATGAAGGTTAAGAGGCATACCTACAGTACTTACATTTCCAGTTATGTTTAAGTCTGATGTATTAGGGGGGGAGCCTACTGCTAACTCTCAATTAACAACAAAAATCTACATTATGATCATGATAAGGTGTGGCCATACTTTCCCACCTATCTATGTTTGCTATGCATGGATCTGTAAATGCGTTCATAGGCTCATATTAATGAAGAATAAAATATATTCTCAATGGCTACCACAGAAAGGCAATTACAGCATTATTTTATCTCCTGAACAGGAATGTGTACTTCATAAATCACAAATGGAAAAAAACTGTTTTCAAGTATTACCTGTAATGTAGCAGATTGCCGTTGTAAGGCAGCTTGAATTTGTTGTTGTTGGACAGCTTGTAACTGTTCATGCAGAGTCTGTTGTTGTTGTTGCAGAGTTTGAGCAACTTGCTGTTGCAAAGCTGCTTGGGCTTGCACAATAGCTTGAGCTTGTGCTGGGCTCACTTGGAGAGTCTGTTGAAGACTCTGCTGCAGAGCTTGTTGCTGCTGCTGCTGTTGCTGTTGTTGTTGCTGCTGTTGTTGTTGTTGCTGTTGTTGCTGCTGTTGTTGCTGATGCTGCTGTTGATGTTGTTGCAACATTTGCTGCAAAGTCTCTTGCTGACTTTGCTGCTGTTGCTGCAAAGTCTGTTGCAGTGTACGATTATGTTGTTGTAGTGCTTGTTGCAAGTTTTGTTGCTGCAGCTGCTGTTGCAGCTGATTCTGCTGCTGTTGGATTGCCTGGTTTTGCTCCTGTTGCACCTGCTGCAGAGTCGGGTGGTTCTGTTGTATACTGTTAGCTTGCTGATTATTCTGTTCAGAATCAGGACTTGACTGACTTTGTGGCTGCAACAATAGAAAATATTTATTTACTTTTGAGTATTACACAACTACAGTTCTGGTCAAACTTAGGGTCAACCATCAAGTTTGACTAGAACTGTAGTTCAACTGTAGGTGCAACCTGTGGTATGCTCCATTTCGAGGCCCCAACACCTAACATAACTTGATTTGAAACTGCGCATGATACACCTCAGGTTCAAAGTGGCCGCTAACTTTTCATTTTGCATAGTTGGTTATATTACAGAGTTGATCTTTGTATATTAGTTTAAATTAATAACCAGAATCTTTGAACCAGTATTAATAGGTTAAAAGTTGTTACCATGACCGAAGAACCAGTGTGACCGAAGTTGGACTTCATTGCTGGAGCAGACTTAAGAAATTGGTCGCAGTAACCAAAACATAGGGGGGCCCAGACGATCTTTGCCCAGCAATGACATTATACTTATGTCAAAAACAAAACATAATAACTAAACACTTGTAGTGAACCTCGGGAATTGGCTTGTATAACTCCCAGAAAACATATCTTAGCGAAATGAATTAGTTTAAGATAAATTTAGCAGTGTGTAACTTCTTCACACATAGCAATTTCATACCACAATTTAATCTTTAATCTCATGGCTATATTTAAATTGTATGAGGTAGCATCATTCTTCCTAAAAAATGATGCAGATGATGTCAGAAATCTGCAGTAGTGACTTCAATGTGTCGCCGAACTCCGGGCACCCACCACAGTACCACTTTCCTAACGTTGATAATCTTTTTTTTTTTCACATTAAACTACGTAAAATATGTATACCGAGAATAATGTCACTATTTCAGTGCTGGAGTACAGGGACTTTCAAAAATCTTGAGAAAGCTTGCATCTACAAGTCTACTCTGGATTCTAGTAAACAAGAATTTGATCTAAGTAGTCTTCTGTAAAATTGTAAAATAAATTCAAGACGACAATTATTGACACTAGCATGACACCTTGACCTTGACAAACTGACAGTGAGTGAGTGACACTGACACTGAAACCATTTTCATATTAGTACATAGTAGTGCTGTATTTTCATATACGATCAAATTGTTAATCCAATAAATTCAACAGCTAGATTTGAGTAGGGTGCTATACATTTTATTCCTATTTTTAAATACCATTACATACACGACTTGCATATTAGTTACAATGTTCAGTTGTACATCCATGCAAGATCTTCATCATCCATCTTGCATCATATAATAAATGGAGGAATAATAAATATACCTATTGATTGTTCCGAACCGAAAAAACAACAACCAGTGGTTGTTAACGTTCGTAACTTGACGAATCAGTAAAACCAAAATAAAATCTAACTTGTTTTTGGAATTTTATTGTAACCTTATCATGAAGCCGATGGTACCCGAAGGGGTAGGCAGAGGTCGTGCTCATTTCACCTGATATATTAAAGTTGATAGGGCCAGATTTATAATTCTTAAAACAAACAACATAAGTACTCTCCCGATTTGTTGAAGAGAATCAATTTTATTTAAAATATTCTTAGGAACATCCCTAGTAACCAGTTTATAATGAATTCCATTTTCAAAAAAGGAAAAGAGAGAACGAATGCTGTTGAAAGAAAAGATTGAATGAATTGTATTTTCAAGTTGCAGTGATCACATATTATCTGGCATTTTCAAGAATAAACAGAGTGAAAGTGGAAAAAAGTAGTCTTTTTCAGATTTGCGACTGATACAATTATGTATAAGTTTATTTAGATGACCGAAAGGTAAGTAAAGAATTTGAAGTAGAATAAAACCATTTTTGACCTTAAAATATAGTTAAGCCTTAAAACTTAAAGCTTTAAGGTTTCTCCTAAATCTGTATAAATTATTCCTTTGGGTAATTAATTAAATTTTAGTATAAAATCTGTTTATTTTAATATGAGTAGGTTCCTCTTTGTTAGAAAGATTTGTGTATGTGTGTGTGTATTATAGTTTTTTATTGGTTGATTTTGCTTTCTCCAATAAACTAAATTGGTAAATACAATTAGGTGTCCGCTGTAAATAGGTGAATCATACAAATAAACGTGCATATACAACTACAAAAAGTATTACTTATTTATGTTTTAATTTATGTAATGGGGAGTAAACTTGATTATACCTACCCAAATTAAAAAACATACTCAATATGTTTTCTCTTATAAAACGTGCCTATTTAAAAAGTTAGGCACTTGTGGAGAAAACACAAAAAAATTAACTAGATTTGACCCTCAGATGTAGCTACAGATCGTAAAATACTCTTTTGCTTTGTTATATTTTTCATTTTGCCAATAAAACCTTTTCGTACCGTAGGAGAAGATGTTTGTTGCGATTCTACCGATCCAGATGCATACCACCATGGTTGTTGAGGAGATTCTTCTCTAGCGTTTGAATTTGACATTATGCGGTAATCATAACTCGGAGTTGAGGTATCACCGCCGTTGTTCGAAAATCCACCGGTCATTTTGTAGGTATACAATTGATGAGTTGAGGCGGCAGTGCTTCTTGCAATTTCCTCATGTAATTGTTGTTGATGCTGTAGTTCACCTGCGCCACCCGGCCACCACGAGGCATCGTCGCGCGCACCCCAAGCGTCCCCCGTCGCGCCCCGATCCCCCATGTTACAATCGTAGCTTGCGGTCAACCAGTTATTTTATGCCTCTTTGGTCACGTTAAAATGTTTCCTGCGTTCCAATAGCTGTTGAAATCATGTCCTTTCTCTAATATTGCAAATACTGGAGCGTTAAGCTTTAAGTATTGATAGAAATATATTTTCACTAAAACACTGTCACTTTTCATGCAAATCGGTTTTTATCACAAAGACTCAATATGATTATGTATGCCACATTATTTTTTAATCAAATTTATTCTATGGAAATCGAAAACGCACAAGGTCTCGCGTGTTGTTTAGTGAAAAAGCTACCGGCTGTAAGTTCCACTCCACACGCGTACGTTTTGTCTTCGTTTGTACTTAAGTCAATAAAGTTGGCAACGTCGCAGAGTCAGACGCCAAACAAGTGCACACGAGCGCCCTCAACGCGCAGCGGCCATTTTAGAAACGTTCGAACATATACGAAAAGAGACGAGTGTGCACGAACTGGCAACAAGCTCGTCCAGTAACCGGTCAATAAGACGATTAGCGCAGCCTCGGTTATCCATGTTCATACTGAAATTCTTTTGTTTATAATTTAAGTTAATTTTCATAGGTAACTTTAATAAGAACATTTCACATCTTAATATATTAAGAATGTATTTCATAGAACTGTCGTACATACGTAATACGAAATTTTATTTTAATATTAGGAATTGTATTTAAGTACCTTTAAACTGTGTACAGAATTCATTATTTTCTTGAAAGTATAGTTTTGTGGGAACTAGTAGTATATTGAAGGTATTACGTTATAATTAATTATATCACACAATTTATAGATCATAAATACTTGTAAGCTTGTTTTCAAGGCCGCGGTTGTTAGAGTAAAAAATCTGCCATTTTTTATGGAAACTGGCATAACTATGCAGAACCGGTAGGTATTTTGTGATTTAACAACTTGTGACCAGTCACCTGGAAGAAATTTAAGGGAAAAATGTAATCACTTTCAAAGTATCTAGGTAGTTGATCGATTAATCTGTACCATTAATGATATAATTATAAAATAGGAAATAGTGTTCGGTTAATGTTGTGTTAGGTAGGTACATAATATGTTCTATGTTTAATGCTGTTTAAAATATGAGTATTTATGAAAATACAATGTACAATATGTTAAAAACACCAAAAGTTGCAACATGCTTTTAACATAGACACTAATTTCTTTCTATTGGTTCTGTACCTAATATTTAATTTAATCATTTTCTGCTGACGTTGATGTAGTGGCGACTAGGCGACTTAGAGTATTTGGTGTGGTGGTACCTACTCTTGAATTAATTATCTTCTTTTTCTTGGTACACACTACTATAGCAGTTAGCTGCACATAGTCTCTGGGTGAGCTTATGCCAGATATGGCCATCGAAAAACGTTTTATCAGTAGTGGTTATTGAATTGGGGAATGATATACAAGGTCAGTTCAGCTGAGGAGGAGATTTCGAATTATTGATTTAATTACTTCAAGTAATTAAGTTTTAGACCAAAAAAAGTGTCACTTAGATTGATAGCATACTGATTGTAAATTCTTAAATAAAATATTTGAGGTTTAGCAAAGGTCTATGATGTGCGCTTAGTTTTTAATTAAGTTAGTAATATAGTATAAATACTATCGTTTTGTACAGACTAGCAGCCTACACGGTTCGTAAAGACAAAAGTGAATAAATAATTTTATAATGTTAATCAGTTTGAAAATAATTTAGTCTGTGTGTCGACTGTCAGTAGCTGAACAACTCATATTAACGAAACGTGCTTACTGTAGGATATAGGAATCTGAAATTTAATTTTTCATTTTTATTAGGTATATCAAAACTCGTTCTATTCCCTAACTCATCATGCTCTTGCCCTTATCTCAATCTTCTTGGGGTCGGCGCAACATGCTTCTTCTTCCATACTTCTCTGTTAGTCGTCATCTCAGTAGTCACCCTCTATCTAACTAAATCATCTTTCACACTGTCCATCTATCGTTCTTAGGTCTTCTCATATTTTTATAGCCATGTGGATGGATAAGAATATGAGAAGGAATGAGGAAAGCTCCGAGTATGAATGTGGATTCATACTCGGAACTTTCCTCATTCCTTCGCATCAAATGCCTATACCATGACAACCGATTTCCACACAACTTTTCATTCACAACTTTCAGACATCCTGTAATATACTAATATCTTATTCTATCAATTCGTGTATCACCATACTTTCCTCTTAGTATTCTCATATCAGCTGCATGCATTTGTCTTTCATTCAACTTTTTTCTGGCCCAATATTCTGATCCATTACTTATCCTATCTCCATGGCTGGTCTTAATTATTGTCCTAAAATGTCTACGTTTACGCTTGAGTACCTCGTTCCAAGCAGTAAACAATGTCACTGTGCTGCTTCTTTTACACCTACTCTGCATCACTGCATAGCACCACCATGCTTTACCATTATTGGGCAGCGCATCTGGAATTTTCACTCTCATCCGCTTCGCGACGCGTGACGCGGCGCGGCTATCGTCTAAACATTTCGAGGAGGAGAACTATGCATCATTTCCTTGTAACTAAGTGGCCTATATGTTGCATGTAACTTTTACAAGTAGCATGACTTTGCTCATGGGACTTTACCCACAAACTTGAATCAACAGATCAGAGTAACTTAATGGTTTGCTGGGTAGAAACTCGGCTTTGTATTAAAATTATATTATGGTGCTGACAGTTGCTAGTGGTCTAAGGAGCACAGAATGAGGTTTCCATCGAAGCATAGGCCACTCATGTAATTCGATAAGAGCGACTAAGCACGAAGCGTTTCCTCTCGTTCCCTGCAATCCCTGCTAAACATAACAGTTCATAATAGACCAAAGTTCAGCAGTTGGCTTCATTTTGTCTGTAGTGTAACTTACCAACTAACCAATCTGCCTAGCCTTTTACCAGCTATGTTGGGGTCGGCTTCCAGTCTAACCGGATGCAGCTGAATACCAGTATATTAGTATTGTAACTTACCAATACTTAATAATAATAAATAGTACTCCAGACCGAATTTCGCCCATGGCGGCCAATTTCAACGGCGACTGCCCATTTACGCGGGAGATATTATAGTGCACAAGTACACACTTGTGCACTGCGCAGACACAGGTGCACTCACTCTCATAGTCCGATGGGACGGCAATCCTAAACGACCAGAAAGAGATCAGGCATGAGACCAACAGCTTAACAGTCGGTATAAAGAACATGGCGAGATGAAGAGAGAAGACGATCAAAGCTGACCTCACCGTCATGTGGGACTAATGCTGAGAAGAGAGAGAGTAATTTAACTTACCGATAAGATGCATTTCAGTAGGGCTTATTTCCATCTATTCCGAAGTTATTCATCGAGTGAAAATTGGTAGAAAGAGATAGAAAGAAAGGTAGAAACATAAGCAGCTTTCCATAACGCATGCTTTCCACGAGGAAAATAACATGCCCCTGCCACACACTCGTCGAGCGGCATGAAAAGTAGGCAGAGACGTAGTGTAGCAACGTAACTCGTCATGCCACAAGTCATGCTCCTCGTCATGCCCACTGCTCCCTCTTTTGTCGGTTTTTGGGCGCGAGTCAAAGGACGTAGTGCGAAACGTCGCGATTAATTGCGCGAGTAGAGCAGTGTGTGGGCAGAGTACAAAATCGCGGCAGCTTGAGGAGCAGAGCGGTGAGCAGCGCGAAGAGCATAGTATGGCAGGGCAACAGAGGTGTACAACAGCTGTGGTCTGTGGTACACTCACCCACATTTCGACGCTGACTGAATTCAGTCTCATGACAAAAAGGAGCCGAACATGCTGCCATTTACCGTGAGCAAACTCTTGTCTGCTTACTAATAATTTCCCAATAGAAATAGCATAACCGCATAACCTAACCAGATAGAATTTATAGTTTGTGGAGCGTAAGACGCGAACTGTGCAAGGCGTAGGTAAAGGACTGGAGGGAAAGTTGCTGTTATAAGAATGACACAGATGATTTGTTGGCAATCTGACACATTTCAATTTTATATGAAAATGTGGTTTCAAAAGTGTTTTGGCAACGATTACTTACATTTATTATGTAAGTACGCGTAGATATCATAAGAATGATTTTGTGTATACGCACGAATACGCGTAGGTAACTTCATTTTAGACTGCGTCATTGCGTCTTTCCCATCAAGGGTCATTAGTCTTTAAAAGTTATAATGCCCCCACCCTTTTCCAAAAATGCCTGGTTTTACGCCGATTACGTGCCGCAGCTGTTGCATAACATAACAAATAAATTCAAACATACCTAATTCTATTCCATACCACTGTAGCATTTTACATGGATGAAAGTGTAGGCAAAATTATAATGCCTACCTCGTTAGTTATATTGTTTTAAACACATCGCAAAGAATCTAATGATTTACAAAGTAGTTACAAGAAAAATATAAGTACTATACTACTACTTAATATACTACCAGAAAAAAAATAAGGTACCTAATGTAACAAGAGTTTATTATTTATGTACCGTACGTATACTTTGATAATTTTGTATCTTTATACCTTATCCTAGCTCATTCTTAAAAATAAATTACCAAATTTCCACTAACAATACTTCAAATAATGGTCTTCAATCTATGTTCCTAGTTAGAATCTAGTACAGCTACATAATACAAAAAAAAAACCAGTAAATACCTACTAAAATATCTAGAGGATTAGATAATTAACTATTTTGGATAAAAACTCGGAATCTTGAAGTTTGAACGAATTTTAAACTTCATAGATACCTATAAATAAACTCGTAAAAACCGAACTACAATTATACGATCAAAGACATTTGGTCAAATAATATACAAATATTTCCATTGATAGCTATATCATATAAACATTGATAACTACCTATTACTTACCTACTATGACATTGTTATGTATACATAAATGGTTGTACATATAGTATCTGTCACCTTACTTCGGCACTCGGCAGCCATTTGCTTACAAAATTAGAATGTAAAACTATAAATATCGTTTCGAGCTGAACACTGAGACTATTTAAACCACAGAAATAATTTACGTAGCACAATTTTTTCGTTTATTATCAAATTAAATGGTTATAATAGGAAATAATGAAACTCACCGAGTATTGTGTTTATTATAAACGAGCACACGATTTCAGCGCTTATTACGTAGGGAACTTTGCTGCGTTCGTCGTAATGAATACATGAACAGACGATGTCAGTGACAAAACATTACGATTGGCTTAAATTAAATGCCCCGCCATTTTTCAGCCAATAACTGAGCTAGCCTTAGCTTTATTTTTTGTTTATACTACAATACATAGATACGTTGTCATATTGTATTCATGCACACATTCACCAAAGAACTGTTTTCGTTTCGCGGTTCTAATCGTGTTACGCTAAAGTAGGTGCTATTCACCATTTCAATAATGCCCTATTTTATAGGTGCACCGTAACTTGAGGCGATTGAATGAGTGAGTGAATGAAATGACAAACTAGTAATAATAAATTTGTAATGGCGATGCCATCGGTCGGTGCGGAATACGACGAGTACGAGTCAAGTCATTTTTATTCAGCGGCTGCAATTGAGTTATCTAAAAGCACCGTGGACACAATAAATTCGTGTTAATTATAGTTCTGATTTTAGCAGTAATCTAATAAAAGCGTCGAATACTTGGGCAAATAAAACGATTGAACAGTTGCGAAGTAGCAATGGACAATTTGTTGCATATGTGCAGTGAATAAAGAATTACTATCTTCGTAGAGTGATCGGTGTGCAATAGACAAACGGCCGGGTATTTGTTGTGATGATTTTAATTGATTTATTTAACACAAATGTTCTGTGTTGTTATAAATCATAACCTCAATTGTGTGTCATTGTGAATACGTCGAACTGTTTTCCATCGCCTGGTGCGAGGTGTAATAGAAGAGTACATTTTATTCGTTATATATGATTCAACGGGAGTATCAAATGAACAACGGGTTTAGTACAGGAGAAGAAGATTCTAGAGGTAATTCTGACCAAATATGTTGCCTTATGGATGACGGCGAGAGCTGCAGGCGACCCGCAGGCAACGCCTCGTACAGCAAGCGTATACAAAAGACTGTCGCCCAGAGAAGGCTGAAACTTAACATTGACCCTCAAGTATGTCACACACATTTTTATTTATTTTTAACTTTCATCAATAACAATATTGAGTGGCTTGAACACAATTGCAATTATTATGTTGGCTAACTGAATTCCATATGTTATTTTCAGGCCAGGCATACTTACATTTGTGATTATCATAAAACAATGATACAGTGTGCAAGGACGAAGCAGAGGAGGCCCAAGGACTCGGAGGATGACAGCAATGAGGCAGAGATGGATTCACCTGAAGTAGACTGGTTCCAATTACAAGTGAACACATTAAGGAGATATAAAAGACATTATAAGGTGCCAACAAGGCCAGGATTGAACAAAGCTCAACTAGCTGATGTAAGTATTGCATTACTAATATATTCCCCTATTTAGTATTCAGTGTTTATAAACAATTCCTAGGAAAACCTTGTTTATCCTCTTTATGTATAACAATGAATAAAAGTATGTTTGATTTTTTCCAGGCTATCCAAAAACATTTCAAATCATTACCTGTGAATGAAAAGGAAATAATGACTTATTTTATTTATATGGTGAAGACTAATGGTAACAAGTTAGACCAGAAAAATGGGATGAACTCTGACTCAGTGTAGAATAATATATATGACTGTAATTTATAGCTGAAGTGTAGTTTTAACATAGTGTAGTTTTGATTTTATTTTCTTCTTAAATTTTCAATCTGCATTCTACAATAAAAGCATAGAAATATAGATTGAGAATCAGTTGCAAAGATATTTGAAGTATATTACTTCATGCCAAATTGTAAACTTGCTAAATTCTATAATGATTCTGAATGAGTGAATGTTTAAAAATGTATTATTTTATTATTCCACACCACTTGCATCCACATGGACTACTCTATTTATTATCTTGTTATGTTAGTGTAGTTAGATAATATTTTTCTGTATTATACTTAAATCCTTTCAGTGTCAAATGTTATGATTGTTTATTGACGAGGGACATGCAATGGCTAATATAATACTGTTAAGAGAGATTATAATAACAGGAAGTTTTAAAATGTAAATTTATTACATTTTATTTAAAAAGTACATGTGTATTATTTCAGTCTTCCTCCGAATCTGATGAAATTTCTATCCATTGTGAAGCTCCTTGCTTTGTTTGTATTTCTGCAGTTTGGGGTTTGGATGCCACGACTGTGAACAATTTATTTAACCATCACATAAAATTAACCAACCTAAGTATAGCTTGTCCACTCTGAAATGACGCGTCCCATTATCGCATTTTACACACACTGTAATGCGGTAGTGGGGCGCGCCATTTCAGAGTGGACAACCTAATAAGAATATAATGCGTGATATGATACGTCCGTAAGTGCATGTCGAACCACACACAAGGAAGGGTTTCCGTAGTTGGGATGAATTTATCCCAAGAACAAACTTAACATTGTAGTTGAAAAATGTTCTCTTATACATTCCAACTGCAAATGTAAATTTGTTCGCATAATCTTGTAATCCATGAGTAAAGAACCATTCCCTGCATTTTTTTTTTTTTTTCAAAATTTTTAGCTCGGTCGTTTCGGAGATAAGGGGGCAGTATGGTCAATTTTCATCTATTTTCTTAAATATCTTTAAAAGTATTTATTTTATAATTATTTGAAAAAAAAAATTGAGATCCTTATAAGCCCTTTCATTTGATATATCACACGGTAAGTACAGTTTACACAACTTTCTTTTTTTTAATTTTCCTAATTGCCCCCGAAAAGTGACCCCCATATTCAAAATTCAATTGTTTACGTTAAATGTCCGTGTTTAGGTCACAAAAATTCATGTGTGTACCAAATTTCAACTAAATCGGCCTAGAAGATTCAAAGCAAATTGGCTGTGACAGACAGCTAGCCAGACACACGACTCACGAGTTATCCTATAAGGGTTCCGTTTTTTCATTCGGACGTACGGAACCCAAAAATGAACAAGTCCAAACATGCTTGAGTGAATATGAATTTATACTGACCATCATATTTGCTAGGCTCAGGATCAGAATCCGCATCCATTATGTCTTCGTCTACCTCATCATCAATATTATAATGTTTGAGTTTGATCTTCAAATCCTTTTTACTCAAACACTGCAGGTGATCTTGTGTTATTACATCTGAGAAGTTTATCTTTACTCTTTTTTGTCTGAAAATAAGAATTTAATTTATATTAACAGTTACATTGAAACCAACTTATTCTTCTAAGAATCTCTCAGTAACAGCCTGGAGTCTGGCTTTGTGCTTAACCAGACACTGGCAGTAGGAACAGCACCTTTTATATGGGGCTTCAAGATAACTGATGAAATGTGTAGGTAGGTACTTACTATACAGCTGGCCTATCCCTTCAGGGTTTATCGGCGCGATGCTATGTAATCTAGGTAAAATTGAAACTGTTGACTAGAGCTAGTGACTAACAGAAATTGTGATTTTGTCTAATTCTAAAGAACTTGAAACAAAATGTCATTGACTTCACAGTCATCTTTTATTCAACAATGTACAGGTCGTGCCATTAAAGATGAGACTTGACCGCGCCTCCCGTCGCTCTTTCCCCCGCCCCGATGACGCCCCAGCGGGGACCTCATACCGCTAAAGAGACCCATAAATCGTCTACTGCGCAAGTCAAACCACGTGGTGCGTCAAGTCTCATCTTTAATGGCACGACTTGTATCTTGTAGCCATTTTTAATGTGGTATACCAATACCTATAGTTAATGATAAGAATTATGTTTGCAACTCATTTTGTGGTTTAGGTTTATGTTTATTTATTTCTAAAGATAACATTTAGTTGGAGGATCCATATTATTAGGTGTTGTGTAGAGTTGTACTGTTTGTAACACTTCAGACCTACCTACTATATAGGTACTCATCAATCATGACAATCATGATGATTCCTTCAGCTGAAAACCCAAACTATTACTGACACTTTCAATGTTATTCTGAAGTCTTGATAACAGATAAATCAATCATGCATCTGCATGGAGCCCCCCTAAATCAATCTATGAATCCACCTGGCAAGATTATTTCTGTTAGGAAGTCTTATTGGCAGGCCAAAGTATTAAACTGTTAATTCCATGTAACAATATATCATTGAAGAGCCTATTCACTAGTTTCTTATTACTATTTTTCATGCTATTATCATCTACATCAGGCAAAAGCCTAGATGCTATCATTTCTTTCGGGATGTATACTTTGCCAAACTTCTTGGCAGTATATGGTTAGGTATAAATGAGACCAAAGATGTAGTATAGTCTGGTTATAATTATCCAAAGGTGCATCTTATATACTAACGACTACGTGCTGATCACAGATAGTAGAAACATTTAATAGATATTGAACGTGCGATAAAGAACATAAGATTGCGATGTAGATTGTAGATACAGCACAAAGATATTGTACTGTAACAGTACACCCCCCTTTAAAAGAAAAAAAAAAAAAAAGTAAATATTATGGTAATAGTGTTTACAATATAAATTTGATCTAGACCTTACTAGTTATTTGCTGATGTATATAAATAATAATGCTATTGTACGCGGTGGAATTTGATGACGCCTGTTGTGGTGCGTTTTGCTGACGTCTGTAATTTTGACTTAGCTGTTGCACGAGTGTTTATTATTTTCTTCCGTTAAACTCTTCATTCTTCTGTCCAGTGTTTTCATTATGCCATAAATTAGGATCGCACCGATTGTTAAAATAATCTGTCCCATCGCAACATTCTTGTCCACCGTAAGTCCTCCTGGATCAGGTTACGGAGTTTGTCCGCTTCGTTTTGATTGAGGCAACTGTCCGTATTGTATGTTATCTGGTCCTTAGAACTTTGATTTCCCATTTTAGATGACTTGTTGTTACGAGTAGTTGTGAATTAATGGTATATGTTAAGATCTATGCTAATATATATACGAATAACTTGCTTCTATCAGCGATTTTTATAGACGTACCACTGGCTTTACCTTACGTCCCGATCGTGTAGCGTACGTGTGTGAATGTCTGTCGCAATCCTTTGAATCTGGCACGTAGTTTGATTCGTCATTGATCATGAAAGCTGGTTTCAATCTATCAATTGATATCACTGTCTCCTTATCCCTAATTCTAATGCAAAATGTTTTATCTGTTCTACTAATTACTGGGTAGGGTCCTTCATACGGCGGCGTCAGGGCTTTCTTCATTCTATCACACCGAACAAATACGTGTGAGCATTCTTTGAGTTCGGGATGCACAAATATAGCTTGGTTATGGTTTTTTCTTTTCGGAATTGACGTCATTTGTGTGATGCCCTTTTGAATTTGTTTTACAAATTCTTCGTACGTTGATAACTGTGCTGCTGATGACTCAAAAAACCCTCCAGGGAGTCGTATTGGCGTTCCATATGTCATCTCTGCTGAACTATAACCTGTGTCTTCTCGCAAGCTACTCCGCAACCCGAGTAAAACTGTTGGGATTTCTTTTAACCAATTTTCGTTGGATTCTCTTGTCATTAACGCTACCTTTAAAGTTCTATGAAATCTCTCTATCATTCCATTGGATTGCGGATGATAAGGTGTTGTCCTAATTTTATGTATTCCCAAAAATCGAGAGAGTGACTCAAATATTCTTGATTCAAACTGTCGGCCTTGATCCGTAGTAATGCGCAATGGACAACCAAAACGAGTAATCCATCCTTCGAAAAGCGTCTTGGCTACTGTTTCTGCAGTTATATCTTCTACCGGAAATATTTCGGGCCATGACGTACAACGATCTATGATTGTGATTAAATATCTCTTCCCTTGTGAAATCGGAAGTGGCCCGACGATGTCAATATGTAAATGCTCAAAACGTTGCGCTGTCATAAAAGCACCAGGAGGTGATATCGTATGTCGTTGTATTTTTGATTTCTGGCAGGCTAAACATGATCTACACCAATTATTGATATCTTTGTTCATATACGGCCATAAATACCTTTGGGTTATCATTTTTCTCGTAGTTCTTTTTCCTGGATGGCTCATACCATGAATGGTATCGAAAATTTGCTTGCGAAAATGCTTTGGTAAGTAGGGGCGGCTTTTCCCAGTAGACGTGTCGCAGGTGATGTTTATTGTGGAACCCGGAAGCGTAATGTTTTTGAATTTTAATCTTTTATTGTCACGTAATTTACTAAGTTCATTATCTGTTGATTGACATTTTTCCAATTCAGCGTAATCGATAGGTGATGGCACGTATATTTCCTCTATTCGAGATAAGGCATCGGCGGTAATATTGTCACGTCCGCTTATGTGTTGGATGTTGGTACTGTACTGTGAAATGAAATCTAACTGCCGGACCCGTCGCGGTGTATCGTTTGATGATGGTTTTTGGGAGAATGCGTATGTCAAAGGTCGGTGATCCGTAAATATTGTAAATTCTCTTCCCTCGATTAATCTGTGAAAATGTTTGACGGCCATGTAAATTCCCAACAGCTCTCTGTCAAACGTAGAATATTTTTGTTGAGTTTCGCTCAATTTTTGTGAAAAAAAACCTAATGGTTCCCAATTGCGTCCGGATTTTTGTTGTAAAACTCCACCAACGCAAGTAGCACTAGCGTCGGTCATGAGCGCTAGTGATGCGTTGCGGGAAGGATGCGCTGTTAATACCGCGTTTTTCAAGCTTTCCTTGCATTTTTCGTAAGCTTGGTCTGCTTCCGTTGTCCAAGGAACAGGTGAATTATCGTTCTTTTTTGAACCATGTAGAAACTCGTTTAAAACTCTTTGATTTTCCGCTGCGCGTGGAATATTACTTCTGTAGAAATTGACCATGCCCAAAAATCTTCTTAATTCTTGAATCGTTTTCGGTTTGGGAAATTCCATGATTGCCTTGTAATTTTCCTCGGTAGGTTGTATTCCTTGGCTCGTTATATGATAACCTAAGAAATCTATTTCCCTTCTGTGAAATTCGCATTTTTCGAGATTAATGGTTATTCCATTCTCGTGTAAACGTTTGAAAACCGTTTCTAAATGCTGATAATGCAAATCTTCGCTATCCGATGCGATGAGACAGTCGTCTACATATATAAATACGAAATTTAAATCTCTAAATAAGGAATCCATGAATCGTTGAAATGTTTGTGCCGCATTGCGTAATCCGAAAGGCATTCTTAAGTACTCAAAAAGTCCGAAAGGTGTGATGATGGCTGTTTTCTCTATATCCTTAACAGGAATACAGTGGTATGCTTTGCGTATATCTATCTTGCTTAGTATCTTCTTATTTTCTAATATGTATGTAAAGTCAGTTAATCTTGGTAGTGGGTATTTGTCCGGAACTGTCGTGCTATTGAGCATTCGATAGTCTCCGCACGGTCTCCATTCGCCATTTTTCTTTTTTACCATATGCAATGGGCTTGCCCATGGGCTATCTGACGGTCGGCAAATTCCGAGTTCTATCATACTTTGAAATTCCTTTTTGGCTATGTCGTATTTTCCTGGAGGTAATGGTCTTGCCCGAGCTGCGACGGGTGGTCCTATAGTGATAATGTGGTGTTCAATCTTATGCTTGGGCGCATTGCGTAGAGAGGACTCTTTCGTGATGTCTTCGTACTTGTTTAAAAGTTGCGTAATACGTGGATTCGTTCCCACTGCGATAGTACGAATTGCTTGTTGTGCCGCTTTTTCTGAAGTTACATGCGTTGTCAGCTCTGTAACTTTGTCGATAAGTTTGCGACCAGCTAAGTCGACTAATAGTTTATAGTGCTCTAGAAAATCTGCTCCAATTATTGGTTGTGTAACATCGGCGATTATAAAATTCCATTTATAACATCGTTGTAGTCCTAAACTCAAGGTAAGCGTCTTCTCGCCGTAAGTCCTAATTTTAGTCCCATTTGCAGCGTATAGTGTGTATTGTTCATTTTGAAAAATTGAATATCTCTGTTGCTTGCTAATGACTGAGATATTTGCGCCCGTGTCAATCAAAAACTTCATACCACTGTTTCGGTCGGTAATGGTGAGGCGATTGGATGGGTGGATTGCACAGAGTTTCGCCGTTGTCTGTGCTCTTATTCGTTTCCCTGGTTCCGTACGTAAGTCATTGGTTTCCAACCGCATGGCTTAATGCAGTTCCTTGCATATTTTCCGAACCTTCCGTGGTAGTAACAAAATCGATTTGCCCCTCTATAGTTTGTTCTCGGCCTCATAATCGGGAATTGTTGACGTTCCTTGAAATGATTGTGCGTGTTGGGTCGATAGCCATATCGACCTTGCTGAATTGCGTCAATATCTATCTGTAATTTTGCTAGCTGGGTTAAAATGCATGCTGTATTGTTGTCGTTTGAAGTGTCGTTGCTAACAGCTGATATTTCGGTTACTTTTGAATTCATTATTATTTTGTCTGCAATTAGGCTCAGTTTGTCAATTTCCATGTCTTCCGTAACTGCTAGAACCGTAGTAACTGATGTTGGTAAAAGCCTGAACCATAGTAGTTTAATTGTTTCGTCACTGATTTTTCCTCTCCCGAGGACTCGCATTTGACGTAATAACTGCGAAGGTTTTTGATCACCGAGTTCTGTCTCCGATATTAATTTTTGAAACTGCCGCTGTTCTGTTTCTTCGTAACAATCAATTAAACGTTCCTTGATGTTTTTGTATTTATCTGTAGTCGGTGGCGAAGTGATTAGGTCACTAACCTGTAGTATTTCTTCCTTGGATAACTTTGCTATTACCGTACAGTATTTGTATTCGTCTCCTTGCTTCTGTGGTGCTAATATGGCTTCTAGTTGCGTGAACCATAATCTGGGTTGGTCTTTCCAAAATTCCGGAATGCGGGATAAAACCGAGGTGCCAGCAGCTACTTCAAGTGTTCCTTGCTGATTTATGTTCGCCTTGCACGGTGGTTGCGCCATGTTTCTTGCTGCGTATTCGTTCGTCGGGGTCACCAATTTGCCAAACTTCTTGGCAGTATATGGTTAGGTATAAATGAGACCAAAGATGTAGTATAGTCTGGTTATAATTATCCAAAGGTGCATCTTATATACTAACGACTACGTGCTGATCACAGATAGTAGAAACATTTAATAGATATTGAACGTGCGATAAAGAACATAAGATTGCGATGTAGATTGTAGATACAGCACAAAGATATTGTACTGTAACATATACCATCATAAAATCATAACAAATATAAAAAATAAATAACTGTCAAACCACCATCATGCTTGTTTTAAAGAAGAGTGATTGTTTAACAATACCTGTATTACCACAATTCATCAGTTATTATAAAATCCAAGTAATAGAAGCTAAAGCAACGTTACAGTTCTCAGCATCATACCACTGCAAGGCAAAGGCCACCTGGCTTCCAGCTATTTTAGCTCAAGGCTCAAGGGAATGAGGAACAAGTTGTGAGGAAGATTGTGTGTTTAAGTGTAGATGGCTTTGTAAGTATGAAAAACTGAAGAAATGATTTGTGGAAGATATGGCAAAAAAAAAAACAACCGACTTCTACAAAGTGAAAATTATTATTATTAGGTATTTTGTGTATTTTGTCTGCTGTAATGCCAATAAATGCATTTTCTTTCTTTCTTTCAAATAACTTTAATTTTGGAAGTCGGTGTCTTTGGTTTTGAATTTTCGTTTTTTGCCACAGACTTCCGAAATTAAAGTTATTTTTCACTTTATAGTGTTTTTATGGACGTCGGTTGTTGTTAACATATACAACCTCCTCCTTTTTGGAAGAAGGGCGATCCTTTTTTAACAGACTTCCAAAAAGGAGGTAAAGATGGTAATAGAGATTTATGGAAGAGAAGACTTAAATTGGGAGCAATTTAAACAGCAAGTCTTAAATTGGGATAAGAATGAGAGCAATAGTGGCTCAATAGTACCGGCTGCGACTCGCTTAGTAGCGACTACGAGTCGCGTTGGTCGTAGGTTCGAACCCTGACAGGCGGTTTACTTTGTGTAAATTATTTCATCACCAATGCTCTCAAAACGGTGGAGGATAAACATCATGACAAAACCGAGCATGTCCTAGAACCAAAAATTCGAAAACATGTGATATCTACCAACTCGCACTGGCCCCGCATAGTGGATTACAGCTCACTCCCTCTCACTGAGAAGAGGCCTGCGTCCCAGCAGTGGGAACATTATAGGCTGATTATGCTAAGTACAGGAGGAGGATGATGATGATGCCCAACTCTGCTCAAGGTCCAATAACAATTTAAAAAATAGGTAACCTCAACATACCTGAGAGTATCATCACTAATGATAGCCTTCTTCACATGTTCGACAACCTCTTTACATTTGTCACTGGCTCCATGCAAGGCTTTGCGAACTAAACCAGCGCTGGATAAGGCAGCTCCACTTAGGTTCATTACACATATCTCTTTGTACTGGTTGAAACCAACTATTAGGAGGCCTCCACATGGTGATGTTCCATCATCTATGCTGCTTGTGCATACTGATTCTTCTAAGAAGTTAGGATCTGCTAGGAGTATGCTGAAATTTTAGGAATTATTCATAAAGTATATTATTTTGCCTTTATCATAATTTTGTTCTCCTGAATCTGCCTTCTACATACAGGCTCTCTGCTCATGCTTTTTTATTGGTATGTCAAAGCTAGGTTGATCAGTTATTCATGGTAACCCTTTAAATATTTTTTCAAAGAAATAATTATTATTTTGCCCTATTGAATCACAAGTCTCACAATATAACTAACAAGTAAAGGATTTCGTCACATAAAAGTGAGTCTGAGTTTCTGATGTTATTTTTAAGTTTAACAGTAACTTCAATAAGTCATTTATTCAAATAAGGCTGAGAATCAGCACTTTTCGAATGTCAAAATTACATAAGACAGTCCCCCAAAACGCCCATCCTTCACCACTTCCTAGTGCCTTTAGCTGGGAAGAAGTGGCGCAAAAATCTCCCCAAAAAAAAAAGATTCTATACAATAGTATGCAAAATAATTTACATTAAGATTAAGCAACACAAAAAAAAATTAAATGATAAATTATTGGCAATATGTCAGCTAGCACATGCTGTTATGTTATGTGGGACCATCTTATATTAGAACAAAATCAGTTAGTCTTAAAATGTGTGAGAATAATGATGTGCATGTGTGTGTGTGTATGTTGTTATTAAATATTATCCTTTCTTTCATTACATATGCAAAATAAAGTTCAAAAACATTACACTCCTTTTACAGTCATGTAAAAATGTACTTACTCAGTATTAAATATAGCTATTGTACTGCACACAGGATAATGAAACAGCACAGTAGGTATAGGATCCTTCTCAGTAATGTCATGAATAATGACACTGTCTCCGCTGCGAGTCACATCAGGCCTCTTGAAGTGTGCCAAAGCAGTTACAGTTGCTATGCTAGCACATTCTATGAGGTTACCATCATGGTTCAGGATTTTGATGTCTACCCTTAGAGACCAGACCTGGAAAATGTTGAATAGGTTTTTTTTTATTCTATGCAGGTTTTATTTAAATAGCTAACATAAACAGATAATTTAACTAGTCATGAATTGTTTGTTCTCAAGGAAGCAAAGAACACCGATGTCTACCAGTGACTAATTTAAATAAAAAAGAAAGAAAGAAAAGAAAGAAAAAGTATTTATTGGGACTCGCACAGGACATTACAAATTAAACTAAAACACACTCATTAAAACATTATAAAAAATAAAAATAATAAAAATAGTGACTATGGTATTACATTATAAAGATCAACAGGGTCCAGAGTCCTTGTCTACATTGAATTTACATGGTCTAATTTTATGCAAATCTTAACAAATACCTTTATTCCTTTTTCTAAAGTAGCATGTGTTAATGATAAACATATTTGTGAATAGAAATTTAATAAATAAAGTGTTTCTAACTCCTTGTACACAAACAATTCCAACATAACAAAGCAAATTGCTTTGCAAATCTTTTGCAATCCATATCAGTAGGTATAAAACCTTACCTTTTCTTCAACAACAATGCACAAGGACTCAAGGTCAATGCACTTGGAGTCCTTGTAAGCTTTTTCAAGCATTCTGTTCAAATGCACTGCAAGGTCTGTCTGCCTGTTGGCTTCAATGTGCGGGGCTGCCATAGGATTCATCTCCACATTGATGTAGAGTAAACCCTCGTTTGGTCTGATTTGTTTTGGCTGTACCACCTCACATGATACTTGTGCAAGGATTCTGTAAAATTAAGTATACAAAAACTTGATTTTTTTATTTAGAATAAGATCCTAAAGTCTCAAGGAAAATTGAATTGATTGGAAGTGTAGCAGATAAATTCGTGCAGATTCATAATTAACTTAAATATTTTATAGTAATATATATGATATTCCAAGTCATTCGCAAAGTTTATAACAAAGACAAGGGGTAGGTTTGCTGGTAGGTCAGGTATGTAAAAACGTTAGTATCTTGCATACTTAGTTTCTCCCAATGACACAATACAACTGCCATATTCGGATCCAAAAGATATGTTCAATGTCCTGCTTTCATTATAATTTCTGCCATCTAAACGCTGTAATCAAAGCATAAGTTTCAAAAACTTATAAACAGTAAATAATAATAGTGTTTATAATCAAATTGGAACCGCCTTACATGCCCCTCTGACACTATTTTATTAACAAAGTTCTTTTCGCAGTTCGATAAATATACATCCCTCATATTTTCAAGTTTTTAAACCATTTACAATTATTATTTTAGAAATAAAAATAAGAATAGGTTATGTTTTGATCACGCTTTGACAATAACAGTGACAGTGACAATTCGTATTTTTTTTAAACCAGAGGGTGCGTTGCGTTCGTCTCCAGGTTTTAGCTCGCGACCGCGACGCACGCATGTATTTTGGTGGTTAGATCTTTCTAAAATTAACTTCAAACTTACTTTTATTTTCTGAATATGATTCTCAATGAAATCGATATTTCCTAAACCGTCTATATTATAATGCACAGGATACCTGTGGTTGAAAACTAAGGTTGAAAATGATTTTATGTTATGGCAACTAAATACCACCGCGGAAATTCAAAATCCAAATCCACACTTCCTGTTTCGCCTACCCCCATGGAAAAAAGACGGAAGAAAAAACCCGTGTTTTACAGCTAGGTACCTATTTAAAAATTCGATTTAAAGTGATTAATTGAGTTAACTAGCGAGATTTACAAGAAACCTGAAACGGAATCAGCCTAGCGGCGCCGTCGTAAAAAGATCCATCCATAGATAAATATCACCCGTCTCTCCACTATTCCATTGCTTATTCAAGGATACATATCCGGTAGGCTCGCAAATCCCTCCTTATCCTAAGGGCACGTCTTCCCTACCATTACCGCGCCCCCCGGTCTACTCCTTGATATGCAATGGCCTTTGTAACTATATGAAGACCATACATGACAAAAAAACTGATTAAACACAAACAGACACAACACACAGTCGTATAGGTACATTCATACTTATATAGATAAATATTATGATATAATATAATATAATGTTAAATTGAAGTTATCTAATTATCACTGGTCAACAAGGTTTTTGCCCATTGATAATGAGTTTTAATATCAAGAAGTATGCGGTGACTATTCATCAACCATAAACGTTTCACAGCTGGCTTAGTTCGTTTTTATGAGTTATACTCATGGTGTGCTTGTTGTAACATGTATACAGTGTTATCGCCACGCATACCCACGAACGTTCTTGTTTAATGGCTTAAATCTAACGAGTATGATATATAGAAAATAGACTCCATCCACCATTAGTTCTACAACAGAACATTATTGTGCCACCTTTTAAATCAATTAGGAATAATAATAATTAGTCAATTAGGAATAATGAAAAATTTTGTTAAATTTCTTAACCGCGAAACTGATGCTTTTCAATACCTGAAAAATAAGTTTCCAAAAATGACGGAGGGAAAATTAAAAGAAGGGATTTTTATAGGGCCTCAAATATGAAAGTTGATAAACGACAATAATTTCAACAGTAAATTGAATAAAGAAGAGAGCAAGGCTTGGAAATCTATGGTACATGTTTTTACTAATGTTCTCGGAAATGTAAGAGCTGAAAACTATAACACATTTGTAAAAGATATGATTGAAGCCTTGCGCATTATTGGCTGTAAAATGTCCCTCAAAATACATATTCTGGACTCACATTTAAAATTTTTAACCTAAATGTATGGGAGACATTAGTGATGAGCACGGTGAACGGTTCCACCAGGATATAGCAGGCATGGAACAGCGTTATCTGGGAAAGTGGAGCCCTGCTATGCTAGCAGACTATTGTTGGTCGTTAAGAAGAGAAGCTGTAGATCTCGATTATAAAAGAAAAAGTAGTTCAACTTTACACTTTTAAAATTAAAAAATGTATTAATATAAGTAAACTTATAACTGAGCTGTAAGTCTTTTTATTGATATCCACAAAAAACCCGAGCTAACTAAGACATAAAATTATTACCACTGTGAACGTTTTTTTATGTTCTCTTAAAATCAGTTGAATTCCTTTCATGGGTTTGTAAAGTTGTTTTTTTGTTGACCAGTGTTATTATTATAACTGATCTCATAATTATTTAAAAATTGTTTGATTTTTAGGTACTTAATTTGTTTTTTAAATTTAATTTTAAGAATTAATTTTATTGTTTTTGTGCCTGACAGGGTCCGTAATTGTACCTTAGCTTTAAGCCATTGTAACACCTTTATACCTATATTAGGGAATGCAAATAAATATATGAATATGAATATGAAGCATGAGGCTCCAGCGGGTAGTGCAAATCTCGGGGTTCATTCGATTTATCGAGTCTGGTCTGGTCTGGAAACCACGCTGGGGCGGTGCATTTCATTCATTCATTCATTCATATCAATTATAACCCATAATATAACTAAAGCATACATTCATTATTATATCGTATCAACTTACTTATTATAAATTCTGTTTCAGGTAAATACTTAGGTATTCTCTTGGTCAAAATAGCAAATATTATTATGTTTTCGTTTTCAAACCCAGTTAGAAATGCAACAAAGAGTAGGCAAACTTTTTTAAATTACACTTACATTAATATTATAGGTAAGTAATATTTATAATGGCAGCGGTTATTACGATGGGTTATCGTTTAGTGCACGTCCACACTACAGAACTTTAAATATTTTCAGTGAGTACTGAAAATTATTATGACCTGTAATAGGTATACTGCTGCTGTTAATTATCTATGATGCTAGAGCGGTCACAACTATTTCGCATGCAATTTCCTTTTTTACCTAACTGCTGGTTGCAGAAGGACCCAAAATTTGCCTGAGAATTGTGAATCTGAGACAAACTGGAAATAAAAAATAATTAGTCCAGAACCATTGGGTATCGCATAATGACGCACACTATAGATGACAGTATGACAATTTACCGAGTAAAGGTACCATTCCGTACCTGACCGCAGGAGGTAACTGCAGGTGACGTGTCGCGGCGTCATGTCGCTGCAATCATGTTTCAGTACCTGACCGCAGGAGGCAACTGCAGGCGACGTTTCGCGGCGGCAGCAGCCGGTATTCCAGTCGGTTCTCAGTGTTCCGTGGGACATGATGTCTGATGTGTATCGTGACTTACTTTAGTAGCTTTAAAATATTCGTTTAAAGAAGATTATGCCAAGTGTGTTATGCAGAACATCAAGATTTTGCCAGATAGAGGGAAACATTGCCGGCCGGGCACTCGCATGTATTTGACCAGTTCAGTATTTTCGATTTATCTCGAAGAAGGTTGTAAGCTTGAATTTCCAAGCATGTTTAAGAAAAAACGTGTTGTCGCTCGAGCGTTGGCGGCAATACTGGTCTGCGGTCGGGCTGCACTTGTCGCCTGTTACTCGCCCGTAGCTGCCAACGACTTGTCGCTAACTAGTAACTACGAAAGGTCTTTCATAGAAATTCATAGAAACCAGTCGCTGCGATACGTTGCCTGCAGTTGCCTCCTGTGGTCGGGTACGGAATGGTACCTTAACTCGTCGTGCCGTCACCCATTAACGAGCTATGGTTATTTACCTCTACATTATTGCCGCTTCGAATAGTATGGATGTGCTTCCTATATTTTATTTTATTGTTATGAAATTAGGGCTTTCTCATAGCTTGCTATATAAATAAGTTAAAACTGATATAGAACGCGACAATTTTTCATGGGAACCTCAATTCAAAATTGAATTGAGGTTCCCATGGGAACCACTCTAATTCAAAGATTTTGATGTAAAATTCATGGCATTATTATGCCGACCACTCTACTTCTTCTAAATAGGTTCCTACTTTGCCGACAAACGGAAGGATGCATTTCCGTCCTCAAGTCTCAGTTGAGGCACAGACGTTAACACTTCGTTAAAACTGAAATAGCAAATGAGGAGGCGTAGAATAACCATGAACCTCTGAGAACATTGCAGCTGCTACCCTATGAAAAACTTCTATACCATTGCGAAATCGTCAACTGTATCAACTTATTAATAAGGTAGTCTATTGATTATTTATTACACTGAATGTCAATGTTAATCTAACGTGCATTAGCGTGGGGGGACAGTGGTGGTGAAAGGCCATGTCAGTGGCGCATCCTCGCAGTCGTCCGCAGTGACCACTCGCAGTCGCCTTTCGACCACCTACCACCAAATGTGTCCTACGGCGGAAACCGTCAGCCTCATTATGCCATGGCCGGCTTAGAATTAATCATATCGTCGATATGTAACGCCACGTTTTGCGAAGTCCCTTACAATGATACTTATAAAGGTGACTTTTACGGCAAATTTCTTATTTGATTAAAAAATCTAGTTTTATCATTTTATTGTTTTTAGACATGCACATTTTTCTTTAAATTCACCTACGGTTCAGGTTTGGTTGTCTCTAAATTGTTCAAATTTCTTTAGGCCCCGACTCCTTGGAGACGAAGGACGCCAATTTTATGAGTTTGATGAAGGAGGTCAATGGGAAGAATCTGAAAGTAACGACGTATAATGTAAGTTCAAGTAAAACAATGTTTTAAATGATTTATTAGGAGTAGTAGGTACCTACCCTAACAGGTCAGCAACTACTGCGTACGTACCTCTCTAGATATGCAGCTGTTGCCCGTGACTCGTCTCATTTCTGTTCTGCTATCTGGTGGAAGGCCTGAGTTTAATGCCGATTCCACCAATAGAGGTGTGCAGGTACCCATGCCCAATTATGGACACCTGCGTTACCTGCGGATATGCATTTGTGCTTTTGCTGAATGGACTACCTCCTCCTACAAAGTCCTTGTGATAGATTTTACCCATATAAGGTGAATTGAAAAGTTCGTTGCGAGTAGTGCGACTTAGATAGGATGGGTCTTCATTCACTATGTTTTCAGAACACGCCTCTAAGTTGGACAGAATTTCACAATGGCACGGTGGTCGGCAAAGGCGTGGCTTTCACTATCATGGATATACTGCGGAAAAAATTTAATTTCACTTATGAAGTGATTGAGCCAAAAAAGAACTTTGAGTTGGGGGCTAAGACGGGCGATGACTCCATAATAGGACTGCTTAATACCAGCGTAAGTTTTTGTGAAGAATTTTTCTATTAGTTTTAGTCTCCTCCAATTAAGAAGAATATTAATACTCCTACCTCTTTTTTTTCGCATTAATGTCCAAACTTTAAAAAAAAACCAGCCAAGTGCAAGTCGGACTCGCGCATGAAGGGTTCCGTACCATTATCTATAAAAACGGCAAAAAAATCACGTTTGTTGTATGGGAGCCCCTTAAATATTTATTTTATTCTGTTTTTTAGTATTTGTTGTTATAGCTGCAACAGAAATACATCGTTTGTGTGTCAATTTCAACTGTCTAACTATCACTGTTCATGTGATACAGCCTGGTGACAGACGGACTGACAGACAGACGGATGGACAGCGGAGTCTTAGTAATAGGGTCCCGTTTTACCTTCTGGGTACTCGTGCATTTTCCAGCCATTTTGGCTGGACCGGATGAGTAGATACCCCTATGCAGGCTAGTGGTAATACACTACTTACAATGTTCTAGTACTTAAACTACATATCTTAGATGCATTTTCTATTTTGAAAATTGATTTTACAACAACAGTTTTTCCTGAAGTACGTAGTACCTTCATGAAATGCCGTAAATAGCACCTACACCTATTGAACATTATCAAAACAGAAAGTGGACATGGCTGCCGCGTTTCTACCGACGTTGATAGCTTACCGGCAGAAGGTGTCATTCTCCATATACCTGGACGAAGGAATGTGGGTGATGATGCTGAAGAGACCCAAGGAATCTGCTGCCGGGTCCGGTCTACTCGCACCTTTCAACGACCTTGTATGGTATGGTGACTGTTGTATAGTTTAGACAGTAGGACCCTATTTTCTTACCTTCATAATAGAACATCTCTAAGAACCAAATGGCTAAGTACCTACTAGAGAACATTATTACCATTTTCTGATTATATAATATCTGACCGGATTGCCTAGTGCAATCTTCCGGAATTCGTATCCAGATTGTTTAACTGGGGCAGGAATATCGACATGCAACCTGTTACCATAGATTCCGTTTAGTACACACAGTTACACATCAAGCTATAAATTCCAGTTTATGCTGATCTCACATTCTATAGCATTTCCGTACAATGCAAGGTCAGCTTATACTGGATTTGGAGCTTGATACGTAGCCGTGTGTACATGATTCTGGTCCACATACCTAAGTTGAAATTTTTCGTCGGTTGTAAAAAATAGGGTGTTCCTTACATTTTGACCGCGTAGGAATTGCACTTTTGTAGGAAACAGCAGTTTTTTTTTTTTTTTTTTTTTTTAATAACCCGTGTTGAATTTCAACGCATGGGGGTCCAGAATCATGTAAGAACCTACGGAATCTGTGGTAACAGGTTGTGCGTCGATGTTTCTGCCATCCTGTATTTGACTACAAACGATGAATAAGTACCTATCCATTACCATAATAATATGGAATTTTCGACACCCCACTAAACTTTTTTACTACCTATGGTAGGTATTTCTAAGTTCTTTCTCCTCTCCGATTTCTTACCCCAATATTTACCCAGGTACCTTGTCTTGGCTGCTGTTCTAACATTTGGACCCTGCATTACATTCTTTACGCGTGTACGAACTAAACTCATCACGGACGACGAAGGTGTTCTACCAATAAAACCAAGCTTTTGGTTCGTCTACAGCGCTTTCCTCAAGCAAGGCACCAATTTGGCACCGGAGGCCAGTAAGTACATTTGTATTTGTAATCACGTTCTCGAAAACGGCTCTAACGATGTCGATGAAAGTTGTATTATAGGGGTTTACGGGGGAAAAAAATCGATCTAGCTAGGTCTCATATCTGGAAAAAATCGTTTTTTCCGAGCTTTCACCCGAGCAGATATCGTTCGCCTAAAGTTTAGAACAAGATGGATAACTTAGAATAATGATATGGCAGCATGGAATTAGTAAGTACCTACTATCATGGCAGCATGGAATTAGTAAGTACCTACTACCATTGCAGCATAGAATTAGTATGTACTATTCCATTAAATGAAAATTTTCTGTTTTCACCAAAGCAGAGCTCGGTCGCCCAGGTACTAAGTAATTATAGAAGCTACTTATAGGTACTACCTACTGCAACACAAAAGGGGGTGAGCGGTGTGGGTCGGATCATTAATGTGACTGATGCTAATTGCTTTGATTAAAAGGGGTGTTGAATGTAAAGGCATCTGTAGGGACTAATCATAGGCACCCATCTTTTGCACATTTAAAAAAAAGCAAACATCAAAATTTCGTATGTATCTAATAGGTTTTTAGAGAAAACAACAGTTGACATTTTTAAGTAAAGTAAATAAAACAATATTGATCGGAATCACGACGCAGAAGCTAAAATATTATGTTTGGGCCGCCATCGCCATCAAAATGATGATACGAGCATTACAAACTAGTTTCATAACTGCGGTCAATTCCTACCCTAGATCGTATCGCTACTAATGGTTTACATAATCAGTCACTTTTTGTCACACCCTTTCAACTTTCCATGTACGACACGAAAAGTAATAATCACAAAAGAAAATGGTGTTAATGATCATTGTCAAAATATTTGTCAGGTCATTCTGATTACTGTTATTGTGTGCTGTTGATTAATGATGACCTTTGGGAAGACTTGCTAGTTAGTTACTTTAGATGTGGAACGTTTGAAATACTTAGATATTTGTAATAGTCCACACGTGACTGCTAGTCACTGCCTAAGGTACCTATGTAAGCGGTGCGGTGAGACGAGGGAAGTCATTGACAAAATTGGCAGACTGAGTTATAATAGTTTGGCCTTTGTCTACCTCCCCCGTCTCACAGCTCTCATACCTCAGGCGGTGACTAGCAGTCGCGCGCGGACTATACCTACCTACAAGGGTGTCGCCAAGGGGGGAAAGGGAGCAGCGGCCCCCCTTAGCCATGTTTTTTCGTCATCCTGAGGATGCCTCGTTGAGAGGTGAAACACGTGTCGATTTCTTCCAGGGTCTTTTCAAGACTCTTTAGAAATAGCTAAGCGGAAAAGGTTAGGTACTAAATATATCCACATTATCATTTTGTAAAGAAATTTGTCAAAAAGTAAGTTCAAAAACTAAAACCCGACTACTGAAAAATCACGCTCTAAAAAGCATGAAACAAGAACGAGACGATCAAGACGCTTCCAATGTTACCACATTTGTTAAATTATGATCGGTAGTTTAGAAGTTATGAGGTACCTAACAGATGAACAGACATACATAGGTACATACACTCATACATACTTACCTACATACCGGTCAAAATCATAACCCTCCTTTTTGCTTCGCCGTAGTCGGTTAGAAATCAAATGTCCTCCAGCATCGATTTTGGTCCCATTGTGCGCCGTAGAGGGACTTGCACTAAAATTTTTATTCTTGTGCTACAAATGTAAAGCTTCATGTGCTTGACGCTACCTACTTACTTATCTACAATGCAATGCAATGATTTTCGAAGTATAGGGCCTTTAGATATATGTGTGTGTGGCTGAGAATTAGTGGTTTTGTTTGAGTCGTGGCCCATGAGTTACCTAGTTAGAAAAATTACTTTTACGGCGAACATTATACCATTTTCTAGACACAACCCGCGTACTTTTCGTGACCTGGTGGTTGTTCATGATCTTGCTATCAGCCTTCTACACCGCCAACCTGACTGCCTTCCTCACCCTATCCAAGTTTACCCTGGCCATCGAGTATCCTAGAGACTTGTATCAGAAGAACTACCGGTGGGTCGCATCGGCTGGCAGCTCGGTGGAACATGTTGTTAAATCTGTAAGTTAGTTGTTGATTTATTTTTATTCGATATTTTTTATTGTAGGTAGGTAGGTACCTACTTACTTACTTCATCATCATTTCTGTTTTCATGTCACAATTCTATGGCCACTCGAAAAAAACCTGTGATGCCGATTTAATGATGACATTCGAATCGGAGGCTGAAGCCGTTGTTCAGGACACTCAAATTCATTCAGATGTTGCCTTAGAGTGCGTTTCCACTGAAGCAGAGACGAGCGGAGACCTGCAGGAATCGACCAATCACAATGGTTGAAATACACATCGCGTCTCTCGTCTCATATGTGATTGGATGATTAAAACATGTCTTCGCTCAGCTCCGCTCGTCTCCGCTTCAGTGGAAACGCACCCTTAATCGGGATAACTGTGGCTTTTATCGTAAACTACCATTTTCTGCGTTAGTTACCCACTCTACATAAACCTACCATACTATAAAATGCAGTAGGTAGGTACCTACATATTGAGTCAACTTCGTACATTTCTACGTAATGATATTCACAATCGTTTACCTATTTCATACACAGGAAGGCGAAGAACTATATTACCTGAGCGCAATGATCAGCAACAGTAAGGCGCGGTTCCTATCAGTGAGTAACGACAAAGATTTCTTGGAAGCCGTCAAGAAAGGCGCAGTCTTGGTCAAGGAACAGACCGTGGTAGACCACCTTATGTACAATGATTATACATCAAAGAAAAACGTGGAAGAATCTGATAAATGCACATATGTAGTAGCTCCTAATGCGTTTATGAAGAAACAGAGGGCGTTCGCGTATCCAGTTGGCAGCAAGTTGAAGGGTTTATTCGATCCTGTGTAAGTGGATTTATACCTGTTTATAGTGCAAAGTCATTACAATACATATAGGTACCTGCCTTTTACCTGCTCCTGATGTCTAGTGGTCCGTAGCGCGACTGCTGAGCTAGTCCTGTTAGGGTGCTGGGTTGCGTAGTGTTACCTATTGTTTTTTTATTTTATTTGAATAGCTTCCCGAATTTGTGGCGTGTATGGAAATAAATAAATAAAATAAAATAATAATCATATATTTCAGTCATAACAGTCCATAGGCAATGCAATTGTTAGTAACAATAATTTTGCTTATAACTAATGTTAGTAACTAAAAAGTAAAAAGAAGGAACTAGACACACCGTCTACCCCTGCATAGTAGGCTCATCGGTCTCGCAACACATGGACTTCAGTGAACCTACTGAGCAGACCAGTATCGGTTCTCTCGCCAATCATCCTCAGGACGCTATTCGGGCTCCCCCGTACTCGTTACACCACCGACGCAACTTTTTTACGCATAATTTAGAATTAAGTCATCTACACTGGCGTTAGTAAACATCGATGCACTGCAGCATCGAGGGAGCCGAAACAGCGCTCTGAGCACATTATTATAAAAAAAACACTTGTAAATAGGTTTGCCCTGCACCTCTACCCAAGGGCGTAGCTAAGATTTTGCACGGGGGCAGGCGTAGACAAATCAAGAATATATGTAAGTAAATGCTGCATGAGCAATGGCACGGTAATATTATAATACAGTAGTGTAACTCGGCCGCATGATAGAAATAAATGCCTACAGCCACGCGGTACGTAAACATGCGTTAGGGATGCCCGTCTCCAGCATTTTAATTACATTTGCCTACTTTCTGTTTCTATTTAGTTTTGTGATAGTAAATATCCTTTTTATATAAATAAATGAAATACTTTGTGTATTGAATAGGAAGTGTTCAATAAAAATGCTTGTTGTTTTTTGATTGGTAGATTTAATTAAAAAAACATGTTTTTGTTTGAAAAACAAATCCGGCTTATAAATTTGCGACTGAAAAATATTTGCGCCTGGACTGAGTCGTACGAAATGCTTTATTGTTAAATTTTAAAGTACCTATAATAAATCCGCATTCTTATATAAAGCTTAATTAAAAATTGTTTTGGGAAACATAGTATAGTATTATTCATACACACAGATAATAAACAAATATTATTAATAATAAAATACCACGTCTTCACTTTGAATTATGCAAACTAACAAAACACACATGCACCGAAGTTTTAACACAAGCGTAAGTAGGTAGGTACCTATCGTATCATGATTCATTTAGAACCGCATATAACTACCTATTTCACTCGTCTCAATAACTTTCCTTTACTCTATTCGCTTTATTTATTAATCCAAACACCTTTTTTTTCGTGAGATAAAAGGAAATACTTATCCATAAAGACACACATTATGTACCTACCTACTAGTAAGTAAATTTATTTTATAGTCTTACCTTTCAGAGTTTCCAGGTAATTTAAAAAATACTTATGTCTGGATGCGTTATTGACGAATTCATACAACCAAAAACAGCACAATATTTCCTACCCGTCATATTAACTGATTTTTTGAGAAAAAATCGCGCGGTTATCGTTAAAAAAACAACACACCGTCCGTTCGACACTGCGGTACAGCCGTGATTGTCTGCGCCCCAAGCGCACCACGAGATCGAGGCGCGTAGGTATAGCTCGCGTTTCGTCCGTTTGTATGAAGTTGGAGTACTGTATTATAATATTACCGTGGCAATGGGACAGGTTGTGTGCGTTACCCTAGCCAGATAATGTCGAAAATCGTCCTCTAAGTGCAATAGATAATTAGATATACAGCTTCTGTAATTGGTAAGTAGATTTTTTTATTTGGTAAGCTGATAGTTTTATAATTATTTGATCAAAACAGTTCCGGCTGGAGTAATGTTACCGCAGCCATATCTTTTGTTTTCTAAAGGGTATGTTGAAATAAATGTTACAACTTAATTTGTACTTGTATGTGCTATGGTTGCGAAGGTATTTAAAATCCTGCTGCGGTAACGTTTGCGCGATTGCTGCATCTCGGAATTGACTAAACGGATGATTATAATTTTTGTACAGGACATCTGGCCAATTAGTTAAAAATGAAAAACAAAATATGCATTAGTGAATTTATTTTTTAGTACAATCTTTTAAAATTCGCCTGTGAATAGAATCAACTTTGTTTTTGTTTATTAATAGGCTACCTACGTAATATTACATTACGGTTTGTGAGCATTCCTGTATCTTCTGGGGGGGGGGGGGAATTGCCCCCCTAGAAGATGCAGCCCATACCTCGCTACGCCGTCGCCTCTACCGGTCCTTTCAGGGAATACAGGCGTGATATTATGCTACCGACTTTTTATACCAGCTTGTTGTCATAAACTGCCTAGTCAGTCTAGTAGTAGCATGCGCTACTGTTGAGCATGGTTCGATTCCGGTAGGTCCCATTTGTTCTGAGGAACATGACGTAATAGAACAAATTGAGAAAATATTGTCCCTATTTGTACTATAGAACTACATACTAGCTTTTGCTCCTGTTTTTATTTGTCTGTGAATGCACAGAACTAAATGGGAATCGCTTTTCCCAAATTCTTCCATGATGAGATATATAAGACGTGAATGATTCCCAGGTCTCACAAAGTTATTGGGTTTTCCATCAGGATCAATTTCTCGGTAGCAGCCCGGAGTCTGGATTTGTGCCCAGTTGATGGCTATAGGCTCGCCCCCTACTACATGTGACTTAAACATAACTGACGAAATGTGAATGTACACTATAGTTAGGTTATATAGGTAGGTACACCTCTGCCTAACCCTTTGGGGATTACAGCGGCGTGATGTTGTGTAATCGCCATAAGATATACTTGCATATAATTACCTACCATGAACTTCGCAGTAAGATACTTACCAGCCAATATTCTTTTCGAGCCATTATTTCGTAATAGTTCTCGTGTTTGGAGTTCAAAGCTAAGTAATAACAGCCAAACGGGTCGATCCATCAGGTTAAGCTACACTTTCCGGGGTTGGTCCGTGGATGGGTAACCGTCTTTTCATACCGAGACTCCTCCGTGCCTCGGAAAGCACGTTAAGCCGTTGGTCCCGGCTGTCATTCGGGGATCTTTGACAGTCGTTACGGGTCGTCAGAAGCCTGACAACCAGACCCAAGAGGGTATCGTATTACCCAAGTTACTAGGTTGTGCAGGTCAGATAGGCAGTCGCTCCATGTAAAATACTGGTATTCAGCTGTATTCGGTTAGACTGTAAGCCGACCCCAACATAGTTGGGAAAAGGCTAGGCAGATTGATTTTATTTCGTAATAGTGAATCCTTCTACTTACTTCTGTTCATATACTTACTTTCATTTTACAGACTAACACAGATATTCCAAGCTGGCATACTGGACTTCTTGAAGCGGGCAGACCTCCCCAGCACAAAGATCTGTCCGCTAGATTTGCAGTCCAAAGACCGAAAGCTCAGGAACAGCGATCTTATTATGACGTATCTGGTGATGGTCACTGGATCTGCTACTGCTATCGCCGTGTTTGCAGCTGAGGTTTGTTTTTCTTGTTAATTAGGGTTCCGTACCTCAAAAGGAAAAAAAAAACAGAACCCTTATAAGATCTCGGGTGTTTGTCTGTCCGTCTGTCACAACCAATTTGCTCCGAATCTAATGGACCAATTAAGTCGAAATTTGGTACATACGTATTTCTGTATCCAAATACGGATGTGTAACGGAAATAAATGAATTTTGAATATTGGGGTCACTTTTGGGAGCGAATAAGAAAATAAAAATAAAAAAACAGTGGCACTCCAGGAGTGTCGACAGAAGTGAAAACTTGGAAAAAAAAACCGGCACCGAGGTAATCAACGCGTTAATGGTCAAAAGCTGGTGTCATCACGGTGTCGCGAAATCAATGGTTTAGTCCCATCAAAAAAATGCCCAACGCGCCTAAAGAAGTTTTCACTGCAAAAAAAGTTTTTCACAATGTATCGTGTTACATATCAAATGAAAAGGCTTGTTGCGAGGAACTCAAATATTTTTATTTAAAAATTAATTTAATTTAAAGACATTTAAGAAAATAGATGAAAATTAACCATTCCCCCTCCCTTGTCTCCGAAACTACTGAGCCTAAAATTTTGAAAAAAATACAGAGCATGATTCTTCACTCATAGATTACAGGAATACCTATAAGAAGTGTATGCTCTTAAAATAACATGGTAAATCTATCAATATTGTGCGTACATACTTATATTTGCAGTTGGAATGTATAGGAGAACATGTATTTCAACTACAATGTTAAGTTTGTGTTTTTTTTGTATGCGAACTTGTGCTTACGTCGTACGAATGTTATAAATATGGAGAGTATACTGTGATATTACCTCAGACATTAGGTTTTATTAGACGTGACCGAGGTCAAGAGCGGTCCTATTAAACCCCCCATGATAGCGGGCTATAGATGGCGATTTAACTGAAAAAAGACAATTATCATAGAATAAAACTATGTCAGCAACGGACTAGCATTTTCCCAACTATGTTATGTCGGGGTCGGCTTCCAGTCCAACCTTGTGTAACATATCGGATAGATTAGCTATGTAGGTAATAGAACCTTAATTTTATTAATACTTAAGTATTTTCTGAATCGTGTCGATGACATGTGATACAGAAGACACAACAATAGAAACGGGTTTTGTCTACGGACGAATAGACAAAATGACAAATAAACAATCACAATCTGTCATTTTGTCTATTCTCCCGTCGACAAAACCCGTTTCTATGGTTGTCATGCTTTTTTTTAAGCGTGCAAGTACCTATATAAATGAGTAACTTCTGGTTCAACACCTACCATTTTGTTTTTTCCAGATATTCATAAAACGTTACGTCTCCGGCAAACTAAACAGCAACAAGACTTTAAAGAGGAAGAAATCGAAAATAAGTAAGAAGTCGACGAACCACGACGACAGTCGTCCTCCACCCTACGATTCTTTGTTTGGAAACAATCCTCGATTTAACGTAGAGACTACACGCACGAAAATTATAAATGGTAGGGAATACTATGTATATGAGACGGCAAATGGCGAAAAGAAACTCATTCCTGCGAGAGCACCGTCTTCATTCCTTTACAGATCCGATAAATAACGAACGGATTGTGGAAACAAAATGTTCTCGCTACATAAGAAAAAAAAATAGTGTTAAAAAGGACAAATGGAAAATACGTCTGTAGTAGAATTCTATACTTTTATCGTAGGCAATAATTCTTAGAATTATAAGCATCGAAATGTTTTCTGTAAGGGTAAGAGGTAGAAAAACAATTTAAACTTTTAAGTCAACTAACATGTACAAATACTTCGTGTGTGTGTGTGTGTGTGTGTTGTATTAGTAATGTATGATAACACTAGCACATAAAAAGCACAATAATTTAAAATGGGGCAGAACTTGTAGTACATATATTCAAATAAAGTAATTCAAACAATCTGTTATTTCAATACATATTTTTATTAATTGTGAAACACAATCCACAATTTAACATTAATTTCATGTCTCAATGATTCCATAACAAAAAATACAATTTAATCATGTCTGTAGTCTGTACGTATAGAACAATTAAAATATTACGACTTTTTTCCACAAAATGTTGCATAAAAACAGTAAAAAAAAAAACAGAAAATTCAATATATAATAATCTTGAAGATTTTATTACTGTGATGAGATAGAACATAAACGTAGTTCCCAAAAAAATTGAACATTCTTTTTTTGTACACTGGTTTAAGTTGGCGGTTGACTACTTTTGCCGTACTTCACCCGTATATAAGAAAATTGGTAATAAGGTTGAAAATTGGTCAACCGCGAACTAAGTCGACTGTACAAAGAAACAATGGTACACATCGTTTAATTCTTCATAATAATATTGAGCAGTGACCCATTTGATACACGTCGCATCAGTCACACAAGTTCACCAAATAACCGTAAACATGATCTGATTATGTCATAAATTACATTGAAACCTAATCGTATAAGATTAAGTTTCAATGTAATTTATACCAATACTTTGTAAAATACAAATTCAAAACAATTGTTTTATAACAGTGATTGGATCAAGGGAAATATCACAAAAAAAAGTCAAGTCATACCCAACAGAGCGGTGAAATATGAATTAATATTTACGCGCTCTTTTTTGGAAGTAAATAGACGGAAAATGATTTACAAGACGCTAAATGATTTATTTAGTTGATGCTACGCTATGATCTGTAATCTACTTTTAACCGAAAGATAGATCATCATATGCCATTCGAAATAAGGAGCAAAAATTCATCCTGTTTAATACATAGACCTTTATTTAAATAGAGATGGAAAAACGGTCACCATGAAATAAAGGTTCAAATAGAAAAATATAGAAATAGTTCAAATAGGGCAATATAAAAACGGTCATCCAAAACAATATTTTTTCAAATAGGGGTGTTTCATATAGGGACTGTCACTCTATAAAAGTTCAAATGGGGTCCAATCGAAACCGTTTTAAGAAAGTGCATTCTGAAAGTGGGCAACGTCGCAAATAGCTGTCAAATATTTCGATGTTTTTATTAATTTGGCAATATACTATATGCAAATATGAAATATCGCTAACTAGTGAACTAAAATATTGATTATGAAATGCAATAATTAATATCGTAAGACCGAATATATAGTTTAAGATGTAAAAAAACTTTTTGAAAAAATTCCAAATGTCCTTTTTACACCTAAACCAGTTACAACATCAACTGCAATAATTGCATTTCATTATTAATATCCTAAGTACTAGTTAGCAATATTTTATATTTCCATACAAGTAATAATGCCAAATAAATCAAAACAGGTAAATATATGAGAGAATTTGCGATGTTACCAAGTTTTAGAATGAACGCATTCAATAAAATTCATTCATAATTTTGGGGCGCAAGTGCTATTATTATTTTTTGCTAAATTGTGATTATTTAACTAAATTATTATTGCAAAGTTACCCGCAAATTGCTCTAATGTCGTCATCTATGAAATGCTAGCCTAACTCGGCCATTACTAGTTATAACTACAAAATTACATCACATTTTTAAGTAATAAAAACCCCTTTCTTATAATAAAGAGGGTTAGATGTTTCGTAAATCTATAAAATAGAATATTGGCTTAGATAGGTCCTAAAATGTTTTACTTTACTCCCAAAGGAGAATTAACTTAAGGTTTTACCTAAAAATAGTAACAATCAAATTGTGAAAATCGATTTTACGCCTAGATGTAAAAACGTCAGTTATTGTGGTAGTAAATAGAAATTTGATTAACAAGACTTTTAAATGTTAGATTTGTGACTATTTAATGCAATTATAATAACTTCCCTACAATTTTTGTCTTTTGACGCAACTTCACGTAACTGGCTACTATAAGTCAAAGTGAATATTTGTCGCAAATATTTTATTTAATTGAAGATGCCAGTTTACTTTTGATATTATTTAGAAATACTTAACATAATTATCAATTACATATATCATCCTCATAATTTATATTTATTTTAGATAAGATTGTTAGACAGTGTGTTGTGTCATCCACGTGGAATCAGTATCAGGTTATTGACCTCGTTTTCCTCGTAAATTTCCTATAATCTACAACACTATTTACATATTATTGTATTACAAAAATAATGCCACCAAAAAAAGACTCTCAAGATACAATAAAATATACATATAGTAGATACGGAGAAATACTTAACACAATAACATATATTATTTAAATATTTATATTTATTTTAGATAAGATTGGTAGACAGTGTGCTGTGTCATCCACGTGGAAGATCAGTATCAGGTTATTAACCTCGTTTTCCTCGTAAAGTTCCTATAAATTACAATGCTATTTATTATTGTATTACAAAAATAATGCCACCAAAAAGACTATTCCAAGGTACAAAAAATATAATATGCGTATTGTACTTCAGGGATAAACAATCCAAAATGTATAAAAAGACAGTGCATAAATTCAAATGAGACGTGCACTTTAAGGATTTAAACAGTTTGATACAAAATAATAAATCATATTTTACATCGCAGCATTATTTCAGTGTGGTGACTATTGTGAGAGCATATAGAGCACTATAATTTTCTTTAAAAATAATAATTGAAATTAGTAAAATTATTTATTAATTATCTATTCGTCGAAATACTGCCATTGTGTCGTGATTGCTATGATTAATAATATATTTTATTGTTGTCTTGAAGACGTTAATTAATCATACAATTGAAATTATCTTATATAATTCACATTGCAAAACATTCAACAACATTGTTTTGGTATAAACAAAAACACCTGTTTTACTTCACAGTTGTGAAATACCTCTTAATAATAAAATATCCAATTAAACTTTACTAACGCTTACGCTAATTACTTAACGTGAATGGATAACTTGTAATTTTTATTTTAGACGCGTTGCACGTTGTAATGATGGTTTCAGTTCAATTTCGCGAGGGTTCAATCTCAGTAAAAAAAAAAAAAAATCATATCGCCTATTTCTGCTATTTCGTCAGATTTGTTAAAGTTAATAAAAAAACATGACAAGTTGCATCCGTAAAGTATTAATGAATTGTATCTATATTCATTTTTAAACTTCTATTATATTCAATTTGCTAAAAAAATTATGAATAATTTTATCTAAGCATCTGTAACAATTTAGATAAGTACTTAATTTAAAATGTGAAACGACGTAACACTAATGAGTGAAGTTACACCTAGGTAATGTAGCGAGATTTATCGAATTTTAGTTACAACAGCAGCACATGAGATGATTCGTTATGCTAGATGACACGTTAGAAATTCGTGATTCTCCTATAATTTTCGAAATGTTATTATAAAAAAAATGGAACTAATGTCACAGCTAATGTGTAGTGAAAATGACGGGGTTAGTCCGTAACAGCTCGGTCGGGCCAGCCGGGTGTCAGACCGCAAGGCGACCGTCCACCATAGGCGACGGGAGCAGGGAACTAAAAAAAATACTATCATTAAACTCCCTTTCTATAATGCGTCTGCTGTTTTGTTTTAGTTGCCAAATACCTTAACATTAATATATAAATTCAACTTAATTTATCTATCTATTTCTTAGCTTCTATTTAGCGACAATTTGTCTACAATATTGTGCCGACAGACGTGGTAAGTGCATTTATTTTTATTAAATGTTAAGCTGCAATTATTACATTTTAAAGGAAAACTTTTAGAATCCGTGATCGTACATTTATTTATACGGTGAAACATGTGGTATATTAAATTGTACTTTTTTACCTTAAATAATACCTACTTGGAGATCTGTCGGCAACTAAAGATTTCAGCGAATAAAATGAAAAATTCCAATCTTATGGTGGCAAAGTAATACTGCAATATTCCAATTTAGCCTCAAAATGTACGTTAAATGTACGCGAGTGTTAATGACCGATGTTGTACTCTTCGGGCTTTGTAGGGTTACTGTCAATATTTCCTCGCTGTTTCTTAACATTTACACAGTAAGTTAGTTAACAAGTAAATGAAAACGGCTTTAATAAATACAAGATTAGTAACTGATTTTATAAATACAATAAAAAAAGAATAATTTAATTAATAAAAAAAAAACTTGCAAAACATTTTCAACATCACTGCGTTTACTTGCAACTAACTACATAACATCAATTTACGACAATCCTTAATCACATATAACCGTTAGTAACAACGTGATATCACCGATAACATATCGAGAGATCGATAAAATCGAATAGGTCCATCGCTACTAAGTTCCGTCATTGTTACTCTACTAACCCGCACTCTAAAGCTTCTAGGTTCCACGTGGTGGCTTGCCGGCCGGTTGCACCTGCTCCATTGGTGGAACACATAGATTCGGTCCTAGATCCCATGGTTCGCTGTCTGCAGAGGTACGGCGTTACTGTGGGAGAGGGTGTGCTTTGCTCCTGGAAATCCTGGAATATTAATAAAGCTCGTATTATATGAGGTTGGCTGTTTTTTCAAAATGTGGACGCTGGTGTCACCGAAAACGGTAAAAATGATACAAAATCCCCAAAAGATTTTCGCACTTTGTGTTTCATTAATCCACATAATATTGACTTGTGAAAATGTTTTCACGCCAATGAAGTTCAAACAACAGGATCCCATCATGTGTGCATCCCCAAACGAAGGTCAGGAACGTCAGAATAAAAAAATACACAGAAAATCTATAACGCTCACGAGTAACTAATCTATTTCAAATACTAGACGCATATCTGATAACAATCAGCTTCAAAGATAACAAACAACAGTTCTAAAGCAACACGATTTATAATAACGCATCGATAATAATGTACCACAATACAAGTGTATATTTTTAAGCATATTGATACTTGGCTACAAGTACTTGATAAATAGTGTGATAACTTTGCTAATTATGTTTAATTACCCTCTGACGACGTGTTGAGTTGCAGTAACAATGAATAATATATTTTATTCCTATGATTATTACTTTTCATATAGGTAGGGAATGTGTATGTGTCTACTTACTAAGTATTATATGTAAATTTATACCAACATATTTGGTAAAATAAAAATACATGCTAGAAGTCTACATCAATTTAATAACGTTAGATACACTACCTACTAGGTGCGTTCGCCATAAAGTTTACCTTTATATTATTACTGAGTAAATTGCCATCGGTCAGACCGTTTTCATAGTTGGTAGAGGTCGTAACAATTGCGTGTCCTTCAGAAAATATGCAACGATATTGATCAGACGGCAAAACGGTCGCTCAGTGCTTCACAAACGATTAATAAGTACGCTACGCCAATTATCTGAGAGCACTACAAGCGAAAAGGCATTCCATTTTTCTTCTATAGGGAAATCGCATTGCTCTGAAGAGCAATTTAAATAACGTAGGATATTTAATCTTGAAAAATGTACACTTACTTCATTTTACTTACACGGATAATTAATATAGGAAGAAACTGTGAGGAATCCAGGAAAATGGAGAAGGTTAAAAAGGATACAGGGTTGTGTTAGCCATGTCACCTTATAGATATTTGTGCCCATACCATTTCACCCAACTGTGAACTTAAGTGTAATAAGTCCATTATAGTAGTGTGTAGATAAGATTATTTCTGCCACCAATAGTCATGCGAGTTAAATGTTTATATATCATTATTTGTTCGATGCCACCTTTTGTAGAAGTTGAGTATAGTATCAGAGAACTTCTAGCTAAGTCGACTCTCATCCAAGGAAATTAAAGTCCAATAAATTGTAAACATTTTACTATTTTTATAAATCTTTTACAACAAATGAACACAGCCTCGTTAACAAACATTTGGCATTAATACAAAATCACTTATGATTTAATGAACCTGTAATAATAATAATACAAGTATATGATTCAACAAATAACTTCCATACAAACATATCTTCTATACATATAAAATATAATTAATCTAACGATTTCTACATCAGTTTTCAGTGAAAATCTTGATACTTTTTGACATGGAGAGGGTCGGGGTGTTCATTTTGTCCACGTTTAACGAAACCATCTCCTTGAACAAGATTTTATCGAACCCTTATCGTTTCTAAAGTGAAAAACTGTAATTGAAATACAAATAATACTGCTAAGTGACGGACAAAAAAACATAAAATTAAAATAATAATGAAAAAATTTTATACCTAATTTCATACTTAGACAAAAAAATAATAATTTGGTTTAAAAAATAAAAAGCAAATAGTATAGCATAAATTCAGTTTATTGTGATGTCCATGCGTAGTTCATGAAGTAGACAAAAATATTTTCGACGCTTCCAATTGATAAAGACGACGTGATGTAAGAAGCGTATTTGTTAAAACAGTCACGTTTATTTAGTTGCATTATATGCTTAAGACATTGTGCTTGCCCAGGCTTTATACAAACATTGTCAGCAATAAAGGCTATAAAAACATAACCTTTTTTACATTGTCCCCAAGTTTCGTAATTAGGGGGCTTCTCGGGCTTTTCCTAAAGACTAGTACAGCTATTCTTTGGTCCTAAAGATATTTTATTCAAAGTCGTTCTTTACACTTTATACACAATATACATAATATGTACAATGGGTCCTTCAACAATATCCCAAAACCAATTTAGATTGTGCTATTTATTACAACATAATTTATGAACACATTTATGAAATAGGGGTAGGTAGCGTGAAACCTCTTTTTAGAACAAAAAACCCTTTTTCAAATAGGGGTTACTTAAAACCACTTTTCAGATATTAGAGTGTTGGCGATATGTATCGTTTCTATGAATACGTATTAATTTTACTGCCCAAATAAATAAACTTAATAGGTAGGGATAGAGGAAGTTGGAAAATTAGTAAAGACAGCAAGGTTCGAATAAGTTAAGCTTGGAAGATTGCTTAGCAGATTGGTTATAGGACTCGAGTCTTTGTACGGTTATTAAGGCGCAGTGTCTACCTACTAAATAATGTCTTCTGGTAAAAGACGCACCTGTTGGTTGGGCCCGCAACACGTCGCATTGTGACAGAGGTCGTTCGGTGGACAGTGAAGTGCGCAGGGCGCTTCGGCAGATGCACCGCTTATTATCTGTAATAAAATAAATTATTGTATACAAGCTTCCATTTAGACAGTTATTATTGCTGGCGATAATACAACTTAATTCGAAAAAAAAAAACAAAGCAAATAAAACTGGTAAAATGTAGGTATATACCTATGATACTATAGGTACAGCTTCTGCGTTACCCTTCAGGGAAAACTGGCTGCATGTTATATTAACATTACTAGTAGGGATTTAATATGAGGCTCCTTATTGTGACCTTTTTTATGGCAATAAAGAAAGTATTCAACTTTAAAGCCACAAGTCTTTTACTATTTTAGATTTTATCTTATTAATATTGTAAAGGTTCAGTCAATATCATTCTTCAGTACAGATTAAAATTATGATAAAAATCAGACGTCGGCGGCGGGCGACGTCTACAGCCCTCGTCTTGATGTTGCAATGTTTTGGGATTTTCAAGCAGTAAAGCGGTCGCTTTGTGAAATATTATTTAAATCTAATCTGATTACACTGTAGTAGCACCTTCTGATAACAGAAAAACTTGCAAACACAATCAATATTTTCAGGTTATCTAGATAATTTAACGACTAATCGTTGAAATATTTCTATTTTATGGCACAATAATCATATTTAGCATAACGACATTTTATGATTGGCTTTATTAGATGACGAAATTATGATTTTTAAGATAGGAATCGAATCATAAGTACTTTAAAAGGAATTCGATTGACTTGCGTTTGATCATCATTGTACTGAAGGTAAGCGAAGATTCGGCGATAGTTGACGCTTGCCTAGAAGTAACATTTTTGCTCAAAACTTGAATACTCTTAGGCTTTTTGTACATGACACCGGAGCCGCACCAGAGTGGCGCCGGTCCGCAAGACGAAAAAAATTCAGAATATCTCATATGAGTGTAAAATTTAATCGGCGCAGCGTCGGTGGCGATTCATTCGTATACTCAAACATGCGGTCTGGCGCCGGTGTAACTCCAGCGTCATATACAGGAAGCCTTAGGTTAACAAACTCCGGCTACCGTGAAACAGACTCCAGAGACGGATTTTCACTCCTTAGCGGTAGGTACAAAAATTGCACGATGAAATAAATATAATATATTAATACCTCATTTCCTCCAATAGGCAGCTCTACGAACTCAGGTTGTATGGTGGTTGAATGTATGCCTTCATTATGGAAGAACTCTTTCACCTTCTCCGCAATCTTCATGTACTCTGACAAATTTCTACACCTATAACAAAAAAGAAATAACACATTGTACGAAACTTCGTGGAAGTTGTGTTTGTTTGTTTTCCCCTACCTCCCCTTCGGGGTACAAGAAATATATCGAATGTAAACATTTAGGGTTCATGCACAAACATCACGTAGACGACAAGTCACCGATCAGTCACGTTAAAAAATATTGTTAAGTACGTAGAAATTGTAGGACGTTGGCTACACACATCAGCCGACGTCACGTCACTGGCAAATCAAAACTTGTATTGCTACGAACGAAACAGGCGTTGATATGACTGACTGACTGACTAAACGGGCGTTGCTATGACTGACTGACTGACTATCTGTTCACACACGTCCCTGAAACAGACTGATCAGTGACTTCACGTTGAAGTGACTGACGTGTATACATGAAATGAACCTTTAGAATGGAAAATGTGTGCCTATGCCAGCAAACTCGACTTTAATATTGACCAGGTTACACAAATTCTTCTTCCTCTCCTTGCCCAGTGTCCATTCTCCCCTACCAGCCGTCACTCTATCATTCACACACGACTCTTTCATATCATACCTCACACAATCCATCCATCTTTTTTTGGTCTTCCTCAAAGAGTAATGAATATAAATGTTGATGGATGGAGAGATCCATAAACATTTATATTCATTACTCTTTTTTAGTAACATGCGTTTCATCAATCCTCGTCACATGCCCATACAAATGTTAACTCAACTACTTATAAAACATAACATCACGCCTGTATTCCCCGAAGGGTTAGGCAGAGGTGTACCTATAGTACAACCACATTTCGCCAGTTATGTTTAAGTCCCATGTAATAGGGGGCGAGCCTATTGCCATCAATCGGGCACAAATCCAAACTCCTTATAAAAATGTTTATTTAGAGTAAAAGATTAATAGGCATAAATCAGCTAACCACGCTTTCATCATGAACATGTGTAGGCATGCCTAGTTATCTTGGCCGTAGGTACCTACCGCGTATACAAATAAGATGGTAGGTAACACGCATTTTCCTGATGACCTGAAGTTCTATTATTTATTGTGGGGTACATAGTTGTGGTCTACAGAAAAGACAATATATGGTAAATAAGTAATGGGTGATGCAAATACCTCTTTAATAATAAATCCTAATTTCCACCGGAAAATAATACTAAAAGAGACGTATATTTCGATAATTTGCTGCATTCACTATGCAACCATTTGCAATGGTTTGAGAAATCATTGTGGTGGTTCACAGATAAGACAATCTGGTAAATAATTCAGTAATGCGTGGTTCTGATACCTCTTTAATAATAATTTTTCCTTATTTAGACCGGAAAACACTATAGAAAGAGTAATTAATTTCGATAATTTACTGCATAAGTGTACGTGACCATTTTCAATGGTTTGAAAATAAGATGTTTTCCAAGCAATATTCTCACACAATGACGATATAATTTAAACAAAAAGCATTTATCATTGATTGTTATTTCAACACGTTAAGTATTGCACTCGCTTTGTAAAATATACAATAGGGTTGTGTATGTATTTTTTTTGCTGACTGACCGTTTGAGCCCTATCGGCCACAATTGCTTAGTTACCTCAAAGCGTATGATAATGATTTGGGTACATAATAATTTAAAATACAGGAAATTATTTATATATCAATACCGGGAAATCCCAACTCACATTAGAATTAAAATGTCGAGCTTTAAATACCTCCACAAAAAATTATTCACAAATCGTTCTAAACATTGAAATTGTGCTGTACCATACCATGAGTAATCATAACCCTCCTTTGGCTTTGCCGTAATCGGATAAAATATTAAATAATCTACACAACAGAAATGGCGGCATTATCAACATGAATGAATCTCCAAGATATTTGAACTCTGCTATATTTCATGCCAGCAAGCAGCAAGTGATGAGATATGGCACTGAAACGTGATCGCTCACAATAGGACTCATTAGAAGGCTGAAAGTCACCCAAAAGGATGAGAGGGCTATGCTTGGAGTTTCCCTAAATGATCGAACCAGAAATGAAGACATCCGTAGGAGAACCAAGGTAACCGACATAGCCCGAAGAATTGCCAAACTTAAGTGGCAGTGGGCAGGACTCATTGCTCGCAGAACAGATGGCCGATGGGGCCGAAAGGGTCTGGAGTGGCGGCCGCGTACTGGAAGACGTTGCGTTGGAAGGCACCCCACAAGGTGGACCGATGACCTGGCGAAGGCCGCAGGAATCCGCTGTATGCGAGAAGCACAGAACCGGTCGAAGTGGCGGTGCTTGGGGAGGCCTATGTCCAGCAGTGGACATTTTTCAGCTGAAATAATGATGATATTTCAAGCAATAATTCAAATGACAGCAGCGTCAAGACAGAAAACAATGTAACGCATGAAATTAATTTTATCAGTTTGGGTTCAATATAATTTAATAAAGCCGCTGACACGTACAAACGGTGTAAAAGAAAAGCGCCGGCGCATTGGTTCATTGACATTGATTCTGGGACAAAGACTAGTTTGGATTGGCTCGTTGCCAAAAGCAATTTATTCGTTGAAACGTTTTTCAAAAACAAACTTTACCGGGTTAGCTGGAAAATTGCTTTTGTAATAAAAAAAACAAACTTTTTTAGCACGCGTGGTTACATACTTGAATACGCCCATCATTACGTTCAGAATCATAAAAATAATAATTGAATAACTGTTATCAACTAAACTGAACCGAATCCATTGATGTTTTAATAGCATATCAATTAATTTTCTCACGACTTTTCGGATTCATGTGCGTATTGTATAATTATCACTTGCTTAAGAAACGGTGAAGGAAAACATCGTGAGGAAACAGGAAACCAGCGGCATACTTGAGAATATTTCTCGACGGCATGTGAAGTCACGGCAGAGGCCCATGGGCGAATCCGCCCATCCGAAAACACGAAAAAGAAGAGGCAAGGATTTTTTTTTTTTCGTTTCGTCGTGTTTACTTTCTACATCTGCCTACACAACTATCTATTAGCACATGAGTAAAGCCGTTTTTTTACTCTGTGCTAGTGGGCTATAAGCTGAATTCGCTGGTTCATCAAGCTTATTAATAGCGATACAATTTTATTTACATACAGAGGTGTACTCCCACATTTCGCCAGTATGTGTCTCATGTAATAGGGGGCGAGCTTATTGCCATCAGCCACCGAAATGGAAAAACCCAATAATACTTTGCCCGACCTGGGAATCGAACGGCCTCATGCTCAGCAGTACCGCCTGCGACCACTAGACCAACGAGGATTCATTACTTTTTTTTTTGTAACAATGGCAACTCGCAGTTTTGACCACTAAGGTCTTGGCTGCTTAACCGGACTTTCCTGTGGGTGCCTCAAGCTACTACACTTAGAGCCTTTAGCCAGGAGCAAGTAAAACTATTCTAAGCTAAAATTAAGCGAACGCACGCTAAGGGCACCCCCTGTGGGGTACGCCTTACGGCTTAGGGCGTCACTGGGGGGAGGACAGCAAGAGGGGATAGGCTGGATCAAAATTTGGTTATCATCATGATTATTAGGCGGGGTATTTAAAGTTACGTGCACAGCTGCAACAACAGCCGGCACCTCGTTTTCGAGCAAGGGTCGGGGAGGAGTATCAGTGATATAGAGTTTACTCGGGGGCACGGTCGCGATCGCAAAGGACCTCGACAGCGAGGTCGGAATGACGGGAAGCGTCTGTGTTTGTGCACTGTACTGGTGGCCCTATTCTTCTCCTGGAGGAATGTAATGGGGTCATCTGGTTCGGAAAGGACATGCCTCGGACGGCAGATCTGACTGATTCTAGAGGGGACATAATTAGCTGCCTCGACGACCAGAGGGTTGCGATGTCTGGGAGCGGAGTCAAAGTAACGCTTGGACATGCGTTTTAGAAACTGATGAATCGTGGGGATTTTACAGTCGAGATGGAGGATCTCGTTTCTGACATAGGATTCATTACAAAGAAAAATATATTTTAAACTTTTCTTCTGCCACGTCACAAAATGTAATAAAAGTGATTATAATAACAAAGTAGCAAATTATATGTTTGTACGTGCTACTATGTGTGTATGAACGTTGACACAGTCTCTTCAGCAACCTTATCAAGTTATCAGGCTGCACTAAAAGGCTTTGCTTATCACACGGCACCGGTATTGGCGCGTGTAAACGACAGACCGTCTGTTAGCTAGCGAAGGTAAAGATTCGAATGTTTAGATAAATACACCGTGTATACGTACTATGACGTACTTGACCCAGTTGCAATGGACAGGTCCTGATTTGTACGCTAATTTGTCCAATGTTACGTTGGCAATTTGTTGGAATAATATTTAGTTCACAATTAGATGTAAACAGATATCGATATCGAAATCCTATACTATTAAACAAGCAATATTTGTATATATATTACTCACGTTCTCGAAATCGGCTCTACGGGAGCGAAAAATCGATCTAGCTAGGTCTCATATCTGGGAAAATTCGTTTTCTCCGTATTTTCACCCGAGCAGAGCTCGACCGCCCAAAGTTTAGAACAAGATAATGAATAGTGACATTAGAATAATGATCATGGCAGCATGGAATTAATAAATACCTATTATCATGGCAGTATGGAATTAGGTGGTTATTAAAAAAAAATAAACTGGCCAAGTGCATGTCGGACTTCACAATGAAGGGTTCCGAGGTTGAGATGAATTTACTTATCCCAAGAACAAAATTAACATTGTAGTTGAAAAACATGTTCTCCCATACATTCCAACTGCAAATGTAAGTTTGTACGCACAATAGTGAGAGCATGTTACCATGTTATTTTAAGATCATAGACTTTTTATAGGTTTTCCTGTAATCTAGATCCTGTAAGTAAAGAGCCATACTATGTATTTTTTTCAAAATTTTAGGTTCAGTATTTTCGGAGATAAGGGGGGAATGGTCAATTTTCATCGAATTTCTTAAATATCTCTAAAAATATTCATTATAAAATTATATCAAAAATATGTTTAAGATTCTCGCAACAAGCCCTTTCATTTGATATGTCACACGGTACTGTTAGCAAAACTTTTTTTTTTTAATTTTCTTGTTGGCTCCCAAAAGTGACCTCTATATTCAAAATTCATTAATTACATTACACGATCGTATTTGGGTCACAGAAATACATATGTGTACCAAATTTCAACTTAATCGGTCCATTAGATTCGGAGCGAATTGGCTGTGACAGACAGACGGGCAGACAGACAGACTGACACACGAGTGATCTTATAAGGTTTCCGTTTTTTTCCTTTTGAGGTACGGAACCTTGTTCAACTGTAGCTGAACAACTGTTCCATACATTTTGACCGCGTAGGTATTGCATTCTTCTATGAAACAGCTGATTTTTTTTCAATGCGATTAAATACAGGAAAATTTCAATTAAATAAACTTTTTCCATAATATAGCGGCCTATTATGTCGCCCCGTTTAAAACTGTAGTTGATGTATATGTAAGGGCTACACAACAGTAAATCAAGCCTTTTTTACTGAAGTTACAAATTAAAGAGTTTTTACAAACCGTTTGTAGCAATAAAAACAGAAACTTCGTGCAAACAATTTCAATTGCGTGCCGTCTAGCCTAACAATAATTCCTAATTATCCTACAAATAGGCGATATAAAAAAATCGTGCCAACAAGTATTTTTACTGGTACTCAAGTTAGCCTAGTTTACGTACGATTTTATTTTGCCACGTAAGTAGTAAGGAATTGTGCTAGGTATTTTTCTCTCGCACAGGAAAATATGCCGTGGTACTTTCCACGAGAGATTATTTTTCGGGAATTTTAATACGGGAAAATACTACACTTCGCTACCTACGGAGCAAAATGTTTTATTAGTATCAGGAAAACTGAATCAGATTTCCTCTTACCCATTATGGTATGTGCTTTTTCATGACAGCACAATAGGTTTATCCTATTAGACAAACAGGCAAAGTTTTGAAGGTAGTATTAAAACATTGTTTTTCGGCTATGCCTGGTCGTCTAATTGAATTTGTTCATCCATTTCTGTTCGGTAAAAGCTCGAAACTTTGCCTGACATCGATATTTTATCACCATCAATCATCCCTAAAACAAATGAATGACAGACCAAAGCTTAGTTACGTAATACAATCTTATGCAGCTGTCAATGTACGAGTAACCGTGATCGACTTTTGCTGACAAAAAAAATAGTTGGGCGCAGTTCGAGACCGCCCCGAAGTTTCGTGAAAACGTGTTGTGAAATAGTAACAATTTTTTTTAACGATGTTATTGAATATTTGTCGTCAGTCCGACGCAGTTTTTATTATTTGAGATTTTTTTTTACAAATGATGATGATGATGATGGTGACGATGGCGTCAGTGGCGATGACAATGGTCAAATCGAAGTCGAAATCAAATTCAAAGTCAAAATCAAAGTCAAAGCCAAAGTCAATTTAAGTAACATAGTTTATTGGATAAGGATTAATATAATACCGGTCAAAATAGCTTCGGAAATAACAATTAAATGTTTATCAAATTCTGAAAAATAAAAATGGTTATTGTGGATCATCCTTAGAAGATAGACATATGCTTTTGACAGACTATGATGTTTCCGACATCTTCCAACAATAATCGTCAAATTTCAGCCAAGTTGCACAAATCCTTAATGAATTAAACACTAAAACCTTCCACATGAATCACTCCATCCATTGATGAAAACCGTGTGAAAATCCGTTCGGTAGTTTTTGAGTTTATCGCGTTCAGATAGACAGACAGACAGACGCGGCGGGGGACTTTGTTTTATAATATGTAAGGATTTAACTTTCACACTCAAAAAGGTACAAAGGCGGACTTAATGATTTGGGCATTCTCTACTAGTCAACCAAGGGTGGTGAAGAGATGAGTTGGCAGTTGCTCTATTTCACCTCTCGGTTTGAGAGGTACAAAGAAAAACATATTAAAAATATATAATTAGAAATAAAATAAGTAGGAGCAATAGAACATAAATAGGTTATAACTTATAATACACATACATACATATTTAATATAATATATACCGATACGTATACAAATTCAAGGGAAAGAGGTGTTGAGATGACTCTATTCATTTTGAAGAAAAAAACTCTGTAATTTCAGCTGTAATGCATGCCGACTGGTGGCCGTCCTGATATCAGGAGGAAGCGCATTCCATAGAAGAATGGACTGAATATGAAAGGAAGAATGAACAAAGTCAGTAGTATGAGTAGGACAAAGTAGGGGAAGATTGTTAGAAGAACGCAGATTCTTACGTGTGAAGAACATAGATATTGGAAGTGAGACTGTGAGACACAAGATAAGAAGGAGGAGTGGGAGAGTTGAGAAGGGAGAGAAGCTTAGTCAAAGCGCGCAAACTTCTTATTATAAAAGTTCTAAAATATTGCACAAAAATATTGTGATCGAAAAGTGAATCTCTAAACTACTATTTATTTACAGCAATGCAGGATTTTCTGGGCCGCTTTGTTTACAGTGCATTTATTAATTTGAGTGTGTGAAAACAAAGACTCAGGAAATAACGACAAAAGCGAATGCGTCTTATAAAGCAGATGTACCTATTTATAGTACTTCGTGCAGTCTACCGTTGAAAGATTAAGTTTTGTTTCCTCATTGTAACATAAATTACCAGAAATCGAGGACATTTTCGTCACAAAATAGAAACGAATATTATATTATGTAGGTACATATTTCTGCACTTCTGTATTTTGCCACCAAAGAGTTTGTATTTATTCGCTCTCATTTTTATCACATTGCCACTGTGTTCCATTTCCATTTAAATGATATCTCTGTTTTGCTATTTCAAACTGTCACAATTCGCTTGACCTCTATCTTACACGTGTTAAAAACTATTGGATTTTAGTACATTGCGGTTGCAGCAAATACCCAATAATCGGTAGCGATTCATTTTTACTAGCTTTTCCCCGCGGCTTCGTCCGCGTGAAATTTCGGCCCGGACCCATCGGGTCGCATCGCATCATGTAGTGAACATGATGCGATGCGATGCGATAGCGTTCTTTCGGGCTTTTTATTTATTGCTCGGTTTCTAAGGGTCGTAGCGTGATGTTAAATAGCCTATCACCTTCCTTAACAATTAGGCTATCAAATGCAAAAAACATTTTTCAAATCCTACTGGTAGTTCTAGAGATTAGCGCGTTTAAAAAAAATCTTCAGCTGTATTAGTATAGATTTTGGTTAATTGCTTTCCACATAAAATACTTATTTAGGTATACAGAGCAGCGTTGTAAGATTTGTTTTTTGACTTCAGGATTTTGAAACTTTATGAGTGAAAAAAGCGGGATTCTGTCGTCGAAAGCGGGACATAGTGCGAAAGCGACAGATAGTAAAATAACGTATATAATCAGAAGTGTTTAAATATTTATCTTTTTATTTGAGTTTTAAGTTACATTTACGTGACAAATAGATAGCAAAAATAGCCACAGAAAATGTATTTTTAATAAAAATATGATATTTTAAATCAGATTTAACTTATCGTTAGGTAGTTGAGTCTTCTTAATCTTTTGAATAAAAATAAATAAAAAACAAAAATAAGGGGAAACATAACCGGGACTGAGCCTGTCCCGCGCAGGACATTTAATTTTGATTTAAAGATCGGGACGTCTGACAACGCTGATACAGAGGTATCTGAGAATATTCGCTCATTGCTTTATTGTTTCTGACGCTTTGTGATTTATTTATTATGAAGAAAGCTTATTGATAAATTATTGAATGAAACAATGAATTCTGGCCCTATTCTATCAAAACAACTCATTCGTTACTGTGTATATTTTATACCGACTTAAATTTACAATCAGCCAATATTTCGGAAAATCATGGTACAAGATACATCACTACTTACATCAATGAATAATTCCATGATGCATTATAATTACACCAGCACTTAAATAGACCACCGTGACTAATTTATAACTACCATGATAACATGGTAGGTAAATTAAGGAAAAACAGAGATTTATCAGCGGCTTATCATCGGGCGCGGTATTTAATTGAATTGAGAGGATGTTTGACTAATTCAGTACATTTCAATGAACTAATATTGTGACCAGCTGCTTATAGCATTTGATTAGAACTTACGATTAATGAAATTAACAGATGTTTGGGTAGATAATAAAATAAATAGCAAATCTCAACAGTAAAGGTACAATTCCGTAGCTGACCGCAGGCGGCAACTGCAGGCGACATGTCGCCGCGACACGACTGGTTTCTATTTATTCGTATGTATTTCTATGAAGGCAGAAGAGAAAGCAGGTATGTATTTCAAGAAGGTATTTGATAGAAATTCAAAGAAAACAGTCGTGTAGCGGCGACACGTCGCCTGCAGTTGCCGTCTGCGGTTGGTTACGGAATGGTAACTTAAAGTTTAATGACGTCAAATGCACCTCCACAAAATCGAGAGAATACGTTAGCCCCAAGATTGAACACAGCACCAGATTCCCTATGTTCCATATCTGATCAACTAAAGCTATGCTTTCTGAATAACATACTTAGGAACAGCACAATATTATTTTATCTTTTTTCTTCATGCGACACCTCACACGATCTAGCCATCTTTTCTTTGGTTTCCCGTTCTCGCTTCATTTATCTACATTCATATCCATCCTTCTCCTACTCACATGCGTTTCATCCCCCCTCATCTTTCATTCCTCCTCATCACATGCCCATATAGTGTAAAAATATATATTTTTAAAAAGTTTACCCACCTAATATGTGCACTGGCGATGATCCTGTCCCCTGCAAGCTGCCAAACATGGAACTCATGAACAGCGAGCACTCCATCGACCTTTTCCAACAAACGCCTCTGTATCGCGTCCACCTGAACAAATAAATAACGTCAGAAAATACTCTGCGGCTTATCAACAACCAAACAATTGTAGCAGCCGTGTTTATTAACTTTGTAGAAAGTTGTGGCTCATGTTATATTATATTTGAAAATAGAATGTCAAGATTGTTTACTCAAAATTATTTGACAGATGGTTTAAAGACGGTGTGTGTCGTTCGAATTTGAACTCTATAGCCATGGTTTTAAAGACTCGTGAGGTTGTAAGGTCCTAACAAAACAATTGAGTCAGAATTGCCTATTGCCTGGGAATGTCACTATGAATTACTGAAAACAAAACATTTTATCAAACTTGTTCCAATTAGGGAATCGATAAAAAGGCGTCACGTTCAATAGATGCACATACGAACACAAGACCTTATTCTCAACAAATGAGTGGTCAATTTATTGTGGTATCGATAAACAGTAAACACTACGGAAATGTAGATCGGAAGTAGGAGTTCCGCTTTTCACTGCGAACAATGTAATTGTAAACAATGATTATTTTATCAATTGAATGATTATTTTTTCACAGGGTAACGTTACAGCACCCGCAGGTGTCAAATTGCAAGGTTTTCACTACATATTGTAATTTATAGCGTATCACTCAAAATTCAACAATTGTTTGCTAAAACTCTTTTTTTCATAAAAGCATTGTAAACTGTACAAAAAGAACATTAATCCTTCTTATTATCTTTCAATGCCTCGTAGCAAAAATTGGTCAAGGCTGCGTCAGGCAGATATTTGTGTGTATTTTTTTTCTCTCATTTGTCTCTTATGTAATGACAAAATCTTTCCTAGTGTTTGCTAGTGCTTAGAAAGTATTTGCTAAATACTATGACGACCTACAATCTGAAAAATACATGAATAAAAAATTATATCTGCATTTCAGAGCACTTGAATCTTTTTTACAGGGTCGACACCTGCATCTGTCAAGGGGGGGATTCTACCCGTCATACTAAACAACTTTTCCCATAAAACTCAAATTTGATTGGAGAAAAAAAAAAACAAACTCCTATAGAATAGTAGAAAAAATCTTTTCATAGATGAATCGAAATAGTCTATTATTTCAATTCATGTATGAAAAGTATTTTTTTACGAATCGTATAATATGTGTTTCGTAACGTAAGTTGTATTATGTATGACAGTTAGAATCGCCCCCTTGACGGATGAAGGTAACTAAATCGTCACCCTGAGTAATCTAATGAAATGAGACGAAGAAAAAAACCGGCCAAATGCGTGTCGGGCCACGCACAATGAAAGGTTCCGTAGTTGAGTTGAATTTATCCCAAGAAGGTAGGGAACCCTAAAAAAGAAGGAGTTTAAAGTATTTTCTTTTCAGCTCATTGGCGTTCAATTGGAGACTCTTATCCAGCAGTGGACTGCTAATGATGGGGCAAGCATCTAAATGATTATAAAATAGACTCCAATGTTATCTTTTTCTTCTCTCGTATTAACAACTAGCTTTTGCCCGCGGCTTCGCGCGTGGCGATTTCGGAAAATATAACACGGGAACGTGCGATCGGGATTAAAAGTACCCTATGTGTTAATTCAGGTTAAAGACTATCTGTGTTTCAAACTTCATCCCAATCCGTTCCGCTATTTTTGCGGCAGTCCGGAACATACATCCAGACAAACGTACAAACATTCTACGTTACTATTTTATTAGATGTATAGACAATATTTGCAAGCAAGGAAGGTGATAGCGAGGCTGGCTTACATTAGTATCACCACAGATTAATACAGATGGTTAAAAAGCAACTCTTGCTACGACACAATAAAGTGCAATTCAGGTCGCACAGCGCTAATTACCTACAGCGGAGTGCGCCTTCTGTACTAGGTATTTTTCTGTATTTTAGTGTTATCAGAATTAAACAACTTACCTGAATATGGGTTGGCACAGTTTGCAGGAGAATTAACGAGGACTCTCTGAGTAGCGGCCACACTGACGCAAGTATCAAGATGACTAGCACTATACTGAGCGCGGGGTCGATGTAGTATTTGTACTCCCAATCTGTTAGCCAGACTACTAGAGCTGATCCTACTACGATAAGGGAACCTGGAACAAGAGAAAAAAAAATTGTTAATTTGTAATTGTAGGAAAGATCACATAACATAGCCTCTTTCCCCGAAGGGTTAGGCATAAGTGTACCCAGTTATGCATACCAGGCATCAGTTCCCATAGTAGTGAATCACTCGATACCCTGTTTCTAAACTCTTGTATTCATTTATTATTAAGTTCAATAGCCATGACACCGATTGCAATTATTATACATCTCTTTCCACACCTTTTTCTATCACTTAAGTTAACGTTTACCAGAAATATGCCGTCGTTGTTTAGATTAAGCTTTTATTATTAAATATGTACCAACAGTTCGTAAGCCATTTCCGTCTGTATCGCTCTAACCGAGTACACCTCGTAATTACTGTATGAATTGTAATTAAATTTCTTTTAAAACTAAATCACCCACATTCGTTATATTTAAGGCGACGATAACATACTTTCAATGATTTTATACTGAAGATGACGTCTAAACAAGTAGTGTTAATTATTTGGAAAAAATATATGTTAAATTAGAGCATTTTCTTAATATTTTAGTATAGCCATGTTTTGAATTATGTTTATATTACATAGTGAAATTAATTTGTAAAGTTAGGTCTCTAACGCGCATAAAAAACTGAGAATCACGCAAAATCTATCAAGCGTATTTTCTGAAACCTTCACCATTTTAAAGATAAATTAATTACTGATCTTTTAGTATACGTTTTTTTTTAAAATACCTTTTGTTTTATGTATAATAAATTAATAATACGTCTCATTTGGGACAGCGCTCCTTGATGGGCGAGTCCTATTACTGGCTGGACGTACGACGCGTTGAGTGAGCTCAGTACAGAACACGCAAGTTAACCACTCAAGGTCACTGGCATATATCTGCGTCTTAAGTCCCATGTAATAGGAAATAATGTTGTGTCCTCCTGGATGATTTATGGTCCTACTTCGCGATTAGTTTTTATCAAGCCTCTGTATATAAGCATTCAAAATGGTCTGTGCTTACAAATTGTTTAGCTGCAATTATGAGATACAGTTGATATGAACCGACACTTTTCGTTGGACTGACAACGATATTCATTTGTTTTATAACGACGCAGTTTTATAAATGTAAGATTGTTTAAGTGCTCTTGTAAGATGTTCATAATGTAATGCTCTCTTGTAATACAGGGTCAAAAATATTAGCTAGCGGAACTGCAAACGTGATGGGTATCGATTATATTGAAATATCACACTTCCAAAAAATATACACTATTCATCAATATCTTAAAAATAAAATAGCTTCATTTTGTAAACATAATATTTTAACGGTTTAATACCAAAACAAAATAATAGGGGTTATCGAAGCGCCATGTGATATCACCTTATTGTTATTTCCCCCGTTCCCATACATACATGATAGGTACTCATAAATAACACATAATATAACATCACGCCTCAATTCCCCGAAGGATTAGACAGAAGCGTAGGTCCTATAAGTATTTACCATACCTAATATTCACTATTAGTTACAAAACAATCGGAGGAGCTCGTGGCTAAATAATAACAGCCGCACGGGTCAAACCATCAGGTTAAGCTACGCTTGCCGGGGTTGGTCCGTGGATGGGTGATCATCTGTACATACCGAGACTCCTCCGTGCCTCGGAAAGCACGTTAAGCCGTTGGTCCCGACTGTCATCCGTGGATCTTTAACAGTCGTTACGGGTCGTCAGAAGCCCGAAGGTCTGACAACCAGTCTTACCAAAGGATATCGTATTACGCAGTTGTGGAGTTCAGATAGACAGTTGCTCCATGTAAAATACTGGTATTCAGCTGCATCGGGTTAAGGCTCGTACAGACCAGCGCGATATACATAATCATTTTAATTTTGTATTCATTAATTAATTAATCAATCATAAATTAATTGTAGTTTAATAAGACATTTTGATTGTTTCATCATTTTTTTTTTATGGTTTTTGAATTTATTTTTAATTTTCTTTATATAATTTTAATTTTGTATGTTTAGTAATTTTTTATGTACTTATGTTATTTAAAGCCGTTTCTACTCTCTAGTGCATGTGGTGTTAACCTTTAATTAATTGTTGCACTTATAAATGTTACCCTAGCAATTAAGTTGAAATGTATACGTGTAAACAATTGTTGGTTAACCTAAATAAATAAATATCGCGCTGGTCTGCACGAGCCTTTAGACTGGAAGCTGAATTCAAAATAGTTGGGAAAAGGCTAGGCAGATACCAGTTACAAAATAATCGATCATAAACTTATCTCAAAAATACGATTAGGTACAAAGAATCGTTAACGTCTCGTTTATCACTCAAGTTTCGTAATTTCTCACAGTGCTAATCACAGAATGTATGTGCCTACTATGTAATGTTAACCTTGAAAGTAAAATAATTGATAAGTTGACCGATGATCAGCGTAACCGATCAGATTACTGTAACGTTAATGATAACACTCCTTTCGTGAAATTGGTACAAGGTTAGTATTGTTTCGCGTTTGTTTTCGTATCAAAATAATGTCAATGACAGTCAATAACGGAGGATAAGCGTGTTTTTTCCAAAAAATCGGTTATTCACGGATTTATATCAGTTATTTATATCTACTAAGGAGTGTGAAATCCTATTGATTGTAATTTATATGTGACTAGCTGATGCTCGATATGTGTTGCAAAGCCTTTTTCAATGTTTTTTAAAGTGAAAACTTCTTTAGGCGCATTGAGCATTTTTGAGATGAGACGAAACAATTGATTTCGCGACACTGTTGCCGACATCAGCTTTAAAAAGACTTCAACGTGCGATACATTATTTCCTGCTCAGTAAAATTGTTCTGTCGGCACTCCTGGAGTGCCAGTTTTTTTTTTTTTAGAAACCATCTCCGGCGCGCACACAATTAATTACCAAAATTTCATCACAATCGGTCGAGCCATTTTCGAGTTTTTGTGAGACTAACGCATGGCGATCGATTTTTATATAGATAGATAGGTAACATTTCTTATACCTATACTCATGATTATTTTAAATCCATTTTCTAAAACAATAACTAACTCGTGTATAGCTCATGCAGTAAGCAGTTGTGATTGGATGACCGAAATACAATGCTCAATTAAATCACTTGACATGAGATGAACAAACGAAATTCCATATGCTTTTAGAAACCGAGGGTTTAGCTAATTAAATAGATAAAAAAAACTATGGTACTTCTTCTAATCACTACATATTATAAAACAAAGTCCCTCGCCGTGTGTCTGTCTGAACGCGACAAACTCAAAATTACCGAATGTTCTACAGGATGGTATATCTTAAAAAGTTCAACAAAAAATTCGCGGTGGCATATATCTATCTTATGAGAATGACACACAATAACCATTATTATCCTTTCAGAATTTGATATTAATTTCATTGTTCTGTCCGGAGTCATTTTGACCGGTAGGTATTATATTTCAACAACCGAACGGATTTTCATACAATTTTCACCAACGGACGGAGTGATTCATGAGAAAGGTTAAGTTTTATAATTCATTACGGTTTTGCGTAAAATATCCAATAAAATATGTTGTTTAAATTGGACATTTAATTTAGATTAAAATATGCCTTAACATCATATCATTAACATGAATACTTTAAAAATATGTCACAGATTCAAAATTACGCGTAACAAAATAATTATGGTTGACAACAACGCGGGCGCAGGAGTAGGAGTCAATGACCTTTTCCTCGGCTATTTGGTATATAATCCCGGTAGTACGTTCCCGTGGGATATTTTCCGACATCCACGCGGGCGAAGCCGCGGGTAAAAGCTAGTTATTTATAAAACAAAGGCCCCGCCGCCGCCGCGTCTGTCTGTCTAAACGCGATAAACTCAACAACCGAACCGATTTTCATACAATTTTCACCAACGGACGGAGTGATCCATGAAAAAGGTTTAGGTGTATTTAATTCTATTGTGTATTTTATTCTAATTATATTACGGTTTTGCGTAAAGTGGCTGAAATATGACGACGAATGCTAAAGATGTCTGAAAAAAAAAATATGCCGACCTCCCAAGAGCTTTACTGGCGTGCGCCGCGATAACCAATAGATATGAAATCAATGCCTCCTTATTCATCCCTAGAATGTATATTATTCCTCTTAAAAATATCTATTAAACTGTAGCAACGCTATGTCTATCTGTACTTGATTTCTCTCTGGATCCAATTCCTAAGTCCACGCAGATGAAGTCACGGTCAGAAGCTTCTCTAAAATAAATAAAACATGAAAGAAAGAATCGTGTAGGTAGAAATGGGAAACCTAACCTTTAAGTAATGCAATGTCAACAATTTAACTAGAAACCGTCCTTGGAAAAGAATAAACTATCAAATGCAAAGAACATAATGGAGCATAAGTGGGTACGATTTTCTCAATTGTCTTTCCAACTACTACTTCGTGGAAAGATATAAGCAGCTGACGTGCTCCAATTTTCTTTATACTCCAGACGGCCATTGCCATTTATTATGCACTAGGTTCCTTTGACCGGCGCGCCTTTGAATGCGAAACCTTAGACTTCAAAGGTCGAGTTTAATTTGCAAGACCCGATCAATAGCTTTAACAATGGCTGTTTATAATAACACTACAATGTAGCTTGTGAATAATACAATAGTTAAAGGGTTTGATTGATGTTTAATTTATATGCTTCCTTTGAGTAGCACACCTACTACTGTGACGTAGATATAAATAATTGCCAATCTAAATAGGTACTACAAAAAGGTCATCACCATATCTGCCTAGCCTTTTTCCAACTATGTTGGGGTCGGCTACCAGTCTAACCGGATGCAGCTGAATACCAGTATTTTACATGGAGATGGAGCGGCTGCCTATCTGACCTCCACACAGAAACTGGGTAACACGACACCTCTTGTTAAAACTGGTTGTCAGATTTTCGGGCTTCTGACGACCCGTAACAACTGTCAAAGATTTACAGGCTTTGAGTGCTTTTTGAGGCACGGAGCGGTCTTGGGTAAAGATGGTCACCAACCCACGGACGAACCACAAGCGTAGCTTAACCTGATCGATCGACCAGTACGACTGTTATTACTAAGCCACAAGACGAAATATCATATTCCTTATTTTACAGTTTGATACCTTCAAACTGTAAAATAATGAAGATGATATTTCGTTGATTTTTTGTGAAAGGATACACTTCAATATTGTTATCAGACATTTTAAATACCTCAGGTTTCCGATAAATCCTCAGCCGCATACAAATTTTTAGGAATCCTTTAATTGAACACTCACGCAAGTCGATAAACGGCTTTAGGCCACTGACTCTTCGGGTTAATTGACAAGTAATATGTTTAATCATATGTACATAATAAACATACCACGTTAGTTACGGTTTTTCTTTCAGACAAAACGACTCGTGAACCTATTAGATTCGACTATCCAAGTGCTTGACGGACGTGCCAGTTACAGAACTTCGAAAAAAAAAAACGAGCAAATGAAACGAAATGAAATTGTTTATTCTGTAAATAGGATATCGGAATCACTTTTACACGTCATATTAAAAAAATAAAAATAAGCTAGTTGAGTTCGGCGTTTCCTATCTGACTACTCTGAGAAGAAAGGTCGAAACAAACTCAGAGCGAGCCTTACAGTAGTCGCATAAGATGTGTACTATCTGACATCTCACCTTGGTAATAAGCAACATTAAAGGGGCGGGGCCTCGTCAAGGTCATTTCTGACGGCCAACTCTAGAATCGGCGCGCGCTCATTGGTCAAATCAAATAGCGTGCGCATCCCCGGCTTCCTGTGACACACTTTCGTCCCTTTTCACGAAATCACTCTCACAGTTTTTTTTTTTTTTTATAGCTGGTATGCGAGAGGAAAGATGTTATACATCAAAAGTACAAGATCCTTATGTTAAAGTGGTGGATTCAAGTTAACAATAAAAAAAAACTTAACACTGCAATGTGTTTATGAGAGATAAGTGCTTGTCCATGTAGTCAAATGTAGTGCGTATTGCACTAAATTTGACTGTCTTGTCCTATTTAGTTAATTACTTATGGATTAAACTGAGTCGTGTAAATAATATTAGGTAGGTACATACTTGTGGTCATAATTTAAATAAAGTAACTGCTAATTTTAAAATAAACTAGTAGGTAAGTAGCTGTATTCCATCCAATAAAACAATTCAGTTAAGTATTTTATGGAAGCTGAAACGATAATTATAATTTCCATGTTAAATTAAACATTAATTTGTTTTCAGCAATTTTACGAAGAATTAAACAACCAATTTTCTTTTCAATCAAGTTGGAAAATATTAACATATTTTTTATTCGAGTTTGTCACGTCTGAATCAGCAATTTCCTTATCGAAAGTATTTATGTCAATGTGAAGGCTATGGATCAAGTGTACCAAGGTTTAGTGCTAATCTACAAGAACCTTCGTTGGCAGTGAATGGAGAGCAGGACAATTAACGTCATAGCGTGAGACTTGCTTCAAAGGGTCATGTTACTATTCGGTGTTAGTTTCCGTTGTGTTTGAGAGAATATGTGGATGATATACATCAATTTGTAATGACACGAGTAACGAAATTTATAGATATCATTACCATAGGCTAATGTGTCCACCAGGCTATAGAGTTTATTCCACATATTGGGGTACAAATATTGACTCTAAGATTAGAGACGGACAAGACAGTATCTATAAGATTAGAGGAAGAGTAAAGAAACGATGGATGGATTGTGCGAAAGATGATATGTCTCACATACTGTGGCGACCCCAAATACATGAGATAAGGGCAAGAAAATTATGAACAGTGACACACGGGGCTACCATCACTGTGTCACAAAAAGGTTAAATAGTTGTTTCATATATTGCGGAGTATCATAAGAATAGAAATAATTCTGTAAAAGACAAATTAGCCTCATGGACACACTAGCCTCGTGGACGTTTTAGCCCCGGGTGACTATTTTATTTCTAGCATTCCGATTATTCTGGAAGTGAATTCGGTTATGAATAGATTAGGCTATTATTACCTTCCCACACAATCCAGTCTCAGTTAAATAAAGGGTTGGATAAATACCAACTTTTATTTTTGGCAAACAAGGTTTGAAGAAATTTTTGGCACTGAATGGCACCCCGTTATGGCAGTATTGACATTAATTTATTGTGTAACAATGATACAATATTTTTGTTTGTATCTAGTTCAACGCCTACAATTTTTAAATAACATACCTACTTTCCTGAATTTACTTTTATGACTTGTGTGGAATGAAATAAATGTATCGCTATATTTTTATTTCGAAGAAAAAATAAGTAGGTACAGTATTTCTATTTTCTTAATGTCCCTCGGCAAACTTCGTATTTCGTCAGTCGTGGGATTTCTATCAGTTGCTCTTTGCACTTGGTGCAGACCGGACGCTCTCAATCGACTTGGAAGTATATAGAGTTGTAAATACTTTTTTAGCTTAATGTAATTTATTTTTAAAATGGGAGGAAAGTTGCTAAAGTCACAAGCACGACATAAAGAAAAATAGTTTTACAGTTCTATATAGTTCACACGGAAATCAAAATAAAACAACAATACCGTCTTAGTTCTGAATTCAAATTATTATACTCGATAAATCTAATAATTGATGGACATGGAAATTAGCATTCGTTTGTTTTTGGAAATGCGATGATTTCCGAGGGACATTAAGAAAATAGAAATACCGTACGTATGATTAAGTAATATTATTGTTTTTATAGTGGAAATACCAAATGAATAAACATAGAAATCCACGAGGTTGTGGTTTTCTACGTACCTACTTGAATGAATTTTCTGAGGTTGTATTAATCACCTTCTGACCGAATAAATATTTATAGTTGTAAATAGGAATGAGGTAAAATCCTTCGATTTTTTTAAAATATTTAATTTCCCTATCATTATGTTTCGAATACCTTCGCTAATTTAACTAATTTAAATGGTCTCGTGATATCGTCTCTATTAACAACCGCAGAGACAAAAAGATTAGTCGTTCAGTAAACATGGTAGCAGATCTGACTGTCCAGGGTACGCTGGTTGAGCTTGAGCATCCTTACTCAACGCTCTTTAAATAACCCTCAGGTTCTAGAACACACGAAAAGCATTAATTTCAGAAACATTATGCCATATCAATCCCATATGAATCAAACTCGCTCACATGTAAACCATGTAGGCTACAAATAAATGAGCAATCACCTTTTTGGATCAATGGTGTGAATTTCACACGCGATATCGCAAACAGCCGATAGCGTTAACCACTAGTTCAACTAAACATTTCTAGGGTAAGGCAGTGTTCGTTGACCTAAATGTCACACTGCTTTGATTAACACTAGTCCCCCGCCCCAGGTATACACGGGTTCCGTTCTATAATTAGATTTGGCTTCAGAAATATTTTTTCGCCTCACGTGTTGAACTCCTGGATCGTGATAACAACTCTTTCTACTTAATTGGGCGACGCTTGCCTAAGTTTTCATCGGAAAAAAGTACGGGGTTTTTCCTCAAGAAGAGTGATAACTATAGAAACAAAATCTTGTTAAGTTTTGCCAGCCAATATCAGCTATAGTATATCTAACTAGGTTCTGACAGCGGCTTCGCCCGCGTGATATCTTTATAAATTATAGCATATGTTACGTGATAATATCTATAACATTCTACTCGTGAAAGAATTTATAAAATCGGTCCAGTGGCTTTTGAGTTTATTCATTACAAACAAAAGTAAAAATCTTTTCTTATTATTTTAGTGTAGATATACATTCTACAATATGGACAATATAAATACTCATGTAATATATGGCGATGAACGACAGGGATTACTTACGCAGTTTCCTACGACTCGTGAGTAGATGCAATTAAAAACTGCATATAACAGTCGTATCTAACTTTCTCCTTTTTGGTTTGTCCACAGCACGTAGAACAATTTGTTTCATTTTTACTACTGTACTTTAAGATGAATGAATATCGAAAGTAATCACATGCCAGTTTAAATAGATTTATAGTTACATTAGGTATCTAAAACTGTAAGCGGTAAAGTGTGAACTAATAAAGTATTGACGTTATCGTAACCACTTTGCTAAAGAGGTATGAAATAAAGTGGGTGTTACATAAAAGAGAAAATTTAATGGGTAATGACGTAATTGTGTCATCGGCCACCTTTTTGTTCTAACCGCCTACGGATTGACATTGTTGGTATCGATGGCATTAATAAATAAAAAGTATTTCTTTCAATTTAACATGCAACTGGAAACAGTGACGCAATCGGTTGCACGGATATGATTTTTCAATGAGCAGAAGTCATGTTTGATAATCGAATACTAGGTATAACATACTTATATCAATCATGGCGATGGTGAATCATAAATGATTCCAGGTGAACTTTGGAAATCCCCAGACACTAACACAAGCGAGTACACTCAGAGCCTTCAATTTCGTAATTCCACAGTGATGCTTTTACTCACCATAAGCGTATGTAAAGTAGCCACTTTGTATCTGAATAAGACATTTTTAATTGCCTTATACAAGAATAAAACTTAATCCATTCGCTGAGCAACAAAACAAACAAAGAATCACTCACCTAAAGCATCAGACAGGATATGCAAGAACACGCCTTTCATATTCATATGTCCAGGATCGTGGGCCGCTCTGCAGGGTGTCTGCTTCTTATTATTTGGTACTTTGTCTGGTTTCGGTGGGACCATTTCGTCAGTCTCTTCAGTGTCAGTCGCATTATGACCTAAGGCCATATCTGCATTGCTGTTGACGATCTCTGTGAGATGTCTCACGTTGGCTGGCGGTGGTACCCCGCCGTGGGAATGACCGTGTCCGCCCCCGTGATCTATGGTAAAAAGATTATATTTAGAAGAATACTAGAACAACAAAATGTCGATAAAAAATGGGTTTTCCTGGGCCTTCCCCAAATTTTCCCTGGTACTCTGTTTCTACGCAACCTCGAAGCAACCTTTGCAGTGCGCGTCTAGCACATCTAGCCATCTCTTTCTTCTACCAATGTTTAGTAAAGAATTATTGAATGAAGGAACTGTCTTATATTAGGAAAGGTAAAGGATCCTTCAAGACAAAAACAAATAGAAGACACTTCAAAAGTAGGGCAAGCTGTATCGGTGATTATGATAAGGCGCCGTGCCTTACGTTGTTTAGAGTATTGAATTATTAGGTGTGTGTCACTTTGCTTCAAATAATAACAATATTAAGGAGTACATTTTCTGTATGCAAAACAACTCCATACTTATTTACAAGCAGAGTGTAGAGTCCCAACTTTTGAGCCCTACTTCCGAACTAGACTCATTTCAACGCTGTGGCATTCAGCAAGGTTTACTTTTGGTTTAGAAGCATCGGGTAATTAAAACTTTTTTCAGAACATGTTGGTGTGTGCATTTGTATGCATATTCACCTATGCTTTTTGCTAAACAGTTGTTTAGGTACAATAGGGATGACGCCAAAAAAAAGTTTTTTTTTCCGTCAGGTAGATTATTAAAAAATATTGGACATGTATTTTTCTTTTACTTAATCTAAAGATGACGTCACGTGTATGTAGATTTTATACTTACTTGTGACGAAGCAACCCCCACTCCCCAAATTTAATGCGTTTTATCTAAGTTTTTTTTTATGTTATGTTATTATGTTATGTTATGTTATGTGTTTTTTTTATTATGATAAAGCAAAAAATATGTGTCTAATATTTCTTTTTATTATCTGACTGACGGACTAAATACAATTTCTTTTTTTTACCCAGGCATCATCCCTATTTTAGCTTCGATGACAGCTTCCACTTTGAGCTACTTCAATATTCAATCTAGTAAGAATTAAGATGACTAATAGAACAACACAATAAATTACCTTTGGGAAACGTATAGCTGACATAGTTACAATATGAATCATGTTTTATATTATTATTACAGCTAAAATATGCCATAACCAAAGCGTATTCGATAACTCGTACCGGAAAAGATCGGTTAACCGCTCTTCAGAGGATGTAAAAAACAGGAACGTTAGAAAAATTCCAAATTGGACTTGGCTGAAGTTTTTAAAACAAGTAATAAATATTTATGATGTAGGTCTATGCCTGGACCGGTCGTAAAGAATGTTAGCATTGTGACGCAATGACAAGGTCGAGGTACAGTTAGGTTTATTAATTTACGCTCATGGACTGCATCTCGAGAAGGTTATTGCGATGAGGTCTTAATTCATAAATAAAATGGTCTATTTGATTCTGATACTGCCAGTAAAACTGGTTAAAGGCATTTATGGAAGATGATTGTGGAATGTTAAAGCACGCAACTGCATTGCATGTAGATCAATGCTTAAAATAATAATCGAATTGGTACAAAATAATAAAATTTTACCCGGGACATAGCGGCACGCAGGACGATTGAACGTAGTTAGAATACGGAATCCATTGATTCCGTATTCTTTGCGTTTCCGATAACTTTAAAAAAATCAGTGAATCACCCTGCTTCTAGACCAGTCGGATAGAAAGAAGATATTTTAAGAGTTTTGTGTACAAACCAACGTACAGCTGATAGTTTATCGGTCAGTAATTTGTTTTCATTTATAAATATTTACATCGATGTACCGTTCGTTTAAAGGAGGGAATTATGTTAATCAATTGATTTCGACTAAGTACACATCGGATCGATTTTAAGTCAGTTTTCCGCAATTATCCATTGCGAATCGTGTCATTCTTCTTTCATTCGTTCGAAAAAAACAAAATTAGAATTTCGTAATGAGCTTAGTTTATTTGGACGTTGATTTGTACGTCTTTGAGTCTTCAAGTAAACTAATACATAGCAGGTTTTTTTTAAAATAAGTAAGTAAATGTCTTGTCAGACATAGATAGTCAAATCCTTTAATCTTGTTAGGAGTGCAATTATCTACATATTAGAAAAGGTGAAAACGCCGATGGGCGATACCGAGTAGTTATCAATGTAAGATACTTACTATGCGATCAAAATTAGACTCTAAAGCCGGAAATACACATGCTTGTAACTTGCACAAAAGTATGCTCGTAGCTTGCATGCCATTGAGCCATAACAACTTTTGAATTCTGATTTGTGAATGGTCACAATGGCATGCAAGTGATGCAAGCTACTTGATTATTTTTGTGCCAGTTACAAGCATGTGTATTACGCGCTTAAGGTGGCACTAGTTGATATTTTTTCCATACAAATTTCAGGGGGGTTTTACTCCACTGTTTGACATGGTACATCCAAAGTTAAACATGATATCGTTTTGTTTCATTATTAAGTTTGTCTGTGCGGAAACAGAATAGTAAAATAATGAGCCATTAAAAAGTTAGGAGCCCACAAAGATTCCTTTTTCTTGCTAATTTTAACGCAACTTTGGGGGTAAATAAGCAATAAAAGAAGTGTAAAATCTCCAAAACAAAGTCGGCACCGACAAAGCTCAATTATCGAAGAGTTCAATAAACTTTATTTGTAATTGATTTATGCAGTAGTTTTTTCATAAAACCCTATTTTCAAAAGGACTTTTCGTAATTTTTTACGCACTCGTTTTACTAAAATAGTTCGGAACGGTGTTTGTGTGCGTGCAAACTAGACGTTGTGCACGTAGACCAGTGTCTAACTGCTCATCACTGATACTATCTCTGTCGGACACGATGCCAGGTGACACAGCGTGCTTTTCGGCCATGCCCACCAGTGAGTTCGAGCCCGCGACTAGTGTCACCTTAATGGACTTCTTCACATATTGTTACGTTTTTGTTGCCAAACTTATACCTGGTTTGTAAAAGTATAATCAAAATAATAATAAGCAAACAGACAAACATAGTATTTTTAACCGTCAATCAATCTGCCTAAATTTTTCCTAACTATGTTGGGGTCGGCTTCCAGTTTAACCGAATGCAGCAGAATACCAGTATTTTTACATGGAGCAGTAGCTCCAAAAAAAAGGAGGGGTTAAAAAAGAGGTCAAATAGGCAGTGATATCTGACCCCCTTTTTAAGTTTGCTTGCTAATTTTGTTTTGGATTCAGAAACCGGGTGTAAGCTCAGTGGAGTCGCGACAAGAAAGGTGTGGATACTCCTGTGCATAAACTTCACATTAAAGTTTCTGTGACTAACCGAACTCCAATTAGAAAATGTTCAACACAGGTATAAGTATAAAAATACTGACCATGGAATAAAAACAGCCCCACAATATTGAGTATCAACCCAAGAGTTCCGACGGCGACTAGCAATCTCGCGTCGTGAATCATCTCGATCTCAATAAATCTCTTCACAGCCTCTACAGTGATGCTGAAGCACAGTGCTACCAGGAACACTGCGTTGACCAGCGCGCCGAGTACTTCCGCGCGGGCCCACCCGAATGTATTCTTTGACCATTTCTTTGGCGACATCTGGGTGAAGAAATGTAGTGGTTAATTTCTAAGAAAGAGTATTTTTATGATCTTTAGAGGTACGCGAACGTCGCCTATCGCAGCGTGGCAATGGGCTCCGGTCGACTTGGAAACAGGTCGAATTTTCCTTCCTTGCCTTTATATTCTTTGAATATTTTATTTTAGGGACCACTTTTGTGGCGCCGATTTTTGCAAGATGAATCATTATTAATTCAGAGCTTGATACACGGGAGTTTACATTATTACCTAATATGTAATTACGATGATGTCATGAGCACAATCGGTCCACTGAGTCAATGTTATGACTACCCTGCAGCGTGAAAAGGCATGCATTCGTGAGAACAATCCTGTTTTACCTATAAGGAAATATTTATTTTCTTTTTCCAAGTTGGTAGAAGACGTTTATAAATATTTAAATAAGGAAAACAATACAATAATAAATGTTTTGGAATTTGCGTGAAGGCAAAATTTTAATCTTATCAGTCTGTGTGAATTTAAATTAATTGTAATTTGAAAGACAATTTGTAATCAGCTAATTAGAGGCATTAGAGACTAATCTGCTGTAACTTTATTTTTTTGTTTTTACTTTTTAATAGACTATAGACCTCTGATATTATTGAATTTCGTTACAGTCAAGCTAAAAGGTCTACATTCATTTGTTATTGCTCATCTTTCTTATGAAAAAAGCAAATTAAATATTTTTTCTAGGCACATCATGATAAGAAAAAAGTGGACACAAAGGCAAACACATCCATTACCAGTTACCTCAATGTTTTCATAAACAATTAAATAGACAATAACATCTAACAAGTGACTATAACAATAGACACTAAACAGGCAATGCAAGGCAATACTTCAAAGACAAACATATCAATACACTCAATTAATTTTGAAACAAAACATAGACATCAGTTCAAATTATGTTAATAGAACAAGGAGCTTACCTTAACTGATAAAAATGCAATAACAAGTGCAGCAACATCGCTTAACATGTGAAATGAGTCTGCTACCAGGGCCATTGAGTTGGTGATGTAGCCGACGATCAGCTCCACGAAGAAGAAGCCTCCCGTCAGCCATAACATTGACAATAGTCGGCATTTCTTTCCTGAGAACCTCCCCATGGTTTCTATTGAAAATAAAAAGGAATTATTAAGCTGTAGCTTAGATTCATGCAAAACAAAATAAGTAACCCATCAGCCTTCAAAGCAAGAGTGAAGAGGCATCTTCTGGGCATGCTTGTTTCATCATACACCTCATCTATTGCTGTCTATCAGAAGAGATCTAGGTCAAAAACAGGCCCGCCAATAAATAATAATAGAATCTAATCATGGATTTTTGATTCCATTCTGTAGTTGTAGCATTCGAGACCTAAAACGAATGATGGTACTAAGTACTTTTGCCTTGCATCCTTGGCAGTGGGCAGTTAGCCTCACTGCCAAGTACCTACTTGCCACTACAAGATTTACAATTAGCACAATGCCATAAACAGAAGGCTTGAATAGATTATTTTTGTAGGTCCTCCACCACTTAGTATTTTAAGGCTTTTCAAACGGTTCCATGCTCTAAAATTTAAGTTTTTTCCAATAAATTTAAGCCATGAATCAATTATTGTATTTTGGAAAATGGCACTCCCATTTAAGCATTTGGGATATCAAAGAGTTCATACTACAAGGCAGCTAAGCATTATAAAGAGAAAACAACCCTATTTTAAAATATAAATCTTTTACCACTAGCTAAAAAGTGAAAGATATAATTAACAATAAATGTGATCAGTAGCAGCATTAGAAAGTCCAACACTGAGTATTATAATTATAAATCTTGATATTAAATCTTGCTAAGAAGCATTAGAAATTGCGTTCAGAAATGTATAATCTATATAAAATAAAAATTAAATACTTCAATAAAAATAACATTGAAATGCTGTTTGTTGGTGCTTGCGCATCAGAACGGCTGGACCAATTTGGCAATTTTTGTTTTAACATGTTAATAATATTCTAAATTCAGTTTTAATAGAAACAAAAACTTAAAAAGGTTCTATAGAATGTGTGTATGAATTATTAAAATTTGGACAGGACAATGTCCAGGGAGACAGCTAGTTATACAATAAATACAGATTTTTATAAAGTTGAAATCAACTGAATAATATTTCGCTATGTAGTTGCTGTTATTGGAATAAATATAATTATATGTTGTATGTCAGCTAAGTTTAAATTAATTTGAGTAACTTTGATGACAATTTGTGTAGTTCAATATTCTTTTCTGTATGAGAAGAGGACACAAAGAGAACACATGCAATGTTTTAAAACAAATAAATGAGAAGTTTTTCTTTCAAACAGAATTTAATTACCAAGTATATTTATATTGACTGTAAAAGACTTGCCTGTTTGTATTTGATGGCTACACTGGTTATTTCAATTAATAAAGGCTTATTAGCACATGTCTATAATGTTAATTAATTTTTCTGATCACTGTTCTATATTGTTTCTTGAATATATACATCCACTTACAAAACATTACTTTGTGACTACTTAACACTACTGATTTATCTCAGAATTAAACACTTGTTTATATATTTTGTTCATGTGTTATAACTTGATAAGACCCTTGAAATACTTGGAATACCTCAACCTATAGCTTACACTTATGCTACCTAATATATTCTAAATGGGCAATTGTTTATTCATATCAGAAATGGTCTTTACAACGAAACGCGTGTGAGTCATGCATATTTCCAAGATTTGGGGTCAGGCACCAAGACTAAAAAATACACTTACTTGGTATTAAATTCCTGAGCTTCGGTAGCGATGCTAATCTTCCATCAGGTGCTCATAACTCAATGGTACACTAAATATGCACACTCATTTCACAACAATAGGTTAACGTTCTAATACAATATTGATTCTACTCTACCCAGGCATAAACATAGAACACCGCGAATACTTGATAAAATAAACATCTAACACTACTGGGTAAATCGAAAACAAATATCTTCTACTGTTGACCGTTGTTTTCTGTGGAAATAATCCCATAGAAATGAAATTCTAATGTGAAAGCTGATGGGTTAACCGTGGCGCAACAAATTTTGGTACACTTATAATTTTGCTGTTAAGCCAATGAACAAAGGACACAGATAACCGTTTAGTGCGCCGTGGATAATGTTAATTTACTTTATTCTAACAAAATTTATGACGAATCGCTAAGCTCGTTATGCCCCAGCGAATTCCACACCACACAATAATCTGTTTGATCCTGCCTGTCTGCCTGCTGTCATTATGTCAAGTCAAATTCATTACATTCGAAATATAATCGACAAAACTTTGTAAAATCGCCTATAACCTCTACCTATAAGGCCTTTTATACATTCACAGTTGCCAAATGAGCGAGATTCTTATACCATTTTATAAATAGTCAACGGAGAGATTTAAACGTCTGGCTAGGGCAAAGAAACGTATATTTGCTAACTAACTTATGTATACCATAAAAACGAGGAAGAACGAGACTGGCCGCAGCCTCACTGTTACATGCCTCATGCTTGGCGATCAGCTAACGCCAGCAGGCAGTGCAGCTAGTGATAGTCGGTATAATATAGTCTGAAACATGACTTTTGATCCTGAGATTTAATCGAATATGAAATCGAAACTTTTTACATGGCTTTATTCTAAAAATGTGAGATTAATGAATTGTATAAGTAAGTTTAAATAATTGTACCATAATATAATAACAATTTAATAATATTCCTAAGTATCAAAATGATTTATTCCTTTTATTATATTTAGTAATACCACACGCAGTTTTATTTTTATTTGCCGCACTTTTTCAGGATCATCTTTTATGTACCAGAGTTCTATCTACGTTTTTTTTTTCGTTGGTGTTTCGATGGACACTCGTCGTTAAACAGAAAAAAAAACAAACCCACTGCTTCGCCTTGTGAGTGTTTTATTCACACCCCGAGGCGGCCGTGGTCACTAACGGCATATTATAAGCAAAATATTAATCGTTGTCAACTTGGCATACGTAAGTAGGTGCACGATTTTATTGAAGTGAACACTTTGTGCTCTTTCTGAATAGCGAATGAAACTGTTCCATCACGCTCGGGTCCGTTACCTACGCTGAATCGCCTACTTGGCTTCAGTCTCTCGGGGACGCTGAATCGGGTATATATACCTTCTCGGCTCCAGTCGATCGATTTCTTCGACATAGCAAAGGCGTTTGACAAAGTCTGGCACAACGGCTTAATTTATAAGCTCTACAAACTCGGTGTGCCGGATCGTCTCGTGCTCATCTTACGAGACTATTTGTCGAATCGCACCTTTCGCTTCCGCATCGAAGGAGCCCTTTCCTCCCCCCGCCCCATAAGGGCAGGAGTCCCTCAGGGCTCAGTATTAGCCCCCCTCGTTTTCACGCTATTCACCAGCGACATCCCCAAACACAGATCGACGCAGTTGGCTCTGTTCGCAGACGATACAGCGATCATCTGTAAGGGAAATTCAGCTACGATGCTGCTAAACCTCCAAAGGGCTGTCAACAACCTTGGCGCCTGGTTTAGAAAATGGCGAATAGAAGTAAATCCCGACAAAAGTCAAGCGGTTAGCTTTTCTAAACCGAGAACTAGACCCCCCCTTTTCCCCCGACCTATCACCATGTTCGGCAAACCAATCCCTTGGGCTAGGCGCGCCAAATACCTAGGTGTTATCCTAGATCATCATCTCTCCTTTTCTGAGCACATAAAGACGGTTCGTTCGCGAGCCGCTTTCGCTCTAGGTAGACTCCATTTCGTACTAAATGCACGCAGCAAATTGTCACTTAAGTGCAAACTGCGCATCTATACATCGTGTATCCGACCCATTATGACCTATGCGGGTGCAGTATTCGCCCACGCCAAGTCCTATTCCATCCATAGGTTGCAAGCCTTGCAGAACCGTTTCCTCCGTAAAGCCACGGGAGCTCCCTTCTATGTCAGAAACGAGATCCTCCATCTCGACTGTAAAATCCCTACGATTCACCAGTTCCTTAAACGCATGTCCAAGCGTTACTTTGACTCCGCTCCTAGACATCGCAACCCCTTGGTTGTCGAAGCAGCCAATTATGTCCCTTCCAGAATTAGCCAGATCCGCCGTCCTAGGCATGTCCTTTCCGACCCTGATGATCCCATTACTCTCCTCCAAGAGCAGAATAGGGCCACCAGCACTATACACAAACACAGACGCCTCCCGTCATTCCGACCTCGCCGCCGAGGTCCTTTGCGACCGCGACCGTGTCCCTGAGTAAATGATACTCCTCCCCGACCCTTGCTCGAAAACGAGGTGCCAGCAAGTTGTTGCCGCTGAGCACGTAGCTTTAAACTACCCCGAATAATAATCATGATCTAAACCAATTTTGATCCAGCCTGTCCCTTCTTGCTGTCCTCCCCTCAGCGACGCCCTAAGCCGAGGTTCGTACCCCACAGGGGGTGTCCTTAGCGAGCGTTCGCCTAGTTTTAATTTAGTTTAGTTTTTTGCCCCTGGCTGGAGGCTTTGAGTGTAGCAGCTTAAGGCACCCACAGGAAAGTCCGGTTAAGCAGCCAAGACCTTAGTGGTCAAAACTGCGAGATGCCCGTTCAAAAAAAAAAAACAGTCGATCGATAACGCATATACTCGGTTCCAGTCGTAAGTTTTCATTTCTATCTTGTGGTCTTATGCACATAGCAAATCTAGAGTGCGTTTCATCAAATAGTTCCTTTGCCGTAATGTTGGCTCCACTGTTAAACTTTAAGAACGGACCAATTACGTAGCGCCGTAGCGTACTCGTGTTCGTCCTATAACAGTGCTGCCAACATTACGGCATAGGAACTATTTGATGAAACGCACTCTAGCAAACATGTAACAGGTAAAAAGTAAACATAGACAAATCCTTGAGGCTCAGAACATCGTGTTCAATGCATTTTTTGTAAGGGTAAAAAAAAAAATATTGCCCATTGGTTTTTTTGACTTCATGTGTCAATCAATCTCATCTGTCATTATTTTGTCAACAATGTCACTTGTGAAAAACGGTAATGCAATACTATTTAGTGATGTTTTTTTGACGAATTATCTGCTGCAGTGACTAAATGCATTAGTATTGAATTAATAAACGATGAAGCAATGGCTATTTCCTTAGAATAGTAAAAGCATAATTTTTTAAACCTAACCTTGTAAAATGGCCTTTCTGAGGTTTGCTGGTAAAGCCTGCGGCTTTATGGGATATGCTCTACAAACAGCCTGCATTACGCATTGCACATTCGAATATGTGGGGGACTTTGTCATGGTAAGTAAGTACAGTATGTAGAATAACTGTCTAGAAAACTGGCTTTAAAAATCTGCGTCGTAATACATTATTTTTGTAATTTGTTGCAGTGCTCTGGTCCGTCAATGGAACCGACACTTCAAACCAACAACATACTGTTCACTGAACATGTATCTCCTCGCATTCAACGCCTGCGGCGCGGAGACATCGTAATATCTAGGAGCCCTTCAAACCCTAAACAGAACATTTGTAAAAGGATAACAGGCCTTCCTGGTGATCGCGTTAGAGGTAACTTCCCAAAACGTAATCAAATTGTTCCTAGAGGTCATGTATGGTTAGAAGGTGATAACTCTGGTAATTCTGCTGATTCAAGAGTATATGGCCCTGTACCTGAAGGACTCATTAGAAGTAGAGTTGTTTGTCGTGTTTGGCCATTAGATAAGATCACCTTACTGTCCCAAATTTGAGTCTTAGGTACTAGGAATGGCTAGGTTAATATTTTTGATTTATACTAAGTGCCCAAGTGATGTAGATAAAGTAAATTTAGTTGGCGCTAAATAAGGTAGCAATAGACAATGTTGCTCATTCCATCTTCCAATGTCAAATTATGTATTCTTTCATTTGTGATAATTGGTTTTGACTATGATGTGATAGGTATCAATTTAAACTATCAACAGGCTTTATTTCTGTAAATAAATTATGTCTGTCAATGTCCACTATTGGCCCCTTGTGGTTAAACGCACGGATGTAAAAATATTGCGGCGGATTTATCGCACACTAAATATCCAACTCTCTGTGTTGAGCTGAGCATTGAGAAGCCAACAGAGTGCATCCAAGTGCGTCAAAAAAACACTGTTGGATTTTCGACTCTCGGCGCTAAGCGGTGCGTTGAAAATACAGTGTGCGAAAAAAATCGCCCGTGGGAACCTGGGCTTATTGGCACCAAATATTTTTTTTTAAATCTAGTATATTGAGTTAAACCTTTTTATAAAGAGCACAAAATGTGCCAAGTTATATTTTTACCAATGTGTTTTTTTTTTGTTTTATTTTGATCAAATGTAGAGGTAAACTGTTGTGGTAAAATAATAATAATATTGTATATAAAAATGTTACAAAAATAAATATATTTATTTAGTAATGAGTGTTTATAATTCTAAGGGTTAACTTCCACTGTCTTTACTGATTCAGGCTCCATTGTAATTTCAATGTATCTATTGCTGCTTATGTTTATTCGCACATTCATTTGTCTTCTTCGTCTGAAAAAAAAGAAATAAAACAAATGCAACAAAACATAACTCAATTTGAAGTTGGTAGTCAAATAATTAAATATTATGTACGTATTGTTACACAACTTGAGAAAGGGCCTTTGAACAAATATGGACTGCAAAAACCTTTGATTTATTGAAAGATTATTTTCGTTCTGTTCCTGTAGGTAAGTAATCATGTTTTTATTTCAAATAATATTTAAAAAGGACATGATTTTCAAATGAAAAATGGATCGAGCGAAAATGTTGCAATTACGTAACTGTCTTATATTTGGAAAGAAACAGATCCAATAAATCATAAACTAAAGTTCCATTTTGATTGTATGCATGACTTTTTCACAATATTAATGCAAATTAACATACAATTTAGGGAGCCTGCTCTTAATTTAAAATTACGTAAATGTACAAGTACCTGTTCTGAAGCACAATAACGAGATTTCCATTTGTTTTTCTTATAACAACATTTTCAATGCTTGCAAGACTTCTTTGAGCCACTCGCACTCGCCGAGAACCTCTCGGGATGAATTTTGAGAAGTGGCCCATAGCATAGAAGATTGGTTGCTTGATAAATTCGTCTTCATCTCCGTATACTAGAATGGGCGCGTCTACAAAGTTGTCTACCCAGTTTGGACCTCCGTGGGGATTCAAGGCAAGATTCCAGTCAATCCATCCAACAACATAGTGGTTCAAATCCTGTTATGCAATACGTAAAGTAATTTATTGTCACAAAGAGTTTCACACTACACTACAAAGTTCTTTTGGCGCGTGGCCAAAATTGGAACCATTACCGCTATCCTGTTTTGTCAATACAATTTCTGTGATAATTTTATGAATGTTTACCAACAACGCCCCCCTGTCAATGTCATTCAGACGCCAAAAGATACTTGTAGCTATCTATCTAAACTTTGAAAAGTTTATCATACATACTTCCAAGATGCTCTTGACGTATCTGCCTGCTCGTCTCCAAGATCCAAGAACAACTTTTTCTGAGTTCCAAGGCATTGATCCTGAAAGTTTTTATTGATTCATATCTATTAAAAAATTGTAGTTCAAAAGACAAATATTGTCAATACAGAGAGACTGGTCAACAAACTAAACACTCGTGCAATACAACAACTATACATGGCTCCATGTACATGTATAGTTTTTGTATTGCACGAGCGTGCGTCAATCATTTTAATTTAAACCTTATGTCATATGAATAGTGTAACATTAAAGTGAACTACGATTTTTTTGGGATTTTTAACATTATTATCTATTTTAGAATTTTACCTTCACAAGCTTCTGTAGCAAGAAGAATTTTGCCGGGATACCTGCTTTGTATAGCACTTAGTATTTGTGGCGGGAAGAAGTTCCCATACCAATGTATAGCTATCCCATCCATGTAATCAATCGATTCCGGAGCCGCGAGTTCCATCTGTAAATAAAAATATAATATACTTTGAGATATTGAGAATAAGGTTTATTATTCAATGTCAGCTGATTTGCACTCCTCTTTAGTCTTACTACTCAGCCTAAGGTACAGTACAACTATGTTCTTAATGTCCCTCGGCAAACCTCGTGTTTCGTCAGTTGTCGGATTTCTATCAGATTATCCCTTTGCACTTGATGTAAAGTAGGTACAGTATTTCTATTTTCTTAATGTCCCTCGGCAAACTTCGTATTTCGTCAGTCGTGGGATTTCTATCAGTTGCTCTTTGCACTTGGTGCAGACCGGACGCTCTCAATCGACTTGGAAGTATATAGAGTTGTTAATACTCTTTTACATAACTTAATGTCATTTATTTAAAAAATAGGAGGAAAGCTTCTAAAGTCGCAGGCACGACATATAGGAAAATAGTTCACACGAAAATCAAAACAAAACAACAATAAAGGACTTAGTTCTGAATTCTAATTATTATACAAGATAAATCTAATAATTGATGGACATGGAAATTAGCATTCGTTTGTATTCGGAAATGCGATGATTCCCGAGGGACATTAAGAAAATAGACATACAGTACTGCTAATGGTAGCCACACTACCATGGCTACCATAATGTTATTGATTTTGGTGTTAGTGCGAGTACTTACTCCTGCCAAATAAACAGGTAGGAGATACCGTTGGTCGTCAACACCAATAATTAACGTTTCGTTGTAGCGAGAATTCTTTATCGTAGGACCGAGGTTGTTGGCTAGCCAGCGACCCTGTAATCATAAAATAATACACATTAGTTAACCTTACTTGTTTCACGGTGGCTGGTCAAACTGCCTATATTCAATCTCCGGCCATCAGCCGCCGCCTTTTCCTATCTATATTATATCCTTCCTACCCCTATCCCGTTTATGGGGTCGGCACTCGGTACAGTACAATTTTCTTTTCCATACGCCTCTATAATAAAATAACTGTCATCTCCGTCTTCATTTCCTTGTGAACCATATCATCTTTCACAAAATCTTTTCTTTGGTTTGCCTCTTACCTCTCATAGCCAATTTCTTGTATCTACATTATATTTTAGTGTCCGACCGAAACTGGTTTTTACGACCGAAACCGAATTTCGGCAACATTCTTAGTTTTGGTCGAAACCGAAACCGAAACTTCCTTACAAGGATCATGTTTTGAGGGAAAAATAAAGAAAACGGTATTATAATCAGTCGGTCTTTATTTTTTTAAATAAATCACTAAAATCACACGAAAACTCACAACAAACAAAACGAACTGCAAACGCAAGCCAGTCACGACATGATTAGGTAAGTGAACGCGGCAAAATGGCTTCGTCGCTTACTCGCTTGGATGGAATTTAACGCACCCAACATGACCGACCACATCGCGAGAACTCCGAATGCAGTTTCGGTTTCGGTCGTAATTTCGGCAGGTTTGCCGCCGAAACCGAAACTAAACTGAAACTCGTTTTTTTGCCGAAAGTCGACCGAAACTGAAACCGTACTTTCGGTCGGACACTATTCTATTTACAAGGGTTCATATACATATAAAGTTTGTACATACCAATTGTTGAGGAAACCATCCTAGGGAATTGAACTGCACAAATGGAACAATGCCGTTGATCGGCTCGTTCGTTGTTGTTATAGCCCAAATCTTCACATTCGCTTTATCGTATTCTTCGATGAATCTGAAATGAAACGAATTGTACACTTAGATGAAACATGCAGCTGGTAGAACAAATAATCTTAAACTTATGATGAAAGAGCAACTCTTTCGGCGTATTTTGCAATAGGTGCCGTTCTATAGGACTTGGAAAGGGATTATCGCCAAAGAATTTGTGCCTTCTTGAGCATAGATATGTATTTTGCCGTACAAAACTACAAACTTTCTGTGGTCACCAAGACTTTTATCAAGCATGATGAATTGAGCCCTTGCACAACCTTTTTGTTTAGAATTAGACTTCCACTTATCGTGGAACCATGAAAAAATATTTGGTTAGTGGTAAAGAACTTACCGAAGATGGTAATCGGCAAAGGCTTGGTAGTATTGAAGTCTCAGTTGTGCGAATCCTGTGATTGCGTCATTTGTTTTCATCCATACTGGCGGTGACCAGGTACTGGCAGTGATCTTAATCTCGTCTGTCGCTACTCTTTGAGCTCTCTTGATCATTGGCAGCTAGAAATAAAAAAGTTTTGTAGGTATAGGTCTTTTAAGCCTTCGATTTAGGACTTGGGTGGTGCCTTTACTTCAAATTCATACACAAATTCACGAGATCTTTTTCCCAAAGATAGTCAATGCTGTCTGCAAAAACATTCACAATAGGACTCGCACATTCACTCGACTCCTATTGTGGCAGTAAGAAAGTTATTTATATCTAGATTTTTTTTTGCAAAATTCTCTGTTCCTTGGTTTTTATTTACCTTCAAAAAGAAGTCATGTGACGACAGTGAGAAGTTAGATAAAGTAGTATCGTGCCAAGGCGTTTCGGCATACGTGTAGGGGTACTCTGAGAAGTCGCAACCAGCGATTGGCACTCGAATCATGTTGTACTCCAATCCTTTGGGGCCAAAGTAGGTCCTGAAAATGTGACAAAATTTTTAGGGGTTGGTTGATACTTGATACAAATTGTCGTGGTTTGTAGTTGTCAATTCCAAAATAGTTAGCAGCAATTATTTTATGCGATGAAGAAACAATAACGATCAAGAATTTATTTATCTAAAAGTAATCAGCAGGTGTCTTAAAAGCTTAAAATTTATTATTAATAGTTTATTTGCTTCTTTTTTTTGGTAGAGGGAGCAAAAGACATTTTCAAGGCCAGTCAATGCCACGCTTTGAACACGATAGTGCAAACGGTTGATCCCCGTCACTTAGGAGTAGAAAAAGTATCTGCAAAATAGCAAAATGAGTTAAAAAAAAACAATATGATCATCTTACGATATAAATTTCTCTTGTGCGGCATCGGATAGCTTCCGCCAGTTGATCGCAGCAGCGTCGGTGACGGACCCGCCGAACCCTTCAATAACTTGGTAGCGTACGCTCGGGTAGACTCTGAGGACCACGTTGCTCAATAATCCTGAGACTGTAATTTAAAGTTTCGTTAAATGTAAATAAGCGTTTGTGAGAGATTGGCTGGAGAAGGCGACGTAGAGGGAACAGTGGAAAGCTATAGCATCTCGCATATGATTACAGACATAAATCATTTATGTTGATCTCTGAGATGGCATTGGCTAAAGCAAAACTAAAGCCTTTGTGGTATTACAAATGTCGAAGGGCCACCTAACGCCTGTTTGTTTGCCACCCAATTACATTAAAAACACGCACCCAGCGAATTTAATGTGATTTAATAAAAAAAAATTATATGATTGACATATCAAAAATGCTCATTACATACTTTTATCATTTAATCCCTTCAATAGGACTCTGCACGTCGCTAGTTGTGCCTATCTGCTTAGGGTACATCTACATGTGAACGTAATTGATCCAAGACTCCACAAAGCTCAGGTAGATACGTACTTCCAGGTCCAACGACATCGTCTTCCTCATCATCTTCATCTTCAGTAGCCGGTGGTGGAGCCAAATCTCCTTCGGGTAGGTCCGGTACAGGTTCTGGTTCAGGTTCAGATTCTAGGTCTCCTGGGTCATCTTCAGGCTCCGTAGGTGGTTGTGTTTTGATTTCACCGTAACTCTTTTCGAATCTTTTTCCAGCCTGTTGCAGATTTTTAGGTTAAAACTTTAAATTTGTATGTTTCAGAAGTAATTATCTTAATGGTTGAGAAATTACTAAAAATGTCTTGGTATTAAACTTTGAAACAGAAATGTCTGTGATTAAAATCTTGAGTTGTCGAGTTTTCTGATTACCTACCATTCTATGAGCTCCATCTTCAATTAATCACAAACGAATAGGTACAACTAAGGTGAAATCTAATACCTTCTTGATTAGTAGAAGGAAACGTTCTAATACCTTCTTGATTAGTAGAAGGAAATTAGGTATAAATAAAGTTATCAATATTCTATCGGCCTTCCGATTAAATTTTATAAGATTAAAAACACAACTTACACCTGATGAATAAATTAAAAGCCATACATTATGACAACATTGATAATATCGTGGGTAGTCGAGCTCTAGCGGGCCAGTCATATGTTGTTTCCACTTTTGTCAAATTATTTACAAACCCGCCGTAGGTCTTCGCTCATAATGTCTAAGTCCGTCATCATTGTCATTGGCTTTCAAATTCAACTGCTGGATGTGGCTCTCCGATCGCTCGTCATTTAACTCAAGCCTTGACTACTCATCCAGCTGCTACGAGCCGCCCTCAAAAATCGTCAATCCACCTTACCTTGCAGGTTTCCCTACCTTACGTTTCCAAGTCCTTAGTCCCCACAATTTAAAAATAATTACATAAAGATTACATTGTTAGAAGTGTAGATGACGAACGTGCCTCGCGCTGGGTTCTCTCGAGTGATAGTGTCACAGTAGGTGGAGTTGCATACGCAGACCACCGATCTACCTTCAATACCAACATCGCGGGGTTCACACGGCAGGTCTTCTGCAATTTAATAATGATATTTGTTCAGCTGACATCACCACAGCCTCCACCAATTTGTTGAAACGTCATAGGTAGTGTTTATTTAGGTACTTCGTGGTAGTGCCATTCAAACCACACTTGTGGTACGGACTGTTGCTATCTATCGTCTTTTATGACATACAAAGAGGAAGTCTAGAATTCGGTAGAAATGTATTTACCCTCGTTGGTCCAGTGGCACTAATACTAGTCGGACGAACGAACTTTGTTATTAGGTACATACTTGTACAATTATACAATAACTTCACACTCTTTTTTAGTGTTCAGACAGAAGTGGTGACAAATCATTTTCAGGTTTGGCTCATAGATCTCATAATTGAAATACTGTTATTTCATCTGTGGTAATCTATATATACATATAATAAAACAGTAAAAAAACTGTGTCTGTACATTGAATATATTAAAAAAAAAATAATTGAGGGGGGTTTAGAAACAGTAATAGAGCACGAAACCAAAAAAAAAAAAACTGTCTGTTTGTCTGTGTGTCTGTTTGTCTGTTTGTTTGTACACGCTAATCTTCGGAACTACTGGACGGATTTGAATGATTTTCTTTTTGTTGTATAGGTATTAAGTCTGGGCAACATATAGGCTATAATTTATCTTGGAAACTTGAACACCTGATGCAGGACCGCAACAGACCAGCTAAACTATAAGATATACAAAAATGGTACCATAGCAAAAATTGTTTCACGTGATGAGCATTTTCTGCTAAGAGAATAAATTTGAAGATCTGAAACAGCTGATGTGGAACTCCAAGAGCCCAGCTACACTATAACAAATATAGGAATGACGTCTTAGCAAGAGTTGTTCAACCTGATGAGCACTCTCTGTTGTCGTATAAAATTTGAAGATCAGGAACAGCTGATGTGGAACTCCAAGAGCCCAGCTATACTATAACATATATAGGAATGACGTCTTAGCAAGAGTTGTTCAACCTGATGAGCACACTCTGTTGTCGTATAAAATTTGAAGATCTGGAACAGCTGATGTGGAACTCCAACAGCCCAGCTACACTATAACATATATAGGGATGACGTCTTAGCAAAAGTTGTTCAGCTTGATGAGCACTCTCTGTTGACGTATAAAGATTGTAGATCTGGAACCCCTGATGTGGAAATCAAAGCTATCACTAATTTCACTGTATAATTATAAAATAACATGAGCTGGGAGTACCTCCACGCGGTGAAGGCGGTAACAGTTTAGGACTGATTTTCGATGGAAATTCTATGAATCATTGAAAATTTGACTCTACTGGCTAAAACTCCCATTTATTATTTTATTTTATCGAGTAAATATGCCTTCGGGCTTATGTTATTTGAGTGTTTAATTTCCTTTTCCATTTATCTTCGTGACACGTCAGCCTACCCGGTAACGCAGGGGAGCAGTCACTTAGGTTTTAATTGATCAGGTATCTTCAGAATAAAACTATAACCATGACTAGAAAGAGGTCAAATCTTTCCCAACGTTCCAAAGGAGCTAAAAGATTGAGGATCATAAGATCCCAAGAATCTACTGAAGAGCGTCAGGATAGACTTGATGCTGTTCGAGAAAATCAGGCTGCAACTCGCTCCGTAGAAACCTCTTCGGATCGCGAAGCTCGCTTTCGTTCTCAGCGTATTTATGCATCTACATCCAGGTCTCTAGAGACCAGTGAAGAATATGATGCGCGACTGTCCGCTGATCGTGAACGTCATGCATTGTCTCGCGAGTCGGAGACGTTTACGGATAGAGAATTGCGCTTGAGTTCTCAGCGTATCTACGCATCTGCTGCTAGGTCTCTAGAAACAAGTGTGGAACATGATGCGCGACTGTCCGCTGATCGTGAACGTCACGCATTGTCTCGCGAGTCGGAGACGTTCACTGATAGAGAATTGCGCTTGAGTTCTCAGCGTATCTACGCATCTGCTGCTAGGTCTCTAGAGACAAGTGCGGAACATGAGCGCGACTGTCCGCTGATCGTGAACGTTACGCATTGTCTCGCGAGTCGGAGACGTTTACCGATACAGAATCACGCTTGAGTTCTCAGCGAATTCGCACATCTACTAACAGGTCTTTGGAAACGAGTGATGAACGTGATGCGCGACTAACTGCTGATCGAGATTATCATACATTTTCCCGAACACGCACACTACAAAATATTCATAATCAGTTAGAAAGTGACAGAGAAAGAATTGCTGGAGTACGGCATGAAGAGACAGAAGAAGAGCGCAACGAACGTTTGAATTCTGATCGCCTTAGGCTATACATAATTTATTTTGGAAAATGAACAGATATAAGAGATATAAAAATGGTGCCATAGCAAAAAATATTCCACGTGAAGAGTATTTTCTACTGTGAGAAAAAATTTGAAGATCTGGAACACCTGTTGTGGAACTACGAAGCCCAGCGACACTATAACATATTAAGGAATGACGTCTTAGCGAAAGTTGTTTAGTCTGATGGGCATTTCCTGTTGACATACAAAAATGAAAGATCTGGAACGACTCCAATCGTCTCGCTCATCCCGTTGTTTTCCCGTCCCCGGGCCTTAGAATTCTCAAAAATCAGATGTTTCAGATCTTCGATTTTGACGACCCCGTTGTCGCTGGCATAAGCAACAGGATCCGCGTACGAAGTCGCGGGCAGAAGCTAGTTCGAGAATAAATCTTATAAAAATTATGAAGTAGGTAGTAGAACAAAATGTAAATTAAAATTATAAACTAGGTTTAGATAGGTACTTACCACTTCTTCCTACCGTGAGGAATGAATATAGTATCAAAACCGAGGCGATCAACCCCACTTCCCTGGAGACCGCCATCTAAAAATGGTAAGTTATTTTACTTCTTTTTGTGTGGATGTGACTAACCTGGTGTCAGAGTTTGAAAGCCGCCCAATAGGCCTCTGACTTGGCTTGACATGCCGTCGAGAAATATCTCTCAGGCATGCCGGTTTCCTCACGATTTTTTCCTTGTTAGTGAGTTATTTTACTGGCGCAGGTGGGTATGAACTACATCTCACAAAGATCTTCTTTCTAGTTTGAGTTACAAAGAGTAGGCCGAAAGACGTCCACACTTTTGGACATAGGCCTCCTCAAGCACTGCTACACCGACCTGTCCGTTTCAACGCTACACAATCTCTATGTTAGATGGAGATTATGTATAAGCACTTAACGCTATCCATGATTCATCTGTATTGTTGTGATTCATCAGATTACCATGATTGTTTATCTTAAAATACCTCGCATATTTTGCGGATTCGTAATGAAATTTTACCTACTTTACTTATTACTGATAGTACCTACTTCGTTCCAGCTCTTGAGAATTCTTGTAAGCCCTATGAGATAAGCAGTATTTAGAGATAAGTGTATATACTTAGTTACTAAGAGGTTGATTCATGATTATCCTTCCAGGCCACTGGATATCCTATTACTTTTCACTTTCTTCTGCGAACATTTTCTGGTGCAATTTTTCTTCCGAACTTAGCATATCGCAGAACACTGCGGGGCAAATGGTCATAAGTCCAATTTGGTAACAAGGTCAGGACTACCGATATGGGCATATGATGCAGTAGGTACCTAGTACAGTGCCCTGGTGGCGTTAAAAATTCTAAGATTCGTGAAATTAAGAAATGGGCAATTGACATTGGCCTGACCTGCGTTCTTATTTGAAAAGGACACAAGCTGCACCCCCGCTGGGCTGGTCACAGTGATCCGAGAAATTTTAACCCAATAACGAGTACATCGATTAATATTACTTAGAAAAATAAAATCTAATACACTTACCTCCACTAATAGCACTGACAACTGAATGTATTTTGTTGATCAGACCTTGGAAATGTCTTTATATCTTATCATGAATAATTTGGACGTTATCTTGAGCTGATTAATAAATATCTGTAATTAAATAACTTTGGTATTTGATCCGTAACTTAAGACACTTGGGTTCATTATCCATTAAAGTGAAAGTCCTGAGTTAGATTCCTAAGCCGGATAGTATTTTTTGGTCTTTCTGAATGTAATTTTCAGAAGTAGCCCGGAGTTTAAGTTTGTACCAGATAAGTTGCAATAGTCACCTTTTGTTAAGTCATCAATGATGTGCATAATTTATTTGTTTTTTAATATCTCAGGATTTTATAATAGGTATCGATTTAAAAGAGTATCAATGGAGTTTCTTGCTTGTTAGTGAGTTTCAGCCTTGACGAATGAGTGGCCTGCACTGCCCCTCCGTCTCATCGCGCACGGTATGTACGTAAGGCGCGGTACAGCGGTCTCGGTCAAACTATAGCTCCAACTTTCTAACTAACTGACCAATTACTGGACAATTCAAAGGTTCCTGAAATGGTTTAATTGAAATAAACGCTTTGAGTTTTTTGTTCCAATTCCCATTCCCGCTGCAGTTACTATTTTAATAAACCAATCAGAGCGATTAGTCTTTGAATACGGTAATAGTGTCTTGATTGATACTTATGTTATGCTCATTCGGTCGAAGATCCTATGGTATGTTCTCTATCAAAATAAGGAGTGAGGTGTGGGTTTTTAGTCACATAAGGAACCCTTACAAATATTATCTATGATGCTTTATCTATTGCCTTTATCTGTTGCTTTATTAATATAATTTGCGTAAGTATGTTGATTGAATTGTACACAAGATAACTAATTTAAATGTTCTAGTGATAATTCTTAATCCGGATTTTCTTCATGGAGGTTGATTACAAATATTTACCGAGTTCTTACTTTATCAGGGCGTCATATCGATAAAAAAAGAGTCTGAAATAATAATACACATGATTTTATGAAGACAATATAATTAAATTTTCATACAAATCTTTAACGTAGTATTATCTTTAAAATACTGTACACTGTCGGCTAGTATTGTAAAAAATCATTTGCTATGTCGATTGAAAAGAAATCAACAAAGTAATATTCTTCAAAACTTAAGAGAGTCAAAACTATTTAAAATAGAAGGTACCTAATGCAGCCGATTACAAATGATTGTCTCCAACTCTGCCGACTAATTCTTTTTTATAGTTTCATATTGATATGGCTGATTGTCGATATGAAAAACTTGTATAGAAGCAAAAACCGCTTACAAATACTTACTGAAAGAAATGCGCAAAAATTATTTTATTTACACAAGACGACCTAACGATATCTATATTGCCATCGGCATCAAACAATTCCATGTATTTTTTAAGTTTAGTAAACTATATTCGACTCCATTGCTTCGACTCCGTTGCTGTTGCACTAGACTCGAATAATGTAAGTTAATCTCATATTTATTGAGTACATATTAACATTAAACATATAAAATCACAACAGGGCAGATCTTTTTTACTAATTATTGAACACGCCGTCGTATTGCAAATAGAAGACACCAAAAATGTTCATAATTTTGATAAGAATTGTAAAAAAAAAATGTAATTTCGAACAAATCTTATATCAGAGTATTGGACAAGGAAATCTACAGTTGCAACAAAAATTAAGTTTTTTCTTAAGTACTAAATATGTGACAACTTCACGGATAAGTTCATGAACGACTATCGCCATATAAAAAAAGAACCTTAAAGCTAATCACTTTACAATTTATCTAATATAACTCTATCAAATAAATACAAAAATCTCTTATTTTTATTATCTAAGATAATATTTTCCTACCTCATGTCTTGAAACTAAACACTATTTAATGCACATAAACTTAACGCTGTAAAATTAAATGAGCGCACCATAGCACGCACGGGAGGACCCTAAATATATTTGACTAAAAGAGAGATCAAATCATTGCCACGTTAACATATTCATGCAAGTATGTCGAGTAGTGTGGACACTCATTTGTACTTTGAAATTGGAAGCAAAAGCGGCCATTATTGCTTTATATTAGTTTCATGAAAATAGAAATGTATAGTTATTAATTGTAGAAATGGAAAACGTTGGGAAGGGTCTGGAGGGTAAGCTGCCTCGGAACGCGCGAAGATAGCGTCCACTACAAAGAAAATGTTTCTAATAGTCAGATATGTACATAATGTAGGTACACGATCATACAAGATTTGTCATTACTTTCATAATATGTTACAATTTATTACACAATTTTAGATCTGGCAGACCGTGTGAACACATGGACACTATTAACTTTACGTACATAACAATAAAATATGTACAATGTAGGTACAATACCATACCCTAAGTACCTACTATTTAATGTGGCAAAGACTGCAATAGTAAGTCAAATCTGGCAAAACGTACATAGAAACTAGATAAAATGCTATGTCTCAAAAAGACCTAAAAATAACAAGGCAAAATGAAATAATAATTAAAGCATAATAAAATACTCGAAAGAAAACAATAGATGCCAAATTATAAAAATTATGAAGATAAGATTTCTATACTAAGGGACAGAAAGACTTGGACAAGTTTAAAAAGAGAACTAAACATAGCAACGGTAAAGTGTACCACAAACACTTAGCTGAAAAAGAATAGGTGTTGTAACTCTATATATATACTTATTAAACCTATTATTTTCATGGTATACTACACTAAAGTTTTAGCCTTTTCACTTGTGCATTAAGTAGGTATCTTACATTTTTTCTCTTCAACATTTTAATGCAGTGAAAAGACTAAATATGCTCAAGTAATTTATGTTAATGTAACATAATTATAGAGGCACTGTGTGTATTCAAATCTATATAATTTTTTATATGATATTTTTTACACGCGAAGTATACCGAACGATATTTCGTATTTTATTTAAGAATTATGTAAAATATTATTGTTACTCTCTTTATCTTAGAACCTTATAGAAATCATTTTAGAATGAGAGTATTACGAAAACCATAATGTGAGAATAAAACCTACATATAGACAAGGAAGTCTATGTTGACGACACCGATCGATCAGTTGCCGATTCATGGGATCAGGACTACGATAGACAATATTTAAAATTGAGCTATGTATAATAAACACTCAGTTACAAAAATACTTGTAGCGTAATTTTCAGATCACATTTTGCTATTTTAGGTTTCATAACAAATATTTTTATTTTTGAATCTAAAGAGAAAGGTGATTACGAGTAGGGGTGAAATTAGGACAGCACTCGTTTTGCGTCCGCGAAGGGGCGCCGGCGGCGGGGCGGGGGCGGCTCGCGGGCGCGGTGACTACGTACTGTTCAGATACTGGTCTTCCTATGTTAACCACCCGGCGCATGTACACATACTAAACGTTCGTTTACGTCAAGTTCTACTTGAAAGTACGGGAACTTCTCGTTTCATGATCCGTGTGCGTGCGCCGGACGACGAACGCAGCAAGTCAGGTATCTATGTATATAGTCTGCAGAGGCTTGCGTAAGGAATGGTTGTACGGGAGGCGTTGTGCGGCGTGCGGAGCGCGTTCAGTCTTTGACGAGCCTGTAGATGTGATGCTGCGCTCCGTGCTCACTGTTCGACACTTCAAACACAAACGCGGCACATAATAATGTCTCTTGCGTGTCTCGGTTTGACACAACCTGTAGGAGAAAAAAGGTTTAAAGATTAGTACATATCAGAAAACTTTTTTCCTCTGATATTATCCTGACGTCATAAATACTAACTAATATTATAAATGCAAAAGTGAGTTGGTTTGTTACACTTTCACGCTAAAACGGCTGAACGGATTTGGATGAAATTTTGCACATGGGCAGACCATGACCTGGGTAAGGACATAGGATACTTTTTATTCCGGTAGTACATTCAGACCCCCACAACGGCGAAGCCGCGGGCAAAAGCTAGTAAGTTAATTAATCAGCTATGGGCTAAAGTGAGAGAGGGCGGGCTGGAGTCGTCACACCACACAGTGAGTGCTAAAATACAGACTTCGTTGCCGAGTCAGCCATAGAAACCGCCTGGCATGATGAAGTGAGAATGGCCAGAAAAGACAAGCTATACAAAAGTGTGCAGCCCTGGATCTAGAGGGGCGCCAACCGGGGCACATGCCCTGGGCGCCAACGTCATGGGGCGACAAATTCGAGCGTAGCAGGTAAGTGCACCACCCAGCACACAGCAACTTTGCATTAAATGAGACGCGCAGCACTTATAATTTTTCAATTTTACAATTGTTTTAGCGCCCCTTTTGGATTGGCGCATTTATCGATCGATAAAATTTGATTAATATGTTGCTAGTTAATTGATTCAGGCGTGACCTTGCGGAAATCCATTATAAAATGATTATGTGGATATATTTAGAAGCCTGTTCCGCTTAGCTATTTCTAAAGAGTCTTAAAAAGACCCTGGAAGAAATCGACACGTGTTTCACCTCTCAACGAGCCATCCGAGCGCAGACCGTGCTTGGTGTGGCAACACGCCGTGTTCGAGTTCGCGACAAGTTAATCGTCATCCTGAGGATGCCTCGTTGAGAGGTGAAACACGTGTCGATTTCTTCCAGGGTCTTTTTAAGACTCTTTAGAAATAGCTAAGCGGAACAGGTTACTAAATATATCCACATAATCATATTTTTAATATGTTGCTGGCAAAATTTTCATTAGCGCATTAAAGATTGGCGGGGGGCGGTAGAAGGCAGTTTTTGCTCCGCCTCAAAAAAAATCTAGGTCCGGGGCTAGAAGTGTGAAAGGCTATACTATACAGGGAAAAATTTTAACCAGTGCGCAAACTTAAACACGTGACCTTACTCATCATTATGAACAACTTTTACAATGGGACCAAAAAAAAATCTGCTGTTCGACGTATTTATATTTTGACGAGTTATGCGAACAAAAATGTAGGGAACAGCCGATTTTTTTTTCGCGATTTCAGGTTTATTCCCATAGTAAAAATTGTTCAAAATGATGAGTAAAGTCACGTGTTTAACTTTGCGCACTGGTTAAAAAAAATCCCTGTATTGGAAGAGATTTTTCCAAGAGGGACATAAAAGGTTTAAAAAAGCTGTGTTTATTTACTTTTCAACATTAACTGATTTATCAAACCGTGAATGCCACTTGAGTATTCTGGTTGCGTAGTTACACGCCCCACATGCTCGTGATGGGTAGCGCAAGCGCAACACAGCTCTATAACTATCATTACAAGTAAACAACGCCGATTAAATGCACTCGCTGTTTAATTGCCAAGTGGCGCATTTTTTGCTGTTTGTGTAGCAAAACGCAATTAAAATTAAAGGTGGTTGTTAACCAAGCAGCGCAGTGTTTAGGGAAAGGAAGTTACTTGTTCAAGGATGATTCGTTATTATTTTCATCTGGAAAGCATCAGCCATCAGATACGCAAAAACTAAAAAAAAAAATGGACTACCATAACGATACCAATATCATTACTAATCCTAACTAATACTATGTATAAACGAGAAAGTGATTTTGTTTGTTTGATACGCTTTTACGCTAACACAGCTGAACGAATTTGGATGAAATTTTGCACAGGTGTAGACCATGACCTGGATTAGGACATAGGGTCTTTTTTATCCCGATATTCCTACGGTATCGAGACTTATGCGGGTGAAACCGTGGGGCACAGCTAGTTTATCAGTATAAAATGCTTCGGTTAGGTCACAAATATCTTTGAACGTCCCTTCTTCAAGGGTATTTTTTGGGACAAAGCCGACACATTACATACCTATATGCCTAATTATAGCAACTTTAAAAGGCAACTGTTAAAGCAGAATTAACTGTGGCGGTCAAATAAAACAATGAAATTAGGCAGTAAATGATTCATTAGTCTTGGAATACGAAACGAAAAAACACGTAACCCTCCTTTCTTGGCTTCGCCGCAGTCGGGTGAAAAGAACATTGGAGGTGTAGGATATAACGATACTAATGTTATAAAGAGGAAAGATTTTTTTGTTTGTGTTTGTTTGTACCGAATAGGCTCCGAAAGTACTGGATCGATTTTAACCATTTTTTCACTAATAGAAAGCTAAATTATTAACATAAATAAATAGGCTATAATTTATTCAAACAAATTTGAGATCCTTAAGAAAATTGCAATAATGTAACCCAAAGTAGCAACATTTTGCCTATAAAATTTGACCCATAAATAGTTTGTAACAAAAAGTGCTAGGCTTGCATGAATTCAAGATAGTATTACATCATTAGTATTATTATCCCACTAATATGAAAATTGGCCCACAAATAGTTTATAAATAACAGAAAGTACTAGGCTTGCATAAATTCACGTTTAGTTAATTTTGAGTACATACAAAAAAAATGCTATCTCTCTATAAATAAAAATGTAAATATAATCGGCCAAGTCTAACTCACCTGTAGTATAGTGAAGTTTTCTAATACGCTGTTCATCATATATTTTTCTGGCAGATGCTTCAGCTTGTGTATGAAGTTGACCATGTACTCGCACATGGGCGACCGGTGTATACGATACACGAACCGGCCGCCTTCAAAGCGCGCGTACTCTGTCTCCACCTTTTCGACAACTTGCTTGCCGAACGAGCAGACCTTAGTACTACATGTTATGGTCATGTTCTCGTTACTTTCATACCTGTAATATATAGTAGATTATTTGTTAGACACATAGTAAAAAAAAAAAACTATTGTAAAAAAAATAAAAAAATATTCTATTCTAGTATGAATTCCGGCGTAATTCCCGGAAAAGAGTTAGAGTGAGTTAGTCTTGAGATATAATAATTATGTCTCCTCTCCTCATATCCGCCAAAGGTTGCTTTTTGCTGAGATCGCAAAGATCTCACTGTCTTCAAAACAAGTGTCTTTCGATTCAATGTCTCCGTGGCTTAACAGGCAACGTCATACTAGATTATGCGATGGACAGCAAGTTTCACCGATGGATTTGTAACTGAGATGCCTCAAACTAGTTAACAAGCGTGAATATTACAGTATGGTCTTGGCAATGATATCAATGTATCAATCAATACCTCATAACATTCCGTATTATTTGACGTAGCACAGTTTAGAATAGGTACAATTTTGACGTAACTAGCACAGTTTAGAATAGGTACAATTTTATCGCATTTATCGCGTCAGAGTCGTAAAAATAATATTATCGTAAAAATAATATCATTTGGCATTACTTAATAAGCCCATGAACGTGTCTGTTGACGTAAGATATACGTACAGATATTACACGCGTAGATGTTCACCATCTACGCGTAGGAACGCGTAGATGAACGCGTAGATGGCGTAGCCGTGATAAAGTAACTTTTTTTACGCTTGCGAACTTGTACTCTTTGACATCCACCATGAATTGAACATTGGTATCGCCCTATGAATTAACACGTATGAAATTTGTAAGATAATATAAAAAAATAAAAATAAGAGGGTCTTAAGATAACAATGTACCTATAGTTTTCGTAATTTTCCAAAATGTTTAACGAGCATCGAATTTCTTAATACATTCAGTGCCGGGAGCCTTTCTGGAGGGTACACCTAGTCGCATATGTGATGCCGGGAAACCTCGCGGAGGGCTCATTTTAAATGTAGGTTTTCCTTAGCGAATACAGCATTATAAAAAGTGAAAATAAAATCTGATGTTTTAAACAACATTTATGAGTTTATGCGTTGGTTTTAAAATCCAAACATATTATTTTTTTAAGTTTTTTGTTCACGGTTACAAATATTCACAAAAAAATTCAAAGGTTGGAAACTATGTAGCGACAAGACCCCCTGAAAACACTATTTTACTTCGTTTTACAGTGTTTTATAACACGTTTTTAAACCTAATGCCGTTGACCGTCTGCGATGGTTAACTTTAGTGCAAACGTAATGCCGGCAACCCTCCCGGAGGGTTTACTTCCAATTTGTATGGCGGCATGTCATATGAGTTCTAAGAAAAGTGGGTGGAGTCGAAAGTGTTAATCAAAATATACTTACACACTCGTGACCCCATAGAAAGCCCCTGGATCATCCAGGTTATTTGTGTTGAGGTCCGCCCAGAATTTGACCAGGAAGAAGGCATTTCTGGGTCCCTTTTCATATAACTCTTTGAGGCCACCTTTCTTCTCAGGGAACTTATCGTTAATCTGTTGTACGTCTACCGACTGTGGATGAAAAAAGATGGATTAAGATAAACATTGCAAGAATTCACTGTTTGTTAGGGTTCCGAACTCAACACGAAAAAAATACCTTTATAAAACCACTTTCTTGTTTTTAACCCCCGACGCAAAAAAAGCGGTGTTATAAGTTTGACCGCTATGTGTGTGTCTGTCTGTCTGTGGCACCGTAGCTCTTAAACAGGTGAACCGATTTGAATGCGGTTTTTTAATTTGAATGTAGTTTTCCTAGCGATGGTTCTGTCAAAATGTTTTATCAAAATCGGTTCAGCTGTTTTTGAAGATTATCAGCTCTTTTCTAGTTGATGAATGGATGTGAGTATCTTCCACAGGTCTGATCGATTTGAAATTTTGTATTCCGTTACTTCAATGATATTAGAAGAACATAGTAACCTTGAACTGATGCTGCAGCATCACTTGGAATTTGCAGGATACCCAACTCCCTTACCAACTTACAGCACAGGTATCGTGTTTGGGCTAATTGGAATGGTCTCAATGAATAGGTTATAGATAGATGGTGAACAGGGTCTGGTGATGGAGTAGGAAAGAGAAATGAGGAAATGTTTGTGTCGGGGGTTTCTAAATTTGAACTGTTAAATAATTGAAAATGGATAGATAGTGGTGAGTCCTTCTTAATTCCATTGTTTTACAGATTAAAAAAGGTAACAAAGACATAATAATAAAACTGTGTATTTGGCGGTATTTAAGGCAAACCACTATTTTTATTAGAAAGGGAATTAAGTGCCAGTCTTATCGTTAAGACAAATCTTTTACACAAAACATTGTGACAAGGTCTTTTTAAGAAAAGACACCTAAATGGCATAAAGATATATTTACCTCTAATAAAGGATCTGCGTATGTAACTGTGCCGCCTATGTGTACGAATAGATGTTGCGCAGGCGCCGAACTCGGGTACTGGAAACAGAACAAAAGGTTATTATGGTTAAAAACGTTCGTAAATCTTGTATTGTATCTGATCTCCGGAACCCTTTGCATTTTTATGGCGAAAATGCACTTAGGCGTTCACATAAGTTGAAAAACTATGGATGAAAAAATTGCCGTTATATTTTATTGTAGGTACCTACTAACTTTTTTTCTAACTAAAATTCCAAGTTTTTTAAAACAATACCAAGTAGGTTGGTAGTATTTATTTAAATATAAAATTATAATGTCAGTCAAAGCGAGACAGTTACAATTTATTATTTCATGATACCAAAAGTTCAAGGTGCGTTACTTTCAATTTGTTAGTGAACGCTGACGGTCCTTTGGTTATATTGTGTTGTATATTTTATACTCTACGTTACATTTATTTATGTTTTCAAAGGTCCAAGGTAAAGCCTGTATTCGAGTTATGAAAAAACGACGAAATGTATTTAAGTGTGTTATGGACGAAATCTCTGAAAACGCACAGCTTAAACTTGATTTTCCCAAGCCAGCATACGCCAGTCTTAGTCCGCTGACTCAGTACATAACCACAGACAGGATGACGCCTTTCCGTGATCCCCCATATTGGGATTTTCGACGATGTCATCTTCTTCGGAACATCGATGTAGAGGGGCAACTTAGGTACTTCTTGTTAAAGGTAAATACCCCGTTTCCCAAGTAGGTAAACAGTTTACTACCACAAGTCTTCAAAAATATTTTTCCGGGGTACAGTGGGTGATATTCCTAATCTATATTTAAAATCTTACCGTTTCAGGATCCCGTGGATGTTCGACGAAGGCGGAGAACTCGACAAGACGCAACTTATGTGTTGCTATAGCGCGACCCTCCCAAGGAGGTGGTGGCGCCACATCGGTCCCGCTTGGCACTCCCACGCCACCTACGCCTGGTACTCCTTTGTATCCCGCGCCGGGGAACGGTTTTACGCTGGAACAAATAGAATTTGAAAATAGTTTATTGTCCAGATAATAGGTACAGTAAGCGAGATCATAGGTTAACATAGGTTGAGATGACATCATCATCATCTGCCTAGTCTTTCCCAACTATGTTGGAGTCGGCTTCCAGTCTAACTGGATGCAGCTGAATACTAGTATTTTACATGGGGCGACTGCCTATCTGACCTCCACAACCCAGTTGGGTAGGACCAGTGTTAACTGGTGTCAGACTTTCGGGCTTCTGACGACTCGTAACGACTGTCAAAGATTCACGAATGATAGCCGGGATAAACGGCTAGGTTACAAAGTATTATTTGCCGGTGAGCCCCAAAGTAGACAGACAGTCTATATCTTGGGTTCGGGGTTCGAATACCAAAGTGGAGACTAGATCGGTGATTTCAGGTGTAGTGTGGTGTGGTTTGTGTATGCGTATGTGTGATGTGTGTATGTGTGATGTGTGTATGTGAGATGTGTGTGTTTGTGTGTAAGTGAGCGTGTTTGTTCCCATTGTGCTTCGTTTGATTCGGTGTCAGATCAGGGGCGGTCTTTATAGAAAGACGTTAGTTCTGCAGAGTTCAGATGTTTTCATATAGCTAAATCTGGAGAAGTCTTTGATGCCGAAAGGTTCTGTTTATCCTGACTCTCACCCTTTCACCGAAGAAAGAAAAATATTTTATTTGGGAAACGCACAGGAAATACAAATAGTAAAAAAAAACGCATTTAAAACAAACAAAAATAACTTTTTTTTTTTTTCAAATAAACAACACAAACAAAAAAAACAAAAAAACGTCCAGTGTGAGGCCTAAAAGGGTTCCTTTCTCAGCATAACACTGGTATTCTAACTTATAGGGCCCGCGCATAATTTCCGAAATCAGCCAAAAGACGTCCACATTTGGACAACGGCCTCGATAATTGTCACTACTGCCAGTAACCAGAGTTATAAACTACTTCATAAAGCCCCAATTTTTTAAAGGAGTTATTAACTGTTAAAAGGAAGAAAAGTGACCAAACGATGGTCCATTTACTTATTTTTCTCGTTTCAGTGCTTGAGTACAGGACGTTGATTTAAATCTGGTAACAGCATTTTGGGTCAAGTGCTATGCGGTCCGGGTGTCCTGTTTAACGTCAGCTTAGGAATACCGATACCAAGATACATAATATACCACTTTATTCTGATTATTTTATAAAGTGTCTTTCAGGTTAGATGAGAGACCATGTTACTTCAATCAAGTGGTACAAGTTACTGGAGGTAGCGTAAATGGTAACTATTATAATGCGATCAAAAAAAATCTTGAAGTTCAACTATATTTATTTAAGATACTTACTCTTGTGACGGTCCAGCTTGAAGACCCGGTTGCCAAAATTGCTGTAAAAATAAAAGACTTCGTTAAAGTCTTCGTTATTATTAACTTTTTAAAGTAAGCTTTCATGTTAATTTCTGCTCGAGTTGTTAAATTCTACACACATCACTTGAAGCATTATTTTGTTTGTGAAAACATGGAGACATGGATGTATTTTTATTTCAATGTAAATAGTGCACGTCCTGAACAAAGTGACTAACTTCAGTAAATATTATGATTATTTCTGTCAATATTATTGAGTACTGTTGCCCGCAACTTCGTCTGCGATCCAGGATGAAAAATAACCTATGTCCTTACCCAGATCACGGTCTATCCGTGAGCCAAATTTCATCGAAATTAGTCCAGCCGTTTTTGAGTAACAAACAAACAAACAACTAAATTTCGCAGTTATAATATGAGTTAGGATTTTCAATAAAGTTATAGTCCAATCCAATTACCAGTCGATTATGTGTAATATGATAGAAAAAGAAACAAAAATGTGAGTAAAGCAAAATTTAATTATTTAATTGGTGTTATTGTTGCCTATTCTATAACTTAATACGTGCAATTTGGCAACATGCCCAAGTAGTGAAGCAACACAATTTAAAGGCGATTTAGTTTTATTTTTACTAGCAACACAAAGGCATGCCTTTTGCAAGGTGAGTACCGTATGGTGGTACGCTGGGTGCGGTAACCCGGCAACGATCTGTGCGCTAGATAGTGTGCTCATTGACTGCATGGCCTTTTCTTTCATCACCCCGCCATCCTAAACGTCATTCATATGTATATTTTAATCTTCTGTGACATGTTTTTATTTTCATAATAGGTGACCCGACAGACGTTGTCTTGTCTTAACTATGTTTGCAGCGCGCATTCTGTCAATGGCGCCAACTGTCAAACGACTGACATTTATGTCAAAAGCGCTAAGGTTACATTAGAAAAGTAAATTATGGTCGTTAAGTTTTTTTTAATTTTCTAATTTTCCGCGCAACTTTATTAATTTTTTATTTCATAAAAACCTTCTCCTGACAATAAAAAACACAAAAAAAAGAATTAGCGGAATCGGTCCAGCCGTTCACGCGTGATGACCAAGGGACATAGGGATTTATTTTTACATACTCATATTAAGATTGAATCTATATATAGATTGAAGGCACGGACCGAATATTTTCAGCTAATTGAATCAAAAGTTCGACATGAAATGTCGCTTCAGTAATAGAGAAATGTTTCATGTAAAAACTATGCTAATTGATATTGAATACATAAATAAATACTGGTAGGTATTTTGAGTGATACTAACCACTTTGAGTTTGGCCTGTATTTCCCGTAGTTTTCGCCTAGCTAGCACTTGTATGTGGGATGAGACTTGTTTTCTCGTGCGTGTCTTTCCTGTTCTGAGTTTTATATACCTTGCTATCAGCTCGTTTCTTCCTGTAATGTAAATAAAGGTCAGGTTAGTCAAAGTTATAAAGTAACGGACTCATAATATAATTAAAATATAAGCATGTTTGACTCTCCTTTAGGGCAATCTAAGTACTTATTAAGTACCGAGATTTCTAGGATAAAATGCAACCTAACATTGAAGACCAAGGTACATTCTATTCTAATGTTCATACTAAGTACAATGATACTTATAGTCCAAAGCCGAAACGAAATTTTCAAAAGTTCTGCATGCTCCTGAAAACAGTCCTTAACCAGAATCCCGAAATTCAAAGTAAGTACATTTCAAACAATTTAATTCAACTCGTGATTGAGTTCCAAACATTCAAGCTTCCGCATATATAATAATACCTAACAGTAAGATATTTCAATTTAAGTAATAATGGGGTTAAAACATGTGCCAATTGCCCGCGGAATATTTAGCATAACTGTTTCAGACAAACGCGTAGAATGCAATGCAGGCACAGCGCTGCCGATCCTGTTATGAAACAATTTTCAAAATATTTTGAATAGCTATTTTCAATCATTGAAACTGCAGTGGGCCGGAATGCGGGGTGGAGCGTCCGTAGTCAGTGCAAACTGGTATTGTGAAATAATTTTCAGTTGGTTTACATTGAATAATGTTGTCGATAAATATTTTATTTCTTTTTGTTTTGATACAAATTTTGTTAAAAATTTTAGTTTTATGTTTTAAAACTTGGCGTGGTGCTAGAGTTTATAATAGTACCTAGTCGACCGAGCTCTGCTCGGGTGAAAATAGAGAAAACGAATTTTCCTAGAAATGATACCTAATGCTAACCTATTGCAACTTTCATCGAAATCGTTACAGCCGTTTTCGAGAACGTGATCACAAATTAAGTCAGAAGTATGACATTTTGTTTCAGATAACTGCTGATTTTAGATATTCAACACTGCATTGATACTCTACGACTGTACGATGTGCTGTAGGTAAACTGATTTATATTACGGCCATCAAATCTTCCTTTCTTTAGTCGTGTCGATTCTATTAGTTAAGTAAGCCCTACCATTCTAAAATTACTTAAATGGTCAACAGAAGACTATAACTAAGGAAACTACAGCTAGAAACGATAATTACTAATCATAAAACGAGTGATCAAAGCCCAATTAAACCCGAATGTAACTTTGAGACGAAATTTTAATATACATCGTGTATTAATTGATGGACACGATAGAGGAACAGCCGGTCAGAGCAAAGTAAATTGAAATCTCATTGAATTCGGGGAATGCGATGGCGACGAGAGGCGGCTGCTGGTGCGAATTTAATTAACCCCTTGCTTGCTCGTTGAGGCGAATGCGTACGTATACGTACGAACTATTTGTACGTGTATCGATTAACAATTCGAATTTGTTCATCATAGAAGATCGTGGCAAAAAAGGGTTAATGTGCGCTTTTAACGGTTCTAAAGTGCCTGTAAGTCGTAGTTGTATCTGTTTCTTTTGCGTGCTAATAATTTCACAATAAACGGGCTCTAAGAATCCAATGACTATTACTGTCAATAATAACCTTCATAATAGTACTCTGCACTGCGTCTTAAATACCGCGCTACAACACGGCCCCCGCTACAAGATAAAAGCAATATCAGTTATTTTTATATTAAACTAGAATGTAAGCTCAGATCCTGAGAAGGAAACTTCAAGACTGTTAAGTCAAACATTCTTGAAATTACTTCAAAATTATGGCACCGTCGTAAACTTTTCACGGCGGGTGTTAAGCTAAAATTAGTAAGTGCGGCCACTCTAACAAATTGCTGTTAGCACGAATTAGTAAAGTGAATACACACGTCGTATGTTATCCGAACTGAGCGTAACTTCCAGCTGTGACATACGCGCCCGCGAATTGAGCATTAAGAGTGCTTTCACCCGAAACGTCGTGTGCATCCTTCTATAAATAGTGCGGTGCAGAGAAGGATCAAGTCGAAACGTTTCTATTCCACAGTGAATAGAAAAACAAGAGATCATTATTTATTAGTTCGTTAGTTGGCTAATTTGGTCCATTGCCAGCGCGACGCGCCACGCTCTCGCGCACTCTGCGAGGAAATTGTGCGTGCACGCTCCAGCTACATTATGAATATTAACCATTTTCTTTTTGAACATATTTGTTGCTACTATCGTACATTTATAATTAGTGGTTTGTTTATTTACAAGTTTCACAATTTTAGGTGTTTACAATTAAATGAAAGTTAGGTGTGGTAATTTTTTTATATTTCCCGAACCGCGTCTTACGTCCGGGGCGTTTTGAAAAGTAATTTATTCGACAACTGGGGAGATATTGGAGATCCATCAGAAATACATTAACGTCGTACCTGAGGCATGACTTCGCGATTGTTTTTGCTTAGAGAGCTTTTGCCCACAAAATATATTTCCATAAATAATATCAGTCTATTAAGCGTGTGTTTGTGTGTCCGTGCATACATTTTTGAGGATATAAAACATTCAGATCAATTAGATCTGACGGTTTTGTTCTACAGTACCTTTACCTACTTATTTTCCTTTTGTTCAAAATTCTACTTCACTAAAGCATTTAAGACCTAATTATTTATTTTTATTAACTTTAACGACCAGTATTAAATTAATATTATAACAAGGCCTATAATTTTATTTCCAAACGGCATATTTCAGGCCCATTTTCCGTGTGATTTAAGCTAATTATCAACCACTACCCCACCGATCGACACCATTATTCGGTTATAATTAGATATTATCTAAGACAATTAGGGTGCCGCCAACAATGTGTTAATAGGGAACAACTGAGCATTTAATAACTTGGAAATAAGACTTTGCATAATGGCAACAATATTGTAGTAACGAGGACAGTCCGTCAAAAATGAAGACCTTTGAATGACAAAGGCTTTGCGAAAGATATTGGACTTTGTAGAGTTACACGGGCGTCGTAGGAGAATTTCACGCTGACCCAAACAGGAGCTATGCGGAGCAAATCCTCACGGAAAGGGTTGAGTTGCGACAGGTCTAAGGAGGATTTCTTGGGAGACAATCGGGAGTTATGCCCGAAGCGGGCGGGGCGCTAAACAACGGGCGCGGGCGGCCCGCCCCTTCTTTATATTTTCTTACTGCGTTCGCCGCCTAGCGGCGCGGCCGGGCCCCTTACACGCTCGCTCGCTCACTAATTGCGCATTCTTCGCATAGTTTAGCCCTCCCGACGAACCCCTCGCCTGCCACCCCCGGACCACGTGAAGCCGTGCGCCGACGAAACTTTCATACTCCCAGGATATTGAGCGGTTTTGAATGTCTTAACTCACGAACGTGCCACCAGCGAAACTGAGCACTGGCTTTGTTGGCAAACTGTTCCCAACTATAGTCTTCAACACTGTGTGAGCCGCCAACCGGGGTCCTCTGCCACACCACGTATGACATGCCGCACTTGATGCACTAATGTAATAACGAAGCTGATAGCTTAATATTGGCACACGAGACATAGTACCAAATGGATATCTAATACACAGCAGGACGGTGTCACTTACCTAGGATAACTTTTATCGGCACTTGACTTCAGTTGTCATAATTTTCAGATAAACGTGTTTTGTATTTATTTTGCTCATGTCTTTATTTGATCAAGGAGCGGTGTAACTAAGAAAATTCCCAGTACTTATATGAGCAAAATAAATAACAGAAGAGCATAAATATCACCTAAGATAACTTTTAAGGACATTTGACTTTTTGCCCTAAGTTTATTTGGGTCGACATTGCCTAATAGCATCACCCACTCATCCAAAACAAAACATCATAATAACATTTTCCAACCACTGAAATAGAAAATAATTTCCCCATTACTCTTTTAATAAACACGCAATAATATCGCCCTAGAAGAATGTGTGATTATTGCAGCACATGACGATCAAGCAAAACAGTGTCCCGTGGAACGTCACGGCAAGGGAGAGGGTGGAAACGGACAAGGGTGACGCACTTTTACGTAGATTAAGAGCGGGAGGACACGTCCTCGAGTAATGTGGTCATATATTGTCCGGGCGACGCGACGCGTGTCCGCAATTATTATCCACACAGATACCCATTATCAACATCTTTTGCACATAGTAATAACAGTTATACATAGTTGTTTACAAATAGAGTCTGCGTAGTTGAAGTGACAAAGGTTTCTGAATTAACTACAGGACTGGTATTAGTCGTTTTGCTGTTTACATAACGATATTTATGATTGTATAAAGTTATGTTTTAGATGCATGGCATAAAAAAAATAACGAACGTGAATTCCTACATCAAAGCATATCATAGGCCTAAAAGACGTTGGGCATTCCACTAATTTCCCCTTCCGCAGTGTGAACCGTAAGATTTGAAGTAATTTAAACATCGCATTTCTTTACGCCTATTAAATCACTTAAGGTGGACACATCGCCTGTGGTAAATTTGTTTAGCAATTCCATTTGGCACCGCGACGAGGCTGAGCGGGCAGTCCTTTAATTAAAACCGGGACGTATAATGTTGGGCGCTTGACGCAAACTTAATGTGCGTCCGGCGTTGTAATGGCACTGCCACCCTCTGATAATTGTCCTATGCCAATTCTGCTCCATAGCACCCGTAATATTACTTTTCGGAAAGCGTTATGGAACTATTCTCCTCGGGTTAAGCATGCAGGACTCGAGAACTAACCCACTTCTCAAACTGTTTTATTCAAACTATTATTTCTTCATAATACTTCGTAACTGCGAGATGACCCCTGACAAGTTGACAACAGTCGGGATTAACAAAACCACGCAGGAGAAGACTTTACACCTAACTATAAAATACTAAAGCAACACAAACCGTTTCCTTCGGCAGTTAATTTACTGGAGGCAAAGCGTTGCTTTTATGTAGCAATCGTCACGTTCGCGTTAACGAGCTTTCTAAGTTAACAATGTAACGTGAAAAAATTTGCTTCTGCCTCCCTTTCATGAACAGAGCTTTCATTTTAATAATCGAGGCTTATTGAGAACAAATTGGGGGTTCATTTCGAAATATTTTTGTGGCGATGTAAATATATGGGGCATAGCAACATTGCTGACTAATTACCACTCATGCAGGTACCTAAGTAAGTATTTGTAAACGTGAACGTTGAAACAAAAGCCACGCGACAACACATGGGTTCTTCGAATTTGCGACATGGTCCGATCAAGGGAGATAATAATTGTCGGTTCACGTCTTTCCGCGGAATCCTATTGCGCAAACGGCTTTGTCGGCCGACTTCAATAGGTACTACAGTGGCTTTGTCTCGTGCCACTGCCATTGTTCATTTTCGGCGGAATGGCCTTGATATCTTTCCATTATTTAACTTAAGTGACATATATAGGTAAATCGACGTGTTGACGTCGGCAGTTTTAACATAATGACTACATGTTCGTGCTTCATATTTAGGCCTATCGTGCGTATTGAGCACCTTTCTTACAGCTCTTACTTGAGAAACCATTAATCCTATCGTCATATATAGCAGAATTAATTCATAGAATCCTTTATCAACGGATAAATTACCATCTTCATTCAAATTAGCCTTTAGCATCCTAGGTCTCAATTCAAGATATAAATTTAGTTTGAAAGCTAGTGCCTACTTCTAGTAAGACTTCTAGCATGTTTGGACTCACCGTACATCTTGCCCTCGTCGGAGAGAATAATCTTGCGTCTGCCACATGGCGGATAGATGGCCAGGGCCTCTTGGAAGCTCTGCTCAATGTCTGGACTCCACACTCCCTCCGCATCGGCCGCTGACATGTCCTGAGAACGTGCTTTGTTATAAAAACATAACTTATTTAATATCGAAACAATGTAGAATCGATATAAATTTTCCCACTGTAAGTAAAGATAGACGTCATAGCAAACACGTTTACGCAGACCACGATTGTTTTGAAAACTAAAAGAAAACAAACGCGGTAGAAAAGAAAAGTAAAATCATAAGTAACAATTATAGTAAGGTCTTTCTGGACGATACAAGAGTTTGGTGAACCGAAACACTTGGAAGCCACATTATTACGGCAATGACGTAAGGGGCTACATATCCACTAAGTTAGGGAACAATCGCGTTCCATGCAACCTTGACGTTCTAATGGAGATGCTTCCAGTAATAGCAAATTCACATACTCTAGGTAACAGTTGGTGGAGGAAACTGCAACTTTTGTTTTAGTGGTAGCAAATAAGAAATTTGTGAACCAAAAGTTTCTACACTGTAATGTGTGTCCTTAATTTGTACGAGTGTTATTGTTTTGCATCGTGAACAGTTGTTGATTTGGTTGCCTACTTCCCTAATTAGTAACATTTCCCTTAGGAGTTGCGCCGGAGAACTAAACTTGTTCCCGAACGCACTCTCTTGGTAGCTGTAAGTGTATCGAAAGCTTGTTACGCCCCAATGAATCGAATCTTACGATACGATCATTAATCTTATAGACTAAATACGTTTCGAAGATAAACTGTTTCTATGTTAGCCTAGTCCACTTCCAGTGAAAACGAAACAAATTCAAAAGCCTTATTACATGGAAACTAAGTAGGAATACTGAGCAGATGTACTTATTATGAACATTTGTAAAGAGAGTTTGCTTACAGACTGTTACAACTCGAGGAGTGCGTCATTGTAATTAATAGACTTGCTTCTATTCTCAAAAGAAAATAAAAATAACGCGCTGCCTTCGACTTGGTCCAACAGGCCGGATTGAAAACATCGTGAATCACTGTTCCTTGAAACTACTTGAAACGTAGCTGCTTCTGGATTTGTTAACTACTAAGAGTCAATATTTACTTGCAATTTCTCACAACCGCGCTTACTAATATTATTTGTTTTATTTACAGTTTACAATTTATTTCGTTATTAATCAGACATAGTGGTTTTTATCTTTAAAAATCTATTAATGATCTATTTAATGTGATGAATAGTAAAATAAATACTATTGATAATGAAACGCAGAAGAAAACAGTTGAAATTGCTGGAAATATTTTTTTAGATCTAGCATTTCTCGGCCTTACACGCATGGATGAGTCAACCGAAAGATTCAGTGGAACTAATGGAAGTCTATAAACACGAGATACTTTTTTATGTATCACTTTACACGATATAATAATGTCTACTAAAGTTACCCTTGTGCGACCTGCAATCGCAAATGCGTGTGACTGTGAACAAATACTTGTACTTTCTGTCCTATGTAAATTGCAGCTGTGTGTGTGTTGATGTCCGTGTAACATCAACATATACAGCCGCAATTTGCACGCTTAAGTACCCTCTTCTAATCCGGACTTTACTATTAGTTCTATAAACAAAGCTCCTGCGCTTGATGACTTACAAAAGGGAACGGAGATTTACTCATAACCGTGCAATAAAATCTACAAATTTGAATTCACTGTTACGTTTATAGGGAGACTGGCTGCGATACATGCAATGAATGATAGACCTTCAATCCATAAGGCACTGGAGTTACAATTCTAACCATTAACGACGGAAATTAAGATAAAGAGATATTAAGAAAGATACAAGGAAATAAACAAATTTATACTAAGTTAGAAAACCTAACTAACACCGGAATAAAATCTGAGTAAATTTTTTCTTGAAAACACAAGGTTTTAAAATTCTGTGGTATGAATGTATATTTGAAAAATCTATTTACCTATTCTTTCTTAATAAAAAAAAAAACCGGTCCAGTGCGTGTCGGACTACACACAATGAAGGGTTCCGTAGTTGAGAAGAATTTATTTATCCAAAGAACAAACTTAACATTGTAGTGGAAAAACATGTTCTCCCATGTATGGGATGTATTCTGCAAATGTAAGTTTGTACGCACAATATTGAGAAATTTACCATATTATTTTAAGACCATAGACTTCTTATAGGTTTTTCTGTAATCTATGAGTAAAGAGCCATAATATACCTATATATATTTTTTTTCAAAATTTTAGATCATCCAGTAGTTTCGGTAATAAGGGGGGAGAATGGTCAATTTTCATCGAATTTCTTAAATATTTTTAAAAGCGTTTATTTTCAAATTATATAAAAAATATTTTTAAGATACTAGCAACAACAAGCTCTTTCATTTGATATGTCACACGGTTCTGTTAGCAAAACTTTTTTTTTTCTTCTTTTGCCCTCCAGAAGTGATCCCTATATTCAAAATTCATTTATTTATGTTACACGTTCGTGTTTGGGTCACAGAAATACATATGTGTACCAAATTTCAAATTTATCGGTCCATTAGGTTCGGAGCAAATTGGCTGTGAAAGACGGACAGACACGAGTGATGCTATAAATAAGGGTTCCGTTTTTTCCTTTTAAGTACGGAACCCTAAAAATCTTCGAAAATGAAAAACAAGGCGGTTCCTAATCTAACCAATGACGGCTTCCAGTCTAACCGTAAATAGCTGAAAGCCGTGGGAAACACCCTGCCATCTGAAGATCGGCGTAAATATGCGCTAATATTTATGAGCAGTTAAAATCGACACGTGTTCAGCGCCTCAGTTGGCGAATGACCAGCAATGATCATAAAATTAATGGTATAGTTACGTCTGCTGAGTCTGGAGCAGTTTATGCTTCACACTGGATATATAATTATTCCAAAAATGGAAGAATTAATAAAATTGCGGCAAGGAGGTCGATACAGATCGACCAAGTCTCATAAAGATGGCGCTGTTGGCCCTATGGTTTAGGATCTGGAGATTGTTATGACCGCTGTTCCAAAGTCCTTCTTATCTGAGTCTTATCGGGCAGCTGACTAAGAGATACTTAAACCGTAGATAACGAACGCTAGGGGGAGGCGTTACGTTTCACTTTCAAACCTACACATTCAACACTCATTTGTTTGGGTTCTCTATCACCTTGCCAGACGTAACTAAGACCTAAAGATGCAAATAGTCCTGGGATACCTACTAAGAAGTAAAGCTTTTTATAACTGACTTCGTCCAGTCAAGTATGTAGTACTATCGTCCACCATACTATATTTCTGCCACCAAGCAGCGTTGCCATGTTCTGGTTTGAGGGGTATAGGAGCCGGAGTAATGCCATTAGATGAGCCAACTGCTTCTTTGCTATTTAATAACATAAAAAAGAGATATTTACCTTCTCATCGTCACTAGCATCGCCAACGTCCAGGTGCTTTGCGTCGGCGCCGCCCGAGCCATTGGTGTCGGGCGCGCCGGCCGCCGTGCTCCACGGGGACGCAATGGTGCCGGCTGCGAGCGCGCCGCTCGCTGTAACAGGAGAAAAGTGATGGTTAGCATTATTATTAAACTGTTTATTGTACACAAATAAGGGATAAGGCTCCCACAGATAGGTGCGACGCGATTCTGGTAGAACGAGTTTTCATAGAAATTGTTTAGCAGACCAGAGTCAGATGCTGATCTTGTGTTCGGTTGATGGCTCGCCCCCTATTACATGGAACGCCTGGGTGTACTAAAGGTTCACCTCTGCCTAGCCTTTCGGGAATTACAGGCTTGATGTTATGTGTTTATTGTACCACATACAACAAAAAGGACAAACATATTTAAAAGTAGTGTACAATGAGCGGTTTTATCACTCAGGGCGATCTCACAGACAGCCACTGGATGGACTGAAAGCAAGAAGAGACGGAAAGAAAGGGGATGGGCTAGCATTGGTAGGATAGATTTTTTCAGGGCCTCATTAAAAATATGGGCGGTAGGTACACTAAGGTAGGATCCACGCTAATTGGACTGATATGGAAAAACAGAAGATTTTGTTGTCATCCCTACTGTCCTCTTGGGTCTATCCACTGTTAGGAGTAGGTACCATCGCGGTAACGCATATCTAACCACTTTGAAAACAAAATCCCGCGCACACGACAATTTTTTTCGTAGGTAAGCGTTACTATAGCGGCCGAGCGCTGCAAGCAAGAATAAGTAGTCCTTACAGGTACAGATATGCGTGTCTTCGATAGTACTCCTATCTTTATCTGTGCTACTCTGTCGCGTTCTACCTATGGTAGGTACTTACTTACTATTACCTACCTACCAATGGTAGGTACCATCGCGGACACGCATACATATCTAACCCTTTTGAAAACAAAATCCCGTGCACACGATGACCACATTGACATCTGTTTACCGCCCCTGTTTTTCTGTAGGTAAGCATTACTATAGCCGCCGAGGGCTGCAAGCAAGAATAGTTATTACGGTGTTCAGATATGCGTGTCGGCGATAGTACCTACTTGCCAATGGTAGGTACACACGGCTACACATCAAGCTATACATTTGCAGTATAAGCTGACCTCGCATTATACGGAAATCCTATACAATGCGAGATCAACATAAACTGGAAGTGTATAGCTTGATATGTAGCCGTGTGTACTACACTATGCATTCATAGTTAGGGCTAAGCTTTACATGACTTACGCCTGTCTCTTTTGACGATAACTTGGTAAGATAGATTCAAAATCAATTTACCTACCTAGGTATTAAACATCCTATCGTACTATACCTTACATATTATAAAACAAAGTCCTCCTCCGCGTCTGTCTGTCTGTCTGAACGTGATAAACTCAAAAACTACCGAACGGATTTTACAAACGGTTTTCACCAATGGACGGAGTGATTTTTGCGGAAGGTTTTAGTGTAATACATTAGGGTTTTGTGTAAATTGGCTGAAATATGTAGATTATTGTCGAAGATGTCGGAAAAAATCATGCTGACTGGGAGCTTTACTGGCGTGCGCCGCGTAAACCGTTACAGATACATCAAATTTATGTTCTACAGGATTGAAGATCCTAATAAGTTCAACGAAATAAACCGCGATGGCATATGTATATCTTCTATGGATGACCCACAGTGACCATGTTTATCTTTCAGAATTTGATAAAAATTCCATTGTTATTTCCGAAGCTATATTGGACCGGTATTAATCCTTATCCAATAAAATATGTTATTTAAATTGGGCATTTAATTGAGATTAAAATATGCCTGACATCATATAATTTAAATTAATAGTTTAAAAGATATCACAGATTCAAAATTACTCGTGACAAAATAATTATTATTGGAGCGCAGCAGTAGGAGTCAATAACCTTTTCTTGGACTGTTAGGTATGTAATCCCGGTACGCTCGGTAGTACGTTCCCGTGGTATATTTTCCGATATCCACGCAGGCGAAGCCGCGGGCAAAAGCTAGAAGAATAATATATATTATAAATGCGAAAGTTTGTTAGGATGGATGGATGGATATTTGTTTCTCTTTTATGCAAAAATTACTGAACGGATTTGGATGAAATTTGTCTCACAGACAGTTTATAACCTGGATTAACATATAGGATACTTTTTATCACGATATTCCCAAGAAATCGAGACTTATGTGGGTGAAACCGCGGCGCGCTGCTAGTTTAAATATATAAAGTCCCACATTTTACCAACTAACTCCGACTTTTCAACAAGGTACAACATTAAATATTATCTACACGCTAAACTGAAAAGATTTTCAACCCTTTCAAAAGTTTCAACAGCTTCAGTTTCCCTAAAAATAAAACCCTGAAAAGCATTTGTAGCAACAATTTAAAGTTTTCACAAGCGATAACCGATTACATAAGAATTAGTATCGTTGTTCCAACCATGTAATTCTCGAGTGTAGATAATGTGTGTGACCGTGAATTGTATGTATGACGCATCCATAAACGTAACGCAAGAAAAGTATTCATTTAACAGATTGTAAGTTAAGTTCCTTTAGCAATGCTTTCGGCTCTTTTTACCTTTATAACTGTGACGAAATCCAGCTAGAGTTGAGTGGAAAAAATAATTAAAGAGACGTTAATTAATCGTTGTAAAACAATCGGTAACAAGTGGTGAAAGTATTAAAATCTAGCACCTTTTTGTTGATTTATATACCCAAGTTATAGACTTACTGTCAAACTGATTTTTCAGTTGTCTTCAGTTAGATGGAAAATTGTCAGACACTTCAATTTAATTATGAAGAGTACCACTAAAAGTTTGTATACAAGCTTTTTCCTTAGAATTTTTCAATTAATAATATGAATATAATGAAAAACATTATTGCTAGTTATGAATGGATTTGTCTGGTAGAAGTTGATACGCGTCTCGGGCTCTCAGCTCTCAGCTCGAGTGCCTCTGACGTCAGAACGCTTGTTTGTTTACCGTGTCGGATGCTCGCCTTGTAAACTTCCAATCGTATTGTGGCCGATACGATAATAAATCGGCAAAACTGCGGTTAGTCCGCTCCGTTACTATTTTTAAGGCATTACAAAAAGCTCATGCGAATTGACGTCAAGTTTTGAGAATGGTGTCTTGTTGTTTCAAAAGCGAACTTACATTTGAATTGATTTCTCCACATTTATTAATAGCAGCATATTAATTAACATCTGATTTACATAATTTAATAGTGTAAATTCGACATTGTCTGTCGCCAGAATAAAGTTTCTAAAGATTTATTTATATTTCGTTAAGAAAATAAAACTGGCAAATGAAGCCAAGGAATACCGAGTCCAAATTTTCATAATACCAAATAAAATGTTTGTTCCCTCAAGATCGGAGGCGAGCTCGTAGGCATTCCGGAAATTTTCATATTTACTGTTACAAATATGCAGGTACGAAACATTTACAATATAAATATAATATCAAAACGGAGAATTTCTTTATGAAAATCGGATCGAGAGTCGAGAGTAAAGTATGCGCCGCCTGCTTCGCGACGAGCTGTCCTCCTCGTTACTTTATAAATCCTATCTTTACCTACTACATTCCGGCTATATTTATATCAAAAACTTCCCTTTACACCCACTTTTCAATATCCTTATTCTTCAATCTAGTTTTCTAGCCAAAGAACAAACTAGGTCGATGCGTCTAATTAAATTATTCTCGCGAAATGTCATTTCCCAATAATAATGACTGCACCGGTACACTGGCAAAAACTTGCAACTTAGTAGATATATTGTACTGTCAATACGCCTTGACGCAACAAATTCGCATTGTCTCCGTCGCATACTTATTGAGAAATCGTCTTTATAAATGAGAAATTGACCTCTTTATAATCCAGAACGGTTTCTGCGAACTGATTTTTCAATCAAAAATATGCTCTACTAAGTATCTATTTGATTTTAATCTGTAGGCTATTACGCGTACATTTCCATATATCTATGTAGTACGTAATATATCTATTCACAGCCAATAAGCCTACTTACCTAAGTGGTGAAGCGACACAACTCCACAAGTTGTATCAAGGATCTTCAATTAGGACAATTATTATTCAGCAGTCACTAATTCGAGCGGAGCGCTCGCGGTTGGCTGACAAAGGGCGCATCGTGGACGTGTAATAATTAAAATAATAAAGCATTGCTGTTCATTGTGCTGATATGACAAGTGCCCGCAATAAGTGGAACCCTCGCTACGCCGCGGTGGGGTCGACGCTTGATCATATTTAAACAGGAGTACGGGGCCTATCTATTTCATGCGTGCGATTTATACTGTTGTGCAATATTAGCACTGTTTGCGATTTTATTTATATGAATGAACTCGTGTGCTTCAGTCTATTGTTATGACATGAATATGAAGAGACTACTACTCCAAAAAATAATCTCCATTGTAGAAATAGGAAAGTATCAGGGGAGGCTATTATTTAACACTTTATCCGAATAGGCACTATGACGAAACCAGCAAGGAACATAACTTCGATAAATTCATAATAAGACGGTGAATCAAGAACAGAACTAGGGTAAACTCTCCAGAACATTTATAACATATCCGAGTGGGCGGTACAAAAGGCACACGCTGTATTTATAGACAATGCCCACAAAGTAGGTACGTAAGTACGTATAATATTAGTCACATCGAGGTAAAAGACAAAACTGTTGGGACACTACCCGAGCATAATAGTTACGCATACAGAAACCTTTGTGAAGCAGATGTTTATATGTACATAGTTTTATCAACCGCTTTTAACTATTACAGTAATTTTATAACGTGAATAATAAAATTATTTGCAAGAGCAAATATTTATCTACAGACTTTCAAATTGTCGCTGAATGGCGATATTGGACAGACTTTGATTGAATGTGAGTGTCACTTAGTGACTTTTTCAATTCAGTTTCCAATTTGATTTACTTTCATAATTCTATCTGCTTCGTTTGAGTGTAACTTTCAGATTTAAATCTCGGAATAATATTTCAGTAAGCATTGTTATGTCCAAAATTATGAATAGGGGGATTCTGTAACGTTAAACATAATACACGTCAAAACTCGGCTATATACAATTGTTTTGTACATATGTGTTGCACGCGATTCCTAAAGCAGGAATGCATTTAACATCAACAATGGAATAATTCTGGTAATTTAATGCTGTTTGGCCCTTCCATATCGCGTGTGCCATTTAAAATCTATAAAAGCACTTCTGTTTCGTGGCAGCACTAGTTTTTCCTAACATTTGCCTATTATCCACTTATGCAATAGCAACATTCGCAGCCATTCTAGACCTTGTTTCGCTAAATAAGATTTATTTACAAGAAACTAAAGAAAAAGGGTAAATAAAACGGGAATGTACGTGAAAAATTAAAATTATCAAAGGACAATTAACGTTTTACGACGTCAATAAAACAAAATACAGTTAATGTAATGTGTAATACGTAAATGATATCGTCAAATTAAGTTTTAATAGGCCTGTTGCGTGGTTTTATCAAGGAGCAAACATTCGTACATGTTTGTCAAGGAGCTTTTCCTAAGTACTATTTTCGCCCTTGGGTTTAAATATATTCAGAAATCGTAACTCTCAATTTATAGTTAAACAAAACAAATGTCGATTCTCATTCAAGTTTGAGGTTAAAATCCCGTTAACGGTATTTCGTTTGACTACTTCACTAGCAATCAGACACATCAAATTAACTTCATATGGGTAGATTTGAAATGTAGAGATATGTTTTCGGAATCAGATTACCCAGGGCTGCCAATTATAGAATTTCCTGAAACCAGGTAACGAGATTTCTATTTAATTAGCTGCCAGGAGCGTAAAGCTAACCTATAATAACGTTATTAGAATCTAAATGTTACATCTGGATATGAACACTATCATAATCGAATCAAAAGGTTGCAGGTACCGGAAGAATTACTTGTATGCAGTTCCGTAAATCCGTAGTTAACATCGTTTTATCTCTCTTCTGTATTCGAGCGCGCGGAAAATAATAAAAAAACAAAATCATGAATCGTTATGGGAACAAAAACGTTTACAAAGGTGGTAGCCCTAGTTGTTAGGGTGTGCGATGTGGGGGTGGGGGGCCACCTGTGAGCGTACCGTCCAACGGTCGAGGGTTGCGCGCCAAAGTATGTTAATTAATTTTCGGTTGACCGTCCAGTGCTCTACGGGTTTGCTCAAATCGGCCCACCGTGCGGTTTTCGTATATTTTGTTTTCAGGAAAGGTCAGTCATGTAATCCAACAATATTGTTAATACGGTCAATGGAGTTACGGGATGTGTTGGTAATAAATTAATGAGTTGTCAATTAAAGGATTATGTTTGTTTAGTTAAGTAATTTTGTAATCAAATGATATTCAAATTATCCAGTTACGCATAACCATTTTAAATTATACAAACAAGTCGTTGACAAAACATGCGTAAAGTTCATACATAATCTTCGATTTTACCGTCGTCTGAGTTCAATTAATTATTCAATAGCGTAAACCGCTAGGAAATGGGGCAATGGGTTTTTATTAATTCCTCTTCGGAATATTAAACTGGGATGGGATGATTAATGATTCAGCACGATAATTATGTTTATTAAAATGTGCGCGTGCGGTGGTACAATCAAGCCGCATCACAAAGATGTTTACAGGTCGGCGTGAATGTTTACAAACGCGACGTGGACGACACAAAGGCGTAGTGCGTGGTCCACGTGGCGCGTGCACTATGCACTGTGTATGGAGTACACCTCAAGTCGTCATTACGTCGTACACAGACCGCAGAATGCCATACAATGCTGTAACCCTCTATTTGCCCAACCGTGTCTGCGCCACTCCGCAGCTACTGCGTCAGACGGTCACCAATATCGTAGATCGACTCATACGGAAACGTCAAACGTTCTGCAACCTTATAAAAATTGTTTTGCTGATTTGCATGGATTGCGATTTACCTACGTATAATAATAATGTGAATTGAATGTGTTTTCAATTACTTCGAAGTGAAGTCGATCTAGCTTATGTATGTTACACATAATGATGAATATTTTCATTGATATTTGGACTGAATGGTAGATGCGATGTATAAATACGATGAAGTGCCCAATCAAATGCTCAATATACTTTTTGGCACTCTGACCCTGGCAACAGATCGGGACTGGATAGCGTTTGGTCGACAACAAAAAAAAAAAAATGATTCACCAATAGTGATTCAACTTTCCAAGTCATGAATTTGGAGGCAACAATATCTTCGCAAATATTTAAAAAAACTTTTGAGCTTCCGTCTGTCAAAGAGAATAAAGATACACATGAAAATTAAATCTTTAAACCGTTAAATTTTCCAATGATCAATGCCATTTTTTTTAGATTTCAAAGTAACTGAATCCACGAAGATGATCAAGAGATCTCACCTCTGAGTCATATAGCCGCTGCTCGCCTGCCAACATCGAATAATACTAATACAAAGCATAGGTATTTATGTAGATTGCTACGCCAATTTAGACTTTGATTCAATACGACAACAGATCGCAAGTGAGCGTAGTAGAAGTGAATCATCGTACTCGCTCCGCCAGCTGCGAATTAAGACTCAGATTGCAAGTTCTCAGCGAATGTCTTGAGTCGTCTTGCAACATTAGCTGTAAACACTAAACATTATCACATTTTATGTGTAGTACGTGTGGTTCTAAGCTAAGCCTCGTGTCGTGGAAAAAAATCTGCATAAGTCGTCACAGAATCTGTTTACTGTTCACGCGAGGCGAAATTTTTGTTACCCTCAAGAAATCGCTTTTCATGTCAACTCGCGTTTCTACTGTATGATGTATTTAGATAGAGTTTGTATGTTTCTTTATTGATATATCAGCTACCGATTCGTTGCTTTCCAGTTAGTCAATGAAGATAAATATGTCACTTGACACACCATCGTTTCTTGAGCACACCGTAAAGTGTCTCTACCAGGACCTACGGCACGAGAAAATGGAATTCACAATTGGATTCAAAAGAAAAGAAGTACAATACTGTCATGACTTTTGATGCTAACAACGAGGATTCTGATTTGCAAGACCTTAATATGAGGATAGAACCACTAAAGGATGAAGAGTTCCTAATTTATAGGTCCATTAGCAGTCTCTTCTGCTTCATTCTCATAAAACGATACAGTTTCGAACAATACCCCGAATAAACACATCCGATAAAATCCTAGAACAGCTATTACTACCGTAAATAGCTATTTGTGCTCAAGTGTCACGTAAAATACTCAAGAATCACGCGAAGGGCTTCGTTACAAGTATTTTTTATTTTGAATTCGCAAATATAAACATCCCTTTCACATTAATCGATCCTATAATAGTGTAATAGTATGTTATTATTTGATCGTGGGAAAAGGAGAGAAATAACTGTTTTACTATTTACTCTTTAGAAATATGCACGAGGTTCTTTCGCCTTTGTTACGCAGTTTATATAATCTAATGAGTAAATATAATTAGCGAAACGTGTTTGTTTACATAATGCACATGTGCATCAATAAAATATGCATAAATTATGGGCAAAGTTCACAGTCTACTGCATTAACATTTTAAGTATTGTCACAGATTACTTAATAGTTCTTATTTCTTTATTCAAGAAAATTATAGATCAAAATAAAGGTTTAGTAGAAGCTCCTGAGAATGCCACACTTGAAGCAAAAGAAGGAAAGAAAGTAGTTAAAGGAGATAATTTGGCAATTATCGAAAAAAGAGAAGCCAAATAAACTTCTTTTGCTCACATGAACACATGAACCGTTTTGAACGACACGCGACGTATCATGTTGTAACAAAATTAGTCAATCCCTTTACAAAAAATAGGATCCTTCCCAAAATGTTGGAAGCACCAGTCCCAGCGAAAAATATAGGCAAATGACTACCATGAAGCATACAATCTAATTGGTTTCGGGTCCTCTGAATTTGACCCTTCTTGAACATATCCAATAAAGCGAGCGGGATATTACTCAAATATGATATAGATGGCTTGGTAACAAAGAGATACTTATGAAATTAAGGCGATAAATCAGCGTGGTCTGAGCGAGGCGGGCCATGAATGAGCACAGGAACAACGACTTATATGTAAATAATGTCGTATGCCGACGCCCGACGGCCGCTCGCCTGAATATAAAGTAATATGTCACAGGACATTACATGCCAGTGATCGAGTACTAATAGTCTTAGGGACTTCCACGGTATGTTTATAATTGATATAAGCTGCAATGTGCAACGAACAAGACGATATTCATCGAAAGAAAGTTGTACACTTTCAAGTTGACCAGAGCTTGGTTATAAAAGGTGAATGGTACTGAGACGATTGGTTTTGCAAAACGGACGTTCAAATTACTTTTCGTATGGCGTAAATGAGAGGCGTCAGCGCGTAACGTGGCCGCAACCGACAGAGATAACAACTCACTGTAGTCTGTAAGCAGCCACAGAAGCGTTAAGCGATAAATGTATGGCTTGAGTATGAAATAGCCATTAAGTCCTTTAAACTACTTCTCTATTTTTTGTTGCATGTTCTCCGGTGCATTAGTTTTACCAATTGTTTACCAATTGAGGATGAGATGTTTGTAAATATGTGAGCACCATGTATTTATCACATAATTAAATTATCTGTCGTTGCTTCATTTTTAATTATTTTTACCTATTGTGTTATAGTAATTTTATTCTAGGTGCATCGTCTTCACATATAATTATTTAACTAATGTACGTACTTATACAAACTATTGTAAAACATTTTAAAAGAGTAACGGTGGAGTTTCTTGCCCATTCTTCTCCATACGAAAACTACCTTTTAGGAGGGGCGACTAGAATCAATTATATTATTTTGTAAATTTTGACGTTCAAAAGTGCCATACATGGGCCTATTTGAAATAAATGATTTGACTTTGACTTTGAATTTGAGGTAAATTGTAATAATGGGGCCATTATGCTGATTACTATTTTGTAAAGATTTTTACTTTATCTTGTCTTTGTTTTGCAGTATACGTTTTCTAATAAGTTTTGGTTGATATTATAACGCTACCCATTAATAAAAATGAACTATTGAGAGCAATGTTTAGACACATTTTTCCCGCTCAGTTATTCTATTGTTCATTTGTTTTTTCTAGTCAATGGTCAGTATACGGTGATCTGAAGTAATCGACATGATAGTTGAGCAGCCACACTACAACGGATATGTAGGTCTGCTGCGTGCGTACTCTTGCCTTGCTATACAAATAGCTAATATTGAGTTGTAAAGTATTGCAGAAACCGCGCACACAACATATACTCAGGCATATATGCAAGTGATTGAATCTTCAGAGTTTCAAACATATCCGTATACTTAACTGTAATAACAATTCCTGATTTGTTGACGAATAATTTCACCCAATAAATCGCCAAGAAAGCCCAAGCTATGCATTACTATTCAATAATATGCATGTCATAAGGGAAAAATTCTAAAAACTCAACCCATTCAATATATTTTGATCTTTAATATTCCCTGTCCGTACAGTGCTCAAACGTGACCTGAACTCTTTCCTATTGTGGTTCAATATCAACGACGACGTCAAAAACAATGAATTCATGACCAACTTCCAGCAGAGTGCGTGAGTTTGGAACGCCCGCCATCTGAATATTGAGTAATAGTTTAATGTACAATACATATTAAAGCTTCCAAGTGGGTCTAATATACGTGCAAACCCAGCTAGAAATGTATCTACAAATATTAGATAGACATCGAGATAGATCGTGTTTGTTTCATTATGCCGCAGTCTCGCGTATGTGTGGGGACCTAATGAAGGGAATCTGAGAGCTTCAGCGAGATCAAGGTGCGCTGATAATCGAATTAATTTGAACTGCACTGAAGCCAGCTATGTTGCCGACAGAGGGCTTAACTTAGTTTATGAGTATGCTAGGTACGCTCTTAACGCAACAAGTTTGTTGGGAACATCTTGAGTGCTTTGAAATCGGTTAAGTCATAGAACCGTTGAACTGTTGTGTTCAATAGTTTCGGTGGTTTGGCGCTCTTTACAATATAAAGTCGAGCATCAAGAGAGATACTGTGTATCTCTAATTCATGCTGTATAGGGTCGTAAAGTGATTATAGCCGGTGCAATTAGTACTAACGGTTGTGGTAGCCAGCCCAGCTGCGTTGTGATGGCGGGAGACAATTGCTGATGACAATTCGCGAGGGTTCAATGACCACTCGGACGATGCAAGCAAGACGCGCTCAAACACGACGATTTTCTTCTAGAAAGTTAAGCGTTGTCGACGTGGAACATCTATGTTTTAGCAGATTCCTCTAGACACTTTATTGATAAGCGGGAAATTACATTTAACTTTTGTTTTTTTTCTGTGGCGACGTCAATAGACAAGTAAGTACCTAGTTTCAACGTGACATGACGTTCTTTGTTCGTCAGTTGATGGTGAATCACATGTCCAAGCCGCACTACTACAACGATTTATTGCGGAGTCGAAGAAATAAACCTTAGTTTATAAAACATAAATAACAGGAAATTAATTTATAGTGTAAATCACATGCCTATATGTAAGTTATATTATAAATTTATAACCATAGACGGGCAGGCCAGCATTGTGTCCGTTTACGATTCTCACAGTAATTAAAGTTGCCATAGTAAATCAGCGCAATAATATTTCTCGACGGTATCAGGTATAATTGGCTCGCAATGCGAGTAGCATCTATGCGGAAGAACGGGAGCAACATCTCTCCTTACATTCTGTGTCTTGTTCCGAGAACACCATGGGAATACATCGGCGTGCTTGAAGCAACATAAATGGCAACCTGCACATAAAACTCATTGTTTATAGCTTTCATATAAACTATCTTTTAAATTAATGTCCGCACAAATTTTCCTAATTATAGTCTGGGAATTACGAAAACAGAAATAAAAATATTTGCTCAACTCTTTCTAACACGGAGGCAGAGACGATTCATATCTTATGAAAAAGTAACTGCACTAAGTTATTAGATTTTAATTAGCACCCAGTTCATCAACTTGCATCGGATTGGGAAGACGTATTTTCCTCTTCCATCATGAGGAAACGCAAAAGCCAATCACGATCCAACTTTAAAAAGCACACCAAAATATTTCCATTAAAATCGACAGAGCACATGAGGTTAAGTGAAAAACTTGGGGAACAAAGGCTGGCGTGGTCGGCTCACTATTTAGTATGCATTTGGAAAGGAGTTTAGGCGAGAGCAATAAGTTTGAGCCAGCGATTTGCATAGATTGTGGCGCGCGGCGGCGGCGCGCGGCGCGGGCGCGTGTTTGGTGACTTACTTGCGCGGCCGCGTGGGCGACGGCAAGATAACACCTGCACTGCTATTATGATGACACCTCGGTGAACTGAACCGTAGTAGCATAAATGTTACAAAAACTGTTTAGATTATGTTATAAACAGGCTCAACGTAGGGCTAGGCTCAAGTTAGATTTGTCTTAAATGCAATTTTCTGCTGAACCTTCGATATTTTTTCAACATTATTTTAATGTGGTGTAGTTTTGTTGTTGATCAGTTGGTAATACATTTATTTCAAGCTTTAGTAGGTGTTTAACATATCGATTCCATGTCATAGGTCTAAGCAATAGCTATTTATTAAGTCCATAAACGACAACGCCCAAAATAGTATGCGACTTTGCCCTTTATTGTACATGGATACCTTGAACATATTTCATGATTACTGTTAACGGCAATTTAAGCTATGTAAAGACATCCAAAAATGACCTTAAAATTTTAGAAGTTTGGACAAAAGTAACACCAGTGAAAACAAGATTCTACCAAACTCTACCAAGAAAACTACTAAACGCATAAAAAGTATAAACTTCTTTAATTTCTTATATTTCTCTACGTTTATAAACCCAACGGAATAAACAAAAGTAAAGCTGAGTCAAGAAATGCAGCTTTATTAATTTTTGTTGTCGTAGATTGGACCGCTGCCGTTGCTGCACGCTCTAGCCATTTTCTTTCCCATTTCTGACGTTTAAACAACCATGTGTTAAGAAAAGTACAACACAAATTAATCCATATAAGGGAAAACTCGCACAAAAACTAGTTGCATATATTATGAAAAACAATAGTAACTCATAATCATAAGTGATGGCTGTCTTGTAGGCTCAGCTCGACTATATGGCGCGCCGAGAAGCCTGCTCTTGGTTAAATTACACTCATTTACCGCAGCAACAAGGTCCGTGGCATGTGCAAAATGTTGCCAGCGACGATTAGCAGAATTCCTGCCTTGCAATAGAACATATAAATGCTAAAAAACAAGGCCCTTGCGACACACATATGTACTTAATGACTGGATAGGTTAGTTGTTTTGTTGATTTACCATTTACGTTCGTCATTCCCTTGTGTGATGCATCAACCACCTACCGAGATAATGTTCTGGCATTCTGTCAGTTTGTCAGTTTTATTTACCTGTATAGATGATTGAGTAAGAATTTTAATTAGCTATAGCGAAGTATTAGAAATAATAGGCAAGTTTGTTGTTAGTTGATTTAATGATTTGCAGTTGCCATGTTACACAATAAGTTCGCTAATGGAATTGATAGCAGTAATTAGAGAATGAGCGGCTGTGACAGCCTGCGGCACGATCCATGGAGTTTCGACACAGACAATCACTGGCGCGTTTACTATGCGGGTTATTATAAAGTGCAATTGTTGCATTCGGCATTCGTAGCGCATTGACGACGGCTAATTTTATCTTTAACACCCGCGTGTTTTAGCGACGGCAAGTTTCACTTATTTATTTTTACATCACGGCTCATTGATTTATTTATCAAGCAGCCAGACGCTTTAAAAATAAAAATGTTTCTGAAGCCCTTGAAAGAATAATTAGCACGACTGCGTGAAAATGAACGGGTACAACTTTCCTTGTTCTTGTAAACATGTAGTGTGAGCGGTATAACTATAACTAGAGTTAATTTAACAAATGGATTACATGATTGAGTGTTAGTTGGCTAATGAAGGTCGTGAAACAAAGTTCAGGTTTTGTGGTCGACGTCCGCAGAACACAATAAAGATGTCGTCACAATTTACAAGTTTAATGGGCATGGAGTCACGGTCGTCATAAATGTTATAACACCGTATCACTCTGTTCTTACCTATAAATAATTTACATATTCAATGAACTGCGTGTCTAATTATTCGTATATCATCTTGATTACATTAGTGGGCCTACGTAAACTGAAAATGACGGTTTGACTGTGCCACTTTCCATAGGTTTTCTGTTAGGACTGACTTACTTTTTGATTGATTAATTTTATTTATTTATTTATTATTTCCTTCTTTATTTTTTATTTTTTTTTCTTTATTTTGCACTAGCTGTTCATGCCCGGAGTCGCCCGGTTGTATTTCCGACTTTTCTGGTGGATTTTCCAAAATATTTTTTCATGCAAACCTTGTCTAGATAATAACGAATACAAAAAAAAATCTGCCAAATTGGTCTAGCCATTCTCTAGTGATGATCTTTCATACATGCGGCAATAGACTTTCATATATATAGAAGAAAGATTTTTCTAATGTACACAAAATAAACTAAACGTGAATTCATGCAAGCCTAGTACTTTTTGTTAGGTTACTCTCTGAAATTGCGCACAACGTGTCGTAAACAGAATAACGTCTTGTATGACGATTATATATATCCGATTTTAATTAAACAACGCCTTTATTCTGCTCCAAATTAATCTCTCTCTACCTGTGAAAACTACATGAAAATCCGTTCAGTAGTTCTGGAGATGTGCTCGAATAAACAACAGTCAGTCAGACACCGGATTCTACTGTTTTATTATATGTATAGATTATGTACACTTAGTTAAAGGCTTGGCTAAAAATTAAGAGTACCTACATGAACCAGCAACTTATATTAAATTTAACCTAAAAGTAGGTTAAATACTTGAAGTTAACATTATCTTGCATACCTACTAAATATAAATATCACAACTTTCATTATTACTACTAATACATAAACTCTTCTTAACATATATTTAATTTATCGTAATTAAAGTCATTTGAAATATATACGTAGACGTACATAGTAACATAGATTACTGTAGTCAAATCGAAAAACTCAGGTTTCATAGTTCTACGCAGTTTTCGTGAATTGAATAGGTAAATACTGAAAACTTTGAAAATAAAAATATAAGACATCTATCTGTTAACTAGATAAATTTTTATGAGTTTAAAAAAGCATTTTTTTTATTTTTAGGTGGTGCTGTTCCAAGTTGGTAGTAAATTTAATTTTATAATATTATCAATCCTGATTCATTTATCAACCACAGTTCCATGCTTTACTCTAAGTCATGTTATGAGAAACTAAGAAACCATGCATTAATTAGATAACCATCTTTCTTTTAATAATAGCATTTAGACTCATCAATCGCAGCTAACCTAACATATAATTAACCATGTTTCTAATTGCAGTAATTGTTGACTATCACGTCATATAAATCTATACTTCACCGACACTTTTAAATCAACTCAAGCGCAGATTACACGGATGATTAGACACCCGTCAGCTATCTAGAACACTACTGATAAAGCTGAATAAGAATCTTTTTCATAAAATGTGAAAAGGATTTATTTTAAATAATGCTATTGAACTCATAAATCTTAATTCTCTATCACATGTCGGAGAGTCTATTGCAGTTCCCAGAAGTATAACTAAATAAATATTTTGAGAATTCCAGTGTGCTTGAATATTCTTCAATCGATTAAGAATTCTATAAGCACAAGTATCCGACGGAACTTATTAATCTCAGCATTGATCACACTCCTGTCCGAGGACTTTATGTGCTCATTTATCGTTCCTACGTATAAGTGTTTTTATTTTATCATTCACATAGGATTTAATTCCAAATTCTTACAGATTTATGTGTCTACATTCGGAGGAAACTATTTTAATTAGGCTCTTTTTCTGTCCATAATATTTGATAATGACTGCTAGGAGAGGTTAAAAAACCTAGTTCTCTAAATAAAATGTTCTCGTCGCTTTTAAATAGCATTCAGAAGATTTTATTTTACGCATTTCCATTTTTATAGTCGTGCAAACACGAACCGTCAATCCACACCCTTATGTATAGCTGTAAAGGCGTCGCGCCGGTCGTAGGCAATGTGCCAGCAACAACGGTGTTTCTCGCCGTTTCCGAATGAGTGTCGCTCGACCACTTGTCATTCAACAGCTGCCGATAATTGGGGTGTTTACCTAATGATCATTAAAAATCGAATAGATCCGCGTTATGCAATCGATTAGGAGCCAGACACAGAATCGAATTAGGAATAAGCTGTTGAGTAAGTTCGGAATTGATTAATAACAGTTTTTGTCTCTGTTTTTATATCGATTGTAATGGTGATTTTCATTGCACTATTTAAATAAGTTGTTGGAGAGTTCATACAGATTGTTCTGGTGCACTAGACATTGTAAGTAGGCCGAATCGATCACGGTTCGATTGGAGTGTTGAGCTTTTGCTCCTACATAAAGCATCGTTAAAACTACTTGTTTGATCTTTAACCTACGTCGGTATACACAACATGTAAATGCTGATCATGGTTGCGTTTGTTACGTTCAATAATTACCTACAATATGTAAATTGTTAATGGTGGACTTTAGAGAGCTTAAAGCCCACAATCAAAAATTTACATATTTAACACACAATTACTGAGCATTATCTCATAATTTGTCTACGGTTTTTGGGCTGATTATGTGATGTCTTTGCGTTAATTAAACGATAAGCACATAAACAAGTTTTTATGAACAACAATAGTAAAGTATCCTAAATGGTTAATAAAAACATGTGCTCGCTACAACAATGAAACAGTAGCAGTACAAAACAAATTCGTGTCGATAAGGTTATTACTCGCTCATAAATATAGCAGTGACAAATAATGTTTAAGACACTTAAGCAGCTCGTATCAGCGCAGGGGACATGACGTAAGTACAAAGGGTGCAGGCGTCCAAGTTGTCAAACGAGAAGTTTTTATCGGGCGGCCTGTCGGCGTTGAATAGAAATGAGCCTTGAATAATGCATGTGTGGTGCGGCCCGCGTCCCGCACCTCTCCAAACTGATTTGTTGCAACCGACGTTGCAACAACGCGATCACGCTCATACACAGGTGTTTACGTTTATACCAAGCGATTGTACGCCTCCACTCCATGTGTTCACTCCGACCAACTCGCTGACACCGCATTATGTGATATTAGCAACGTTGTTATACGATTCTAAACCGACTGTGAGAACATTACTGGATTCTATACCAACTTGATAAAAGGATATTAATAAGCATGACCTACGTTGCACTATACAGTGTGATGTGGTTAGGTTCTATGAATCACAAGTCTATTACGTAAAACAATGTTTCGTCAAGTTGAGCGTGAAATAATCCTTCGAAACTAAACTGTTAACGCTAGCGGCAAATAGAAAAACATGGAAGGACATTTTCCGTTTTATAGCTAATCAAAAAACTGCATCAGTAGGTAATACTCAGCTTAGTATCCATATATATATAAACCTACGCTTTAGTAGGTTTGTAGTGTTTGAGCTTGTGAAACACAGATACTTAGCCGAGCGCCCCGAGGCTGGTTTCACTTCCTGTGCCTTAAACCCATTGATGCGGCATCAGATATAATCTTTTTCATGCAATTAAGTAGGCACTTAATAAAAGAATAAAATTCTGTTACAGGTTTGTTGTTATGTAGGCAGAGTAATGGTTGACTATTAAGTGTTACAGCTACTGTCACCGTACGTTTCCGTAAAGCATTACTCATTGTTAATGCAAAGTTTAGTTACTGAAAATTAAACGGGTGTATGTCGGAGAGCTGGTACATAGAAGGAACGGTACATTAACTAGCTGCGTTCAAAGCGGGAATGAAGCCAGCCATTTGTGGCCGTGGTGAGGTTCTGGTTTGCTTCGCCAAGATGGCTATGTTATAGTCGTAGAACGCAGCCAAGTACACATTTTTGCGCACTTACCTCCATTCTTAGCTAGAAACTGACTGTTTGATTTGACTGCAAATTAACATAAAAGATTCACATTGCAGTGAAAATTGAGAGATGAATCTGTAGAAATTACGAGAAAAATTATATTATATTAAATAGCCCTCGCCTCGTTGGTCTAGTGGTCGCAAGCGCTACTGCTGAGCATGAGGTCCTGGGTTCGATTCCCAGATCGGGCAAAGTGTTATTGGGTTTTTCTATCTGAAATTTCTCAGTAGCAGTCTGGAGTCTGGATTTGTGCCAGGTTGATGGCAATAGACTCGCCCCCTATTTCATGGGACTTTAAACATAACTGGCGAAATGTGGGTGAACCTGCTACAGGGACACCTCTGCCCAACCCTTCGGGGAAACAAGGCGTGATGTTATGTATGTTGTGTTTTATTAAAACGCCATAACAGAATTAAAACACTAGATATTCACATTATAACCGCCTATTCAACTATTCATAATGGTTTAACATTAAATATAGGTAATGTAAAATGATAAGTCCATCTGCAACGGTATCGGATACATCAAATTCAAGATTTTTATCTGCACAAACATAGAAAGTTTCAGTTAAATGGAAAGCTGCGTAGGCACCTCATTAATTTGTACCTAGGTCCTAATTATCGAACGACCATGATTTTACATTTTTATTATATTATCTTTGTATATTTTTATATATTTAATATTTGTCATCATTAAGCACAAGTGTTGTTAATTTTCGAAGTTGCCTCACAGTGAGCGGACTAAACAGTAGACCGCTGAAATACTTAGGTATTAATAAAATGATAATACCTATATTCGTTATTTACAGTCAATACAATTGAAAGAAGACGTGGAAGTGATCAAAACATTCATTACTTCACTCAATTGCTTCAGTTATGTATTGTTACATTAGTTTCTGCTCGCCACATTAACTTTCGCGTGGACTACATTATTAGAGGCTGACACTTATTTAATTCTTTATTTCTTAACTCGTGATGAAATGTATCTGGTTTCCGTTTTGAGACTACAACACGACTATTACAATAAAATCAAAACGAAGCGACGCGTATAAATAAACAGGCGAACATTCTGAAAGGACTTCTCCATTTTTGTCTATTCAGAAAGTTATTTTTAGAATGTTTCACTATGTATTTGGATCACTTTGTAACCAGCCGGTCTATTGTACAAAAATCTTACTGTGATAACTTGGGTCAGTGTCAACTCGGCCCGAGGCAAGTCAACCCGAATAATAATGCCAGATACTACGCCGCCAAATCGTTTAAAAAAGAGGTGTGTACCGGCGGCATGAAAAGTTTCGACCTCTTAAAATATTGAAGATTGTTTTTAATCAGGCGAAGTGAGCTGTCATTTTATCTGATGCTCGGTAATGACACTATTGACATGAAAAGCTGAGATTTTTACAGAATATATCGGCTGGTTTTGATTTAGGCTTGATTTTGTTTTATTTTTGGCAGTTGGTAGACCAGAAACATCAGTCTACCTATGGACTCAAACAAACATTGGTTTAGGCAAAACCAATGTTTGTTTGAGTCCATATAGGCAAAGTTGCCAACACCACGAATCATCATTTCATATTGTAGTATTTTGGGGTATTTTTACAGACTGGGACCAAGTCATTTACCGGCAGCTTATGGCGAAAATGAAGATGGTTCATAATCGTTTCGAGCTTTTGTCACGCACAATTTCAAATTTAAGCATATACCTACAACTGAAGTTCTAGATATCCTAGGCGGGATTAGTGGGACCTAGAAATTATTGGACTTCGTCGTAGAGGCGTCTCAGCAATAGGACAATCCCAATTCTTACCAGTCATGATGGACCACGGAGACTAAACCAAGAATTCCTAGGCCCACACCTATCTCGCCCAGGATATCTAGAACTTAAGTTTTATTGAACAATATATGCTTAAATTTGAAATGTAACGTGACAAAAGCTCGAATACGTTATTAATTGGAACCGTAAGCTTCGTAAAAGTTCAAATTTATGCGCAATAATAAAAAAGTCGTAAAATCTTCGTAACATTCAAGTAGATATAAGAACGAGAAGCAAATATGTGTCTGAGACTTATAAATATTAGACTCTGGTGAATAACCGATTTTTTGTCACATTTGCCTGCTCATATCCAAACATTGTGGTTAAATTTAAATAAAGTTGTTAGTCGCAAATTCACAATGTGGTTATGATACCTATCAGTTTTATGCTTCTCTTTTAAGTAAGTCATTTATGATCCCATGCTCTTCGTAAAAATCAAAGTAACAGCAATCTCATTTTACTATGAATCGTTTTCATATTGCATTAAGATGGGTTCTTCTAATAACATTTCTTTAAACACAATCAAAATAAACCTAATGAATGATTAAATGCAGTACCATAAATAACAGAACATATTAGTGAAATAAATGCATTTCATTATAACATAAATGAAGTTAACTCTGCAGTTATAGAGTAAACTGTTTTATGCTTCACAAAAGATATAATATATTCAGTAACTGTCATAAAAGTGTTCATTTGACCAACATTCATTAAATAAAGTTGTATATAAAATAATAAAGTACAATATTTGCGTAGAGGTCTCAAGTGAACGGATCTATTACAATGCCACGGTGAGAAAGCTCGTTCGTGTCGTTTGCACTGCAACGGCGCCAGCACAATGCTCACGTTGCGACATCGAAATCAGCATCGTCAGCTCTATGTGTATCGAACTATAAAAGGTCAAATAGCAACTCGCAAAGCCGCAATTCACTTGCTGTTTCCATTCCGCACATTTTTTACTATAATTATTTGCGGTAATTAAAACTTATGGACTTGTATTTGCAGACAATGTTAACATTATTACCTACGCACAGTAAAATGTTTCCTACAAAATGAAACTACATATCGGTTTTACGAGACAATCCTTAAACAGTATTCATTAAAAGACTTAAAACTTTGAACGATACAGAAATAACGCCAGACGTCTGGTAATGTTCAGTGTTGATGACGGCTGAAGATAAGAAAGAATTGAATAGTTAAAGAAGAGATAAAGAGGGACAATCCATTAGTGAAATTGAATAAATAGTTTAAGAACACCTCTGTAAACAAAGCAGGTAGAGCCAAAGGAACTGTTTTAATATAAAAGACCCGACTGCCACACGAAGAGGACCCGACGCGCGACGCGGTGAAAGGTAAATAACACTATGAGATATAAACATAACAATGAAGTTTTAATGAACCACTGTTTCAAATTCTATTCAGCAGACTTTTCCGCTATTGTGTGTATTTAGAAATAGTTCACCTATTCAGCTTTATAACAATTAAACGAAAATGAAATCATTATAAAAATAATATAGAGTCTACAATGTAATTTATTATTCTTAGTCAACAAAAACGATAGTAAGTTTGTTCGAGGATCAAGGCGAAAGAAAAAGTCAAAGTTATCTAGTGTGAATAGATACTTGGTGAACACAATAAGCTCTGCCCACGCGCCGATGAATCATGCGCCCGCGCCATTGCCGCAACACACACAGCAAGAACAGCAAAAACATTACCTACTTTTGAATAAGTATCCTTTCTCTTTCTACACCTCCGAGCGTGCACCGCGTTCGGCGCCACTCGTTGTATCAATAAACAAATGAATCATTATCAATACATATCTAATAGATTGACTTTGACCATGATTTGAGTCAATGCTAACCAAACTAGCGTCATTATCATTACACAATATTTGTTGTTTTACCTTATAACATAAGGACTGGAATTATTTGGTAACGATACTGCATAAACAGAGACAGACCATGATTAAATCCCCGGTGATAGTGTGAAACGCAGGACGGTTTCGCATGAGACAGAATTTAGATCTAAAAATATAGTGTCTAGGAAGGAGTTGATCTATAAGTAAGCGTTTGAGACTAAATTTGTACTGAATAGAACAAACTTAACAAATAATAATTATAAGAAAATTTCAAAGTAATCTAGAGTCAGTATCCGCTGAAGAAAGTTTTAAAATAAAGTCCATACCGGAGACGAGAATGTTTATAAGAGAACATGCCAAATGGCACATAAACGTTTAAAGTGTTGTAAATTATTCTCTTAATCTCGATGGCATGATGAAAAATAATACGTCCTTTCACATGGGAGACGCTTTTGGACACGATTACGATTCAAAGAAAGATATTAAAAATTTGAAATATTATAATGCAGTCCGAAAATTTCTTAAATAAAGCATCAACAATATGCAGAACAAACAATTTCTTGATCATTTTACACGTGGCACACAATTAAATTCCTGTTTAGAATATAAAACTTATATTTGAGTAATTAATTACGACCATTGCCCTGAATACAGAAAATGCTATTGAATTGCAACTACATATTAAAACTCGTAAAGTGTCAATTGAACCAATGAATGTGCGTCGGTAATACCAAGCCTGATTTCGAAATGTAAGAGCGGAACTGTACGATCAAAAGTTTTTTTGTCAGAAATCTATTTACTTATTACATTGGACATTAATTTATTGTCGCATTAACTGACCAGTCATAGCAGCCAAAGCGTGACGAAGTCGAACGAGTGGCCATGAAGTGTGTAGAGCGACTGGCCGGTGTGATACGTAGAAACGGTGACTCACAGAGAGAGAACAGAAATATGCATTACTGTGTACCAGATAAGGACAACAGATTTCAGAAAACAGGTTTGTGATTTCGAGTTTCGATCCGATATTCTCTTGTCTGTGCCAAGTAGACTCCGCTTGAGTAAAGCTGCCGTTCACGAAACTCGGGGAAGTCGTACATTACAGCTTTTTATTTTTATTCGGCTTGGTAATGTTTAACAATTAGGATTTACTTTAACTGGCCTTCGTCTACTTTTCGATTAATGGTTGTTATTGTAATTAGTCACAGACCGGTCTCGATAACTTTCCCGGCCTGCTTCAAAACAGCTATTATTGTGAATTAGCAGATTTCGTTCTTTATCTTATCAAGAAAAGGTTACCTACTGAACACTTTCTTTATCAAGGCATGGTCTGTGTCGTGGTGATGTCACCACTACTTCGGTGTTCTTATCTTAACGACGATAAAACGTTATTTAGGAATGTTCTACAGACGTAAGTTAGCTAATAAAACGCGTACCGACTAGGCATCCCGTCATCACCGTAGTTATCTCATTTAATGAAAAGGTTATATGCAGTTTGTATTATGAACACAGTTCCGCGAAAAACAAATAAGACTGCACAAAAGCAGATAATATAGATGTTGTAGCGATATTGTATGTTAATTCGTCGGCGGCATATCAACACGTGTTTCGCGTGTGATTATCAATCGGTGCAGTGATCACTGAAGAAAGTCTAGAGCTACACGATTACAGGAATTTTCCGAGTCGGTGGAAATGATCGTGTCTCGATGAATCATTACATGTTTTTGCCTGTACGTTACCCACAGAGAAAACGCGCGTTTCTTACACGTCAATAAAATCAAACATCAAAGTTGACGTTTAAATTGGGATTTTCAATTTTGCGGGCGATCCTTATAAATCGTTAGAACGAATGACAATACAGTAAGTAGTGCCAAAAATGGGACAGTCATAGCCAATGTTGTCCACACGGCTGTCTTGTTAAACGTCTCTGTAATTTATTGAGTACAAGCCGGCGTTTAAAAATATTCAATAGTAAATCTTAATCACTTACATCAGCGTGTTTGTCCGTCAAAAAAGTACAACGGTGCCTTTAACGTTAATGGGTCTATTTTTAATGGGTTGCCGATAATTGTGTAGTAGTATTGACGTCACGGCTAGTTGGCAACGTAAGCGGTCTATAGGAAAACATGCAAATTTGTTGGCTGATTCCTTCCAATATCTTCCGACTGTGTTAGTATTGTTATTAAATTGCGATGGTACAGATTTATTATCTCAATTGTGTTAGCTCAGTGGTTCCATACAATTTGAACATGTGAAGATTGTAGTTGATTGATTATTCTTTAAAAATACCTCTCCAATATTATTTCTACATAATATAGGTAAATACGGAAACCTATCGATGATTTGCAAATTAACAGCATGTTAATAATGTTTACTTATAGGCTCGGAATTTCCATATAAGCAAATTTATCTAAGTCACATTTCTGTCTGACTAATGAGGCACACAGAGATGTTATACAAGGATGGCATTACTTATCTTAACATCGTTAAATATTTACGTAAAAACTGTGTACCATTAATGCCGTAATTATAAATGTGTTCTAATTTGTATACTTCGAATATGTTCTATGTTTTAGATAATACGCTTCCTAATGTTGCAATTAAAGTGAATGCAACGGATGCAGCGTGTGCGTCGGATCTGCGACGCGGTGCTAGGTTTTAGTTGCATACAAATCGGAACAAGGTATAATTTGATCGTGATCCAACAATCGTTGAGGCTACTGTTACCGGCCTGTGCGGCAACCGGTTTGTCCACTTCCAGTGCCGAAACGACGCCAATCATAGCCTTAACACCAGAGCCGGAGAGCCTTTTATTATTAAACTAACTGACAACATCTCTACAAGATTATATATATTGCTTCCTCACTTTTCTTTCATTGGATCATACCTACGTATAGTTTCATTAAAGTTTAACGCGTTGATTTAGTTAGATCATAGTGTAATAATGAAATTAAAAATATTTATGATAATAAGAGAGGTGAAGAAAGAGCAAATTTTTATAGTAAATGGTGTTGCCTCCGCTGCAGCGCTGACGCAATTTTTCAGCGGTACTTGTTGTTCTATTGACACAGTAAGGATTTAAATTGGTCCAATGACAATAGTGCAGTTGTTATAAGTTTCTCCCAATATTGTAGTAATTTATTCTGCAGTTCAGTTTATATTTATTTTTTTGATTCCGATGAATACAATTAAATTTGATTACGTATATTGAGAACGGAGATGAAGTTATTTGTTACAGTCATATTTTACAATTTCTTTAAATAGTGCCAAGTATCCAGTAGAATTCATTTTCATTTGCTCTATTTGTCACGCTTCCAGAGCAATAATATGTTTTTTTTTTTTAATATTTCTTTATTGTCAGGTAAATCTAGAAAACCTTTAAAACAACATTGCTTTGTTTTACTCTCTTGGTATATGTGTATTTTGAATTCCTTCGATATAAGCATTGTTTTTTACACATGTTAAGTGTTTATTAGGTACAATTGTAATACGATTATACAATCATTGGCAGCAATCACTAAATCTCCTCGCAGATGCCGAAATTATCGCATGCATCGGTGCCAATAGCTGACTGATTGATGGCTGATCCGGCGGGCAATTTATCCATTCGTGAAACCGAGTAGGCGGATTGACAGCAAAAATCAAGAAAAGGCTAATCAAAATAAGGCGAAAGCGCTTCCAAATCGCAACTTCCTGTGGAGCCTCAAATTAGCCGAAAGCGTAGCAGCATCAGCCAGTGGAAATTATCATGTGGCGTGCTGGAAATTGGCGTACAACTATACGAACCATTTTAGAAATGAGTAATTGCTGGCGAAATTTAGCGCTCGGGGGTGCGCACCTGCGGGCGCCGAGATTCATTCATGAGAGGAGCAAAATAAAGCGGCGAGAGGTCGAGAACAATCCGCGGGCGATAATAACAGTTGGCTTTTCTTAGAAACACTGTGGCGTGGAGGCTTCGACGGAGGGTGTGTTCGCGTCTCGCTCGCACGGTTGGGGAGTGAGCGAGAGGGCGTGGGCGGGGCCGGCGTGTTATGTCACGTCGCGGGCGGTGAAGGCGTCGGGAGCGGAGTGCGCTGCTGCACGCTGCACTCTCTGCATCCGCCACACTTCCCAACTTTTCATTATTAACGCTTGTTAAGATCGGAGGTCAGCGGCAGATAAATATTAAGTCAGGTGGTACCTTCATCAGTACCATTCATGGAATGTTCGGTTATTAATGTGTTAATCAATGCAATCTGTTGTGCAGTTAGTATAAGGAAATGATAATCTTATACAGTTATTCAATGTTCATGCTGATAAGATTGGGTGGCTACTGATATCGGTAAAGATTAGTCAATAGAACCAATAAGAACTAGATTTTAAGGAGATACAGAAACCGTTAAATTTAATTATACATTGAATGTTTGCAGAGTTGATTGTATTACTATAAGTTCCTGGGCGACCGAGCTCTGCTCTGGTGAAAATAGAGAATGCTCATTTAATATTATAGGAAAGTTCATGCTAATCCATATATAGTACCTACTTATTGTGGAATAACTGCCATGATAGTAGGCACTTACTAATTCCATGCTGCCAAGTCATTATTCTAATGTCATTATTCGTTATCTTGTTCTAAACTTCGGACGACCAAGCTCTGCTCGGATGAAAATACGGAGAAAACTAATTTTCCCAGATATGAGACCTAGCTAGATCGATTTTTCGCCCCGTAAACTGCTATATTGCAACTTTAATCGAAATCGTTAGAACCGATTTCGAGAACGTGAGTACAAATATATGTAAACAAATATATATCGTTTCGCTCGTTTAATAATATAGGATTAACATCGACTAATACCTAAACTACCTTTAGTAGGTACAAAAGAAAACAAGATGATATTTCTGACGTAAACAAGCATGTTTGTATGTAATTTACATTCTCCATAGCTCAAAGGATTTTCATCAATGGATTGTTATTGAATCAGTTTCCATGTCATTTATTGACCGGTTTTGTGGAACATAAATACAGTGAGTCTAATACGATCATAACCGTACTAATATCCGCGGTATTCCCATACAAAAACACGTGATTTATGTTCATAGTTTGATTACTACTTGTCGACTCAGGGATGAATAAAGTATTTAATGTGAAAATTACCGGTGGGCACAAATGAAAACATTTTTATGCATAAATAAGGTGCGTTCGATAGAAACGGCACGATTCAGCCGCACATGGCACAATGCGACGGTTTTATTACACGAGCCAATGGTGAGGCGACGTTTATAAATCATACTTTTATGGTTATTCTTAGCGATAAACTCGACATTTCTAGCGTTGATGCGAACATTTCGAGCGCGTGTGCGCTTACGGCAACGGGTGTTCCTATGCGCTCGCGCCATGTGGATCGCGGCATTTCTCTAACATGCCAGGAAAAAGCACTGTTTTGTGCCGCATTGATAAAACTTAGCTGGAAAAACTAATGAATGGGATAATACGGTATTTCCATTGTCGTTGAACAATCCTAACTATCCTCCTAACTAATATTAAACATGCGAAAGTGAGTTTGTTGTTTGTTTGTTACGCTTACACGCTAAAACGGCTGAACTGATTTGGATGAAATTTGGCACACGAATAGACCATGACCTAGATTAGGACATAGGATACTTTTTATCCCGGTAGTACGTTCCCTTGGGATAATTTCCGACAAGCACGGGCGAAGCCGCTGGCAAAAGTTATACTCATAACTTTAGTCATTACGATCAAGAAATCAACTATTAATTAGCGTAATTACTAACTAATTTATGTCGATTATTTCATGAATTAGATGTCTTAAACGTTATTTAACATCAATTGCACAGCAGAGAGTAGAACGAAAGTAAGTCGGACATAACTTTCTTCTGCACACCGCAAAATATTGATGTTGACTACCTTAACCAGATGTCAATTAAAACGTCATACAAATAGTTTCTGACAGCTACGCGCACAGATTACTCTACACCGGCGCGCGGTGGCGCGCGAGTCGATGCCGACTGAACGCAATATTGCCACTTTAAATATTATATTTTATATAAACATGTAGAATTATTGTATATTTATTTTATTTTTAAATATTATTTTATGCTGCACCGGTCGACGTCATAACTTCAATGCCGGCTGTCGCTGGAAACCAGCGCTGGGACTCTGTCTCGCATGGGGTCGCAGCATTATGCTGAGCGATGGCCGTTTTACGTGGATGTGATGCATATTTTCCCTCAACTTGTTCTTTTTTGTTTTGTGTTCTCTCTTTGCGTCATGTTTATCGCAAATAAACGTATCTGTCTTTTCTTTCTTTCTTATAAATATTAAAGGCTAATCTAATTGGCTAAGCGGTTAGATTACGCAGTCAATTAACAAGGAAAATAAGAGCAAAAAGTGTATACTTATTGACGTCTTATTTATTCACGTGGTTAAACTTCCTGTATTAGTTTACGAACGTCATAAATCAGGACTTCCCTCAAAACTGTTACTGTGTACAGACACACTAATATTTTTTATCCTTATAATAATATTGTGAGAACCGGTACTACAAACCTAATCAGTTCATTAATCACATCACGACAAGAAGACAGCATGCTGTTAAAAAAATGATCTTTCGTGTCTTAAATGATGTGAGTGGTAAAAGTTTCTTGAACGTTTGAGATCATTTTGTTTAAGTTTGAAAACAAAGCATACAACGATATTTAAAACAAAAGTCTATTTCCTATTATATATTTTGTTTATTCCTTTTTATGAACATCGGTCCAACGGACGATCGACCAAATAAGGTTTTCAAGCCGTAACCGAAAAGAACATGCGGTTTGAGTGAGTTTGATTTAAAATAATTATATAGTATTTTAAATTAACTTAAGAAAAATGTTTTTTTGAAGTTACTGAAGCTTCTTAATAATAACAACTATACATACATTCCATTTTCTATTTATTTATTATTTTTATAAACATCGGTTCATCGGACGATCGACTAAATAAGTCTTTTATTTCGTAACCGGAAAAAAACAACGCATTTTGACCAAAAAATTTAGTGATAGTTCGATGTTTAAACAAAATGTTAATCTCGGAGGAGAACGGTTACCTAATTTGAAATTCGCAAAATCCATTGAGTTTTTTTTGTTGTTTTAATTACATACAACGACATCAACATTTCTATTTATTATTTTTAAAAGCTTAGGTCCATATCTGGCGAACGGCCATACAAGACTTTCAACCGGTAACCGGAAAACAAAAACAAAGTTTTTGTCCAAAACTAAAATGTTAATCGAAAAGGAGTTACCCAATTTAAAATTCGCTAAATAAAGGTGATGTTTCATAATTAGTTACATATAACAATACCAACAAAATAATATTTCTTATTTATTTATCTACAATTCTACATTAATATTATAAAGAGAAAAGATTTGTATTTTTAACTCAAAAACTACTGAACCGTTTTAATAATTTTTTTCACCAGCAGAATGCTACATTATCACTAAGTGACCTATGGTATAATTTATAAAGATGTCACGCTAGCGAAGTCGCTGGCGATGGCGGAAGCTAATTCTGTTATAAACTTCAATACAACGGACGATCGACTAAATAAGTCTTCCAAACCGTAACCGAAAGAAAAATATCAACGTTTTTTGTCAAAAAAAGTCAGTGGTAGCTCGATGGTTAAGCTGAAACGTAAATCGGAGACGAGGGCTATTCATTTTAAATTAGGTAAATAAGCGTGTTGGTCCTAAACAGTTTGGCAGTGGAGGGTATTAGTGGTGTATAAATTGGCCAATCAATCGGTTCCCGACTCCCGCTTCGCTACAAACAACCTGACTATAGCAATTAGAGGGGCCTATTTGTATTACCAGCCAGAGTATATGGAGTACAAAGGGAAATAGCCAATATTTACATGGCATTGGTATTGGAGAGTATCCATTTCAACTCAAAGGCTTCATTTGTTTTGTTAATCAGTAGTATTGTCGAAATATCATATTGAATTGTGTTTTAATTACGTTGAATGAAATCCTATTACGTTTAATTTTTTGTCAAAATATTTTATACCAAAAAAAAAAAAACGATCTGCCTTGCATTTTTTCCAACTATGTTGTGGTCGGCTTCCAGTCTAACCGGTTGCAACTGAATACCAGTATTTTTAATGGAGCGACTGCCTATCTGACCTCCACAACCCAGTAACTGTGTAATACGATACCCTTTGGTAAGACTGATTGTCAGACTTTCGGGCTTCTGACTACCTCTAACGACTGTCAAAGATCCACGAATGACGGACCAAGGGCTTAGCGTACTTTCCGAGGTACGAAGGAGTCTCGTTATGTAAAAATGGTCACCCATCTGCGGACCGACCCCGGCCAACCTGACCAACCTGATGGATTGACCCGTGCGGCTGTTATTACTTAGCCACGAGCTTCTCCTTAAAATAGATTACATTTTCGTGGAAATAGAATGGCAAAAAATAAGATAATAAAAAACGAGCGAGCTCTACTACTACTGTAGTCGCATATGATGTGTAACATCTGACATCTCACCTTGGTAATAAGCAACATTAAAGGGGCGGGGCCTCTTCAAGGTCGTTTCTGACGGCCAACTCTAGCACCGCGCACGCTCATTGATCAAATCAAATAGCGCGTGCTTCCCCGACTTCCTGTTACACACTTCCGTCCCTTTTCACAAAATCACTCCCACAGATTGCAGGAAAGCGAGAGAAAAGACGTTACACATCAAAAAGATATTTTTAAAAGCACGATCTAAATCTACTGTAGGTAAGCTATGAGTTTCATTTATTTGATATTTGAAATTACTTGAAGGAGAATGACCTCAAAGAGTTTTCATTATAATAGTTAATTGGTAGGACCAGAACTTCAATCAGCTGAAAATTGGAACCTTTGTCTATTTGCCCGCATTCCCAGAACTGACTAGTATTATTAAATCGAGAACTATTACAATTACGTAATAAGATAACAGTTACGACATAATTATTTATGAAGGTATAGGAAAAGGTTTGAGTAAAAAACAGTAAATTTGAGAAAACTATTTTTCTCTCAGTCTACGCAGATATGAGCAAGTTTCAGCATATTTTGTAATATTGTGTAATAAGCTGCTCTCTTGCCGACCGATTTATTTGAATAACTTTGCAATTAATTAAAAGTTGATGATATTTAAATATATACAGAACAACTGCCCTATCGGATCATGAAAAGGTACGCATTACATCAAGACTTGATTGGGATTTGTGCCCGGTTGATGGCAATGGCTCGTCTCCTATTACATGGGACTTAAACATAACTGGCGAACTGTGGTTGTGCTATAGGTACACCTCTGCCCAATCCTTTGGGAACCAAGGCGTGATGTTATGTTACGTTACATCAATATTTAGCAGTTCTTAAAAGTCAACTGTGAATTTCGCACTTTGGCGCGAAACGATTTACTATTTGTAGAAGTGTAAACCCATCTGGCCGGAATAAAAGCACATTTAGCACATTACTGAATCAGAAATTATGAATATCCCTGTAGTCTTTCTCCTTACATTTTATACCCGGTGTTGGCCTACTGCCGGACAAAGGACTTCCTTTAATTTCCCATCTATTCAAATATAATAAAATCTGGAACTTTGGAATGTTCTGATTTCTCAATCACGGTTTGATGAAAGACACTGAATGAATTCTTGATATAAGAAGAATAAGGACTGTTCAGTTTTCAATGTGAAAAACTAGAATAACGGGAAATTTAGTGGATTTATATGATATTTTTTATTTTTTTAGATTTTTTATTAATACATTCTTTAGGCACTTCTTAAGGTCATGAGCTATCCGGATATCAAAAAATATTTGGCCTAGATCTTACAAGGGGGAGACGTGAAAATTGATTCGCTGTTGACAACTTGTATAGTAGGTAAGTACAGTCAACAAAAGATATCTTGCAACTACTTTTAATTTATGCTGTCCGTAATTAACTCTTTGATTATTATTAATTAATTTGATAACCTGATGAATATTATGTCGTAGTTGAAAAATCTTTATTTGTTGCTTGCAGTCGATCTATGTAAAATACTGGTATTCAGCTGCATCTGGTTGGACTGGGTGCCGACCCCAACATTGAGATTGGAAAAGGCTAGGCAGATGACTATGAGAGGATACATGTTTTTTTCTAAAAGAAGCACAAGCTTCAAAAGTAGGCAAAACTGCAGGCAAAGATAGTCAGTTTATAAATGAACCATTCGGCTATGAGTAGTGTACGTAATAGAGAGGTTTCTGATGGACCGGAAAGGGGTAGTCGGGTTAGAGTGGTTGCGGAAGCCAGAGAACCGAATATTTTAGTCTGCCGCCCTTTGGGGGCTTATGGACAAACTGTGGATTGTGATTTACTGTTGAATTAATTATACGTTTAACATATTAATATGCTAAAAGAGACAGGAGATTTTAATGCAAACGTAGATTCGGGGTTAAAAAAAACTATAATACCGAAAGCATATTAATGTATCCTGTTAATTACCAAGACTGTACCTATATGAAAATCTTTGAAAAGAAAAGGTTAGATTGATAGAGACAAAGAGATAAACTATAACGGTCCTCTAGGCAATTAGACACTATCAGTTAAGACAAAGAAAAAAGAGGAAGATCGTAGAAAACAGTGTAAATGTACCATCAAAAAGATAACGGAAAAATAGAGAACATGAAAATAAAATAATTAAATTATTATTGGATGGATTAGAATGAAAATTTGTACCGACACGTCCTACACCTTCAAGTGTACACATATGTTTTGAATAGATTTAAGTAATTACTCAAGTTATGTCTCCTTCTCGTGTGCGTGGCTTAATGATGAGCCTACGTAATGTCTATCAAATCATACTGTGAGTCCTCCTGCTAATAAAAGTGACTGTAGGTTCTGTAGGTAAGTACGGCAACATTCTCTGAGCATATCTTGGTCACTTTATGTAGTTCAAAATAAATTGTCAGGTGTCCAGGATGCGTCGGGAATCTCAGGCCGATTCCCGGCCACCGTAGGCGCGGGCTTGCGGACAGTGAGCAATGGGTAGCTCGCCGTCCGATAAGGACCAGGCCCGGGTCGAGAGCGCGTTGTGTTCCACGCGCGCTTCAAAGAGATGTCAGCACGATTGACGGAGTCCGCTAGGACCGATGCCTGCCAGGGTCACGGGAAAGACCGAAACGGATACCGCGGCCCCAGTTAACACAGAGGCGACTGAAGGAACACGGGTGGGTTTTAGTCAGTAAGAGTGTGATACGTCCTCTCGCTCCGCCCAGAGCGGGAGATGATATTTAAAAATTTCCCACCAAAAAATAAAAACAAAAAATAAATGTGTCCAGGATAAGAGAACGATCAACATATGGATTTCACAGCCTATAAACTCTTCGTATGATTTGTATCACAAAAAAATAAATAACTAACTAACCTGTCTTTCCTCCTAGTCGGAAGTTAGTAAAACGAGGGTCGCGCCACTTCAAAATTGTCATTATTCTCGTCGAAAAACAAGTGACAATCGAAACGTTTAGTTTCAACCAATAACATTGAAAGTCTCGTGATGTAATAATTTACAAATTAATAATCCGTTATCTTCTTTGATCATCGCTATTAACGTTTCCATATCAGTATGATTCTACGAAAATCATAAGCTGATAAGAATGTGTACAATGTTACTATGTACCCTTCGCACCAGACGTGGTTTTCGCAAAAATTACGAGTTTTATCTTTAATTAAGTTACTATCAGTTTATATCGGTTTAGGACACAAAACTTAGTGCTAAATAAATAAAATACTAGACATTTAAATCTTAGACATGTTCCTACGTGTGGGATTAGGCCTCTAATGCTGTAATTCTAATTGCATCGATTGTTTTCAAGATGATATGTTCTACACTTAGTAACTATTAATAATATATTTTCTTTCACACTAACTCTTTAATCTCTTAATTCATAAAACATGATAATGTTCCGCCACAAATCATTTTGAATCAAGTTATTTATTCAAAGCATTATAATGTCGTAATTTTCAACTATCTTACCAAGATTCGCGTAGTACCCTGCTGGATGCATCGCGTCTATTGATCACCGCAAATTTTCCATTTGTCACTTACCTAAAACGAATACAACAAAACGTAAAGTTTAACACAAAATAAGAATTAATTTATAGTAAAACAAAATATAGGAATAAAGCCTGTAACATATGCAACATGCTACGTATCCCGGTACGAAAGACTGCTACGCAACAGTGCTACGCAACCCACTACGCGTCCCGCTACCCAACCCGTTACGCAACATGGCTAAATCTCTCAATGTTGAGATGTCAGAAACGGCTCATAGGTGCTTCTATAGTAACCTCATTTTATTTATCCTAAGAAATTTTGCATAATTTAGACTGTGTATGATTAAATTAATGTGTATATGGGCCCATTTTTTAATCTTCAGATAGAATAAAAAATTAAAGGATAAATATGGCGGATTGATATATTTTTTTATACAAAAGATGTCAAACCGCCATATTTATTCCTAAAAGTTCTATTTTATTTTCATTATAATTATATTCTCCCAATTGCTGCCGCGAAATTAAATACTTCTTTTAAAACCTTGTATGGTCACTATTTGTGTCCGCGGCCGTTGTGTGCTCAAATGCCTTTAGATATAATTTAATTAGATTTAGAAAAAAAAAAATGTTAGGTAGATGGTTCTACCTCAAAAAGAATTCCCTTTTGTAGCTTTTATACTTAGGAAAAGAAAACCATCGATTTACATAATTAATGGATAAATCAGTTTGAATCTACCTTTTATAGCACATAACATAGTATCACGCCTGTACTCCCCGAAGGGTTACACTCTAAAAAATTGAAGCCAACTAAGAGAGATTTTTTCTTAGTTGACGTTAAATTGAATAAAACTACCATGATATTAGGCAACTCAACGATAGCTGATTAGTTACAACAGCAAGTTCATTTGTGATTGAACGAACAATGTAGGTATCTTTATTAATTCTAACATGTATAATTGTTGATTGCATCACAATTTTCTTCTTTGTATGACTTAATCATTTTTATTTAGTTAACTTAGACAAATACGTCTGTTGAATCAATTCAGAATAAAATAGTAAAAGCTATCAAATCACATAATAGTTTCGATAAGTTTTATTTATAAAATTAACAAACATGTCTTAGTTGATCTAACTAAGATCTGATAATTACATCTACTAAAATTTAATGTTACATTCTACTAAAACTAAAACGTTGTATCGACTTTCATATTTTTTGAATTAATCATTCGATTGATCGATTTATTCAAGAGATCCGCCCTTCCCTATTACTCCTACCGGCTACCCCACCCCGCACACCACCCGCGCGCGGCACGCGCCGCGCGCGGGTGGTGTGTCGTCTCTGCAAGCGAGTCAAAACCAGTTTAAATCCAATCCAATAATCGGAAAATTTAAAAAAACGAAACGAAATTGCTGTGCTCCCAGTGCTCCTTTTCTTAGTTCTTTGTAGTATCAAGTAATTTCGGTGTTTAGCAGTGTCTTCAAAGATTATTTAGCATAACCGTCGATTAGACTATAGGTACCTACCTACAAGTGCAGTGATCCTGTCCTTTGACTATTGAAAGTGTCTATGAATTGAAATGGAAGACGTTAGCGAACTCCTCAAGACATGGGAGTTAGAGGCTCTAATACCAGTATTCACCCGTAAGTACCTACTTATCTCACTCGCGGTCAGTGGGTCGTCTTAGGGACGGAGTGGTTCAGGAGCCCCCGCACCATACGTAGTACGAACGTCAGAGGGGCCAGTTTGGCGGGTTTTACACAATAATATAATTGTTGTTTGCTTGTTCCTTCTGTATTTCTGATCCGCTCAGCACTCATTTTAAATTAATTTTAGTACCTACCTAGGTAGGTACCGAAAAATTGACGATAAATTATTATACTGACGACCCTGACGACGACCCATTTACATAGTGTTGTTTTTATTCACTTATCCATTAAGAAACCAACTTATACCAATTACAGACATACACTAACTTGTAGTCACCCTCCATTCATGGATCATTCATTGTTATTTTCAGAACAACAAATAACAATACAGGCCTTATCATCTCTGTCAGATGATGACATCAAAGAGATAATTCCTCTAATAGGTCCCAGGACTCTTTATGAGATGCTGGCGGACATGGAAAGCAGAGTTTTCATCTGTAAATGTAATTACCCACATATCTATCTTCTGTAATTTTTTTTTTACCTAATGTAAACAGACTATAATTTTTAAACCATAATATTAATTTGCAGACTTTGATGGATTTCTCTTTATTTGATGTGGACTCCATAGACCCTAAGAACATAATTGTTGTTCCACCATCTACAGAAAAGGAAAACCTGCCTCCAAACAAAAGTTTAATAAATAGTGAGGGGACCGTATCGGAGTGCCAAGTATGCTATTTAATATTTAAACATAAGTTTTAGTTATATTTTCAGCTTATTTTCACTGTTAGTAGGTACCTATTTAGGACGTACTTATTTGTAAAATTATCTGATGAAGTCCCAAAAGTCTTCAATCAAATATATATTATTTATTATTGATTAACTGCTAAAGTTTTTATAGTGATTGAAGCCAAAATTAGATTTATTTACAAAAAATAAAGATCTCAATCTACCATTCTGTGTGTCTAAAATCTTTCAGGAAAATTAAATGAAATAAAATTTTCAGATATTGGAAGATCTATTAAAAGAATCCCTGGACACTGCATCACTTCTTGCATTTAAAGGTCACTGTCTTATTGGGGATAGTGCACGAAACTTATTGGCAGCAGTTATTGCAAAAGCCATTCTGAATAAATACAAAAATTTGCCTATCACAGGTGCAATTTATTATAAGTGGGTAAATCATATCAAAGAACTCTTTCCTGGTGAAAGAACCACCACATATTATATTCCAGCTTGTACAACTGCTAACGGCATTGTACTGCAAGCTAAAGGTAAACTGGTTCACCAGGTATTAAATAAGCGAAGGCGCTTACAAAGTTTAGGAGCTATACGGAAGCGGAGTAGAGAAGAGAGTCCCACATACTCGTTAGGATCTAATCGGTCTCCAAGACCTTTACCTAGTATTTTGTTTGAAGAGGAAAATGAGAATATAGAAGATGATATACAATGGCTCGAAAATTCTTCTGAGCCATGGAATACGGTCGAGGACAAATGGAAAAACACTTTTAAGGTCAGAACGCGCCTTCTCTATGACAACCACATCAATGAAACCATTGAATCTTACTATGAAAAATACCCGGCATTAAAAAAACCACAAGGATATTCTTTGGTAAATATTACTTATTGTTAATTTAATTTATTGACTAAAGGGTTACCTTTAGCTTACAGCTAATAACCTGTAGGTACGTAATTAGTTACTATGTAATCCTGTGGAATTAAATATATGTATGTATAGAAAAACCATATTTGTGTCAGTCACTAAATCTGATAATCCATAATATTGTATATAATCATTCCCAATTATAATTCATTGAAATTGATACAGTATTGTTTTGACATGAGATCTGGCAGAAAATTAAAAATAAAAGTGTCTTGACTCTCACTTTTTCTGTTATTGTTTATTGTATTTATTAAAGATATGCATTTTTATTTTCCAGTTGCATATAGACTTTGATGCTGCACATGGTATTTACAAAGACAATTTGTTTATTCATTTTCCATTATTGAAAATCAAGCTACAGGAACTGTTAAAAAAGAAAAAAACAACAGAACCATTTTTTCATGAACTGGTCACTCTTACCAATTGTAAGTATGAAAGAAATATCTAAATATATACAGGGTGGAAACGGTTAACGCTAAGACCATATCAATATCAATTATTATTATTAGATATCAATTTTTTTGCTAACTGCATTTTTTTTTTTTGAAAATTGTAATAAGGAATCATACTTACTGTCCCGCTGAAAGTTAGTACTCCAACTTGGGTTGGTCTATAAAAACTTTTTGATCAGTATTAGAAACAGGATAGATTGGCATCAAAAAACTGTTTTGTGTACTTAAAATGGCAATTATAAATAAGTAAATTCTCTTGCTACTGTACATTTTTTTTAAAGCTGTGAATTGGGATCAAAATTTTACAAAAAATTAAGGATAGTTTCCTAAGACCATTTTCATGTAGCGGCAACGGTTAATGTAGCTCACCTTACTGCCCCGTTTACCGTTTCCACCCTGTATATTTCGGTGGTTTACTGCTCATATAATATAACAATACAAAGGTTTTATTTTAATTATTACTTATTATAATAAAATTTGTTGCTTATTTCTTCTATTTTTTTCAGCATCAAATGAAGATTCATCAAATTTAGCTGGATTTTTATCTATACCGTTTTTATTAAACACTGCGGCTGTTAAACAAAAGAAGAAACGCAGTTCGGATGCAGGTCAAAGCTGGAAACCAAGTAAAGTTGAAGCCCGGGAAGGCTTAGCACGTGAAATCTAGTGCAGAAATCCGTCAAGCAATAGAACTCCGCCTTTCAACCCTTCTCCAAAAAGGAGCGCCATCCCAACCTTATATTATTGTAGTGGGTGAGTCGCTAGACAAAATAGATACCTTCCTTATTGTTGCGAATAGATCGGTCATCTATGAGGGAATGTCTGTTATGTATGCAGTTGATACGTGTTACAAAATAATATGGGCCCTTAATGCAGAGTATGGTATCGACACATACCCTGTGTGGTACTTTATACAAAAAGCGTTTTATAAAATGTCATCTGCATTTGATAAAGGATCAACTGCTGCCGAGTCTCTTCTCGCGGATTGCCATATATAATACTTTTTGTATATTTCTTTTTTAATTTATTTATCGGTGTGGTGTTGAAATTTTCAAATTTGTATGTCTAAACTTCTTCTAGAAGAATACGCGCCGATGAACGCATTAATAAAAAAAAGCAATTTCTTAAATTTAATTTGCTGCCATTCTGCTGGTTGTTGCTAAATGACTGATAATTAATAAGTTTTTTTATGATATTATTTATGTTGCCATTTTAAAATTCCCTTTATTACTCATAATTAAGTATTTAGTATTATACATATCTACTTAGCTAGGTACTTAATAAGCAAATTGTTGCAACGAGATTATCATAGTTTAGTTGGTTTTGGTTGTGATAATTCTAGACCACTGTTAAAATATTTTATTTTGTGTCAGAAACAAATAATAATGTGACTGATTATTCATAATTGATTAAGAAATAAGCTGTGTTGTTTTCTCTGTTAAATATTGTTGTTATAAAAGTTTATTCTAAGGTAGATAGTTATTAGGACAAAATGTTAACATGTTTTATATGTCACAAACAATTATCCGGACTTAAAGATCTCAAATTACATTTTCAGTTAATACATACCCCAAAGGAACTTAGTGTATACACATGTGGGCAGGATAACTGTAATCGTCAATTCCAATTATTTAATTCGTTTAGGAGACATATTGTGCGGGAACATTTATCAGGAAACTCAATTAAAGCAAATATTGTAGTAGAGCCTGATGATTCTGAGACTGGTGTTTTGACTCGGGTATTACCTACCTTATCTTACGATAATATTAGTCAACCACAACAGATTCCACAATCTTCAAACCATTTAGAAGAAAATGTAGAAAAAGCACTATCGATTTTTATTGCCGGCTTATACGCCAATCAATTATTACCAAGAAATATAATTCAAACAATAATTAACGGTTTTCATAATTTTGTTACAGAGAGTTTACTTTCAGGTGTAAAGCAACGCCTTGAAAACTTATCTTCAGATATTATTTTACCTTGTAATCTTAATGTTATTGTAAATGCAATTGAACCATTAATGACATCTCCTTTTAGTGTATTTGACACTGAACACAAGCGAATAAATTATTTTCTTAAAAAACAAACTTATATTAAACCAAAGTCAATTGTGATAGGTGAGAGATTAGAAAAAGTTAAAAGAATGGGTATTAACCGTCTAGTACCAATCACTTGTGAAGAACATTTCATTCCACTTCGTGAAGTGTTAAAATCGTTTTTTTCTCTTGAAAATGTATTATCCGATACCTTAAATTTTATGAACCGTCTTACACGTGGTAGTGACTTAAACACTGCTATACTTAGAAAATTTTATACAGGGGTCGTTTTGGCGAAAAAGAATGAGACAAAATGAAGGCAAAATTGTAATTCCTATTTTTATATTTTTTGACGATTACGAAACCGGAAATCCTTTAGGTTCTAGATCAGGGCAGCACAAATTGGGGGCTGTTTATGCATCTATTCCTTGCTTACCTCCCTGCCGATTATCATCACTCTGCAACATATTCCTGGTTCTTCTTTTTCACTCCTCTGATAGAGTTAAATTCGGGAATAAAATTATATTTCGCTGTCTAATTGATGAACTTAATTATCTTAGTGAACATGGCATCCAATTTGATTTACCTAATTTTAACGGTGTTGTTTATTTTGAATTAGGCTTGATTTTAGGCGATAATCTAGGAATCCATACTATTACCGGTTTCCTGGAGAGCTTTTCCGCAAATTTCCCTTGCAGAACGTGCAAAGTAAGAAAAGATGTTTTAAAAACGCAGTGTTATGAAAACAAAGATTTGTTACGTACTTTAGCACAATACGAATCAGATTTATTACAAAATAATCCATCAGTGACTGGTATCAAAGAAAAGTGTGTTTGGATTGATGTCAAAAATTTTGATTTGTTCAACCACGTAGGCGTTGATTGCATGCATGATATATTAGAGGGCGTTGCAAAATACGTTATGCAATTTATTTTGGTTCAATACTTAAGAAGACTTAAATTATTTTCCTTGAGCCTGCTTAATGACAGAATTCATGCTTTTGCTTATGGACCTGACTTTAGAAATCAACCTTGTACTTTGAGTATGGAACATTTAAATAAAGGTAATGTACGCATGTCAGCGTCTGAAATGCTTACATTTATAAGATATTTTGGGTTATTGGTGGGAGAGTTTGTACCTAGGGGTGACCAAACATGGGAATTATTCAAAAAATTAAGAGCTCTTTTGGAACTCATTTTATCTACAGCTTTTGCAAAAGGGACTGAGGAATTGTTACAAACAACAGTAGCCGAGTTTAATGCAATGTATATTTCACTTACTAAAAATGTATTAAAACCAAAATTTCATAATTTAATTCACTATCACTCTGCACTTGAAAAATATGGCCCCATTATATTTTTATGGACTATGCGATTTGAAGCAAAACATAGAATATTTAAAATGGCTGCAAATGTTTCATTTAATAAAAAAAATGTTACTTTAACTCTAAGTAAGAAGCATCAACTACAACTAAATGAAATTTTTTTAAAAGGTAAACTAGATGACATTCTTCGCACAGGTCCTGTTATAGATTCGTTTTCAAAAAATATTGGTGAGAAACAATTTCTTTGCTCCACTTTGGAAATATGTCAAAATAAGTCATTAGTCAAAGTTCCTTGGGCTACTGTTACTTCAACCCGCTATGTATCTGACACTGTCTTAGTTTATTGTACAAGTCCTGATTCCGTGCCTGTATTTTTTAAAATAAAACACATTTATTTGTATGATTCAGAAAATCTAATTTTCATGGGAACCACATTAGAAACATTGGAGTTTGACGATCATTTCTGTTGTTATGAAGTTATAGAACCAGACACAACACGGAATGTTGTCAAGTTCTATAATTCTTTAGTATCTCCGATTCCCTGTAATATTAATATTTTAAGTAATGGAAAAAAATATGTTACCCTGCGCTGTACTATTTAAGCATTCCATGAATATATTTTATTATTTGTAATTATATTTTTGTTTCAATTTGATCAAATTTTTGTAGGTATCTAACATGTCAGCTACATAACAAAAATGTTAGACAAAATAGTTACCTATAAAATGTTACCTGTTAAAATGTTGTTAGTTGTTTATGATAAATTAAACAAAGATTTCTTGATGAAAAATAGGTTTACTAAGATGATTTACAATATTTAATAATTTTGTACTACGTATGAACAGTGAGTATTTTAACATGATTTTTTGAACGAATGTAGGAAATGAGTATAAGAATGAAAGTTGAATCGAATGAAGATTATTGAGCGAATGTGTCGTAGACATCCTCGGGGGCCTTGAAAGTTATAGATGAAGCTTTCAAGATCATTTGTCCGTGTTGTCATCTGGTGAAGGCAGCAGACACAATCTGTTGATGGCTCTCCGTATGGTTCCTTGTGAGGTAGATACATCGGCGACTCGTGGCACGCCATCAGTGCCGGGAAATAGTTTCGAGACTCTTCCAAGGCGCCAGCATAGTGGAGGAGTTCTATCATCTTTGATTAGGACTAAGTCGTCTATCTTTAATTCTTGGCAACGCACCTTCCACTTTGTGCGCTGTTGGAGCTCCGTGACGTACTCTGTCGACCACCGCTTCCAAAAGTGTTGACGAGCTTGTTCCAATCGCTGAAAACGATCAAGACGGTTTGTGCTATAGTCCAGCAGGTACGGCGATGGTAAAGTCGTCAGCGGCCTACCAATTATAAAGTGGCCCGGGGTGAGTGGAGATAGGTCTTGAGGTGAAGGACTTAAAGGACATAAAGGTCGGCTGTTAAGTATCGCCTCGATCTGGGCAAACAACGAACTCAGCTCCTCGAACGTCAAGTGAATATTTTTAAGTATTCTGTATAAGTGAAATTTCGCGGACTTGACCCCGGCTTCCCAAAGACCTCCAAAGTGAGGAGCGTATGCTGGTGAGAAGCGGAATTCAATGCCTTCGCGAGATGCAGAGTCAATAATAGAGTCACTATTGGACTTAAGAAAAGAATTTATTTCTTTTGCTGCTGCAACAAAATTTCTACCATTGTCGCAGTAGATGACTTTTGGTTTACCTCTGCGGGCTATAAATCGTTTTAGTGTCAGCACAAATGCATCCATTGTCAAGTCACTAACTAACTCTAAATGAACACATTTGTACCGAAAGCAAATAAAAATACACAGATAGCTTTTGGTTATTTTACAGCCTCGTCCCTTGCGGTCCGTAATAAGAAATGGACCGGCAAAGTCGGTACCTATCGTGGAGAAAGGAAAGCCAGCTTCTACGCGATCTGCAGGTAAGTTTCCCATAATGTTATCCATAGTACGAGCATTGAAACGACGACAGGTAACGCACTCGCGCGCTGCACGTCTAGCTAAAGCCCTGCCTCCTACAGGCCAATAATGTTCCCTTATAGATGCTAGGAGATGCTGAGGACCGGCGTGCAACAGGCGTAGATGCTCCTGTTTGAATATTAACTTTGTTAAATAATGACTGGACTGCAACAAGATAGGATGCCGTTTGTCATAATGGTAAGTAGATGAATCGATGCGCCCTCCGACTCTAAGAATCCCATTTTCATCTAAAAATGGATTAAGAGACGAGAGAGCGGCTTTAGAATTTAAAGATTTACCCTTTTGTAGTAGTCCTAATTCTATAGGAAAGGAATCTTTCTGGGATAACTTTATAGAAACGTTTTGAGCGTTTTCTAACTCGGATACTTGAAGTGGACCTCGTAATCTGTCTGACCTTTTGTGAGGCCTACAATTGTTGGTGAATCTTAAAACTCTAGCTAGAACCCGAATAAGAGTAGTTAAATTAGAATATTTTGCTAATTTCACAGACAAATCTGGCATGGAAGATGGCCCCTCCTCCCCTAAAGTATGGTGGGTCTTAAGCTCTGGCAATTCTATAGAGTCTGCAGTACAGGCGGGCCAGGCATCCTCGGATTCTAAAAGAAACGATGGACCACTCCACCATATAGAGAGATCTACCTGGTCTGGATCGATACCACGCGAGACTAAATCGGCCGGGTTGATAGAAGTGGGTACATAACGCCAGTCTGTGGGATTTGACAGCTCATTTATAGCAGCTACTCGGTGGGCAACAAACGTCTTAGTTTTATTAGAACTGAGCCAACCTAATACTACTTTAGAGTCTGTCCAATACACCTGACGTTCAATAGGGCAACGTAATGCGTCTAAAACGGTAGCAGTTAGTTGAGCTCCTAATAGGGCAGCGCAGAGTTCGAGCCGTGGTATTGTAGTGGGTTTAATAGGCGCAACCCGTGATTTTGCACATACCAGACTAACTTGAGTAGCGCCGCTAGTTGAAACAGACCTCAAATATATACAGCTGCCGTAGGCACGCTGCGAAGCGTCACAAAAACAATGTATTTGTACAGACGAATTATTGTCAATTAAAATGTATCTAGGAATTCTTAAAGAAGACAAACATGAAGATTTTCTAGAAAAATTTAACCAAGAAGACCTTATTTCTGGAGGAACAGGTTCATCCCAATCAATTTTGTGACTCCATAGTTCTTGTAGTATAATTTTAGGTTTAATTGTGAAAATAGACAGAAGACCAAGAGGATCAAATATTTTAAATGTTGAGGAGAGTATAGTTCTTTTCGTTACATTTTCAGAAGCCGAGACATCATGCTGAAAGTGCAGTTCATCCGACGACGGCGTCCAATCTATACCCAGAGTACTAGTCGCATTACTAATCATGAGATTACCACTTTCCAGGTTAACGGAGTCTGCGAGTAACTCAGGTAAGTTTGAACGATATTTACGCAGATGAAAACTTCCCTTTGCTAACTCAGAAGAAACTGAAAGACGGATATGACGTAACTCCTCATCACTGCTTGCACCGGTTAGTAGATCATCACAATATAGATCATTTTGTATTATAGTTTTGATCTTCTGATCTGAACACTCTTCACCTATCTGCCAAAGAGAACGAGTAGTGAGAAAAGAGGCACTAGCGAACCCGTAAGTAACCGTATTTAAACGAAGCTTCCTTAAAGGTTTATCTTCACTATCACGCCACAGTATCAGTTGAAGATTGCGATCAGATTCTTTGAGAAGCACTGACCGAAACATCTTCTCTATGTCTCCTGTTAAAACATACTTATGTTGTCTAAAACGAACTAATATATTAAACAATGGTTCTTGCACTACTGGTCCCACCATTTGTAGGTCGTTAACAGAAACGCCAGAAGAAGTACGAGCCGAGGCGTCAAACACGACGCGTAACTTAGTCGATTCGCTTTGTTCCCGTATCACTGGGTGGTGGGGCAAGAAGTAGGCATTTAACGGCCTAGGCTCCGGAGATTCGGATAGATGACCTAATTCTTCGTATTCGTTTATGAATTGACAATAATGTTGTTTTAATTCTGGTTGTTTTCGGAAACGAGCCTCTAAATTAAAAAACCTCTTTTTAGCTAGATTATAGGAATTGCCTAAACAATCTATGCTATCACGAAGTGGCAACCCTACACAAAATTGACCATTACTAGTGCGAGTAGTGTTGGTGAGATAATGTTGCTCACACAATTTTTCTTCACTACTCGGGGGCTTCTTTTGAGGAAAACTTTCAAGTTCCCAGAATCTAGACAACTCGTCATATATGTTACTAGAAGTGTCATCATTTGAGACAAAATTGCACATGACTGACATAACTTTATTTTTATTAAAACAAGGCAATGATCCCGTAACGAGCCATCCTAACTTTGACGCCTGAAGCTTAGGATAACCATGTCCTAATGAATGCTGCTGGGCGCTTATGATGTCCCAGAATAGGTCAGCACCGATCAAAATATTTATTGGGGATGGTTCATTTAAAGTGGGATCTGCTAACTGAAATCCATGAATATTTAATTTTTCTAAATCAAAATGTGATTTAGGTAAGTTGCCGGTAATTTGAGGCAAAACTAAACATGAAACTGTCACATTAAAAGAACTTGTTTCAGAATGAATGCGTAGAATACAGCGTTCTGTGTTAATATTTAACTTAGTGTTACCAATGCCTACTATGGTAGTGTCTGATGGCTGAGGAATCAGGTTTAGATGGCACTTTACGGCCTGTGTGATAATTGTCGACTGACTCCCGCTGTCGAGCAAAGCTCGCACTATCATAGTCTCGTTGGTGGCTGGGTTGGTAACCTTTACTCGAGCCGTACACAAAAGTACTTCAGAGGAACACATTGAAGACATAGTGACGGAATTAACTAAATTTGAATTGTCAGTTTCTTCCGGTTTATGAAGAAGAGAATTATGTCGTAATTTGCAATGACGACATGTAGCTGACAGACGACAACGTTTAGCTATGTGACCAGATCTCAAACAATTCTCACATAATTTATTAGAAGCAACAAAGGCTAACCTATCCTCTATTGAGCTCGACTTAAAAAACGGACACTCATACATGCGATGACTATTCTTACAGAACAAACATTCCAGTTTTTTAGAAGTAGAAGTGTTGCTTTCGTCTGGTACAGCCACTAAAGACTTGGAATTAATATGTTTGTTTTGATTATTAGAGAACTGGTTTTGTTTATTGTCATGATTATCATGTTTATGGCGATAAACGGTCTCCAATACATCAGCGCGACATTTAAGGAAACTGAAGAAATCATTAAGCGAAGGTATGTCACTCAAACTATTTCTATGTTCTTCCCACTTGAAATATGTACTATTATTTAATTTACCTGCAATAATATATATAAGTAAAACATCCCATTTGTCAGTAGGCAGCCCCAGTGAATTGAGTGCGCGTAAGTTTATAGTGACGTGGTCAATAACATATCTTAAAGACTTGTCATTTTCTTGAACGGAGTTAATGTTGAACAAAGACTTAAGATGGTTATTTATCAATTGACGCTTATTGTCGTAACGTTCGCATAAAAGTTTCCATGCTTCGGAATAATTACTATGAGAAACCTCCAAGTTAGCGATCACTCGAGTGGCTTCTCCGTTAAGATAGGATTGTAAATAGTGATATTTATGAATACTTTCGATCTTATCATTATTGTGAACTAGCGAAACGAATGTTTCCTTAAACTCCAACCACTTAAAATACGTACCGTCGAAATTTGGAATTTTAATCACAGGTAATTTAAAACTTAACGCATTACAACTGTGATCGTTATGATGACACGTAGCCATAGAAGATTTATTTTGAGAATTATCCTCATTACTCTGAACTATTGAATTATTCTTAATTAAATTTTGAGCTAACGCAATACAATGGTAGAAATCGTTTTCTATTAAGTCTCTAGTAACCAACTCGCTACTTTGACTATCTGTGTTGTTAATTTCTATCAGATTCTGCACCTCATCAAATTCAATGAACAATGCCTCAATTTTTGATAGCTTCAATGCGAGTTTACTTGTTTCTAATTCTGAAATGGATTCTAATAAAGCTAAACTATCGAGACTTAACTTACATTTCGTTACGCGTCCTCGAATAGAACCGCGTTTGCTTATTAGTTCCTTTAGCTTTAAAGGTTCGGACATTGCAATAAACTCGTAATGAGCTAACACAAACAGATGTTAATAGAACTATACGAAATAGGTATATAGCATACGATACGCTCCTCGCTTTGCTGATCAGCTGATGTTTTCGGCTCACGTAGACTGCATACAATGGTGAGTTATGCAGGTGGGGCGCCGGCAGTCAGGTTACAGCGATGCGCAAGCGATGCCGTGTCACAAGTCACAACGCACGATCACTGGAATAGATTAATTCCGTGCGTCTTAGTAAACTGATAACAACTAATTACTCGTATGACGAAACGATGACGGTTCGTAAGTTACAGTTACCTCGGGAAATATTTAGAATGTAAGTGATATAAAGGTTGAATTGAGTGATAAAAAGGATAAAATCGATAATAGTGGAATAGTTTTATAAATATTGCTTGGTTTGAGTAACGGTAAGAGAATGATTAAATGTAGGTCGTTAAACGTGCATTAATTTAAGACGGCGGTAAGTCTACAAATAAGTAAAATTAATTAGGCTAATTTGTGCTTTGCCTATCCTATTTAGATCTCTTTCGAGAATAATATATGGTTAGGCACAATAGACACAAATAGAAATGTAGGAACTTCACTTGACTTCGAGAAACTAAATCCGCTAAATGCACAGACTAAAGGATAACACAATAGGTATGTTAGTAAGATGGAACGAGCTCACTTTAAATAGGCAGACAGCTAATCCCAGCAGTCTTTTTGTAGCCAGGAGCACGTAGATAGGTAGATAGTGATTTCTCTGCCTCGTTCTAAGGGTGGACCTAGCTCGATCGGAGTTCCGTAGACCCAGCAGAGTTCCCAGAATGGCTTGACAAAGGTAAGGTTGCTCGACCCAGGTAGAAATAGGATGCCAGTCCACAGGCACGGCGATCTTGGATGCTCAACACGGCCTTCCGTTGGTACTGGTAGATGTCGTCCGGTGTCGACGATGTCCTTCGAATGCCCTTGATACGGTACGGGAACAATGTGCGTGGTTATTTTGCTTCGATCCGACGATTGAGTCCTGTCACGGTCGCCACTTTTGTTTATGATAAATTAAACAAAGATTTCTTGATGAAAAATAGGTTTACTAAGATGATTTACAATATTTAATAATTTTGTACTACGTATGAACAGTGAGTATTTTAACATGATTTTTTGAACGAATGTAGGAAATGAGTATAAGAATGAAAGTTGAATCGAATGAAGATTATTGAGCGAATGTGTCGTAGACATTAGTTATAGTTTAAATATCTAAATAGACTACTCTATTTAGATATTTAAACTAGATATTTACACATACGTATTTTGGGACTAGAGAAAAAACGATCATGTTTTGATATCATACTTTTAATAATACATTGCTCTCAATCCAGACAGCATTCTGGGTATGATCTTGAGGTGCTAGGTTCATTAATTGGATCAGCACTTCAAATGCGTAATTAAGAGCACTCAGTGCGATTTATAAATACAACCCTTAACACCCCCCCCCCCCCCCCCCCCTTATCTGAGATGCAGGTAAAATTTTGATAAATGTTAAATCTCATATTATAACAAATAGGTATATTTTGACCGGGATTTTAGAAACCTGTGGTAAGGGTTGTATTTATAAATAATAAAATAGCAATACTGAGAGTGCTCTTAAATACGCATTTGAAGTGCTGACCCAATTCATAGATTGGTGTTAGTTAATGAGACAAAGTGTCTCAGTACATTCGATTAAGAGTAACTTGGTTGGCATAATAATGTTTTATAATAGTAACGAACAAGATTATTAGCTTATTCAAATAAACAAATTGATTGTTGTGAATATTATGAGATTTAAATTGAACAAGGTCATAGTTGAATTGATTAAGCTAAAATAGTCTAATAACAATTAAAATAATTTAAATAACAAAGGTCTTAATTAGGTTTACGAAGATGAATAAGTTAAAATGACCAAGTTCTTAGTCGAATCTAAAAAGATGAATTAGTTATAATGACCAAGTTCTTAGTCGAATCTAAAAAGATGAATTAGTTATAATGACCAAGTTCTTGGTCGAATCTACGAAGATGAATTAGTTATAATGACCAAGTTCTTAGTCGAATCTACGAAGATGAATTAGTTATAATGAACAAGTTCTTGGTTGAATCTACGACGATGAATTTGTTGCAATGACCAAGTCCTTAGTCAAATTAATTAATGATAACTAGTTATAGTAGTCATTTTCATATTTATATTGACCAAGATTATAGATGAATCTATTAAGTTGAATTCGTCTTATTGATCATTTTCATGTTTACTTTGACTAAGGTACTAATTGTTCTAGTTAAGAACAGATAGTAAGAGCAATAAAAATCACCTTATTTGATTTATCTAACGTCTTGTTAGGCTCGTATGGAATCAAGATGCTTGATTGCAATAATCACAATCTTGTTAGGAGCAACCATTTTTTTTTTAGAGTGTAGGCAGAGGTGTACCTATAGTACACCCACATTTCGCCAGTTATGTTTAAGTCCCATGTAATAGGGGCGAGCCTATTGCTATCAGTCAGGCAAAAATCCACACTCCAGGCTGCTAAAGAGAAATTCCAGATGGAGAAACCCAATAACACTTTGCCCGATCCGGGAAAAGAACCCAGGACCTCATACTCAGCAGTAGCGCTTGCGGCAATACCTTACCAGCTATCTACCTTTGCTACCTTTTATAGGTTCAAGAATGGATTTTTGGAAATAATTAAACAAAAACAACGCTAGTATGTCAGACACTACATATCCCATTGTATCATCACGTATCGCGAAATGATTTAATAATTACACTGATTAATTTACGTATATGAATTATATAGACCGCAGAATGTACCTAATAACAACGGAACATGCGTGCAGTAAATAGGTACAGTGACGAGCCAATGTCTTTCATAGATAGGCATCACTTCAATTAAATTCATAATCCATTTAGCGCTAAAAGTGTATTAAAAACAGAAATATAGAGACAGTAAATGTATGAAAATAAATGTTTTATGTATTGTGAATTCTATTGAGTGAATGAAAATTGCTTCCACTTCCTCCTTCATTACAGTCCGCAGTTCTCAGTATCATTTTTCTGAAATTTTACTTTGAAACTGCAAAGAACAAAGCTCGCTCGCCGTTTGGCCGCGAGTGTACAATTCTCAGTTATTAACAATTAATCAATAACCGCACATGATCTACCTCACAGCTACATACAACACGGGTGCAACATGAAATGGTAATCGACGTTCGATTTCACCTGTGTCACATTATTCTCCAACATTATTAGTGTCCAATGTGCATGGCATATTCGGCATAGGGGCCAAAATTCATGTTGCAAGGGCTGCATATTCGAGCCGAGGCATGCGGAGGCGAGCACACGTGGCTGCCACGGCTGCCTGCCTCGGAATCTGACCAAATGCCCATCGGAGCTCGATTGTTAGCTAAATAGCAATGGCTTATTTATGAGCTGTACTGTTTGCGGTCAACGCTACAACTACGTGTTACTGGGAGCGGAAGGAATTTTCAGGATTCAGTGAATTTATCAAGTGATAAATCAGTGAGTGGAATAACACACACAAAGGAATATTAAATTAAAATATACCCGTGTATCGTATTTGTGGGGAATGTAGAGATGTGTGATGGCGATTTCGCACATAGGTTTTCACATGGAAATTTGACGTCTCGTGCTTAAGACCGTATGTAGTACATTGAGATAAGAGGTATTACGAATTGTGTACCTAATACCAATGAAACGATTTACGCTGTTTAAGTATAGATAATCCTCATAAATAGCAATTTGCGTCGTGACAAACGATCTGCGTTGAGTTGCTTAGTTTGGAAATCGCGTATAATGCCGCTATTGTTAATTATACAAGTCACCGCGTCGCTAAACATACGATTTATTGTCAGCTAACTGGAACAGCAATACATCTAGTGTGAGATCTGTGCGGAACAGCATCACGCCTTCACTCGACACACTAAAACATTGAAAAATTAAGACTAATTATGATCGTCGAGTCGCACACGGAACATGTCACATCCTTTCAAGAGATTAACTGTCCAAAACACGACATTTCCTTACTTACATTTAGCCATTACTAAACCGATCTTGAAATCTTAATGAAGCAAGTAGGCGGACGAGTTAGTTATTCTTATTTAAAGTCGCATATCAATAAAGCTAGTTTACGATTTGAAAAATCGACATCTTAGGCTCTCAACAACGCAGTAATGTCTGTCGAAGTGCGATCGAACGGAAAGATAACACAAATCGGGCTTCAGATCTGACGGCTACGGTTTTTGGTCGAGAAAAACTACCGGCAGCGACCTTACCGCTTTACTTACTTAACTTATGCTTTTAACAGAAACTTATCGCGTTATCAAATCTGGAGCGGCGATTAAGAAACAATAGGACATTAATAAAAACTTGTACCAGAGCGAGGCATGAAACGTTACGATTCTATGAATTTCGTGGAATACCTTTTCGGTTATTAATATTTTACAGAGTCGTTGGGGATGACGTAAAGGCAATTAAATGTTGCCTAAGTGTTGTTTGCTTTGCTTAAAAGAAGTGAAATAGTGGTGGTTACAGGTGTCAGAGCCGTAGAGTTTGCTGAGGCTGTATATCTCTCAGTAAGCACCGGACAGAGGCAAATAAAACAATGGAACAATGAAATACGCGCGACTGAAGCGCGCCTCTGCTAATGAACTGCCGCGCCGGCTCCAAACGCTCTTGGTATTAGACCAACATTAGTTTATGTTGAAATCACTCATTAATTTTCTCCCATTACACTTTTGATGTATTGTGAAAAGCAAAAATTCGGCCAAAAGGTATTAAATTAAGGTGGAGTTATTTCAACCCCCCCTTTGGACACCACCGTTTACTTTAAGTGAAAAATATGTAGTGTAAAAAAAAATTAATAATAAGCGTCATGCTTGAGTAGTTGAATCAGTCAATTTTTCAGCTGACCTTGTATGGTTAGTCTGTACAACAACCATCTGTGAGGTTTCAGATTGAAAACATTATAGTTAAAAACAAGCAGTGTCCTTTTCAATACGGTTTAGTAACAGATAATAAAGTTTGAACGCGCAATAAATAAATTGATTGTTTCGTGTCGTCGCGAGCCGCGAGTCTCAAGAGCGTTCGGTCAGCGCACGGTGCTAGATGAAAAAGCATCAGTCGAGGTCCAGCGCGGTATGCGCGGAATGGAGGGAGCATCCGGGCGGCTGCGATTGTTACCAGTTATCACTGAATGTTTTCCACCGGGCATTTTGTGCCGCTACAAAAAACCACATAAAGGGCGGGCGCGGCTCGTTTGAGACGCCGCCCCTGTGGGAAAATCGTCGCCAGAAAACTGCGACGCAAATAAATTATAAACTCTCTCGTGTGGAACGCGATGTCGCATATGTGGGTAGCGCTTTATGCGTTTCGCATAAAGCGTGCTTTGTTAAAACTGCAACTATGTGCGGGAAAATAAAAACAAGCCGCAAGAACGAGATGAAGTAGCGTTTTGTGATACAAATCGTCGGCGCAATCGGCCTTTGTAAATGTCGCGTGATCTCACGGCGGCGAGGAATCATTAGCGAAAACGGAGCATCCCGGAATAGACTGACAGCGGGACGATTGCAGCGCCCGTGATGGATTACGGGAGCCGACCGGGTTATTACCGCCCGCCGCTTAGTATCCACACTCGACGGGAATTATGAGATATTCAAATTATAAAAAAAATAATCTCCACGTATCAGAGGTGAAGTCCGGTCATGCACCATGTATTTTAGCATACACGCGCCGTATACCTAGTATTTAAATCAAAACAACTGGTTTTATATCAACAGAGTGGAAAATTTATTTTATAACCTTTATAATAAATAAGAATAATTGAAATTCTCCGTAAATACCATGAAATTAATTAGCCGATGAGTGTATAAAGTTAAATCACAAGAAGCTGAGGACACGGCTAAGTATGAGTGCGGGACGGCGGGTCTGCGGGGCCGCGGCCAAGTCGCATTGAAAACTTGCAGAAAATGCATTTGCGATAAGAAAAAATTCAGTCCGTCGAGCACATATAAGTGCACCATGGCGACGGCGACATTCCATGGGGAATACTCGGCATATCGAGACTTAAAGTAACCATTTACCGATTGCAGATACGCGATGGCCGACCGAGTAATCTGGTCAGATCGCTTCACTCGCATACTTGTTGCTACACATAATTTTTAACCTAAATAAGTAAGAAATACTTGTCTCCATGGTGTATTTAATGAGGTTGCGAGACACTGCGTGGTCGCTGACAATTTACGGTTTCCATTAATTGGCTGTCAAAAACTATGCTTTTTTAAAACCAATTTGCTGTATAGCGGACTTATAAGAAAATAGTGCAACTCCAAGTAACGAGACTTCGAAATTCAAACTTTTCTATGAGTCAGCTACAAAACAAAGTTTCTCCTTCCATTGTGGACGGAACATCTTTACTTAGTCCATCATTATGGGAACAAAGTTACTGTTAACGGTTAGTCTCGTCGTGGAATAACAAAAAAGCGGTCCTGTAGTATCGCCGATGTTTCCATCCTGTTCTCGCGCAGGACTTCCATTTAGGAATGAGCAGGATGATAGTGAGTTTTAATATACGGCCTCTAATGTGAGTTGGTTTTAATTTATCTTGCGACAGCCGCGCTGGTCGGAGCCGGCAGGAGCGGTGCTACATTAATCTTCCGAGCGGAGAGCGGTGGCTAAACACTCAACTGTACGTTGAATACAAATCATAGACTCTACTAATAAAATCACTGATTTAGAGAATTCCCAACCGTAAATGGATATATACAAATGGTCGATGAAATATTTTGAATAGACACATTCAAATATTTGCGGGCACGGCTTTAATTACAGAGATAAATTGGCGTATTAATTAGTGATCTATTTGGTTTATTAAAACCAAATTGTTACGTTTATCATTATTGAGGATTATAGAGGTAGATAATTTTATTAAATGCGGTAGTCTGTAAAATAAATGGGAGATAATGTTGTTTGATATACAAAACGCAGTCTTTGGGACCACAGGGCTGGATACATACAGGGCGGTGGCACGTCAAAACAATATATAATCCCTATCTACCTCACCTATCCAATGCACTATTTACGAGTTTATTGCATTTTATGACTTTGTTAATGATATCAATTTCAATTGACATTATGTACTTACTTAAAATTTGTATCTGAGAGTTTGAGGAACTATAAAAATCTGTTTGGGTTCTATCTATATACTTAATTAAAAGTACAATAAATAATTACAGGACCGAAAAGAAACAAACATTAAAAAAACTACAAACTTTTAAACTTTGATCATACATAAGTTTCGATTACCGTAATAACGAATGAACCCGTTTCGATGTAGATGCGTTTTTTTTAAAGCTGTTTCAAGATCATCCATAAAAATACGATGAATAAAATTGACACGCACCAGTGCGTAGGGGTGAACCACAGCAAAAAAAACGTCCGGGCGGCTTTGTCCACAAAGCGGAGCGAGCCAACCCTAGTTTTTGAGCGTACGAACTAAAAATATTATATGAATTCACGTATGTATCTACTTGATTAATTACTACAAATCAATTGAAGCTAGTTTAAATAAACTGCGTAAGTATAAATGAGTTGGTATTCAAGTAAAGGGGTTATTGAATTATGAATGTATACAGCTCGATAGTTTATTTAAACCTTACGCTTACGCTGCCCATAAGGTGTTCATTAATTTTGTAAAAGCTATCGCCACTGTGATAGTTGATTTTTATGTAAAAATCTTTGGAATATTAATATAAATTATGATTCAAAAGTGACACAATGTAAAGTTAAATACAGTTTCTTGCTAAAGCAAACAAGTTTCTCTAATTACATTGATAAATTAGAATGTCTCTTTCTGATCGGCAAATCCGATGTTGTGTTGGGGACTCTCAGTTGGCCGTCGCAAACGCTAATGAAGCAACACAAAAACTTCTGATTGTTCGGTTCGACATCTGCCGCGATCCGATATTTCCATTAGACCGGCGCAATTTGCAAACGAACATTTTTCGCAAAAAGTTTTTTTTTTGGATCGTATACTACAGTGGAGAGGAGTAACGAACGCTGAAATTCTGTTCGGTCGGCCGTTTTTGTGAACAAGCACTAGCGAATATGATTCTTCCTAGTTCCTGACAAAACAAGTCACGATTTTGAATATCAAAACGGAACGTGTAAAGTTACAGCTTCAAATTCTATGAAATACATAATAACACTGAATAATGAAAATATTCCATGTCATCTTCATAAAATATCGGCTGTTTGCCAGTTTAATCGATGTTCTAATAATAAATTGGTAGTCAACTTCTGAGAATATAACGAGGAAACATAATACATAATAATGAGCTGGAACAGTGAAAGATGAATCTACAGAAACAGTATAAGCGTCCATCGCTTCAAAATAAATAATCGTCGGGTATTCTGCACGCTTTGTTGTAATAGAGCAAATTCAATCGGAAACTACGTTAAAACTACAAAGTACAAGACAAAAGGCCGGTTCTCTCACAAGCCGACAGACAATCAATGCGAACACGGGCCCAATTGCGAAATAAAACGTACAAATAACAAGTTTAATTAAATCGCCAAGAGTGACCCGGAGCGCGCCCCGGGAACAATTCCAACTATAACGATAGTTTAACAAGTGAACTCAAAGTGAGCTTCATATCGAATTCTACCTGCAATATGTAGTGCACTCGATCGAGAGAATTATTTGTTCACTGCGCTGTGATTTCGTTTCGGAACAATCTAAAGTTAAATAATGTTTTCACACCAGCGAAAGCATAGGAATTTTCATAAACAGTCGAATGAAATAAAATTTTAATTTATTATTTAAACTTTCATCAAGATAAATAAAAATAATTTGGCTACACAGGCTCAATAAAATTCACGCTTTTTTCATTCGTTCTGTGCCAAATATTATTTAATAGTTATACGTACACCGCATGTTAGGGTTCACACCGTCACATGCGAGAAAGAGGTAATTTATTTTCTAATTGACTTATATCAATCTTATCAATGATTTTATACCTACTATACAGTAACTGTTAAACATTAATTGCTACTATAAAAACTTGTTTATCTCCTCTATCAATGAAATCAAGACAAGAGCAGTCGGTTCTCGTCGATAAAGAAACGGTAGAGGACCGGAAACTGTTTGCCCGGAGGCTCTATCGGCTGTATTATGATGTGGTGTGTCATATATTATGTCTGTAGACATCCATTGAACTGGCTGCAGTCTGCATCTATTGGCTCTATTGGCTATGTGAACGCTTTAGAAAATGGAACTAAGACTGAAACAGCGCCATAGATTGGCTTTTAGAGGGCTTGGAATCTTGGATATAATAGTTATTAATCAGAATCCAAATTCTGATTAATTCTGGTGCTTTACTGCAAAATTGCAGAAATAGGACCAGTATAACCAAAGATCGTATTGTGGTTGAATAATGGTGTTTTATGAGCCCAATAAAAAAATAATAGTATTGTATTGTAAGCACAAGACTTACTCGTCATTTCTACCCGTGGTATAGAGTTAATTAATACGGCTTATAGCTGAATAAAAAGCGTATAAGAAACACATAAAATACTCCTCAATGTTCAGTAGATATAAATGAGCATGAAATAAATAAAACTGTTTCAAAAGGTCCCGTCCCGCCTCGATTGCACGATCATACTAAACTTTGTAACTAAATCTAACTATCGTAGTTTTTGTTTTAATTTCGCTATGCCATAGAGCGCACTAGACACAATTTGAGATCTTTCTCAAGGGAATTAAATCCATTTGAAACTAGTTTATCTGGTTGCGCATTAACAACAATCGATCCGTCTCGTTGGCTCTAATAAATGTGTACGAGTAGGTATCGCAGTGATCATTCTGTTTTATGCTAAAAAAATCTTTCTCATTTGCAAACCAACAGCCACGCTAAAATATATTTTATTACAACAACTCCGTTAAACGTGACATTTATTACATTAATAACCTATGTTTTCATCTTACATTTTCTAACACGTGACAACGCGGGAAAAGTACCAACATGCGCGTCGTACCTCGTTAATATTGTTATATTAATTACACACGTAAACATTTCTGGAAAGTGTTATACAAAAGTACAAGTGACACGGATTTCACACAGCCGTAATCCTCATTTGTCACTTCTTTGGAGAGCGAAATTAAGATAAATAAGAGGCAAGGAGTGGGTCCTTTCGCTTCAATCCTCTTGTTGTTCAAGAAGGTCGGATGGCGCGTGTCAATGAAACTGAATTTGGACTCTATTACTTCGATGATACAGTTTGTTCCGCCAGGATTGAGTTGGTAGTTTCACGCAACAGTATGCCACAAATAGGAGTCCGAGAATAGAGCGAGGCTACTGGACACTCGTCGCAATCATATCTCCAGGCGCTGCTGTGAAAATTTTTAACGTTTACATCTCTCCATGACTCAACCTGTGTGTCATTTAAAAGGCAACAAGCACAAAGAAAAAATAACAATTTCACTGAAAAAGCGACGACTCTGTATGTTTATTCCAGAATGGTGTCTCAAGATCTTAGGTTGTGAAGCTACTTCTTATCTTTAGTTTGCTTGGAATCTTTCATAGTTTTGGCCTGATCTTGTGAGATTCTAAGGGGAACTCCATAGATATCCGTGGGGAACTCTAAATTAATTCTTCTTCATTAATTAATTAATTAATTAATATAATAATAATTATTATTATTATTTAATTAATATATAAATAATTATTTATATATTTTTTTTTTATTTATATATTTAATTTTTATTTAAGAATTAATTTGATTGTTATTGCTGTGCCCTACAGGGTCCGTAATTATACCTTAGCTTTAAGCCATTGTAACACCTTTATACCTATATTATGGAATGCAAATAAATATATGAATATGAATACGATAAATTTTTTACTTAAAATTTTATCGAAAAAGATGCTGTGTTTTGCACGATAAGTGCTAAAATACCGCTGATACTGTTTCAGCGCAGATTAAGAAATATCTGTTAGCAACGTTCAAAGACGACGGGCTTCAACTTTTGATTGAAAGAAAGAGTCGCACAATAACTGTTCTCTTGACCGACGGCAACTCGATACAAGTTTTGGTAACTGAATTCGCAACGCCAACGCGAAACTTACAACATAAAGAATCAATTTATGACAATAAAAAGACGCACCTGTATGCCCTTGGTAGCATGACACACGATATTGAATGAAATGTTTCGTGATCGACGTGATTGTTTGGGGATTAAAGGAGGTGAACCTTCCGCAGGTCAATAAGGGCAGGTAGCGGTTACCGCTTCTGGAAGCACCGCGCCATTCAACATTCGGGAGGGATCGAACACAACCATCGAATTTGTCAATAAATTATTGTATTATTTATTTATCATTCATTAATACCAGTGAGAAAGAAATGGTTATTTTATAAATACGGGTTGATTTTAATTTTCCGGTGTTTGTTATAATAAGGTGTTTAGGACAAGAACTGTTTTTGACTAGTCACTCCTAAAATGGTCTCGGGATGAACCTTTATAAGAGTTAGAAGTCTGCAATTTTGAATGATCTTGAGTAATTTGTTAATATTGGATTATTAGATATATGTTCGTAAATAACATCATTCCCTGTCTAATCTATACATACATACAGATAAATAAAATTGAAGTGTCTGTTTGTAATGTCAAAAGAACAGCTTTTACTTAATGCATATGAAAGTATAGACAGACGGTACATACAACGAAAACATATTTTTTTTTTAATTCGTCTATCTGTCTGTCTGTTTGTTCCGGCTTATCTCCGAAATGGCTGGTCCGATTTGAACGGGACTTTCACTGGAAGATAGCTGATGTTATAGTGAGTAATTTATGCTACTTTTATTTTAGAAAAAAGAAAAAGAATTAGGGTTCACGCGGGCGAAGCCGCGGGCAGCAGCTAGTAGATACATATTTTAGCTGGCGATGTGTTTACTATTCAAACTAAAAAAAAAACCGGCCTAGTGTCGGACCACGCACAATGAAGGGTTCCGTAGTTGAGATGTATTTATTGTAGTTGAAAAACATGTTCAAATGTAAGTTTGTACGCACAATATTGAGAGAGTTACCATGTTATTTTAAGGCCATAGAATTATTATAGGTTTTCCTGTAATCTATGTGTAAAGAACCATTCTCTGTATTTTCTTTTTTTCAAATTTTTTTCAGTAGTTTCGGAGATAAGGGGGAAATGGTCTATTTTCATGTACTTTCTTAAATATCTTTAAACTCATTTATTTTATAATTATGGAAAGAATATTATTTACTCGCAATAATTCCTTTCATTTGATATGTCACGGTATAGTTTGCAATTTTATTTTAACATTTTTTTGTTTGTCCCCAAAAGGTTTGGGTCACAGAAATACATATGTGTACCAAATTTCAACGTAATCGGTCCATTAGATTCGGAGCAAATTGGCTGTGACAGACGGACGGACAGACAGACACACGAGTGATCGTATAAGGGTTTCGTTTTTTCCTTTTGGAGGTACGGAACCCTACAAAACAGGAAACCTTTTGGATTTTCTTGTTAAAAATGGTTAAGTTGTTGCCAAAGACTAATTAGTTCATTAATCTGATTAAATAGTTGATCCGATTGTTGGTTATTTCTACATAATTTTCTTGAAATAATTCTATATGATACCTAGTTATATCATAAAATGAAGTAAGCAACTTATACCCAATAGAATTTCATAATGCTCCATCCATTATAATTTAATAGTGTTGGTTATAACTGTTATGAGTAAGTTTTAAATTATAACTTACTTAAGGACCAATCAATAACCGGAATAATAATATTGAAAATATTCTTGAAGGAAGTGTCGTGGAAATTCTTTTTCAATCTTTATATTCAATTATAATTATTATGCTTAAGCCAAATATTGATAATTTTTATGATTACGATTGAAACATATTTAAGTTCATTTCCGTCGGAAATATGTTCTGTCTGTTTTTTCAGTAGGTTTATAAGGGTTTAGTAGGACACAACCACTAAATATGATGAAACGTTCTAATAATTGTGTTTATGAGTAAAAAAAAAATATGACATGCATTGGTATGAATCACCTTCATAACTAATTAGTATTAATATACCTAATTAATATTTAGTTCTTTCTTCTCTGAACATTGTTATACGATACGAGTTTGTGTAAGTGAACGATTACAGCATCCGGAGAGCGCATCAACTGTACACCAATTAGCTTTGCATTAATGTAACATCACTATGCCACAGTTTATTGTACTTTAACAAACAGAAATAACGTTCTAAAGAGGTTATAATTAAGTTTTAAGTGTTTTATAATCCTGGCCATGTGTGAAAGAGTTGGCGGTATTAAAAAGAAAAAGTTTAATCAAGGAACATAATAACCGTCTGCGAAAGGGGCAAACGATTCCAAATTCAATTTCCCTAAGATGGAATACGTGATAAATCGTTCTGAATCGGCCATTAGAAGCGACGCGCCGTGAGGGCCTGGAGCGTCAGCAGTTTACACGTCTTATTGGTTGTCGTGTAGCTCGCAAGTTGTCGACTTCGCCAGCGTCGCGACGCGCAATAAAAACATCAACTGTATTGACCAAAATAACTCTTGGCACCCATTCGAGAGTCCGACAGATACTATAAGTGAAGCGATCTCTACAAAACTATATACTTACGCAGCACTTTGCAGAATCAAAGACTAAACAGTTATTAAATCGGTGAAAAGTTTTTCACACCTGTATAATAATTAGATATTTTTGTACAAGTTAAGTTATACGCCGTATTGTCAAAAAAAAATGAAAAAGAAGTAAGGGTGTACCGTAAGGGTAAGAAAAAAATTGCGTCGGCTTTCAGGTTTATCATCTGATCGGCTGAAACTCAGTAAATTTGATTGCCTACTAAGTAAACTTTATTTGTACTAGGCTACTTTGTGAATGAGTGCATTAGGTAGGTACTATTTAATTTTACCGCGAAATGTTATAGGTACCTAGTAGCCAAAATAAACTGATCTAGTCAGAATATAGGTCTTATTTTTCTTATATAATATAATACTATGATAATACAAATACAATAACAATACATTAATACATACATTAATAAAGGTACTTAGGTAAAGTAAGTACGTTTAATGACGTAGGTATTACTTATTAACAAAAAATAATTATATTGCTGTATAATTATTATTACTATTTATAGTATTGCTTTATATTAATTATTATAATCAGAAATTAAAATATCTAGTTGCTGATAAATTTAACAGGTAAATTTTAGTTCTTTAAAAGGAGGAAACATTTACAACTTATTTAATAGAGGTTTCAATTTATTACCCTATTCTTTAATAATATTAAGTTATTATTAAGGACCCTAATTAAAATACTTATTGTTTTCATTTTATTATTTAATAGGTATATTAAGATTATTAGGAGTTCACTTAGTTTCTCTACAGTCATACCTAAATAGATTTTTTAAATTTCGAAGTTCCATTTAGTTATAGAAAATAAGTTTCGCGGATTACATGTAAAATTAAATTTTAAATTTTATATGTTATAAAACACTTTTCAGCAATAAATGCTTCTATAGCACTTTTATACAGCTTTTTGATATAATGCATCTATAGATTTGGCTTCATAATGAATTACAGGACCGGCGGCACAATATGATATTTAAAAAAAAGTATATTCGGTGGCGCTATTTTTTGGTACAAAAGAATAATGATATTATCATATTTTCATGAAAAATACCTAAACATTGCATGTAAGTTGTTATTGGGAACGGCAAACATCACATTATTTTAACGAAATTAATATTAATCTATTAAAAACAATAATAATTACAACACTTTTAATTTACCGCAGATTATGACTTTTCAAAATGGAATATCTTATTCATAAAATCTTAAAAGGTGTTTTTCAACCACATTAGTTGGCCAAAAATAAATAATTTCAAGTAAATCTTCCGAACGCCCAATCAGAGGCAATTATCGGTAAACGCAACGTTAAAATCCTTTCAAATCTACATTTAGGATAAAAGCAAACAATTAAAACTTTTAATTAATTGCCCCAAGTCATTAGTTTTGTTTAATTAACCATAAAATATTTAATTTATGCAAGAACTTTACTCAACTATGTGAAGTATGGACGAAAGTATGTTAGGAATTTTATTGTTTATTTACTATTTATTTCCAATAAATACTCACGCCTTGGGTAAAATTTCGAATAATAACAGTCCATGTCACTCGTATTTAATTTCACAGCATCGATATCAATTTCACTGTTAATTTGTTTACTATTCACTCGCGCGTTACATGTAAAACGTTTGACATTTCATAAAATAAGCTGACAAGTGACATCACTGCGCGCAGAATACGTCAAATCGCATGCAGCCACCAACGCGACTGAAGTGTATCGCAGGCGAACGATACCAAACCGCGTCTTTCGAAAATTGCGCCATCCCAGTAAGCACACTCAAGCGAATTTAACAACACAAAAGCACCTTGAGCACACTTCATTCCCGACAGCTTGCCTAAATGCAGCTGAATCCTAAAACTAGATAATGTTTACATCGCGAAATGCCGACACCCGAACGACCGGAAGTCGCAGCGAAGCAAACACGACAACTATGTAAAATATTGCAGGATCGCGATCGCATTGTTGACATTCCCTAATAAAAATCACTTATATCTTGACTTGATTGTATGAAAATTGTATCAAAAATAATTTTTACTCACCTATTATGGAGACCGAAGATGAGGTGAACGGACGAATTTTGATTAAATGTCAATTTAGGAGTAAATTTAAAGAATATACTCTTATTGGTATGCGAAGAATGGCACAAAGAATCCCGACAACGCACGCGACGAATGCGCACCTCGTTTGCGCATATGCTGACACAACTTCACGGACGTTACTCCCCTTGCCCCGCATTCACCCGGTTTTCTTTGTATGTGTGCGTGTCCGGAGTGGTCAAACGTGAAATTTTATACACGTATACACAAACACATATACATTTAGTACCTGCCCTAGCACCCGAATGCCGCCATCTTTGATATGAAAGAGATGACGCTTGTTTCCATCTCTTGTTTTCATGACTCGTAGCGTCATCTAGAGGAAAATATAATTGTAATAAAAAAGTCAATAGATGGCTCTGTTAAGAGTATAAAAAAATAGTCATCTTGTTTACTTTTAATTGCGTTTTTGCTGTATAAAATTCTGTGCAACTGTGTAAATGGTATCTGTGTGTAGAAATAATATAACACGTATCAAATATTTTTAAGAAAGTTTTACATAGTTTTCTATCTGTAAGACCTCAATTTTGATGTTATTAGAAGCTGTACTGATGTTTATTAGTGGTGTTCTGTTTTCTTTCTAGAAATGACTAACAAACTTCGCTGTTGCTGTTTTACTTGTCATTTACTCGTATGCCTAGTAGTAACGGGTGATGAGATTATTCTTATCCATCAGGTACGTTGTCTTGCTCTTACTGATAGCGTTGATACAGCATTTTTCTATTAAAAGTATGGTAGTTGTAGTAAAAATTGCTGTTTATGTAGATAGGTATTAAATAGATGGTTTCTCTTCTTATCTAGGGATTCGCCATACGCATATGCATCAAAACTACAAGTTATTATGAGATATTTTATTGTTAAAAACAAATTTCTGCCCACCGAATCGGACAAATTTATTAGGTATTCGTTTAGCGGATTTTAATTTAAAAGTAGATGGTAAGTAACTATTATAAATATAAGTAATGTTAACATTCCATTCATTGAATAACAGCAAAAACATACTCAGTCATGATACTATTAACTTAGGTAATAATACCTATTCAATTCTTAAATACCCTAATTTCTAAATAAATAAAAATTACGGGATAACATAATGTAAATGTATCAAATTTTAGCGAAAGTCAATATTATTTTCTCCATCTATGTCACTATTTTATGTAAGTAATTGATTTCTGTGCTTTATATTCTTAGATATTATAATAATATTATATATTGCCAACTAGATTTAACTCTAGAATTATACACAGTCCTAAATATAATATTAAAGCATTTAAATGTACAATAAATTTCAATAAAATACAAAACGTAGGTAGATTACCAAATTCTACCAACAAAAGTTAAAAATTTAACAATGACATAATAATAGGTAATTATCTCAATAATCAATTCATTGTAAGTTTGTCATTTTAATACATAATTTACTTTATAATATAATTAAGTACTTAAGTTTAATAATAATAATTTATATTTTGGTAAACCAAATAGTCACAAGGCTTTTTTTACTTATGTAGAAATTAGGAATGATGAAGACAGTTTTTTAAATTTATTTAAAATATACAGATCAATAACAATAGATACTTTTATTGCAAAAGTATCTAAAATTCGAACTAAAATGATATAATTTAAGATTAGCACTAACTTAATTGGGGCAGGCACTAGGCACCTAGTCTCGTGTTATCGTGTTGCTTGCAGCAGATTAAGAACTAAACTAGGTAACAACGGTGTTTAAATAAATCTAGGAATTTATAAGATTTCTAATAGGTTCAGAAATATACATTTATTGGAAACGCACGCATGAAAATACCATAGAAAATGGAATAACTAATTAATACAACCTAGATGCATATACTTACTATACTTGCAAGTGGATAAACGCCAACCAGATCTATTTTTACAACTAAAACTACGGTTTTATTATTTATTCAGCTTTTAATGTGCAAAACCATGTTGAAAAAACCTGTACCTTAATTGCGTAATTTATTTTCGTAAACGATTATGACAAATTTGTTTCATTTTGACAGTTCAACAATATTCATTGCGTTATTTACTTTGTTGAGCAGATTTTTTTTTTCCAACTTTTGAAGCAATGGATTAGCAATCTGTTTCAAATCAAAACAAATTGTGATTGATCGTGCATTACGCAATTAAGGTACTGGTCTTGATAATTCAGAATTCAAAATAGTAACACCTGTTCTTGTAAAGTTATAAAGAAAATAACATTTCCCTATCACTTTTTGTTTTTACACATGCATGAAGGGTTTCAGATGTTATACAGCTGTTATGAGAGCGAACTCTTAAATAAAAATAATTACTCGAGTAAGTAGTCCATTATTTTTAGTTAAGATATGTTTGGTTTGAATACATTGTAGTATAATTAATAATAATAATAATTTTGGTCCTTTTCAGTTACCGAAGAATTAATTGAACAAGGCATTCATTTTAGGTACCTATATTATAATTAGTAGGTACGTATACGGAAAAGGCGGAAATAACTAAAATGTCTCGGGTCATATGCTTTATCTAAGATTATTAATTAACCTTGTAACTACAATTTAATAATTACATACCGAAGTTGTTAATGTCAATGCTGATTACGAATTATCATTTTAATATGATTTACACTCCCAAATTAGGTCAATCTTAGTTTCAATCAATCCGTATTTCATCTTGATGTTATCTTTATTTCTGGATTATTTTCCAAACTGGCTAGTTAACAGAAAATCCATTTTATTTGTTTAATCGACTAAGTACTTAGGTTTTTATTAATCCATTGCATTGTCACATCTCACTTAGGTTTCGTAAAAGTGCTATAACGGCATCTAGTTCTAGCTTCATTCTGATTTTGAATTTACAAGGCACCACTAATTTACGCTACTTTTAGCGTTTTTAGGGGGTAAGGAATGAAGGGAATAATAATTTTGGACACACAAACGTTAAGTTTAAAGGCCCGTAGCCGGGAAGGATCAGAAGATGGAAAAATACAAAACTTAGAATATTACAGTCATTTTAGTGGGGAGTTAAATTACACTTTAATTGGTAACGGCCTTGCTCCCAGTGAAAAAACATTAGGAATGCAATATGTGATACCTACCTACATTTTATTAGCGTCCAAAATGACTGTATCTATTTTATAGTGTTTGTAAAGAGAGACACTTCAAAAGAAAAGACGGGTGTTTTAAGTCCAATTAAAGCATGATATAAGTATTGCAGATTTCGTTCAAGGTCCTTTACATCGATTTCTGACAGCTTCTATACAACATGACCATCTTTGTCCCGAAATGGTGCAGTAACTGATGTAATACACATAAAACGATTGAAACATAAAAATAAGAGTAAATTTAATTTAATAAATTGCTATTAAGATAGTCTCTAGTACTTCTAAGGGCTTATTTTTGTTCTTATATTATCATTTTTAATTTTGTCTCTCGAGTGAGATTTTTGACCTAGAAATCTTCAGAACCCGGTTTAATTTTGAGTTTTTGTTTGGTGATAGTGTGGTGTTAGATTACTTAACATTCAGTCCATTTTCAGGCTATGGAGCAATATCTTTGTCAGCAGATACACAACGTACCCACTTTTTTATAAAATACATAAGGCAATTATTATCTACATTAATTTTATGTCTCTATTATGTACTATCTAAATACATTTTTTTTATTCTCTTCCTGAATTAATAGGTAAACACCCAAGATTAACTAGCAATCTATAGCTACTTGGTAAAGCTTGATCAAACTTGACCCGAAAATTGACAAGGAAGAAGGACCAATACTTCGGTCTTATAGTAGTTTTCTTAATTAGGTAGGTGAATGTTTTTGATTTTGTTTGCTTTTTACTGACAAGCTGCGTTTCTTACCTTTCAAGATAAGAAATGATTAATTAATAAAATACCGTAAAACGTGTTGGTTATGCATAATACTGATTGTAATTAATATGACACATAAAAATTGCTTTTAAAAGACAATTTAAACGTGTTCCTAATCTGTATAAATGTACTGTCACTGCCAATATAAAATTTAGAATTCTGACAATCTTTATTTTTTGTTGCTTAATGTACCGTACCTACTACCTATTTATACATTATGTATAACACTGTACATACATATGTAAATCTTTGGAAAGACATGCCATATTATCCAGCTATTCATACGTATAGTCCCTCTCGTAAGTGCTTTCTCGCTTTTGACTACAACCCCTAGTAGGACCTAAATTAAAATTTCATTAAGGTTAAAAAAATTATTCGATTTATTGGTTTGTACATTCTTTTGCCACCTTCCTAATCAAAGCAGTAGGTATTAATTTCTAATAATGTAAATTAAAATGTCACTGGAAATAACAGAGTTTTATGTTGCAATAATGTCATGTTTGTAGATGCCATGAAAAGAACAAGTGAAAAATTAAAAGTTTTTGATTTTTCACTTGTTTTGCAACTGCCTGTTACACCATTTTGCCGCCATTTTGACCGGATTATCCATTTCAAATGTCATATCTTGTACGCTAAAAAGACCTTATCGTTTTTGACAGACTTCCAAAAAGGTGGTTATATGTTCGTAGCGTATGTTTGTTTGTTTGTTTTTTTTTTTTATGTATGTCCGCCGATTTCTCCATAATTTGTGACATTCTCCTAAATATTTTTTTGTTTGATAGTTTTTGAGTTAGCTTCAATAATACGTTTTTTTTCCCACTTAGTATGTGGATTATATGATAATTTCCTGTCACTGGTAGCAGGTAGTGGTATTCGAATTTGTGTGGATAGATACTACCTACAACTAAAAAGTGAAAAATATTTTTTATACAAAAAAAAAAATAACCGACTTTCAAAAAAACACTACAAAGTGAAAAACGAAAATGCAAAACCAAAGAGTAATTTTTCACTTTGTAGTGATTTTTTTTTAAGTCGATTGTTTTTTTTTTTTTGTAAAAGTTTTTATGTGATTTGCCTTAGATTGATAATTGATATAGTAGGTACTTACGAGGGTGACTATACATAATAATTTGTACAAACAGCGATCAATTTTACCTTACCAATCCCTTTTTTGGTGAGCTAGAGCATAAGGCTACTTATGAAACCTACTTACAGCGGAATTCGTTCATTAAACAATCATAATACAATAGCTACTAAAAATATACTTTATTTGCTCTCAATAACTTTTAACGGAGAAATTCAAAAACATTTTTTTAATTTTGTGGAACATAAGTACATAAAAAAAATATAGACGTTATTAATAAAATGAACGCAATGTTTCACCGTCAACGACGTACAAAATAAATATTCTCATAATATTTTTTAATTAATTAATTAAAAACAATAAAAAAAAACAAAATTAATAAATAAAAACATTCAAAATCAACATATAAAACTAACACTATCAATAGATGATCGAACTTGTACAGGCCGGACAGAGGATTTGGTTCGCTCCGTACAGAAATTGTTAATTTTAATAATTTTATTATAATTGTCGTCAGACTGTTCTCGAACAGATTTTATAAGGAGCGAACCATACCCGTTATCCGACTCTGGCAAGTTCGATCATCTTTTAATACTATAAATAATAAATTTAAGATTAAAAATAACTGTAAATGAAACTGAACAATAATTTAATAAAACATTTAAATTAATAATACTGTCAATAAATTTAAACAAAAGAAGTAAATAATAATTTGTCAGCTAGGTCTCATTCACTGTATAATATGTTTAATAAAACAGGAAGGGTGTATTTTTTTAATTTTGATTTCGGTATCTTGAGAATAACTACTTCATTATTTATTCTGAAACACGCAAAATCTATAAAAATATATAAAGCCAAACGCGAGAGGCATTACGCGCTGATGTTCATGAAAATTATAAATATATACTTTATTGTACACCACAAAAATACATAACAAAAAATAAACCAAACACTACAAAATATACAATGGGCGGCGAATGATGATAGGTAGATAGAATTGTGAGCGAATAAACGATATTTTTATCAAACATGTTATAAGTTTTACCAAGGGATTTCCAGTAGGTATGTCTATGTCGACACGACAATCCTGCCTTTTTTCAAGTACAAGTTCCTTAGTCTTCTATTCAAATATCCATATTCCGTTACATGTCGCTGACCGAATCCATTCACAATCAAATTATGTATGTACACGTTCAGTTCGCCTTACTGTGAGTAGGACACACCACTTGGAGTTCGTGTAGAGGGAGGTCGCGGACCACAATGGCGTGGAATGCCATGTTCGCCGTCGCCAAGATGTATTCGCACACCGAGAACCATGTAAATGCTGAAAATGCAAATTTTCACTTTATAGACAAGCGTAAAGAAGTATTGGGCAAAGGAAATACGTATGAAAGTGCAGCGGTATTTGTCAACTTTCAGATTGCACAATATCTGTAATTTTTCAGTTGTACAGCAAAAGATTCTATAAAGGTTGCTGATAAGTGTTTTATAAAACGGGATCCTTTAAAACACACCTTTAAACTTTTTAATCTACGTCATTCAATCCCACTAAAAGCTGTATAAGGTACCGTTATAATAGTCTTGTAATACTTTTGCCTTAATTTTTTACACTACAAAAAACTAAAAGGGTAATAGAGAGTTAGTAGAGCTACTGTAGTCAGCTGTATGATATTTTTACCAAAAGCTAAAAAACGTAATTTAAAAGAGCAAAAAGTATTTGACAATTTTAATTATTTATTACTGTCAGTACAGCTAAAAAACGTACGATGGTCTTTTAACATTATAATTCAACTTAACATAATAAAAGGAAATACAGGCACCGAAGAGCCTGCAGAGAACATTATACTTATGATGCATATTATAACAGAAATAGGAAGCCTTTTACTATGCACCGAGCTCCAGAAACATTTTTCCTGACCTGGTATCGAACCCAGGACTCCACAGTTAATAGTTAGATGATTTACCGTGCTCCTTGTGAGCTCAAATCAGTTAAACGGGCAGCATCTACTTTACACTAAAAACATTATCAAAAAAAAGTTTCTCGTCAGTAGGAGTTCGACATAACCTCCTTTCTACCTAGGTATCCCCACAGAAAATAAAAATAAAAACCGTCGACACAGCAAAACTCCACGGTTCCTTCCACAACCATGAACCGGGGGCCCGGGCGTTACTCGTACATTCAAATCTGTTTTGACCTACACCCTAATAGCGTAACCCAGTTTCAATCACAATTCGGGAATTTTGAAGGATATTTCTAATCCATTGCAATGAACGTGGATGAACTGTCATAATGAAAGAAAATGCGATCAGTTGTCATTTTATGTGTGTTACGACATTACCCCGCTGACAATCGTGGATTTATTACAAGAGAAAAAGTAAACGAAATAATTAAAGAAAATCCCACAAATGGCGGGAAATTACATTAAGATCATCAATATTCTCTGCCCAACTAATAGGTAATAGGTATTCTGCAGAGTTGAACGCTATGACATTTTATTCCGGTTCATGAAAAGGTCAAGCCCAAATAAAAGAGAAATGCGTAATAAAAGGTCACTGAATACTTAATATCTCATCGATGGATACTTAAAGGCTCCGGAGACAACTGCGACATGACGGCGCGACGCGACTCTGGTGTAACAATGTCTATGAAAACTAATGGAAATTGTTCTACAGGAGTCGAGTCGCGTCGCGCCTGTCTGCGAGAGCCTTAATACTACACTACACCACCAGTTCGGATACATACCTACCTACCTACAGTCTAACTATTTTTTTAATATCCCTCGGGTTTCATCGGATTTCCGAATTCAACGAATGCTAATTTCCATGTCTATCAATTATTAGATTTATCGTGTATAATAATTTTAATTCAGAACTAAGTTTTGATTTTTGTGTGAACTATATAGAGCTGTAAAACTATTTTCCTATCTGTCGTGCCTGCGACTTTAGCGGCTTTCCTCCCATTTTTAAATAAATTACATTAAGTTAAAAGAGTATTAACAACTCTATATACTTCCAAGTCGATTGAGAGCGTCCGATCTGCACTAAGTGCAAAGGGCAACTGATAGAAATCCGACGACTGACGAAACACGAGGCTTACCGAGGGATATTAAGAACATATTTACTGTAAATACTTCGATTTTAGATTTTATTTCGAGTGCTGTATTCTCCTAGCGCGCAAAAACCAGTCTTTATCTACCGCTAAGAGCTCAAACTTAAGGCAAGTCGTATCTATCTAACAAACTACTTATCTAAACAATAAACTGCAAACAATTACCTAACGGCCGGCACAGCAGTCGATGTCGCAAGAAGAATATAATTAGTCCCACGGTGGCAGCAATGGCGACGTAGAACAGCGTCCACACAAGTTTGTTGGACCTCACTGGTTCCACGATATGGCTTGCGATGCATCCGACGCGTGCGCGACACAGCATGTGCAACAGAGCTGCTACCATGAACACTATGAATATCTTCTCGTGAACGACTGGAAAACATGGAATTGAGAATCAATGTCGTGCGTTTAGTATGGAAGAATGTGACAGTGATGTGATTAGGGTCGAGAGATGACGTACATGGAGAATCCCTTTATTTTGTGGATGTTTGTGGACTGAATTGATTAGTATAATGGAGTAAAAGTTATGCAAAAAAAGAGACTGATCTAAAAACAAAACTAATCTGTAGAAATCGAGAATCTTACCCTTGAAGAAGCAGCAATATAAATCTCCAAAAAGAAAATGTAAGAAAACACTTTTAATAAATTAAGTAATTGATTAAATAGTTAAATAAAAGTTGGTACTTACAATAGTTCTCCCTATTGGAGATATAAGTAACGCCTGTTAGCGCAAACAGCTCTATGAAATTAAGCCAATAGCAGGCTGTTCCTAATTTGGTCGCTGCAGTCCGAGCCTGAAAAAACATCATAAATTTGTGAATAGGTATTCAGATTCGATTGATCAGGCGAAACACTGTTTGTGCATCGTAGGAAGACCGGATTATTTTTAACTTTCATTCGTTCTAGATAACTTATTTACGTTGTAACCTTTGAAGTTCAAAGGTGAAAACGTAAATCGCTTAAAATGGAAAAAGTTCGGCATCCTTTCTTAGGTTTTGTAGGCTACCTACTTCTTTAATATAGGGTGGCAATTTAGAGACCTGCATCCGTCAAGGGGGTGATTCTAGCCGTTATCGGATATTAATTCATATCCGATTCGTGAAAATATAACAATTTTCTGTACAACAGTAGACACAACAACTCAATTGTTTTCCCCCAATTTGTTATTTACGTGTTTTTTGTTTATTTTTTATTATCTTTGCGTCATGTTTACCGCAAATAAATTTATTTTCTTTCTTTTTCTTTTTTCACATACTATTTCGATTCATGTTCGAAAAGTTTTTGAAGTGAAAACTTCTTTAGGCGCTTTGGGCATTTTTGAGATGGGACTAAACCATTGATTTCGCGACACCATGACGACACCTCATTTTTGTAAACGCGATTGTGCTCTTTATTTATATTACGTTACGGATCAATGTTCTGTGCAAGTATTTTTATTTTAAAGATTTTGTATACGCAATTATGCCCTTTATTTATATTGCGTTACGGATCAATGTTCTAAGCAAGTATTTTAAAGGTATCGGAAGTTTTTTTTTTTTGTAAAGGCGATTGTGCTCTTTATTTAGATAAGGTTACAGACCAATGTTCTAGTATTTTTATTCCACCAAGGCGATCTTGTTCAAGTTCTCAGTTCTGTCGGCACTCCCGGAGTGCCAGCACTTTTTTTTACGAATCGTGGGTCTTTTACGTGTTATAGGGAAAGTTCTATAATATGACATGTAAAATCACCCCCTTGACGGATACATGTCGCTGAATCGCCACTCTGTATATGCATACTTGCCATAATATGTAAATAAATTATGCATTATCTAGATTAATAAGTAACTATTCAAACTCCCTCATATAGCTGAACCTACTCACCAGCCTCTATCGGTAAAATTAAAGCTGCTTTTTTGCTGTGGAAGATTTAAAACATAGAACAGATTGTCAAGGATTTTTTTTTTGTGCTCTTATTAGGTCAAAAGGTCTTCGTAGTAAGTAAACGATGCGATGCCGTACTTATTTCTTTTTCAGTAACTGCTACGCGCGCTGTCGCAACTCGCAAACAGCTAGCTATAATTTTCTTGTAATGGTTCATTATCTAATAACCCTATTAATTTGAGCCATATCTTCAAGACCGCTGGACCAATCATAAAAATAAAGATTCTTAGAATGCTCATGTTGTGTTTTGTGTTTCACAAACTATGTCCAAATAAATGTTTTTCTTTCTTTCTTTTCTTTCTCTTTTAAATCATATAATATTATGTGTATATGTGTTTCTACGTTGTATAGGTCTTGAGAAGAACCTCTGTGATAAAACAGTGTTCTTATAAATGTTTCGGTTTTCCTTATAAGGACGGAACTCTATGAATAAAATAAAATGTAAAGACAAATTACCTTTTCCTCGGTAATATGAGAAGTGCGCTCTCGATGATAGCTGTAGTATAAAGAACCTATCAATAGCCTTGGTCCTAAATGGAAAGCGATACATATTCTCCAAATGTACCTCTGTGGGCTTATCCCGGTAATCGCACTTATTGATGGCACTACATTGTAGACCTGGAAATTAAAAGGGATAGAGTTAATAATTTAATATAATAAAATAAAAAAAATGCACTCTATCCTTTAATTTTGTTAGGTCTGCATTTTCCGTGCCATGTCACAAGCAATGAAAGATTAAAATAAAGAAGCAGAGAACTGGCCACTGTTTCGCCTACCATGCCACATGAGCACACGTGCCTCCCTATTAATTATAAGACCATGGCTGCCAACCGCGTCCCCGACAGAGGTGACCTTGGTTAGTGACAGGCAGAGCTGTTTGAATTTTTGGTCGTAAACCATCAACTCCACTTTTTAAACCACCAAGGTCACCTCTGTTGGGACGTGTTTGGCAGCCGTGTAGCAAGCCCTTAAGCCACACGTCAGTGGTAAAAGAAAAACAGTGTAAGCTGGCCTCTTATTCTACTGAACCAGTCATTTAAAGCATCGTACGTTGCAAAAATGAACTATACTGATTTTTTGGGATGTTGTTATGTGATGTGTTCGCCATTTAACGGCCGCCACATAACAGCCGCAACATAACGGCCGCCACATAACGGCCGCCACATAACGGCCGCAACATAGCAGCCGCTAGATAGCGGCCGCCAAATAACGTCAGCCAAATAACGGCCGCCACATAACGGCCGTCAAATAACGGCCGCCACATAACGGCCGCCACATACCGGCCGCAATCTAACTGCCGTCAAATAACGGCCGCAATATAACGGCCGCCACATAACGGCCGCCATTTAATGGTCGCCGTTTAACGGCCGCCATTTAACGGCCGCCACATATCGGCCGCCACATATCGGCCGCCACATAGCGGCCGCCAAATAACGGCCGCCACATAACGGCCGTCAAATAACGGCCGCCACACAACGGCCGCCACATACCGGTCGCAATCTAACTGCCGTCAAATAACGGCCGCAATATAACGGCCGCCACATATCGGCCGCCACATAGCGGCCGCCAAATAACGGCCGCCACATAACGGCCGCCACATACCGGCCGCAATCTAACTGCCGTCAAATAACGGCCGCAATATAACGGCCGCCACATAAAGGCCGCCACATAAAGGCCGCCACATACCGGCCGCAATCTAACTGCCGTCAAATAACGGCCGCAATATAACGGCCGCAACATAACGGCCGCCACATAACGGCCGCCACATAACGGCCGCAACATAACGGCCGCAAGATAGCGGCCGCAACATAGCGGCCGCTAGATAGCGGCCGCCAAATAACGGCCGCCACATAACGGCCGTTAAATAACAGCCGCCACATAACGGCCGCCACATATCGGCCGCCACATAGCGGCCGCCAAATAACGGCCGCCACATAACGGCCGCCACATAACGGCCGCCACATACCGGCCGCAATATAACGGCCGCCACATAACGGCCGCCACATAACGGCCGTCAAATAATGGCCGCCACATACCGGCCGCAATCTAACTGCCGTCAAATAACGGCCGCAATATAACGGCCGCCACATAACGGCCGCCACATAACGGCCGCCACATAACGGCCGCCATATAACGGCCGAAAGATAACGGCCGCCATTTAATGGTCGCCATTTAACGGCCGCCATTTAACGGCCGCCACATAACGGCCGCCACATAACGGCCGCCACATAACGGCCGCAACATAGCGCAACATAGCGCACCTAGGATAGATACCAATAGTGTAAAGCAAATTGATTTTTTCTGTATACCTACTTGAAAATTTTAACGATCGTCGAATGGTCATCGTTAAAATTTTAAAGTCAAAAACTAAAAGAAGTCCGAAAATTCCGAGGTTTTTCGAGCACCACGCAGAAAAATCAGTAGGTAACTACAGTGCAATTTTTTGGACCTAACGCGATTTTTGTTTCTGCGGTGACTGGCCTGAATATTACTACAAGGCCAGCTCAAGGTCATAGTAATAGAGGTGCAGTCAAGTGTACAACATCTCGCTAGTAGGTAACATCTAGGCCTATGTTATGGTTTTGGCACTATTAGTGAACAAACCTGAACGAATCCGGAGGGGCTTATGGCTAAGTAAGAACAGCCCCACGGGTCGATTGATCAGGTAAAGCTACGCTTGCCGCAGTGGTCCGTGAACCACCATCGTTACATACCAAGACCTCTCCGTGCCTCGGAAAGTACGTTAAGTCATTCGTGGATCTTTGACAGTCGTTACGAGCCCTTAGACGTCAGAAAGTCTGACAACCAGTCTTACCAAAGGGTATCGAATTGCCTAGTAACTGGGTGTGGAGGCAATCCATCTATGTAAAATACTGGTATTCAGCTGCATCTGGGTAGACTGAAAACCGACCCCAGGGAAAAGGCTAGGCAGATGATGACAGTGAACAAAGGATGATCTATCACAGTATAACCCGATTTTTATAACTGTGTGGCTGTCAAAGTCAAAATATTACAGTGTATGTAGTTTAAATAATAACAATAACTTAACGAATAGTATGATAAAACTGTGGAGACGACATGAGTTGTGTTGACCGTATTGAGAGGCGCTGGGGCATTGAGGAGGTAATCGTTTGGGTGAATTCAATACTAACAACCTACAATTTTGACACAGTTGTAAAAATTGAGTTTTAATACCCTTCCAATATGTTTGCTCCCTACGTATTTATAAAGGTAGGCAGCCAAGTTGAGTCTGATTCATAATCAAAAGTCGCAATATCAACGAATGGTCGTGCAATATTGAAAAACACTAAACGATAGCTACCTACATAGAAATCTATTTCGAAGTTACGGTTATAGCAACAGCATGAAAGGGCAAACTAGAAAAAAGTGGAAGAAATGAAGGGTAGCAGCCGTTGCGCCGGAGTTGTTGAAAATTATTTTAGTAATAAGTCTTTCGCAATAAGCACCGTTTTCAAAGAAGTTCTATACAATTAGTTTGTATTGATTTGTTTTTTATACAGTCATTGGTCTAGTGATTGCAAGACCGTCTGCTGAGCGTGATGTACCTTGGTTCGATTAACCCAATTATAATTTGCCCGACGTGGGGCAAATTAAGTATTGACTTTTTCCGTTAAGAATGTCTTAGTAGAAGTCTGGAGTCAGGAAGTTTGCGGTATGATAGAATCAGATACCCACTTGGATACCTTCGTGCTCTCCGAAACACTGGCTTTGAAGAGCATAGATACGCACTTGGGTATCTATCGGCTTTAGATACCTTCGTGCTCTCCGAAACACTGGATTCGGGGAGCATAGATACCCACTTGGGTACAGGGTATCTATCACTTTAGATACCTTCGTGCTCTTCGAAACACTGGCTCCGGAGAGCATAGATACCCACTTGAGTACAGGGTATCTATCACTTTAGATACCTTCGTGCTCTCCGAAACACTGCCTTCGGAGAGCATAGATACCCACTTGAGTACAGGGTATCTATCACTTTAGATACCTTCGTGCTCTCCGAAACACTGCCTTCGGAGAGCATAGATACCCACTTGGGTACAAGGTATCTATCACTTTAGATACCTTCGTGCTCTTCGAAACACTGGCTCCGGAGAGCATAGATACCCACTTGAGTACAGGGTATCTATCACTTTAGATACCTTCGTGCTCTCCGAAACACTGCCTTCGGAGAGCATAGATACCCACTTGGGTACAAGGTATCTATCACTTTAGATACCTTCGTGCTCTCCGAAACACTGCCTTCGGAGAGCATAGATATCCACTTAGGTATCTATCGGCTTTAAATACCTTCGTGCTCTCCGAACCACTGGATTTGGAGAGCACGTGTAGGTACCTAAAGCCGTCGACTCCTGCGCCTGATCTTCGCTCGGTAGTTAGTGGCCCTGTAGGACGATGAGCGTTAAGGGAGAGGAATCCTGTTTTGGAATACACACTTGTGCACTATATCTACTGCGTACTTGTTTGGCTAGTCTCCGTCGAGATTGACCGCCGTGAGTGCCGTGACCGAATTTCGGTCAGGATCAGGAGGACAATATAGTCCTTCCCTAAGTGTCCTTTTAATATAGCGTAGGTACCGTCGATAAGGCAATCCTTTCGCCGCAAAACCAGTCGACGTAACATTGACCATTTATGTGATCTATGGTATTCAGGCCCAGACAATAACACTAATGTATGCCCGCATATACTTATGTAGCTACTAAGGTTCTAGATACTGCCAGGCACGGCTGAAGCCTTGCCCAAAAGTGCAAGTGTAAGGTAGACATTCGCATATAAGTAAAAATGTACCTATTATGCCTAATAAAATTAGTCCATAATGTGAGAAAATGTTGCAAGAACCTTGCGTAATAAGTAAATAAAGGTTAAGAGGCGAAGGGTTAAACGTTGCTACGGTTATGTAACCATTTATTTGTTTACGTAATTTATCTAATTGATAAATGTAAACAGTTATGCATGTCCCTTAACTAAATCTTTTTATTTTGCTATTGTTTTAACTAATCAGCACAGCACTAAGCCATCGAGGAGAAGGATTAAATACTTACCCTACAATGTGTTTCATGTATGTCATCTGCTTGAAACATAGACGCTGTCGCATAACAAAATATTAAAGCACCTAATGGAAGCCAGAGTGCAGTTAAACATATTTCCCTCAAACCATAGGTCCAGAGCAGTCCCTTCAAAAGGAAATTGCAAATTATTTCACCGTTTAAATAAATAGCATGACAATTTAAGCACTTAGCAGGTATAACGACCTTATATTCCAATATTTTAACACTGCTATTTACATCACACTTTTCGTTTGTGCGTTCGTCGCCACGCACATCCAAATTTGGCGGCGACTGTACTTGTGCGTCATTTATCATTTTATCTTTCACTCACGCAATACTTTAACACACTGTGATCACATAGTTTTTAATGATTCCCATGAGCCTAGCTAGCCGTGCACCTCAATCAGCGCTGTAACAACCCCCATTCTGACACATTTGTGAAACATCGACGTTTCATGAATTAAAAATTACTTCTGTCAGATCGATGCCTGTATGCCAGGTATTGATAAAGTTGGCAATGTAAAGCCTTCTTGTGCTTATTCACAAATGCAATTGTAACAGTAAAAAGCACAATGTTACAATTTATGTGGATGAATTAAGGCGTGGATTATATGAGGTTATTTGGACATGCGCATTAGACCCTGTGGAGCGAGCCGAGGGTTTGTACAATAGGTAGACGTACGGGCTTTTATAATGACTTTTGTGTTAAATGTTAACTTCCGATAGGTATCTTTTTGTAGTTCGTAGTTTTGTGAAACAGTCCTTGGAAATAAATATTTTTATAAAATGATTAGTTATAGGTACCTACATATAAGTACGTACTGGGTGTAGGTACCCATGTAGACAGTAGGTATAATGAATTTTTCATCAAGCTTTGGAAGGTCTCAACTCAAGATAAGAATGTTTGCTTTATTTTACTAGAAGTTGCAAACCAACTTAGAAATCAGTTGTGCTAAAAGGGCAATATTTTGTAAACTTGAAAGATCAAAGAATTTTATCATTATGAAATGACTATATAAATTTTCTAATGAAGCCTATTTGTACAGCATTTTAGATGAAGAATAATAAAAAAAAATGCGATTTAATTTATTGAAAGGAGTTTTCTATATAAAATAAAAATGAAGGTAATCAATAAATGAAACAATGAAATGAAATTGGTTTTTGGACGTAACAGTTTACGTCAAGTGTAGTGATGTGAACGAAAACTATATTTACTACGATCTTTTAGTAACGATCTATGAATGTTACAAATAGTTTTCTATAATTAAATACAATTTGGAAACTTGTCTGCATTTTACTCATATATTTATTAAACGTCTTTGAAAGAAATTTAATGCGTTGTTCAGATAGAGGCTTTCGTATTTGCCGGCGGTGGCGGATGAGGTTGGGATGCCAGAAGGGGCTTAATACTGCTGGGGAGTCGATTACTCCAAATAGTGTGCATAAAGTCCTTGGGCACAGTTGGTCCAGTTAGCCCCTGCAGATTGCGAAGAAACTGCGATGCTTTCCAGTCTCCAAGCTCCTCATTCGTTAGCCGCTCAGCTGCTTCACCTTTTGCTCCCATCTAGGCTAAGAGGAGCTTTTTTGGCGGCTGTGACGACGCAGTGTGTGAGGACTCACTATCACTCATTTTAATTAATAGTTTTCTACTCGGTGTCACCAGTATAGCACTTAGTTGGATGTGTAAATAGTAGGCAAAGCAAATAAAAGTCAATCTGCTATATGTACTCACGGTTGTATTGAGCAACACACACAACACAAAAAACAGTCAGAAGGAGAATGTCACAAATACGATAGGCACACCATAGACATAATAATAAGTATGGACTGGAAATACCTACAAAAAAAAGGTGCATACCTACAACTCAAAATGTCGCATAAAATGGCTGCCAATGCTAGGGTTGTGTCATTCAGGGAACATAGTGTTACTATTTCGAGTATCGATACTAGTACGTAATAGTATTACGAATCTTACTAGATATCACGGTTGAATCATATTAAAAAAAATATTAGCTAATAGTCCGTTGTAACAGAAAAAAACGAGTATTGACAATTTATCACTTCCCAAACAATTTTCCGCATAATTATAATTTCATTTATAGAATTATTACTTAGCAAATAAAGTTTTCACAAATATTTGTAACGCAAACCTAATGTTTGGCAAGTGAACGTTTAAACAAAGCCAAATATTTAGTATCGAGTGAGCATGCAAGTCTTATGCCTGTTTTCACCTTCACTAAGTGACACTTAAATGAATCTCTAATAAAAGTTCATTGCTGGATTTTCAACGGTAGATTCAGCGCTGAGAGTTGAAAATCCAACAGTGCAGTTTTATTTAGGTATTCATTTAAGTGTCACTTAGCTGTCGGTGAAATCGGGCATTAGTGAATTAAATTTTTAACAATTTTATCATAAATGAACATTCGGAATAATACACATCCTTACATATTATAAAACAAAGTCCACCGCCGCGTCTGTCTGTTTTTCTTCTGTCTGAACGCGAAAAACTCAAAAACTACTAAACGGATTTTCAATCAATTTTCACTAATGGACGGAGTGATTCATGCGGAAGGTTTTAGTGTATAATTCATTAAGGTTTTGTGTAAATTGGCTGAAATTTGACTATTATTGTTGAAGATGTCGGATAAAATCATGCGGACTGGGAACTTTATTAGCGTGCGCCGCGGAAACATAAAAGTTACATAAAATGTATGTTCTACAGTATTGTTCATCTTAAAAACTTCAACAATTAAATCGTATACACTACATAAAACTCTGCGGAACGGTCTCTCGGTGCTATGAACCAAAGAGTACAGTTTGCTGTAAACCACGGGCCGGACTTAGCAATATCATTTCAGCGCAGCGAAAGAACTAGTATCAGAAACTATTACGGCAACGGTACAACACTATTCCACCATGACATATCATTGTAAACAAACGAATGAAATTATGAAATAATAAAAAGGTCTGTTGGACGGAAATAAACTCATATATTAAAATTTAAGCCGTATTTAATGATCGCCTAGCAATTTTTTCATCGAAAGTTTATCACTTTATGTAGTATTGCATGAAAACCGGCTACTAACCTGTGCAAAGATAATTGAGGTTGATTTTCCTTCTTTCTTGCACCACACTTCACAATAGAACACACAGGCATCTTGAATTGGTGTTTTCCAACGTATATATGTAGTTTTAAAGGAAAACTCCACGTAATTTTCTCACAAATCTCAATAAAACAAAAAGTAAACAACCACTTGACAGCAGAACTACCATGAACTTGTCGCATAATATGGCGAATATGGCACTTACCTACAACTGTTACTACGTCTCAACAAAATGTTGCCATTATCAGGAACAACTGAAATATTGTTGTCTCTTTTATCAAATACGATTACCACATTAGAAAGAGTGAAATAACACGATATTTCACATTCTAGTTCGTTTTTCACCCATATTTGTATAAGCAAACTTATATATAGAATATCGCGGCGCCTCCGTGTTTTTACTATCTCAATGAGGCACACACAATCACAGTAGTCACAGCACAGTAATAACAAGTACCTACTACGGATTAATACCAGTAAATTCTTCGTTTTCTTCTTTTCGTGTGGATGGTACACTTCTTAATTGTTTTTATCAAATTGTTTTGTTTTACAATCAAATCGGTCGCTTAAGTTTCATAAATAATAAAAGTCCCAAAAAAAGTTGTAAATCATTTTATTTTTAATTTTATTTAAAAAAATATATATATTTACTGTTTGAGCTCAATAGTTAGCCACGTTATATACAAATAAATAATAGGCGAACAAGGCGTGTTTTTTTTTATCTTTTTTTGCGTCATGTTTACCGCAAAAAACGATTTTTCTTTCTTCTTTCTAAGGTGTCACAAAATCATGCGCAGCCGAGTGTCGCGGAAGCTAATTTCAACTCAGCGCGTTATCACGCTGATGATTTGCCAGCGTGTTTCCAGCGAAGCAATGAACGTGCTCTCCGCGGGTGCGAAGCGAAGAAGCCGCAACTACGCGACGTGTTCTTTGCGTTTTCATAATTTTATACACTCGCTTGTTTCACTCTCTCTTGTACGCTCACGTCAATCGCTTTCGCTACGCATACGCAGCGAACGTCTTAAACAATCGCCTCGCTGGAAACACGCTCGTAAATCGCCAGTGTGATATGGCCCTAAAGATCGCGGTAAGGTGATCGGAAGATAGCTTCCTCCCGCTCCTTGGCACTTGCCGGCTACGTTACGATGAACTAGTCTACGTTACCAGTGGCTTGTCATCAAAAATGACATATTAACATCAATTGATATGCGCCGTACCACGGCTCATGATTGATGTTAACAATATTTGATGCCGGTGAATGTGATGATGCGTTAGTTGTTTTATTTCTTACTTATTTTTAATAATTAATATACGTACATAAATAGCTCGTGGCTAAGTAATAACAGCCGCTCGGGTCGATCCACCAGGTCCGTGGATGGATGGCTATTTTTACATACCGAGCCTCCTCCGTGCCTCAGAAAGCATGTTAAGCCGTTGGTCCTGGCTGTCATTCGTGGATCTTTGACAGTCGTTACGGGTCCGAAAGTCTGACAACCAGTCTTTCCAAGGCGTATCATATTACCTAGTTACTGGGTTGTGGAGATCAGATAGGCTCCATGTAAAATACTGGTATTCAGATGCATCCGGTTAGACTGGAAGCCGACCCCAACACAGTTGGGAAAAGGCTAGGAAGATGATATATGTATATAAATAAGTATTATGAATGTGTTTGTATGTAAATGTGTTCTGTGTAATTTTATAGTATAAATGAATAAAATAAATGGTATGGTAGGTATGTACCCTACAGTGCACCATATTGCGTTCTATTTCATCAACCCAATCTATTTGGGGTAGGCGCAACCTTTCTTTTTCTTCCATAATTCTCTATTCGACATCTTGGTAGTCAGTCCCTTTCTAGCCATATCATCTTTCACACAGTCCATCCATCGTTTTTTTTGGTCTTCCCCTACTCTTATAGCCATCCACATTCATACTCAAAACTTTCCTCATAACATTCCTTCGCATCACATGGCCATACCATGACAACCGATTTCCACACAACTTTTTAGTCACCGGTGCCACTTTTATTATAACATAAGTACTTATTTCTTATTCTATCTATTCGCATAAAACCACACTATACATGATTGTCATTCCTCTTAGCATTCTCATCTTAGCTGCATGCAGTTGCCTTTCATTCATTACTTTTGTGGCCCATCATTCTGATCCATACTAGATAACAGGTCTAAGCATTGTTTTATTAATCCCTTAATTTTAAGGGGAGTCTCGGGGAGGGGTCTCAATAAGGATGGTCTTAATGCGGGAGCTGTAGATTGTTCCCGTGAACTGCCGCCTTTTTATGCATTTAGTGTTAATTCTGTGCTTAACTTTACTTCGCATTCTATCTCATTTACCTATTTTTTTAATACTTATCAAAAAGTTAAATATTTGAAACAGCTCTGCATGGTACCTGAGGTCATGGACAACAACACTAACGACGCAGGGTAAAGCAGGAATTACATTTTAACCAATTTGCAGATTCGCTTTACGTTGAAGTGGTATTTTGTTTTTTGGCAAATTGCATGCGAACACCATGCCAATGTTGAACTTGGGATAGATTGTTCCTTGAATGAACACATAGGTTTTTGAAGTCTTTAGTTCAGTTTGATAATAAATATTATTCTCGATTATGATTCAACTTATTTGATTAGTAAGTTTTTTATACATGATTCCTCTTTACCGTATCCGGAGGCAGCGACCCAGAATTTCTTTCCTTTCGTGAGTTGTCTGATGCTATGCACAACTGTTATTGCTCTGAGGTACAACTCTAGCATTGGAGTAGGTTAAAATGTCAATGATGTCATTGTCAATCATAAAAATGACATTTATTTTATCAGAATGTCAAATGGCATGTCATTTTTCGCCGCTTGGAGGAATTAATCGTTCGCTGTTTTACGATGATAATAATTCCTTTATCCAGTTTCGATCGTTTTCGTCAATGAGAAGTTACAATTTTATTATGAATAATTTGACTTTTTAGTGGCGGAATTGTTTTAAAAAGATTAAAAATGGAATTCATGAAACTTTGGTGGTTGTTCAGTTTTTGTACCATTCAGACGCAAGCTTCTACACACTGGATGGTCACTGAAGGTGGTCTGATACAGCCGCGGGTAAGATAACTATTTCCAGTATTATTGAACCTTTCCCAACCTATCTCAACTTATAAACCCAATGTGAATATTAATAAGCTTTGCACACATCATTTGGCCATCATATACTTATCTTTTTACTATTTGTGTATTCAACTAGTTGCAGCAAACGTCTTGCTTATTAGCTTTACCTTGAACAGAAGTCAGTTGTTAAATTATATATTTAGTATTGAACTGAATTTGTAGGTAATAGAAATAATAATTAGAAAGCTTCCACATGTAATAATATAACATAACATCACGCCTTGTTTCTCCGAAGGGTTAGGCAGAGGTGTCCCTGTAGCAGGTTCACCTACATTTCACCAGTTATGTTTTAAGTCCCTTGTAATAGGGGGCGAACCTATTGCCATCAACCGGGCACTAATCCAGACTCCGGGCTGCTACTGAGAAATTTAAGATAGAAAAACCCAATAACACTTTGCCCAACCTGGGAATCGAACCTAGGACCTCATGCTCAGCAGTAGCGCTTGCAACCACTAGACCAACGAGGCAGTATGATGATGTAGTAATATAATACACACTATAATCATACATTTTGGTTTAGCTCATCTATTTCAGTCATTACAGCTGTTTATAAAGACAGCAAGAGGTTTGTTTAATTAAAAAAATATCCTTTTATTTTAGCTGGACTCACCTTTCGAAATGGCACAACCTTTCGATTTACTGGCATTCCTAAATCAAGATACGCGTTGGGACAATATTATCAATATACATCATAACTTGTCTCTAAGACAACAGATTATAAAAGGCCTGTGGGCGGAGCTGGAACGAGACACAAATATTCACATGTTACTGAACGAAGATGATTATTGCGTGAGAGCAGGTCAATTGAACACAATAGATTGGTATACCTCCTCTTTGGAAGAAGGCAAAACAAAAGTTGGCACTGAAGAGTTTACGCTTCGTAATTTGAATTATGGAGATGCTGATGTTCCTGATTGTAAGAGGATTTCCTCCTTGACATTTAGTATGTTTGTGTTTGAACATTTGGAGGTAAGTTTACGGTTTAATTTATTTGACATGCATTGGCTTTCTAGAATTAATGTAGTAATATTGTTATCAAATAAAATGATTAAATTATTGTGTAATTATTCAGTGTGCTGTGCCATTCAATAGCTAACAAAGCATGTGATATAAATTCCAGAGTATGAAACGAAGAGAAAACTTGAGTGCAAATCCAGAGACATCCCTTCCAGAGAATATGTCACCAAGAAGTGCTGACATTACAGAAATGAGTGTTGACCAATTTGGTCACTGGTTAGCTGGAGTTCTTAGGAAGAACAGTTCCTCATGGCTACACTACAACATGGCTTCTCTATACTGGAGGGTCAGAGGAAATGCCCCTAAAGCCATAGAGTGCAGCCGAAGAGCTGTGCATTATGCACCAAGGTAAAACATTGAATAATTTAAATGTTTGGTCAACTTCCCATTGTTGTTTCATGATTATTTATGTTCTCCACAGTGATTGTTTATTGGGAAAACTATGATATAATTGGCCTCATGACCTTATTAAAAGTAATTTTTTTTTCCTGTAGTTTCAATGATGTAGTAAGTAATAAAAATGTTTTTTATTCTAAATGAATAAATATTTTTCCTTCTGTTTCAATTGATTGTTATCAACATTATGTTTTACTGAGCTAAGTACTTTCCATTACAGGGAATATAAAGACATCGCTCTTTTGAGCATGGGACTGATACTCCACCGCAGTAAAGTCACAGAAGATGCTGTAATAGTCCTTGGAGCAGCAGTAGACCATGACCATCACTGTCCCATTAATCATTTCATACTAGCCAATGCATTTGCGGTGGTTGGTGACTTCAACAGCTCATTAAAACATTTTGATACATGCCTGAAGTTGAACCCTTCGTTTCAACTGGCAGAGAAGCATAGATATGGCATGTTGTGTCATAAGTATATGTCGAGAAAGATGCAAGTAGTTAAAGAGTGAGTATAATTTATGAAAAAGATTTTAAAAAATGTTATTTACAGTTATTTCAGTGATTAATTAATAAATAAAACAGTCCATCACACCTGTATTCTGATGTGTGTAGTACACCCACATTTCACCAGCTTTGTTAAAGTCCCATGTTATAGGGGCGATTAATATTATTTTTAAATGCCGTACAACTAAAGCCCAACACTAGAGAATGTAACCACTGCTTTGAGTTATAGTGCCATAGTTGTAGACATCAGTCACTATACAATGAAAGCTCTATTGCATCACTCCACTAAGCCTATCATAGTCCACTGCTGGATGTAGGCCGGTTGTTCCATCTAGCTGAGGGATTGTCCCACTGATTCTATGGTTTCACATTGACTTACTTGTAACATTCATATGTTACAGTACTTTAAACAGACTTCGTGAAGAACTGACACAATACAATCAGAGAGAGGCACATTGGCTTAAATCACAAGCTGCTCTCTTAAGAACTATGAAACACGCTGACGAATTTGGTAAGGCGTAAACTATTTAATGTCTGTTCCAAAAGTACCTATCTGAAGTATAAACAAATCTTGTTTGGAGGAGCAATTCCCGTATTTTTAAGAACATGCGCGTTCAAATCTCTGTCTCAATCTGTCAAAAATACATCATACTTACCTAAATTTACGCACCTCTCGGCTGCGCGTGATTTTGTGAATACCTTGTTCGCCTATTATTGTTTCGTATATCATCTAAATAACTGATCATTGTGCTGTGACTATTGTGACTGTGTGCCTATCGTACTGTTCTCCTTCTGACTGTTTTCCGTGTTGTGTGTGTGTGCATGTTACTCAATACAAACTGTGAGTACCTAAGCAGATTGACTATTTCATTTACCCTGCCTACCACCCACATAACAACCATACTGGTGACCCCGAGTAGAACACTTTTAAGATGAGTGATAGTGAGTCCGAGCACACCGCGTCGTCACAGCCGGCGAAACACGTAACTCAACGATCGCGCCAAGCAAAGCGCGTTTCCACTGTGCACGATATTTACCGTGTGCCATTGAAGCTGCCACCATTTTGGCCGGAAGAGCCGGACATCTGGTTCGCTCAAATAGAAGCGCAGTTTGAGAACGCAGGGGTGACGAATGACGTCACCAAATTTAATTATGTGGTCGGCCATCTGGACCCCCAATTTTCAAAGGAGGTGAAGGACGTCATCATGTCCCCTCCTGCCACCAACCGGTACGAAAAGCTGAAGACCGAATTGGTGAAGCGCCTCTCAGCCTCCCAAGAGAAGAAGGTGAAGCAGCTATTGATGCATGAGGAGCTGGGAGACCGGAAGCAGTCGCAGTTTCTTCGCCATCTGCAGGGATTAGCAGGACCAACGGTGCCCGAGGATTTAGGATTTTGTGCGCACTATTTGGAGTAGCCGTCTCCCCAGCAGTATGCAGCCCCTCCTGGCATCGCAACAACACAGCACCTTGGAGGCACTGGCTGAGCTGGCAGACCGCGTCCAAGATATCGTCGTACCACCAAGCCACGTTGCTTCAACTTCGACAGCAGGACCAACCGTAAGTGAGATGGCAGCCGAAATCGCAGAGCTCAAGCGTGCGATGAAAGACCTGACGGTGCAGCTGCGTGATAGTCGATCTCGTAATCGTTCGCACAGCCGTGATCGCGACACGAGACGCAACTCACGCCACCGATCGTCGACCCGCTCTGATTCCAGCTATCGGAGGCACTCAGAGTGCTGGTACCATTCGACGTATGGCGAGAAGGCCAAGCGTTGCATAAAGCCCTGCGACTACAAGAAGGGAAACGCCGCGGGCAGTCAGTAATGGCGACAGACGATTGCCCCGCTTCTACTGGTTGCCTATTCGTCGCAGACCGAAGCACGAAGACGCAGTTTTTGGTCGATACTGGAAGCGACCTCTGTGTCTACCCTCGTCGTCTGCTCAGCGAACGTCGTGCACCTACGAACTACCAACTCGTGGCCGCGAATGGGACGCCCATTCCAACGTATGGTTTCCTCGATCTCAACCTGAATCTTGGACTTCGTAGAGACTTTAAGTGGCGTTTTGTAGTAGCTGAAGTTACTAAACCGATTATCGGAGTGGACTTTCTGTGTTTTTACTCTTTGACCGTTGACTGTCGTAATCAACGGCTAATTGACAGTAGCACCAATTGTTTTGCATTAGCCTCGAATCACTCAGATTCGTCTTTATTTTCAGTAAAGGTAACTTCTGGTGATTCAAGGTATCACAAAATCCTAGGAAGCTTTCCTGACATCACCCGACCCGCCGGTACACTACGCACTACACCACATAACACCGTACACCACATTCGCACGACCCCAGGCCCTCCAGTATCTTCTTCATTTCGGCGATTAGCGCCGGACAAGTTAAAAATTGCTCAACAGGAGTTCCAGCTGATGCTGGCCAATGGAACCGCCAGACCCTCGGAGAGTCCTTGGTCATCCCCACTCCATCTCGCCCCGAAAAAGGACAACGGTTGGCGACCTTGTGGAGACTACCGCATGCTCAACGCGCGAACTGTTCCTGACAGGTACCCGATTAGGCACATTCACGATTTTGCAAACAGCATTTCAGGCTGTCGAGTTTTCAGCACTATTGACCTCGTGAAAGCCTATAATCAAATACCTGTCAGCCAGGACGACATTCCGAAGACGGCAATTACCACACCCTTCGGGCTGTACGAATTTCCGTACATGACGTTTGGTCTGCGCAACGCAGGCCAGACATTTCAACGTTTTGTCGACGAGATGACGAGGGGACTAGACTTCTGCTATTGCTATTTGGACGATTTTTTGATCTTCTCCAGGACAGAAGCAGAGCACGAGGAACATCTACGCATCATTTTCACCAGAATGAAGGACTTCGGCATGTTAATAAACACGTCCAAGTGTGTTTTCGGTGTCCCGGAAGTAACTTTCTTAGGTTATCATATCTCCGAAAAGGGCACCAAACCACTTGACACTAAGGTTGACGCCATCAAGAAGTTCCCTCAGCCTAAAGATGTTCGTCACTTGCGCCGATTTTTGGGTATGATCAATTTTTACAGGCGCTTCATGCCTCATGCAGCTCAAATACAGGCGCCACTTCACAACTTGCTGATCGGCAACGTAAAGGGCTCGCATCCTATATGCCTTGCGGAGAATACTTTGCAGGCATTCGAGGACTGCAAAGAAAGCCTGGCTAATGCTGCTCTATTAGCTCACCCCGATTGCAATGCCAAACTCGCATTGGTCACCGATGCGTCGGATACTGCAATCGGCGCGGTGTTACAGCAGCTCAGCGACGACGGATGGCAGCCATTAGCTTTCTTTTCCCGAAAGCTCAGCCCTTCGCAAGCAAAGTATTCTCCCTATGACAGGGAACTGCTGGCCATTTACGAGGCCATCAAATACTTCCGCCACATGCTGGAGGCTAGACACTTCGTCGTGTATACTGACCACAAGCCGATCAGTTTTGCATTCCACGAGAGGAAGAAGAACTGTTCACCTAGGCAGTTTAGATACTTAGACTTCGTCGCACAATTTACCACCGACATACGACACATCTCCGGCAAAGACAATGTCGTGGCCGACCCCCTATCACGCGTGGAAGAGATACAAACTCCAGTCAGTCTAGACATCCTCGTGGAATCTCAGGCGTCAGATCCAGAACTGAAGGAACTTCTTCAGGAAGGGTCTTCACTTGTGCTGGAAAAGGTGCAAGTCCCTGGGGAGCGTTTGATAGTGTACTGCGACGTCAGTACAGCGTCCCCCAGGCCATTTGTACCCAAGATGTTGCGGAAACAAATTTTCGACAGCTTACATTCCCTCAGCCACCCAGGCGTCTCAGCGACTGCCAAATTAATCGCAGAGCGCTTTGTTTGGCCAGGCGTCAGGAAGGACTGCAGGGAGTGGGCGCGAGCTTGCCTCGCATGTCAGCGGGCTAAAGTGAGCCGTCACGTTTCCGCACCTTTAGGGACGTATCATCTCCCTCGCGCCAGGTTCAGCACGATCCACATCGACCTTGTGGGCCCACTGCCGATTTCACAAGGCTTTAGATACTGTCTGACGGCAGTCGACCGATTTACTAGGTGGCCAGAAGTCATTCCTATTGTCGACATTACTGCCGAAACAGTAGCTAAAGCATTGCTGTCCGGATGGATTGCCCGATTTGGCAGCCCTACCGACATTATTACGGACAGAGGCCGTCAATTTGAGTCGGCTCTATTCGAACAGTTGTCAAAACTTGTCGGATTTCAGCACAAGCGGACAACGGCATACCATCCAGCGTGCAATGGCATGGTGGAGCGATTCCACAGGCAACTTAAGGCGTCCATCATGTGTCATGCCAATGACAAATGGACAGAGTCTTTGCCGTGGGTATTGCTTGGCAATGCGCTCCTTGCGCATTCAAAAAAGATGTCCAAGCGTCTTCCGCCGAACTAGTTTACGGCGAGCAGCTAAGACTCCCAGGAGATTTTTTTACTCCAACTGATGTCGGTACGACCGACGTCACGGACTTTACCGCGCGCATCCGCAATTTTGCCCAGAAACCGCAGCCAACTCCAGCTTCCCGTCACAACAAGACGAGCATATTTGTTTTTAAGGATCTGCAGACCACTGATCACGTGTTCCTCCGTGAAGACGCATAACGTGGCTCGCTGCAACCAGCATACACAGGTCCTCACAAAGTTCTGCATAGGAGTGATAAAGTTTTTAAAATTTTATTTAAGGGCAAAGAGGTCACGGTCTCCATAGACCGTCTAAAGCCAGCCTACATATTGGCCGACAAAGCTGACCCGGAAGAAGATCCTCCACCTCCAGACACAAAAGAGTACACAACTCGTTCCGGAGGTCGTGTCAAATTCACAGATTTTTATCGCCCTTGACGGTCTCTGGAGGGGGGTGGTGTGGGCTACATACCATACCACTTATTTATTTATATTATAAACTGACACAACACATTTATATACAAACACCATTCACATTCACCGGTATAGCATAGTGGTTAGGGCTATGTCGGTTGATGACGCGCCACCCGTAACGTAGGCTACTGGACTCGCGCACGGCGAGCTACGTCATCGTGACGTAGCCGGCAAGCGCGGAAGTGGGTGTACGAGGCAGCGATCGTCCGTTCACCTTCCCGCGACCTTGAGTCGAAAAAACTTCGCGTTGCTTACGCACCTCTCGGCTGCGCGTGATTTTGTGAATACCTTGTTCGCCTATTATTGTTTCGTATATCATCTAAATAACTGATCATTGTGCTGTGACTATTGTGACTGTGTGCCTATCGTACTATTCTCCTTCTGACTGTTTTCCGTATTGTGTGTGTGTGCATGTTACTCAATATAAACTGTGAGTACCTAAGCAGATTGACTATTTCATTTACCCTGCCTACCACCCACATAACAACCATACATCAATGAAAATTTTACTTATAAAATTATCCTCAACTGTCAATTGAAAAACTTCTTTGTGATTTAAATTTAGAATTTTGGGTTTTAAGTTTTCAAATGATTAAATCAAAGTGCTCAATTCGTAAGTGGCACAGCAAATTGCATTTTCTGATCTATTTGTTTACATTTTCATCAAATACTTTTGGACAGACCATACAAAATTTTTCTTATTATCTCGAGTAGAATAATATACCTAAATAACTTGACTAATTTATAGATTACAGGGATTTAGGTAAAAACTTCGACAAGATGACAGAATTAACGGGCTTGAATATAAAAGAATTAAAAAAGGAAGGAGAGAAATATTCGCTGGTACAATACTTCTTAGATGGACCTACATACAACGAAAATTGGTTAAAAGAAAAAGGTGTCCATGCTTTAGATTCTGCATATAACTTACAAAGACTAATAAAACATATAGGCAGACATGCCAACCTTGCAACAGATATTGGTTCCACCACCATACCGCAAGGGGATTATTTTAAACTTACTGATGGGCAAATACTGAAGGAAATTGGGCCAATACCAACATTCCCGGATTTGTTTCCAGATTTAACTAAAGGTATGTTTTATATTTACCATTTAATGTCTTCTTACTGAGCAGCGTTGCGTTACCGCTACGCTAGGTTCGCGTTTACGGTGCGTATTCGTACGACGAAAGCCCAAGCTAAACCAATATCAGTTTTGAAGACACCCATAATTATTTACTTATTTAATACTTGAAGCAGACAAATGTATAGGGGCGGACTTAATGCCATACGTATTTTCTACCAGTCAACTAAATTAGTTAACTAAAACAATTCAATATGGAAATAAAATTGTTTTTTTTTTTTTAATTAGAATTTTCAGCAAATGCTTTCTTTGAAGAAGAGATAGAGAGATCTAAAGGGGAAAAATCTGTGGAATCTGAGACTACTAAAGTGTCATCAAAAGAAAAAAAGACAGAGACACCAACACCGCCTGAAAAGAAGGCTCCTATTGATAATGAAGAGAATATAGATGAGTATGATACAGGGCTCATGATGTAAGTTATTATAAGGTTTATTTTTGAATAATGGTGTATGTAAATACTATCATATCTGTACACTGTAAGGACTATTCTTGCTTGCAGCGCTCGGCCGCTATAGTAACGGTTACCTATAAAAAAAACAGTGGCACTCCGGGAGTGCCGACACAAGTGAAAACTTGAAAAAAATATCGGCACCGCGATAAATAACGCGTTGATGTCTTTTACTCCACGCACCACGGCAATCAACGCGTTGATGTTTTTTTAATGGTCAAAAGGTGCTGTCATCACGGTGTCGCGAAATTAATGGTTTAGTCCCATCTCAAAAATGCCCAACGCGCCTAAAGAAGTTTTTACTTCAAAAAGGGTCGTGTGCACGGGATTTTGTTTTCAAAGTGATTAGATATGCGTGACCGCGATGGTACATATACAGGGTCAAATTAAATTAGCTAGCAAAACTCCATAGACGTGATGGGTATCGATATCTAAACACGACAAAATAAAATGAGATTTGATGATTTTTCTTTTAGGGTCAACAACCGCTGGTAGTGTTGTTAATTTGTTCTTTTTACTCCTTTATTAAATAATATTATTATGAGCCTTTGATTTTCAGTTAATAGATGAACAGTCCCTTGTGATGTCGGCTTTTTTTTTTCGAGATACAGTTCACTAGTAAGCTGATATAATCGACATTCGCCATCATATTAATACAAGAAACATGTGTTATCCTCAGATATCCGCCTTCATTAAAAATAAGTAGGAATAGAGAAGAATTTGACAAGGATCCAGAATGGCCGACAAACAAACACTGCAAAGAAAATTCGGAATCATTTCCAGATAATTTGGAAGCTGTTTATCAAATATTTTTACCCTTTGAGAATAAAGGAATAAGGTATTGCTTTTTCATCTTACTATAATCTTCAAACTGTTGTTCAAACAAATGTTGTTAACTAGAATGGTATACAGTATAATTCTCTCTCTCAATAATATTCTCTTCGTTATATATTTGCCTGAACTGCTATTGCAAAAAAAACTTTTAATAATATCTTACGTTACTATAATGCGTTTACATTTGTTGGATAGAGTATTAAAATATTTAGTTAGGTAATTTAATGTAAAAAACCGCTGTTAATATTTTTGCTTGAAGTAATTACAATTAAAAAAATCGAAATTTCCGTGGGCGAAAATGTTTAATTCTGAAAAAATATATTAGTTTTATATTTTTTTTACATATTGTAACCAGAATTTTCCTGTTTACTATTATGCCTCAATTTTTATTCACAAAAACGCCTTTTTTATCTTGACGCAGTTCTAGAAAATGTTTAAATTATTATTACTTGAAGAGCTAAAATAATAAAAAATAGTAAAAAAAAAATATCGCTATTAAGATTTAGTGCAGGGTTTAAATCTAATTTCCCCGGCTTATAACTTAATTTGTTATCTTCAGAATCTATGTATTCTTCCACAGGTTAAGAACATTGCTGACTGAAAAAATAGGGGTGCCAGCTAATGTGGAACATGAGCTGCCATGGCACCCACCTACCTGCCCCAATGATAAGGAGGCAGCTACATTTACACAGAAGAAATCTCAGAAGTAAGTTTTTTTAAGTATACAGACTACGGCTAAGAAATATGGGCTGACTTGCATTTTAATGATTAGGAGCAACAGTAATCAATTTTTCCTCAAATTTAATCACAAACCTTTACTGTGCTGATAGTTTTTGTTCCTCGGAAAGTCTTTCATGTAAACTGAATATAGATAGTCTAAATTACTAGTTTCGAATTGAAATATGATTTTAGGAATAAGCTTAGGAATGCTGCAAGCATAGTATAAATAAGTATCAGTATTATATCTTCATAGAAAATCTCAGTGTATATCAGTACGCAACAGTATCGAATGGGCGGCAGTTATGCATGGACGCGGAAGTTTTATCTACCGAGTGCCCGAAGGTAATTATTTCGAGGTCACTGCAGAGACATAATACTGTTACTTATTTATACTGTGCTGCAAGTCACTAGTCGAACTAAGAACTCTGAGTTCGGGACTAGTCGGAGTAACCCGAAACAAACACGTGAGTGAAACCGTAAATATTAATGAGTTTTATTTATTTCTAGACCACAGGTATTTAGTGACGTGATCGTCACGGAACACCTTAGACAGAAACTGTTGGAGTACGTGGCTAACGGTGACTTCGAGTCGGTGCGTAATATGCAAGACGCAGAGGTCGGCCAACGAATATACAGCGCTATGCAGATGGTAAGACTTGTTTATTTATTTATTAAAACTTTATGCACAAGTAAAAATACCGTACAAAGGCGGACTTAATGCCTGAGGCATTTTCTACCAGTCAACCTTAGGGTGATGCAAAGACAAAACATGGCGGCAGGGGCAACATAAGGGATTGATAACTCGAAAATAGCTATAAAATACAAGAATAAATACACAGATACATACATATATAAAAACAGAATAAACTTTGTCAGGAAAAATAACGATCGGTAGAGGAGAAAACTAATCCAGAAAATCAGCGTTGTGATGTTTCTGCCAACTTCTTACGTATATGGTCACGTGCCTTCACTTTAAAATACAACCGACTGGTTGCCGTCCTGATTTTCAGAGGTAGAGCATTCCAAATAAAGACTGCCTGGACAAAGAAAGAAGAGTGAATGAGACAAGAGCGGTGAGAAGGACATCGTAGGAGACGATTGTTGGTGCAACGAAGATTTTTACTATGGGCAGAGCATACGTATTGAATATGGGAAGTCAGGTAAGAAGGAGAAGTGGGTCTGTCGAGAATAGAAAACAACATAGACAGAGCCCTAACCTCTCTGCACTTATGAATGGGTAACCACTTTAGAACCAATCGGTGCGCGGATATATGGTCATACGAAGATTGAAACGAATCGAATGCAATTATTGAGAAAACGGTCAAGTTTGTTGAGGAGTTCTGCATTCAGGTCATAGTAACACACATCACCATAGTCAATTATGGGAAAGATTAGGGCCTGTACAAGCATTGCCTGTATGTGTGATGGGAGAAGATTTTTCAATCGATAGAGCGACCGCAACGTTCCAGTGACTTTTTAACTGACAGTTGTGACCTGCTTTCGCCAGTCAAGACAAGTGTCGACATGCAGACCAAGATCCTTAACATCAGAGCTAAATGGAATGTCTGAGTTGTCAAAGATTTCAGGTGGTACAGTTACGCCATTCAGCTTGCACTTATCACACGCAGTGAATGTGTACATGTAGACGAGTAGCGTCAGTACATAACAGTAACACATACACACAATTCCGACTTCGCCATTGTCTCGCACGGACCGAGAGCACAGCGTGTTTGTACACTTGGTAACCACAAGTAAGGCGCGCCTCGATTCGTGAGATAAAAATACAATACTTTATAAAAATCTTAAATCCGTTCATTAACTAACTGACAGACGACGCACAGCTTAAATCGCTGGGTCTAGACTAAAATCATGAAACTTTGCACACAGAGTCCTTATGTAACGAACGAATGTGAGCACTAAGGAAGGAAACTTCATTCTTTTAAGGGGTTAAATAGATCATGAAAGTTTGTGTAGAAGATCGTAATTTTTGTTGGATAAGTAGCTGATGGGAAATTCCATCGGGCAGTCACAAATATTTCAAATATACTCTCAAAAGCCTCATGGATGTAGTACTTTCGGAACAGAAGTTTCCTTGTCTGACGTCATTCTACTTTACACTCAAATTAAGTAGCAAAATATGATAGTATTTGGGGTTATGTGGCAAACTTTTTCGGACAGCCATATGTCTAGCCTTTGAAGTTTTCTTGTGTCGCTCAAAGAAAGAAAACGCTCTTTGAGAGAAAAAAGCGGCCACAACGTGTTGTAGCCTACTTAAAATCATATACGAAGCTATATTCACTATATTGTACTATTATTTATTGCACTTTAAAATAAAGGTATAACTATTGTTATTTATGACTATCTCACAAAGATCATCTGTGGTCAATTTTAAATATTTTACTTATCACTAACTTGTTGACCATATAATTCATAAACATAACATCACGCCTGTAATCCCCGAAGGGTTAAGCAGAGGTGTATAGTACATCCAAATTTCGCCAGTTATGTTTAGGTCTCATGTAATAGGGGGCGAGCCTATTGCCATCAACCGGGCACAAATCTAGACCCCGGGCTGTTACTGAGAAATTCCAGATGGAAAACCCAATAGTGATATTGGGTTTTCCATCTGGAATTTCTCTTGTTCGACCCGGGAATTGAACCCAGGACTCCATACTCAGAGACCCAGACCTCATGCTCAGCAGTAGCGCTTGCGACCACTAGACCAACGAGGTAGTCAGTGATAATTATTTATTATTTACATTATTGCATTTCGTTCAATATTTTCATTACCTGACATCACCTATTGCATTTTTATTAAATTACATAAAAAAAAAAATTGATACTAATTAATTGTTATAAATTAATTTACTTAATTGGCAAAAGCCTCCCATAAATGTATATTTGTACGCCAAATGGTAAAACATAGAAAAACTGACAACTGTAACATCTTACACACTGTTGTTACCTATGTTTTCAAATAAAGACTATTAATTTATTGATTGATCACAAAGCGAATTCGCAAGCCACGTCCTCATGTCAAAGTACTCATGCGTATTTTAATTATATTTTATCCATATTTTTCAGAAACTTGCCCCAAAATGGCTGCTATACACGCTATCGTCCCTCTACTGGCGCGTTCGCAGCAACAACGTGAACGCCTTACATTGTATACTGACCGCCAGTCGGACGGTAGACGGACGGTTCAAGGACATCGTGCTGGTTTCATTAGCTTCGTTATACTTGGAGATGGGGTACTTTGATGAGGCACTTGCAGCAGCTGAGGAGGCTTTCAAAATGAGTCTTTATGAGGTATGATTTAATTACATAATAATTGTTTTTCTTTTTTGTTGGCTTTGCTGTTTTAGTTAATGGCTTAACTAGACTTCCTTTTATATATGTAAAATATAGTTCTCAGTAATCATAAAATATTATTGATTTCTTAATTATTTGTTGCGAGATTCATGTAAAACAATATTTTTCCTATTCCCATTTGTCAAGTTCCCATTTGGTCGAATCTCAAACTCTAATTTGAATGGAATCAAATTTACACATGGTTTTAGATTTATTTTGTCAAAGCTATGATCCGTCCTTGTTATGTTGGTCAATAAATCACAACTGCTAATTTGAGAATTACTTAAAATTGGCTTTTCCTACGGCTTTGCTCGTTTACTTAAGATTATATTAAGGTTTGCGAACTGGACTAGCACAAAGACGAAATGGCTTATTATTGGCGAGCATTACATCAACCAAACTTGAATAATTCAAAATTCGCCTTTTCCACTACAACACTTATTTTTCTTCTTTGCTCAGCCATCAACAAACTTCATCCTAGCGGAGTTAAACATGATAAAGAAGCACCGCAACACACACATGTTTCACCTCAAGCAAGTGATCCGCGTAGACCCAGGGTTCATGGGCGGATTGGCCAGGTCCTTGCTGTATGGATGGTCCTGTCTGTTCAGACAGGTTAATGTGTTACAGGATTTAGGTATGTATGTTCTGTGATCCTTTTCATCTTTTGTATTAACTAGCGACCCGCCCCTACTTTACCCGGTTTTTACGATTTGACTAAACCTCGAGATTATTATGTAAGTTTAATATTAATGTGTTGTACGCGTAAACCTTCCGGAATACATTTTCTAATTTATGATGAAAATCGCATCAAAATTGTGTAAGTACTTTAGAAGAACAACGTCACACAAACAGACACGTACAGTACAAATTTGTTTCGTCAGTCGTTGGATTTCTATCAGTTGCCCTTTGCACTTGGTGTAGACCGGACGCTCTCAATCGACTTGGAAGTATATAGAGTTGTTAATACTCTTTTAACTTAAATCAACAATAAAGTACATAATTCTGAATTCAAATTACTATACACGATAAATCTAATAATTGATGGACATGGAAATTAGCATACGTTTGTATTCGGAAATCCGATGATACCCGAGGGATATTAAGAAAATAGTTAGACTGTAAAACCACTTTAATTTTTAATATGTAAAAGATATAGATAGTCATAGATCAGATTTTAGCGTCCCAGAGCTGAACTGCACCCTAATTGCGTAATGCAATCTCGACGATTGGGTCATCGAGATTGCTAATCTATTGTTTCATAAGTTCGAAAAAAAAACTGCTCAATAACGTAAATAACGCAATTAATGTTGTTGAACCGTCAAAATGAAACAGATTAGTCTAAGTCATTTACGAAAATGTGTTACGAAATTAGATCGCAGGACACTTACTTGCCTGCCGGGGTTGCGAAGAAAACCGAGAGGGAGATCGTGGCCCCCGTCAACAGGGCAACCGAAGGTACACGGGTGGGTTTTAGTCAGTAAGAGTCTGACACGCCCTCCCGCTCCGCTCAGAGCGGGAGAAGTTATGATTTCCCACCCAAAAAAAAGTACACTTACTTGACACTGATTTCTTTGGAGTCCTCTGTTGGACGCAAGCTTCCTTGTTTTTGGCAAGCAACAAGACTTGTGGACAACACAATATTCTAAACCGCACTTGATACTGTGTTTTCATCTTTTCTCGTGACGTCACGAGCTAAAAGGAAATTCCTATGTCATGTGAAAAACATGCTGACGTCGCTCGTAAAGCCTCTTTCATTGCAACCTAAACTCTATAAAAAAAAGTGTGCAAAATTTTCAGTCGACTTTGTGCCGTCTGAACCGTACTAAATCACTATTTTGAAGTTTTCGTTATATTATCCTTCTTCTTTAATTCCTAGAAATTTGTATAAATAATAGAATAACATTTTCAGAATTCGGTGAAGGTGATATATGCACGCAGGTGGAGCCAGGAATGAGTATGGTGTGCGAGAAGGACGGCACGAATTGCCATCTCACTAATATACAGTGCTTTGGCTCCCACGAACGCGGTAAGTAAGTTATAAAAAATAAATATTTATTATACTTTTTTCGTAAATGTGGGGTCTGTTGTATCGTCTGTTTTAATGCTAAATTCTGTTGAACTCAATAAAAGTTTTCACTAACAAATACTAAAACCAGTCTGTGTTTCTCTTATCTCAGTTGTCTAAATGCATAAAGTAATCATTGAAGCGGCGTTCTCGCGAGGCTATTGAAATCGGATCCGCTGGGATTAGTTCCTAAATTGATAAGGAATCGAATCATGAGAAAATACTCTTAATGAAAAATCGAACACCTTTGTTCGCATGACTCTTTCAATTTTACTTGAGCAACTTAGTTCTGACCTACTAACTCGCCTCGTGTGAACGCCACACCACCACTCGCCTTTCAACTAACACTCGCCTTTACCGTACATAACATATTCCTTCCAAATTGTCGCAGAAACCAGCACTTTAGTCAGAATGCTTGAACTAAAAGACGATAATATCCAGGGTGCGGCGGTTGAAGACATGAATGACGGAGTTTTCGACCAGTTTACTAAGGAAATGCCGAAAGATCCGACTGATAAGGCAGCACATTTGAAAAACTTTGAAGCTATGATGAAGACCGTTGGCAAAGAGTTGAAGGGCTGCGGGGATAGGGGATGTGAAAGTAATTTTTGTTTTTTTATTAATGGGAATTCTAAATCAGTATTCAACTTCTAGGGTAAGCAATACGACTCTCTATCGCGAACTAACATTGATTTACTTAGAATGTTCCTAATATATTTGTTGTCAAGGTATTCAGCCAGAAGACTTGGCGTTAACAGAAGAGGATTGCACTTATCAGCATTTAGAACTAGGGTACTGGCTGCACATCATCAGTTTCAGAGAGTTGCTTTCTGAAGCAGATTTAAAGTAAGTAAATTTTCATTTATATGATGTAGTTTCATTCTAGTATTGGATATCGAGCTTCAATTGTTAAGGCAGTTTAGCAGTGAAGCTAAAACAAACTTGTCTAACTTGTGCTGGGTGTTTGACAAGTATAGTATTTTTTATCTCACGAAGCGACGCGCGCTTTACTTGTGGTTACCAAGTGTACAAACACGCTGTAAATGTGTGTGTAAGTGTAGGAGCTCTGGGTCGGTACCGTCCGAGACAATGGCAAAGTCAAAAGTGTCTGTGTTATGTGCTGACGCCATTCGTCTTCACGCACACATTCACAGCGTGTTTGTACACTTAGTTTCGACAAGTAAAGCGGGTGTCGCATCGTGAGATACAAATATTATACTGGTATGTCTGTTTCTGTAGAAACCGGGTTCTGGAATGCAAATCAACGATGTGTCAAGATTAAACTAATGTAAACTGATCCGAATGGATGATGAAAACTCAGTCAACCAAACACAGCAGTTGACAGGCATTTGAAAATAAATTAGCAAACTTTTGTGTTCATTCAGAAACCAAGGCTCTATAGCACAAAACTTTACAATTACAATTTAGAAGTTACAATTTATAAATTTTATAAGTCCGTATACCACAAAAGTCTAAGCCACACAATTGTAACGGAAAAACCTTACAAATATGTAAATTGTAGTGTCTACAATTTATACATAGCACACATGCTACGTGTTAGGCTTTTAAAAATGCGAAAGAACCGTAATTTGTAAATAGTAACTCATACATATTTGTAATTTCTGTGTTACGCAATTTCTTCTACAATTAACAATTTTGTAGAATTGTAGATATATAGATCTTGTAGTATGGGGGTGTTCGATTTTTTGAAATTGCTGTGATTTCCACTACAGAGTATGTAAAGAATTCTGCCCACTACACCGTACCATACCTTGAACGTGCTATGAACGTATCAAGCACGGAAAGAAAAATGACACGGACTACTATACCCGTAACATATCAACAGCGTATCATAATCGCTATCTATACATATTCTCGCCGAAAATTGTTGACGCCCAGCCCGTCCCATCTTTAATGTCCTCCCCCCAGCGACGCTCTAAGCCGAGTTTCGTACTCCACAGGGGGTGCCCTTAGCGAGCGCTTGCCTAGTTTTAATTAGCATAGTTTGTTCGCCCCTGGCTGGAGGTTTTGAATGTAGTAGCTCAAGGCAGCCACAGGAAAGTCCGGTTAAATAGTCATGACCTCAAGAGGTCAGCTATGAGATGCCCTACAGAAAAAAAAAAAAAAAATGACGCTCCGTGCATGACACGCGACGGTGTTGGTCGGTGACGGAACGGTCTAGTAGGTATTGTCTTATATTTTTTTAATACAAAGATTTTTTTTTTTTTTTGCCTGACATGTTCCTAGCACGGTCGTCGTATGATACGGTGTAGTGGCTAGACTCCCATTAGGCTGTAAATTTCAATTAATTGTTTATTCTCAGGTTACCATCCGAAATAATGTCAATGACACCAACAAATCAAAAGAAGGTTCCAGAATGTCGTTTAAACGTCGAGCCGTCGAAGGATTTCTTTCTAGATAGATTCAGTAAGGTTGACACCGAAGGTTGGGAGCCCGTGCTCAGTCTGATGCATCAGTTTGCAGAGGTGTTCAACTTCTACGATTATGTTGCACTGGGAGCTAAAATTGCTAGATATGTGGAGTTGGTAAGTTCGGGGGTTTTAAATAAAAATTCACAATTTTGAGGTACAATTTATTTTTTTATTTACATGTCATTGGATATTGACTATTGTTAAGTTGTCAATAGGTACTAAAGTTGCGTTATAATGTGCAAAATAATAAACACACAATGTATGTCAATCACTCACACAATGTATGTGAAGTCTGTTCCTAAAGAATCTGATGAAAATGTTGACAAATGGATCAGTACCTGTGGATGCAAATTTGTAGTGCCACTTACAAATTGAGTACTTTGATTAGATTCATTGAACACAAAATTTGAATTTTGAAGTCTTTACATTTCAAGAATTAATTTCTACAAACGAACTTTAAAATGGCTACTGAATTAATTAAATTGAACATCAACGTCATCATCCTATTGTCCTCATCCGAATTTGTTTGGGGTCGACGCAACATGTCTTTTTATTGCAACATAAATTCCTAAATTAAAAACTTTTGCCAGAATATAAAATTCACTGAATGTGACTTCTTGATATAGGCTACTTTTTGGTGATTGCACACGACATATGAATGATCATTGTTGACGTTCTTAGCAGTAAAATTGATGTTGTTGTGCTATCTCCAGCACCCAGAATGCTGGGCCGGCGCCGCAGTAGCGGGCTGGTGGTGCGGCGCAGGCGGCCGCGGAACGTGCGCGGTGCGCTGCCTGTCCGCGGCGCACGCGCGTGCGCCGCCCGGACACGCGCCGCACGCCGCGCGCGCGCTTACTGCGTTGTTGCATATGTATGTTGGAGTTCTGTAATGTAAATAAAAGTTTTGTTACTGACAATAAGTCAAAAAATAAACCACTGAAAAACAAACAACATTAAAAATATCGTGGATGATAGTATATTAATCGTGCTTTGATTATGATCAATTGATCACATAAACAAGACCTGATACTTTGAACAAGAAGATAATTTTTGTGTCGTTAAACTCACGTTAAGCTTACTTTTAGTACTACTGACTCGAAAAGATGATAATTTGATATTTATCTAACGCTGATTAAGCAACAATATGGTTCAACATCATAATTCTAAAACTTCTATTTACAGACAAAACAAGATCAAAGACGCTAAAGAAATCGCTTACCTCTCGTTCTACACAAAACCGAAGAGTCGAATAGAATCGTTCCTAGTCGCAGTGTCTCATACATACTTGGTAAGTTAATATGCTATTAAGCATTATGCTATAATTTTAAAATGTACATGGTCTATGTGGATCCCAACATAGGATGACAGAGGTCACCCATCCTACGTGACCATCAATCCTGCCTCTATGGTAATCCCACCATATAATTATGCATTTACGATAATTACAAGTGGAACAATATAGGACTTACATTATAGTTATATAGATGATGATGTCCAAAGCTTATTCTTGAACGTAGCTTTCCAGCACCAGCTCTTAGTAGACCACCTTTGTCCATGTCTGGTTGCCGTCTGTCTCCTGCAATCAGCGTAATGCTTTTATAAATAAATTTGATATTTTTTTTGGGCTGTGTTCAAATATGGTTTTAGAATATCTACAAAGAAAATGTCTGCAAGTAAACTGAATCTTTATTCAAAAATATTTTCCACAAGCCTCACATTAATTTAGATTAGTTACCAACACAGTTGTATAACCTTGTATATGGCCATTTGTTAATATTTAAAAAATAATTAATTATTTTCAGTCTGAATACGAGCCAGCTGTATGGATGTACCGATACTCTCTAACCTTTGACGAGAAGTTCCTCCCCGCCAAGGCATGCCTCCATGCGACCATGTGTCTGATGCTGTTCGGCGACGCGGCTAAGGCGAAACCTAAGGAAAACTAAGTTAAACACGATAATAATTATTGTACCGAGCTTACCAATATTTGTATAACGACTGAAGCTTCGCCGATCAAAATAGTCATTAATTAGGCCTGAATTTAATATTGCTAGCGGTTCCAGCTTGAGATATTTTCTATCACAATTTCGCAACTAGTCTTTCAATTTTGTGGTTTAGAAAAACTGGATATTTTATTATAGTCCGCGCGCGACTGGTAGTCACTGTCTGAGGTATGTAAGCGGTGAGATGGCGGAGGTCGACAAAGGCCTAGCTAACTCAGTCTGCCATTTTTTTCAATGGCGCCCTCTACCGTCTCACCACTCACATCCCGCAGGCGGTGACTAGCAGTCGCGCACGGACTATGATTGTCTGCATAGCCTCATATTTCAACCATTGGGATAGGCTTTCGTTGCCCATAAATAAATACATTAACCTAAACATTTTTATAATTACAACAAATAATTATTGAACACGAAGTGATGACTGTGTCGGCATCGAATAAGTATGACGGAGAAGGGTAGGTGTCTTTCGCCATTATCAGCCATATTTTAACTACTGTGGGCATACTGCGGGTAGTGTTGGTTATTGCGCAATAGAAAAACCGTTTGCAGTTCAGATTAAATTATAATTTTACTATCAAATTAATCACACTAGCAATTCACACACACGTACACGACACGACTATTCGGAATGCGTGGCAGTTTCTAAACGAGTTCACTGCTTGACCGCCAGCGATGAACTCTGCTCAGCTCCGGCCGGTCCGAGCGTTATGTCCTAGACCCTGTCGAGCGCCGCTAGGCGGCGCTGGCATCCCGATTAGTTAACTCAGTAACGTATTTTCGACAAGTATAACTGAACTTGTATTTTTTTTTCTTCTTTGATTTATGTTTTTGTTTTATCTTTTACGGTTACACACGTTGTCTACATCTCATTTTTTATAATTTCCTGTCGCAGGTATGCTGGAAGAGATTTCTTTAGAAATAAGCATTGCCTTTGTACGTATTTTTCTGTTCCTTTCTTCTTGTCTGTTTATATGTGTGTGCATGGTTAAATAAATAAATAAAATAAATAAACTTTGCTACTTCATATCTGAATTTTACAGACACATTTTCATAGATCGCTGTGTTTCCCAAGCTGGAAAATAAAACTCAAGCTGAAACCGCTAGCCTATTGAAGCCCTAATTTATTATTGTAGTATGATTATGACAACGATATTAACTTAATGATATAAGCAGTAATCCCTATTGATATTCCATAGTTAACTCCATATGTATACCTTATTTATGCCTCTTCACTTTGCAGACGCGATCTGTTTGAATAAAAATATATTAGTAGAGTACATAAGTGTATATTAAATAATAATAAAAGAAATACAGTTTACTCATTTACATTCGTTAAGATGTTGTGACAATAGTAATTAGAAGCAAATGATTGTGAAATAAAATTCAATAGTTATACATACTTCCTAATTTCTTAAAATTGTTGGTTGTACTTTTCTTTGGATTGTTTTTATTTTTCATTGCCGTTGTCTTAACTGCTCAGCTTTCAGTTGGCCACACTGCTATGTCCTCGCTTGTGTCCACATACGGCAGTTGGACCAGCTAAATATTGATAAAGCCGTAGGGGCCTTGGAGGATATCATTACATTTTTTTTTGGTGAGTATAGTCCTTACATTTCACAAACGCGCGTCAATCATTGAAATTTATACTTTATAACAAGGACTTAAAGAGTCAAATGAGGCGCGATTGTGAATCGCAAGCACTATACGGATAATAGTGCAGCTGTCTTTTGTTTTCAGATTGCGTACAAATAGTTTTGATATTTAATCCTAACTAATATTATAAATGCTAAAGCGAGTTTGTTTGTTTGTTACGCTTTCACGCTAAACGGATGAACTGATTTGGATGAAATTTGGCACATGGGTAGACCATGGCCTGGGTTAGAACATAGGATACTTTTTATCCCGATATTCCTACGAGATCGAGACTTATGCGGCTGAAACCGCGGGGCGCGGCTAGTTAACATATAATTTTAAATCGCCGAATTCAAAGTGAGTTTTTAAACTAAAGTTTGTTCCGTAATTAAATTATAGTATCTATCATGCTTCAAACAACGATGTACTTATAAGCTGTAGCCCCATAATATATTCCCGCAGAATGCAACGTTAGTCAAAAAATGTGTCTTTATTATTATAAGTTGAATTGTTTCCGCCTATAAGATCAAAAATGTTGAATCATTCCTTTGTTGTCGTGCTCATGTTTATACAAATGTTCCACACTAGTTTATTATAAACCGCTTTTTGGTTATTATTTTAAAACTAGTCATAGTTTCTTTTATTTTTGAGTACAATAGTTTAGAGTTTTTTGTTAATTACATGTTACCGTGTATTTTCCTATTTTTTGCTGTTATATAACACCTAAGACTGACGTGTTTTCAATTCCAATAAACTTTCTAAATTGCATTAAGTGTTTTATTTATTTTTTGAAGACATAATTCGGTAGCTCGGTGGCGGATATAACACGAGTGGTCGATAAATTTGCAGGTCAGCAAAGATGATGGGGCTGACCACACGGTATGCAACGAACGTAAGTGTTTATGAACCTTTTTGCGATATCATGATTAATATCATTTGCTCCTGAATCGACAAACTAAAGAATCAGTAAAAAACCGGCCAACTGCGTGTTGGACTACCCACAATGAAGGGTTAATATTGTTGTTGAAAAACATGTTTTCCTATACATTCTAATCGTAAATATAAGATTGAACGTACAATATTGAAAGATGTGTTATTTTAAGACCACAGACTTCTTATAGGTATAATATATGAATGAAGTACAATTCTATGTAGGACCTATACCTATTCTTTTTTTCAAAATTTTAGGCTCATTAGTTTCGGAGGATAAGGGTCAATTTTGATAAATTTTCTTAAATATCTCTAAATTTTTTTGTTTTAAAATTATAAAATGATCCTCACAACAACCCCTTTTATTTGATATGTCAGTGTATATATATATACTGTACAGTTTGCAAAACTTTTTTTTTATATTTCCAAATTTTCCCCGAAAAGTGACCCCCATATTCAAAATTCATTTATTAAAGTTACATGTCCGTGTTTGGGTTACAGAAATACATATGTGTACCAAATTTCAACTTAATCGGTTCTTTAGATTCGGAGTAAATTGGCTGTGACAGACGGACAGACAGACAGACACATGAGTGATCCTATAAGGGTTACGTTTTTTCCTTTTGAGGTACGGAACCATAACAACAAAAATCACTAAAACAAATACAAAACCTTCAAAGATTCAATAATACATTTTATACATTGTAAAAGCGAATCAAATTTCACGCCTTACTTTATTAGGCTTAGGCCAAATATTTTTTGATATTCGGATAACCTAATTAGGTGCCTTATATAATATTGGCGACAGAAGTGAAAACTAAAAAAAAATATACTTCCAAAACCTTTAAAGTAAAAATACTTGCATAGAACATCGATCCGTAGGAATGTAATATAAATAAAGAGCACAACTGCGTTTATAAAAATGAGGTGTTGGTAACGGTGTTGCGAGTTCAATTATTTTTCCCATCTCAAAAATGCCCAACGCGCCTAAAGAAGTTTTCACTTCACAAAACAACCGCGAAAATTCGTGGGTATTCTGGTTAAATACACTAAATGAACGTAAAACTTCTCCAATGTCAATCAATCAATCAATCAATCATTTATTCATAAGTTCACATATAAATTACATAAAAGTTACATCATAACAAAGTTACATATTAATAGTAGAAATGTAGAAAAAAATTAAACTATGCCTAAAATAAATCTAGTGTATAACTTATATAATATTGATTAAAGGCCCAATGAATACAATAGCGACCTGCCTGATGTAGGTTTATTCAAACCTGTGTTTCAGGCCATCACTTAACAACGCTGAGTGATTCAGTGGACTATTATGTTACTGTACATAGAGCTATCATTGATACATAATAAATTTTAAATAAAAATGAACTTAACATTTAATAAACTCATTGCATAACTTCTAGCAATTTTTCTGTGTCTGAGTAATTAAATGTCAGTAGGTATGCACTCAACATTTCACTACACTTTTTATAATTTACACTATATATATTTACCGACTTATTGATTTTATTATATAAGAACGGACCTAAAAATACATAAAATTTATTTATAAAAGTATGTCTGGTTTGAGGCTTTATGCAAACTAAGTCTTTTCTTCTCTTATCAATAGGTGTTGTGTAAAACCAGATGTAAAACCAGTTAAACCTTTTTTTAGTCGATTGTGAACTATTTTCAGCAGTCGTCACGTCACTCCCTGTGCAAACATAAATTGATGTGAGAGTTACTTCCAACAGATTACAATAGTTACATTTGCCGACGATTTACTATACCTACTATAGTAAAACTTGTGTGGATCGCCCGGAGGACACGGTGGAGCATACGGTGGAGGTCTGCCCAACTTGGGCGGAGCATCGCCGTGTCCTCGTGGAGGCGATCGGCAGCGGTGATCTCTCGCGTCCGGCCCTGGTTCAGGCCATGGTACGGAGCGAGAGGAAATGGGAGGCCGTCACCTCCTTCTGCGAAGCGGTAATGCTCGCGAAGGAGGAGGCGGAACGCGTGAGGGAGAGGCAAATCTCGCGCCCTCATGCCCCTAACCGCCGCAGGAGGAGACGCCCAGGGCGTCGGGAATCGCGAGGCGATTTCCGGCCACCGTAGGCGCGGGCTTGCGGGCGGTGAGCAATGGTTGGCTCACCGTCCGATAAGGACCAGGCCCGGGTCGACGGCGCGTTGTGTTCCACGCGCGCCTCAAAGAGATGTCAGCATAATTGAAGGGGTCCACTAGGACCGATGCCTGCCGGGGTTGCGAAGAAAACCGAAAGGGAGATCGTGGCCCCCGGCGACAGGGCAACCGAAGGAACACGGGTGGGTTTTAGTCAGTAAGAGTCTGACACGCCCTCCCGCTCCGCCCAGAGCGGGAGAAGTTATTTGATGATTTCCCACCCTCAAAAACAAAAAAAAAGGTATAGTAAAACTAGCATAGATTGATATCTACCTATTAGTATCGAAAGCTGTGCTAGCCCATTATTATGACGAAAAGTAGCCGACAATCTGATGAGAAAAAACAGTGGCACTCCGGGATTGCTGACAGAAGTGAAAACTTGAAAAAAAAAAAATTTGCACCGCGGTAATCAACGTGTTGATTCTTTTACTCCACGCACCGCGGTAATCGACGCGTTGATGTCTTTTTAATGGTCAAAAGCTGGTGTCGTCACAGGTGTCGCGAAATCAATGGTTTAGTCCCATCTCAAAAATTCCCAACGCGCCTAAAGAAGTTTTCACTTAAAAAATATGGAAAAAAAGTAACAAAAATATAAAGCAAACCGAGAACAAGGTTCATACTTATTGGCACACATTTTTATTAGCACAAATTGGTTCACACCACGGAGCAAATACAAAGGTTCACACTTTAAACATTGCTAAGGAACACATGCCTGTTTTCACTAACGCTAAGTGACAATGTCTTGATAAAAACGCGCTGTTGGATTTACAACTTTTGGCGGTAAGCCGAGCGTTGAAAATCCAACAGTGCGCTTTTATTCAGGCATTCGTTTAAGTGTCGCCTAGAGTTAGTGAAAACAGCATAAAGTAATGATTGTGATGATGGCTGTAGACTACTTAAAACCGAAAGTTCGCCAGCGACACTACTAGTTTACATAACATAACAGCAAGCCTGTATTCGCTAAAGGCAGGCTTAGGCAGAGGCAGACTTCTAGTACTACCACCTACCTACGTACGTATTTATGTATACTACCCCTGAACTTCGTTCAGGACTAATTTATTTCAGAAACTTGAAGGATTCATACAAAAACTACTGCTTGCCACCGCCATCATAATCGTACCTCAACACATCCGGGTTGCTAGCCACAAAAATTACAATGGGATACACACACAAGTTCAAAATTACAATCAAAAATATTCCTTGTCGGTGCCCCGGCGCAGACCGTAGAATATGAAGCTCCGACAACAACTATTAGAACACGCACAAGAGTATATTCGGGTTACTAGTCCTGTGCAGTGCCCAATAGTTGTCAAGGGCTTCAGACTTTCGACGTCTTCCGATGTGCTGATATAAGCTAGGAAGAACTTTAGTTAAGAAAAAATAAAATTAAAGATGTTCGTTAAAGTGAACACAGTGAAGAAAACCAACGTGAGTAGGGAAACTTAATTTAGTTTCGACAACAAAAGGTTCAGAGTCGAGTCTAGAAGCGGAATGATAAAATTTAAAAACTGTTTTAAAATTGCCATTTTTTATTATAACGTCAGAGTGACAGTTGTGATTTGAGTCTATGGAAAATTTAAGTTGGTAGTCCGATATGTATAATATCAGGTGATATGAAAATTTGTACAGTGTGTTCATCTAGACCCATGATGCGTCAAAAAAATTGCGGTCATGTCGCCATTTTGAACTCTATACGTATTAAAACAAAGTCAGCAAAATTCAGTGCTACCAATCGCGTCACGGGTCAAGTTATAAGGAACGCTCTTGTCAAACCATCGTGAAATCTAGACAAAATAAGGCAATGAAAAGAGGGTTTGTTGTAGTATAAAAAAAAAATCTACTGAAACAAGCTCTCAAATAGCCGTAGCGGTTTCAAAAATATTTGTAGAGTGGAACAAGTGCGGACCCGAGTCGTAGCACTGCGTGCTACGCCGTAGGCCGTAGCATAGGGAGATGCGCGTGTCTTTTTTGCCCGAATACATAAACTTCTGTAAACTGCGCTAATAGGGGTTGGTACAAGATATAGAATACATTGTATTAAAAGAAAAATAAGGGTTATAGAAATGTATTATTATATATACTTTAATTAACTATGTTGGCAATAATATTTAGAATAATATGTATATTCAGTATTCCTCAAGTTTTATAAACTGTCCATGTGTCAGAAAGTTCAAATCACATACCTTTAATTAAATGAATTATATTTTTCTAAACTCGACCATGAATTGCTTTCTAAAATCAAACTTAGCTCAAATACACATACATTATTTTTATTTCAATTCAGTAGTACTCACCACAGTTCTTTTACAAATCAGTTTTAGGTTAGGTACATTGATAACGGTTTGTACTCGTGTGAAAATGCGTTTTAAAATGAATTTGGATATTTTATGTACCACAGAACTGTTAATTTATTAATACATACTCTATAGGTGAGTATAAACTATAGCATTTACGTGAACATCGAGCATTCGCTGTTTTTAAATTTTATCGAACCGTACTTCGAACACGACGCTCGATGTTTTGTTACAACCTGATTTAAAAAACAGGTATTGGTGTAACATTTTATCGAGCAAAGGCACGAGCGCGGGCGACGCGGTAAGAGGTGCGCGGGCCGAGGGCTGGTCGTTACAATGAACGCAAAGTAGAAAGAAATGATACAGGTAAATGCTCACTCGCCGTGATCATTACGTCGAACGCAGCGTCAAGCATTCGCAGGAACATTACAGTACATGGAAATCCTTTTTTAAATTGAGCTTTTGCTTGAATTGTACCATTCGTAAGAACGTTACCTTACATGGAAATGCTCGACAAATGCTCTAGTGTATAAACCTTTAGAGTAATAATATATTCTTTTATCAAATTATTAAGCTGAAAATGGGAACAAAAATAATTTGTAAAGCCGAATTAATGCCAAATAAGAAGCACCATGCAAGATTATTTATAGATCACAAAGAATACGTGGTGGATGATGATTTGTAATATAAAGCCTTTCAATTCAGTCCAGTTATGGAACGATATGCATTTTTGTTTCAACTTTTTTCTAGAATCATTAACAAACTAGACGTGTCCAATATCTGAAAATAACGAAATAGATTACCCATGCGTTATCCACTGAAAATTTATGGATTGATTCTGTCAACAACTTGGTAGTAGAATAAAAATCTTAAAACATTTTTAACTATGTAAGGATGGTGACACATTTGATAAGACTTCGATCATTTGGATAGATGTGGCTGTAATAACCAATGGCAATGGTGTATAATTTTCGTATTTTGCATAACGGATGAATAAAATTAGAAAGCAAATCTTCTGTGAATATTTTTAGGAACTTTTGATCTAGTGGACCAATTTAATGTATGAGAATAGGGTTGATGACAAAAAAAAATATCCGTCATCTAGTTTATTAAAATATATTGCACATGAATTTTTTCTTTTTTTACGTCATCAAAAGATTACGGCGGCGATACTTTGAGTTAAAATGAGCCATGACATCACGAGTATGTAGATTTTATACTTGCTTGTAACGAATCACGCTAGGGTTTCTAAAACGAAGGTATCTAGTGAAGCTTCTTTGAATACGTTCAATCCTGTTTACTTGAACGCGGCAAGTAGGGTTCCTAACTGGAGACGCAAAGTCCAGTAGACTTCTTACACGAGTATTAAAGAGCACCTTTAGGGTAGAGATCAACTGGAAATCCCGACATATTGTTTTTATAAAGCCAGAAATTTTTGCAGTTTTGGCAGTGATATTGTCAATGTGGCTAACGGATGTGAGTTTACAGTCGAGGTGGACTCCTAGGTCACGAATCATGTCCACGGTTTGTAGTGTTACCCCATTTATTGAGTAAGACGTAGGTAAAGGTTTCCGTTTTTTGGTAAAGGTTATGTGGTAGCACTTTTTCACATTGAGAGACATGCGGTTTTTTAAGCACCAATCATGAACTGGGTTGAGGTTACCCTGAAGTAAATGGACGTCGATGGATGAGTTTATCTCTTTATAAATCTTTATATTATCCGCGAAAATAGAGCAATTGCTGTGTTTTATTGAGAGAACTATGTCATTGACGAACATTAGAAAGAGAATTGGGCCTAGGTGCGAACCTTGGGGACTCCAGATGAAGAAAAATAAACTGGTGACTCAAACCCCTTTACAACCACTCTTTGGTTTCTTTCTGTGAGGTATGATTTAAACCAAAGGAGTAACTGATCAAATATGCCGAAGCCTTCAAGCTTCTTTAAGAGGATTTTGTGGTCAACCTTGTCGAATGCACTGCTGAAATCAGTGTAAATTGAGTCGACTTGAGCACAAGAGTCCATCAATTTACTTACTTCGTTGACGTAGTGAACCAAATTAGTAGTCGTAGATTTACGAATACAGAAACCATGTTGTTGGGGTTCTAACTGAGAATTGATGTGTGATGTAAATAAAGGACATAGCAGGGATTCGAATAGTTTAGCGAACACTGAAAGTAGTGAAATAGGACGGTAGTTCCGCACGTCATTAGAATCTCCTTTTTAGGTTGGTACGACATTAGCCCTTTTCCATTCCGTTAGAAACTGTGATGTTGCAATCGAATGGTTAAATATTATTTTAAGTGGCAAAGATAAATTACTAGCACATTTGTTTACAAATACTGGCGGCAAACCATCTGGCCCTGGCCCTTTGCAGATGTTGAGTTTGTTTAGTACTTTCAGGACGTCTAGTTCCGTAAATACTACTTTAACTAATGCATGTTGATTATACTTGGGGTCCCATTTGAGCTGCAGCAGGTGAACCAATCGAAGTAGTAAAGTTAGAGGAGAAACGCTTAGCAAAAAGGTTGCAAACTCGATGGAGTCTGCAACCTTTTCTCGATGTGCCTTTTCTGTGTGTGCTTAGACATATCTCCGAGGGAATGTCATTAGATGTAGACTTTTTCGTCTTGACGAAGGACCAAAATAGTTTCGGATTATATGTCTGATACTCTGTTCAATGAAGCTCATATAGTTTTTATAACAGCTGTTCATCGTGGTTTTCGATCTCCCCTCCAATAGTCTATACTTGAAGTGGTCCCTTGAGTTCATATACTTTTTATAACGTGTTCTGAGTTTTTCTTTATCATTTAGGAGTTTAATGAGAGGTTTAGATAACCAGGGCGGATACTTATCGCTCGGTTTTTTATATTTTGGAACGTACCCGTCAAATACATCATTATGGTGCCTATATAGGTGTGTCACTATAGCATCGACATCGTTCAAGTCTGACAAAATATGGGTCCAGTCAATATCGCTAATCTTAGCATTGATTAAAGTATAATCGGCCTTGCTAAAATTGTATTTAACAGGAATTTTACTCTTTAATAATGCGGGTGACGTGTTATTTAATTGTATTTCGAGGGGTGGATGATTGACTCTACTATTGATTAAGGGTTATTCCATACACTTACAATTCCTCCAAAGAAGTTACAAAATATTAAATCTAGGGTTTTATGATAACACGGTTTTATGTTACATAATGACACGAAATCCACCAGTAAGTAGCCCAAGATATTAGCGTAGTTATAAGCCGTGTTACTGGAAGTGTGAGAAAGAGTTTTGTCCATTTCCCAGTTAATGAAACTCAGATTAAAATCTCCAGCTATGAAGGTTTCGTCGCCAGTAGTGTCGATGACAAAGGAGACCCGTTCAAGGAACGAGTCTATTGTACGATGTTGAACTGGAGGAGGCAGATAAACCGCACCCGCGGAAGGTTTTGTAATTTTTTGCCTTTGACAGTCTTCAGTCTGACCTATAGGTTTTCAATGTCTGTTTCCCACTGCGACATCCGGGCAGAGTCTATTGACTTCAAAACAGCAATCAATACGCCGCCTCCTCTTTTACCGCTATTTACGGTAGATGCTCTGTCTCTACGAGAAACGTTGTATCGTGAGTCAAATATTTCGCCATCGCTTATGCTATCATCTATCCAAGTCTTTGTTCCAATAGTAACATCGTAATTGCGCAACCGTGGGATAGTTCAACCGTGTTCAATTTTGTTTCCATACCCCTTAAATTTTGGTAGTAGACGTTGACTTGTTGTTGTTTATGTACAATATTGTTGCAAGATCTACTAATAATATTTATCTCAAAAGATGGTTACGTAATATAATAACACACCTGTGTTACCGCAGGGTAATTCAGAGGAGTACTACTTATCGTACACCCACATTTCGCCAATTATTAAGTCATGTAGGTAATTATTGGAGGCGAGCCTATCGACGGGGTACAAATCCAGATTACTTTTGTTACCAATAATTATTGCCTGGGTCTAGGTACTAACCAAGATTTGTAAAAAAAAACCGTGTCCGCTGAATTCAGGTACCTACTTACATACGATGTGTCATAGATCTGTGAGTAGATACTTCGGCACAATTTGCAATATTGCAGGGGTCAGTGATGCAACTACTGTACCTTTATCTAAATAAACGTTTTTTCGATAAATGAAATTATGAAATTATATGAAATAATGATGAAATTATTGAAATCAAATTAAATGATTTCTGTAAGTAGGTTTATTCAAACGTACGTTCTCATGCAATGCTGTAATCTATAAAACCATTAATGTCGAATGTCTTCAGTCCATCAACAAGATATATTCATTAATTAATTTCTATAAATAGATGGATATCAGGAATTTTAGATTCTAAGTGTATTATTTTGAATCTTTGTTACTCAACCTGTGTTTAACGTAAGACTCGCTAGGCTTCAAGATAGGCTAGGATTAGGTACAGGCCGCAGTATTGAGAACATGATCATATAGTGCCCACCTTTCTGATAGCCATATAGCCTAGATTGTGGTTTCAGTGACGTTTGGCCGTGAATTGGGCTCAGGATGAAATAGATTCTAAACAGTACTTTCACCACGAATTAAGTACAGAAGGTTCAGAAGAAATTAAGCGATTCTCAATCGATCAAAGATTATTATAACATGCGTCACTAATCTTGTACCTATGTTTTGTTTTTGCTCTACCTACTTGTAAATATTTTGAATGATTAAGTTAAAATTGTAAACTATTTTTTCCTGAAATTGTGGAGTGATAAGTGTGCTGACACTTAGGCAGTGGTGCACTATAAGGTTGCGTTGGCGATATGAGAGTTTTTTTAAATACTTAGTGCTCCTATTGCCAATCGTAGCATGCAGCCCTGCTCTAATGCTTAACCAGGGAATATTATGCAAACAGTTCCGTATAGCGACTTATATCTGCTGGTTATTCTGTCACAGTTTTGTTCTCTGAAACTATTTGATTAGTAAATACCTACTTAGTAAAGCATTTGGCTTCCTTACTGATTTACAGGTCGCAAGCGCGATTACTGAGCACGGGTATTAGGTTCGATGTCCAAGTCGAAAGTGTTTTTAATTTTGACAATGAGGAATGTCTCTGTTTGCGTCTGGATTTGCGCCTGGTTGATGGCAAAAGGCTCGCTCCTAAACATAACTTGCGAAATGAGGGTGTACTATAAACCTCTGTCTACACAGCCTAATACAGGCGTGATGATATATTTTACGATTATTATGCCCACAACAAAATCTGGGGGAAATTCATTGGAAGTATTCTGAACTATTCTGCAAATCGATTAGATGGTCGCTCGAGAAATTCTGTTTAAGGATAATGGGCCTTCGCGCTGCCGATGTTTCGAGCTTATAGTATTCGAGATTTTGATGCATCGAATTAGTGAACTGTCGCGCTCATAATTTATTGATTTCATGTACTATCGAGATAACGTTTTCGAGCAAGTATTATTCAATCTAACGTCATTCGATTTCAAGTAAGGAACCCGCGTAAAATGCGGTAGTGGCGCGCGTCATTTTAGAGTGGACAAGCCTTACGTTACATAAACGTAGGTAAGAAACAAATGGTGTAATTTGTGGGTGTTAGCTATAGTATATCGTATTTTTTTTATATTAGCCAGTAAAATATCAAAATGACTTACCTGAACGAAATCTGCTGAAGCGAAGTATGCAGCAGCTATGGGTTAACAATACACTTACCCGGCAACTAAAAATAAAGTAACAGTAAAAAGCTTCTGACGTGTGAACAACATTGAAAATTAAAAATAAAAGTATATCGGTAGAAAATTTCAATACAAAAGTTTATGAACAAGATATGCTAACAAATGCGTCAGTAGATAATTTTTTTTTGTAAACTTTCGTATTCCATTGTATCTGTTTGTTTTCCAAATAAAGCAGAAATAAAATAGTATTAATTAAATTTGAATAGGTAAGAACATTATTTATATACAGGGTGTAAGGGACAGCCCTCCGCAAACTGATAGGGTGAAGTCAGTATATCATACTAAGATGACCGGTACATGAAATTATTTCAGGAATGTTATGGGAATCCAATTAACCTGATTTGTTTTATTACCTTACACGGAATGTATCGCTACCGTGGCAAAACGCACGTAGGTAGGTAGCGAACGGCAGCGCAGCGAGAAATTGAACAGCTGATTTCACGCGTCGTTTGTTCAACATCAATTGCTGTTTTTTCAGTTTTACCTGTTCTATTTACGTTAATGGAGTACTGCGTACAGAGAATGTAATTTTACATTGAAAGAAAGAAATAGTAAATGAAAAAACTCAAAAAAGAAATGAAAATTTTCCTGGGAAATTTTTCATTTTCCTGGGAATATTTTCGGTGGAATATGATTCAGAATAAGGAGCTGAATGTACCCTGCTAGTTTGCGGAGGGCTGTCCCTTACACCCTGTAGACTATGGTACTAAAATTTTATCGGATAAATTCTCATAAAGAAATATGTTATTTTTGTTAACAAATTGATTACAGCTTGATCAGATATTCACAAACAAGAAAAGTAATAGCAAATTAAAAATGAATACAGTTTGTTGTAGCACAATAAGATATAAAAATAAAACAGTGTATCGATGGTAGTCCATCGAACACTGTTTTATTTTTATATCTTATAAATAATTATTATAAATAATATTTTTTTTATGGACTACCATAAAAAAATATTTATTAAATAATACGAGGCCTATTTTCTGCGCAATAAATACAGACAATGAAAACAACCATGCAACAACAGTTTTAGAAACACACTAACAAATGAACGATAATTTTCTGAAAACATTGTGATTTGAGTAGAGTAAGTGCAAATAACATTTAAAAACAGCTGATTCGTTCGGTGAATAACTTACTGCTAAAGCTTACTTACTGTGTTCAGATTAAAATTTCCAGGAAAAAAAATCATGCAAATTATTAATCTATTCCAAATCTTAAAAACGGCTGATAAACAAAACATAAAACAAAAAATTACCAAAACATTTCATTTGTAAGAGCATCTTCACACGATTTCTTCAAGTTGTCCTAAATTACTGATTCAGACTTCCGTAAATTAAATACACTTCGAATTAGAACATTGAAGAATCAATATACACGTAAATCTTAATACTAACCCGCTTATTTCTAAACTTTGCTTAAAGCTAAGTAATGGTTAAGCGACTGTTTAACGATATATTCTTGACGTTAAAACGTCTCTTAACGTAAATCAACGTTTATAAATAAACCCCTAAAACGCTACGTGCATAAACAAAGTTCCAAATGGATTGAGAGATATGAAGCTTTCTTTATACAAATAAAAATTACTATTAAACACTATTATATATATCTCCTATTTCATAAAATAATCAAGTTATTCCTAATATCCTTCTTCGTGATTCCCGATGTGGTTTCTTCTACTTCGTAGACAATGAATAGTCCGCAATAGCCGCTGTCACACGCACAAGAGTATAGATTTAACTAATCTTGTGCAGTGGCCAGCAGCTGCTTTGGGCTTCATTTTACCAATAAAACCGAAGAGTGACGACTCGTCTGAGGATCTTCTAAGACGGACGACAGAACCACGGCGATACGTATTGCAACTTAATGAAGCTAAAAATGCATGTTAACAAAAAAATGAGAAAAAATAATTTTAAAATTAAAAAAAAAGTCTGAAAGTAAAATAAAATTCTATTTAAAATAAACAATCAATAAAAAACAACTGACAACCGAAATCAACAAAGCAGATTAATCTTTCATCGTAAAAAAAATATAATGTTCTACTACAATATATTTTTTGCGACAGTTTGGTTTGACAGATTACAAAAAACTAAGGTGACTAAGATATCGGGTGGCCGAACGAAGCCCCACGCGGAGGAAACCATACTACCGGCTTAACTTGATGCACGGCGCATATCGGAACATTCGATACTAATACCGTATTACTGGCCACATCAGCAAATTGGAATATATTTTGTAAAAAAAAAGGTTGTGAACCCCTGTCGCTACGGTTTAAATTCTATATGCACAAATAAAAAGGCGGTCATGTGAAACTTCATCATTTACGGGGTGTAGAAAAGTTTGTTAGTAACTTTCTTCTGAAAGTATTTATAAATTACTTATAATAGGGATGATGCCTGAGTAAAAAAAAAACTATTTAGTCCGTCAGATAGATAATAAAAAAATTGACACGTTTTTTTGTATTATCATTTTAATAAAAAAAAACTTAAATGAAACGCTTTATATCTACATACTCGTGACGTCATGGCACATTTTAATTTTTAACTCAATGTATCGCCGTAATCTTTTGATTACGTAAAAAAGGAAATTTATGTGTCCAATATTTTTAAATAATGTACCGGACGAACAAAACAAAAAATATTTTTAGTCACCATCCCTATTCTGCTTTTTTATTTTTCTTTTATTAGACTTTGTATTATTAGAAATAAAATATTATTAAAATTGTAAATTGCATATGTAAAGTTTTAATGACCTATTCGATTTTATTCCATAGGTACATAAAATTTACTTATCTATTGTATTTAGACTACAATATCTGTCCACGTTATACGTTCTGCCCTTGTTATACCTAAATACAATCTTAACAACTGTTTTATAAAACTCATTAAAAATAAACATTTCAAAATAATTATACACGGTGCTTCACGCTTTCAGAAATGAACAGAACTGTTTCTTGAACTGTTATTTGTAACTATTCGGTGTTGTTTAGTACACGAACGGAGTAAAAATTACAAAATAAAAAAGCAGAGATAAACACGTTAAAACATAACAAAACAGACAAAAAAAAACTTACTGGTATATGAATTTAAAAACACTAAAATAGTTTTAAATCAAACTGGAATTACTCAACACTATTTTCTTTTACGAAAACATTTAATGAAAAAAAAAAAAAACTATTTTGTTGAAGTGACGACTGTCGACGGGGTAGGTCGGGGTGCGAATGAACACGGCAGTAGACTACATCACGAGTTGATGCACGAGCCTATATTATGTCCTGCCTCCACCCCTAGCCGGCTTGGCGCATGTCAAAGGAGGTTGTACGTAACTCGTAAGTAGTTAATGCGTAGGTAGGAAGACCTAGGAGAACTTCATTAGAAAGGTATGTGAAATAGAAGTAGCTATAGCATAGGCTGCTTTTGAATTAGGTTCCTACATAACGCATAACATAATTAATCAGCCTATATTGTTCCCACTGCTGGGACTCCACGCGGGCCCAGTGCGGGTTGGTAGTTGTCATCGAAAGTTTGGTTCTAGGACATGCCAGTTTCCTGACGTAGTTTTCCTTCTCTGTTTTGAGAGCAGTGGTGATGAATTAGGTTCCTAAGTATTTGAATTTATAGAGTACGTGATTTTTTTTTCACACCTCAGGTGTAGTATTAATTCTACCTAGTATCTACTCCTATGATTTATTTTTGGTATTATTCAACAACTTATTTAACCAATTTTTATCTTATATACAAAAAAAATAGAAGTGTCTTTTTGTATAATGTCAAAATAACAGCTTTTTACTAAATTCATATGAAAGTATATACGGTACATACAACGAAAACACAATAAAAAAAAATGTCTGTCTGTTTGTTCCGGCTAATCTCCGAAACGGCTGGTCCGATAATGACGGGACTTTCACTGGAAATTAGCTGATGTTATAAGCAGTAAATTAGGCTACTTTTATTTTAGAAGCCGCAGCTAGTCAAAAGTAAAATTTGTAATACCTACCTATTCTTGTAAAGAGATTTTTTCTGGCAGGGAGAGTCTTCCTTAGATCCGTTCAAGTGTTCATTTACGTAATCTTACTAACGAAAACGGGTGAAGCTAGAAAAGTGTTTTCTTTTTTTAGTTCCTGCCGTTGTTAGTATTTTCTATTTTTATTAATAATTGAATGTTGAGTGACTACGAGACGATGACGTTGCAAGACGTCAGTAACACAATTCCCAATTTTCAATGTTATATGGAGCGTTTTCCTTTAAAGATACCGTCAGCTTCATATAAAATCACAATTCTCACTATCCCATTTGCTTTTAAACTGTTCTGACTTTCTGAAATACCTACAAAATTTATTTCATCAAAACAATTAATTTTTGGTCGTAACGAACATTGGCGAATATCTCGTTTGCGCTTTTAATTTAGACCACAAGGTTAGGCAGGCTTTCGCTTCAAAGTATTGCATTTTATTTATCCACCTGATATTTTTATTAATTGACAAAATTTGATTTTTATTCCTAGTGATAAAATGTAGCTTTTGAATTGCTGGCAGTAAGCAATAAGGCTGTTATTATTTATTTTTATTTCATGAGTAATTTGCGTCGAAGTTGTTGATTCCGTTTAAACTATGTGATGAATTAACTCTGCATGAAGGAGAAAAAATTCACAGGATTTTTGGTAACTGATTAATTCTCAACAACTTTAGTAAAGGTACTGTTAATTAACTTACCGTTGAGATATTCTCATAACAATTATTATAACAAGTAATAGGCATATTAGATTTCCAACAAATCCTTCCAGGTCTATTACCTAAAGGAAAAAAAATACCATTTTAATGTGACATTATCTCGTAAGTAGTGACAGGTCGGCTGTGAGGCCGGTCGGAAGCCCTGCAAAGGAGGTCGGCGCCTCGCTCATTACAGGATTATGAAGTAACCGCCACAAAGATTTAAACCTGGAGGTCTATTCCAGACAGCTTAGGTAAGTCTATCGTGAACGATGTTGTTAGATTTTAAATAGGAAAAAAAAAACCGACTTCCAAAAAAACACTATAGAGTGAAAAATAACTTAAATTTTGGAAGTTGGTGTCTTTGGTTTTGTAATTTAGTTATTTGCCACCGACTTCCGAAATTTAAGTTATTTTTCACTTTGTAGTGTTTTTTGGAAGTCAGTTGTTTTTTTTTTGTAAAAAAGTTCTTATTTCTCGCTTTTTAGTGGGTAGTTTGTAATTTATCTAAGTTACAATAGCCTAATCTCAAGTGCTCATCACCTTTTACAAAATATTGCTTTTCCCGATGCAGGAACGTTAATAGTTGAGGAGCTCTTCTGGTACTTCACCATCAGCTCCACTTCTCCATATGCATTGTGATGAGCATAAATTGCATTGCAACCATATTAAAGTAATTGAATCGCAACCCGGGAAAATTCCGGTGGCCATTGTGGTCTTCATCATGATGATGAAGACCACAAATGGCCACCGAAACTAATGTTCCACTTCATCAAATGGTGCTTTCCAAGACGCTGCTTTCCAACTGCACGACTTACTATAAAAAAAGAATAATCGAAATCGTTTGACGTGATATTGAGTTATTCGTTCATTTGTCACGCACATACTTAATGCAAATTTAAGACTATATATGGTTTTGTCATGGATGACATTGTCAGAACTGGACCAAATTGAAATGGGACAACACATACATACAGTCTAATTGAGAACCTCCTCCTTTTTTTGGAGTCAGTTAAAAATGATCCTGCTACTCGAATGTGGACTTGATAAACAATGAAATAAATAACAACGAGGTTTACCTACAAGAAAAAGTACTAAAGCTATGTAAGTTTTTGAAACATATTTAGATGATACTAAAACTTTGATATTTATTAAGTCTTGGTACAAAATAAACAAAACTCTTTTTAACCGACTTCAAAAATAGGAGGAAGTTCTCAGTTTGTCAGTTTTTTTTAATGCACTACAAACAACCACAAAATTTTGAAATTTTCGACTTAGTTGTTTTGAAAACTTGAAAATCAATGCAGTTATTCTCTAGATTAATCTTTGCTATTGGAAGTATGCGAAAAATACTGAGCATTATTTCTTGTAGTGCCTATAGCTTTATTTTAAACAAGACTGAACAAGACTCGATTAAAAGCCATGACGTGTGTACATCTGACATAGTAAACACGCTTTTGAATAACATTAAAAATTAAAATCTGCGTCACATTTGAACTGAGAAAATTGAGTTTTTCAAACCCTAAATGGAAAGCGACTGTGAATGAAATGTGCCAACTGATTTCCGCCGGCGTCTGTATGAATATAATTGGCCTTGTTTCCCTTTTTATCAAATCAATGTGTAAAGTTTGCAGTGAAGACTTTATTAAGTCTACAATACTATAAATAGGATAAGGTAAATCTTACCATATCTTATATGTTTTTGAATGAAGTTTTTGATTTCTCTGGAAAACTTTCAGGAACGGTTTTGTTGTAAATGTACTAGGTTTATTGAGTGAAATGAGTAGATAAGTAGATAAACAATAATTAAATAAATTTTCAATTGCTTTCCTTCACTTATTAATGAAATATGTTTTTCGAGTTAAGACTCTAAACGTTTTTGGAACGAAGTTCTTTAACGCGGCTTGCGGTAGAAGTAAACTGGTAGAAATCGTCACGTAACGAAAAAACATTATGCCCAAAAAAGTCAGCTAAAAACTTATACTAGATGGCTCTGTATTAAAAAAACAAAAACTTTTGACACTTGAAATTGAAACCTCCCGTCTTTTTTCCCTTTACAACCAATTACTACAAAATATACTAATGTCATCAATATTATTCAAATAGGGGTTAATTACCTACGAATACCATCCACACAACAATACACTATAGGTAATCGAAAATCATTAACTTTATATTTATGAAAATACAAAGAACACGTTATTTTCCCTTTTTCATAAGACATCTTGTATTCACAGAATTGACTTGACCTAGCCTGACCTCCTAAAAATAATGTGCATCGTGAAAAAGTTCGTAGGTTATATTAATTGTTAATTGTTAATTAGCATTTTATAAATTTATTTCTAAATAAATGTAGATATAATTAGCATAATAATGATGTTACCGTTAAAAATATATAAGTACGCATGCAGAAATAAATAGGCCGATTGTCTGAATGTAGCCTGAACAGCTTAATGTTATCATAAAATAATATATTCAGTCCATAAGTAGGTAAATGTCGGAAATTAATCTCAATCAAGAAGTATGAGAAAATATGGATGATCGGTAAACAGCTGAAAATAAAATATTTTCGGTTGACGAAATAGGTATCTCTGACATATACTTAAGTATAAATAAAGTTATTTGTAAGAATGTTGACAAAGCTTTATTGTTTCTTACTTTTATAATTATTAAAATATTACTCGTGGTATTTTCAGAAGCCATACATAACTAAGGTCCGTATTACAGAAGGAAACTCAAGTATTGATCTCTGTTTAAAACTAGTTTTAATTCTGGTTTTAATTTTAGAACGTTCCCCAAGCATAGATTGATCATAGTTCAGCTGAGTTTGGTTTTATTTTAGATCGTTACTCAGTTCGCGAATAGAACCCAAGCAGTGATTTGATCTATAATCACCCAAGTGTGGTCAAGACCGCACTTGAGCATAGATTGTCAAGTCCAAATGTCCAATTGTCAATTTTTGCTGTTAAGTATAGCTGCGTTGCCAAATTTTGTATTGTTGTTAATTTAAATTAAATCAAAATAGAATTATATTTGAAGAGGTAGATTATTACAATAATTTATTTAACGATAATTTAAATAGAAGGTTGAACTTTAGTGTTCCTCTCAGATATTTAAGAGATACACAGGACCCATACAATTGTGAAAACTTTAAAAAAAGGTACAGATTTTCTCAAAATGTGGTGAAACATTTAATTCTACCGATGATCTACAACGATTTAAGAAAACCACACAATCGTGGGCATCCCATAGCCCCAGAATTGCAAATTCTTGTGTGGTTACGTTTTTATACGACGGCTTCATTTTATTTTCAATTATAGGTTTGAATTCTTTTAAAATTTCTATTAGCAAGTTTTTTTCTTCTGATCAAAATTCTTCTTCTGACCTGCCATTTATAAAGTGAGAGTAAATTAATCAGCAAAACAATTAACAAATACGACAAACTGATGTAGATGTTTGTACATAATTGACATACTGACATTTAAAATAGCATACCTATTTACGGCCATCGATACAAGTTTTTTAAGCTTGACAATTTTGCTTACAAAATTACTTTATTATACTTCAAAGAGCTTTACGTCAATAAACGGGAGATTGTACTATACGGAACCGAAATAATAACGCTGATTTCCAAAATAATTGGGCTCGTATGGTATATTTTAGTCGGAAACAAGTTGATAACTAAAATAAATCGTAAACAAAAACAGGCTGATGCATAAACAATACACATCTCTGCTTGAGGCTCGATTTGAGTCTCGATTCAGCTGAGTATGGATTGATTACTGTTCTGGAATAAGACCGTTGCTCAAGTACTGATTCTATACTTAAACAATGATCAACTGATTGAAGATCAAACTGGACTTGAGGAACGTTCTGTAATACGGACCTAAGTCTCTTTCCTTTGTTCGGCAGCTGGTTAAGTTGTTAGTATCGACCAAAGCTGCTAGATGGCGCTCTGGCGCTGGCGGTATCATTCTAACTGAAATTCATAAAATTTTCAGGTGATGGATTCTAAAGATTTATTAAGTACTAGCTTCTGCCCGCGACTTCGTACGCGGATCCTGTTGCTTATGCCAGCGACAACGGGGTCGTCAAAATCGAAGATCTGAAACGTCTGATGTAGAATTCTAAGGCCCAGGGACGGGAAAACAACGGGATGAGCGAGACGATTGGAGTCGTTCCAGATCTTTCATTTTTGTATGTCAACAGGAAATGCCCATCAAACTAAACAACTTTTGCTAAGACGTCATTCCTTAATATGTTATAGTGTCGCTGGGCTTTGTAGTTCCACAACAGGTGTTCCAGATCTTCAAATTTTTTCTCACAGCAGAAAATGCTCTTCACGTGGAATATTTTTTGCTATGGCACCATTTTTATATCTCTTATATCTGTTCATTTTCCAAAATAAATTATGTATAGCCTAAGGCGATCAGAATTCAAACGTTCGTTGCGCTCTTCTTCTGTCTCTTCATGCCGTAATCCAGCAATTCTTTCCCTCTCACTTTCTGACTGATTATGAATATTTTGTTGTGTGCGTGTTCGGGACAATGTATGATAATCTCGATCAGCAGTTAGTCGCGCATCACGTTCATCACTCGTTTCAAAAGACCTGTTAGTAGATGTGCGAATTCGCTGAGAACTCAAGCGTGATTCTGTATCGGTAAACGTCTCCGACTCGCGAGACAATGCGTGACGTTCACGATCAGCGGACAGTCGCGCATCATGTTCCGCACTTGTCTCTAGAGACCTAGCAGCAGATGCGTAGATACGCTGAGAACTCAAGCGCAATTCTCTATCAGTGAACGTCTCCGACTCGCGAGACAATGCGTGACGTTCACGATCAGCGGGCAGTCGCGCATCATGTTCCGCACTTGTCTCTAGAGACCTGGATGTGGATGCACAAATACGCTGAGAACGCAAGCGAGCTTCGCGATCCGAAGAGTTTTCTACGGAGCGAGTTGCAGCCTGATGTTCTCGAGCAGCATCAAGTCTATCCTGACGCTCTTCGGTAGATTCTTGGGATCTTATGATCCTCAATCTTTTAGCTCCTTTGGAACATTGGGAAAGATTTGACCTCTTTCTAGTCATAGTTATAGTTTTATTCTGAAGATACCTGATCAATTAAAATCTAAGTGACTGCTCCCCTGCGTTACCGGGTAGGCTACCGTGTCACGAAGATAAATGGAAAAGGAAATTAAACACTCAGATAACATAAGCCCGAAGGCATATTTACTCGGTAAAATAAAATAATAAATGGGAGTTTTAGCCAGTAGAGTCAAATTTTCAATGATTCATAGAATTTCCATCGAAAATCAGTCCTAAACTGTTATCGCCTTCACCGCGTGGAGTTACTCCCAGCTTATGTTATTTTATAATTATACAGTGAAATTAGTGATAGCTTTGATTTCCACATCAGTGGTTCCAGATCTACAATCTTTATACGTCAACAGAGAGTGCTCATCAAGCTGAACAACTCTTGCTAAGACGTCATTCCTATATATGTTATAGTGTAGCTGGGCTCTTGAAGTTCCACATCAGCTGTTCCAGATCTTCAAATTTTATACGACAACAGAAAGTGCTCATCAGGCTGAACAATTCTTGCTAAGACGGCATTCCTATATATGTTATAGTGTAGCTGGGCTATTGGAGTTCTACATCAGCTGTTCCAGATCTTCAAATTTTATACGACAACAGAGAGTGCTCATCAGGTTGAACAACTCTTGCTAAGACGGCATTCCTATATATGTTATAGTGTAGCTGGGCTATTGGAGTTCCACATCAGCTGTTCCAGATCTTCAAATTTTATACGACAACAGAGAGTGCTCATCAAGCTGAACAACTCTTGCTAAGACGTCATTCCTATATATGTTATAGTATAGCTGGGCTCTTGGCGTTCCACATCAGCTGTTCCAGATCTTCAAATTTTATACGACAACAGAAAGTGCTCATCAGGCTGAACAATTCTTGCTAAGACGGCATTCCTATATATGTTATAGTGTAGCTGGGCTGTTGGAGTTCCACATCAGCTGTTCCAGATCTTCAAATTTTATGCGACAACAGAGAGTGCTCATCATGTTGAACAACTCTTGCTAAGACGTCATTCCTATATATGTTATAGTGTAGCTGGGCTGTTGGAGTTCCACATCAGCTGTTCCAGATCTTCAAATTTTATACGCCAACAGAGAGTGCTCATCAGGCTGAACAATTCTTGTTAAGACGTCATTCCTATATATGTTATAGTGTAGCTGGGCTCTTGGAGTTTCACATCAGCTGTTCCAGATCTTCAAATTTTAAACGACAACAGAAAGTGCTCATCAGGTTGAACAATTCTTGCTAAGACGTCATTCCTATATATGTTATAGTGTAGCTGGGCTATTGGAGTTCCACATCAGCTGTTCCAGATCTTCAAATTTTATACGACAACAGAGAGTGCTCATCAGGTTGAACAACTCTTGCTAAGACGTCATTCCTATATATGTTATAGTATAGCTGGGCTCTTGGAGTTCCACATCACCTGTTCCAGATCTTCAAATTTTATATGACAACAGAGAGTGCTCATCAGGTTGAACAACTCTTGCTAAGACGTCATTCCTATATTTGTTATAGTGTAGCTGGGCTCTTGGAGTTCCACATCAGCTGTTTCAGATCTTCAAATTTATTCTCTTAGCAGAAAATGCTCATCACGTGAAACAATTTTTGCTATGGTACCATTTTTGTATCTCTTACAGTTTAGCTGGTCTGTTGCGGTCCTGCATCAGGTGTTCAAGTTTCCAAGATAAATTATAGCCTATGTGTTGCCCAGACTTAATACCTATACAACAAAAAGATAATCATTCAAATCCGTCCAGTAGTTCCGAAGATTAGCGTGTACAAACAAACAGACAAACAGACAGATTTTTTTTTTGGTTTCGTGCTCTATTACTGTTTCTAAACCCCCCTCAATTTTTTTTTTTTTAATATATTCAATGTACAGACACAGTTTTTTTACTGTTTTATTATATGTATAGATTAGGAAAAATGTATTGAAAATACATTTGCATTTCGTTATATTGGGATTTAAGAATGACCTTTTGTAGCACCTCCGGATAAGATCCAGTTAACTTATTTGGTAGAAATAATTCCATCAAAACCCTTAAATTTTTTAACTGATCTATTAGAGCCTGTGCACACAATACGTGGCGTCGTCGCACCGCAAAGATTTCGCCGCATTTGCGGTTACACGGGCGCTGCGGCGCCGTAACGCCGTTACGCCGCAGCGGCGCCGCGCCGCAAAGTGCGTAAATTGTCATCTGACAAACATCTGTGTTTTGACAACGCACAAATAACTGAGCGGTGCCGCTATGTTGCAACGCGTACACCCCTCCCTGCCTCGTCTCGCGGGCTGCAAGTCCGGCGTACGTGCGTTGCGACGCCGGAACGCATCGTGTGGCATACTCTCGATATTTGTATGTTAGACGCCGCAGCGACACCGCGCCGCTGCAGGCTCTCCTGTGCACACGATGCGTTGCGGCGAAATAAATAGAACAGTTTTTAAATTCGAAATTTAAAAATCGTTCTATTTCTGTGAATCGTTTGAAGATGACATAGAGAGAATGATGTTTTAAATAAGTATTATGGTGGCGCAAGTAGACATTAAGTGTCCATCATTCTACTCATGACTAAGACGGGTAATCAATTATACAACCAAATGAAGACACAGCTTTTCCAAAGTAGTATTCCGGTGCAAAACGCAAGTCTAGGGGTTTATTTATAAACGTTGCTTAAAGTTATGTAATGATTAGTGACTGTTTAACTATACATTTTTGACGTTAGAATGTCACTTGACTTTAAGCAAAGTTTATAAATAAACCCTTAAATCGTTATTCTTATGTTAATTAATAGTCAATCAAGCGATACCTATCAGCCGGCCTAATAGTAACAAAAAAGGACAGGTAGCACATTAGACACCCGAGCTGAAGCCCCGCTCAGGAAGTACCTTCCTGTCACCGGACACCCGGCAACCAGGCGTAATGATACGACTGTAGTAAGGGGCACGACAGAGTAGCAGGCGTTGTGTTGCGGTGTGTCCTAGTGTTCGGTTGCCCGGTATGTTTTGTTCTTTATAAAATAATTTTGTAATGTTTTGTATTTTGTTCTAAAGTTCTCACTTCAGTGGGACTCTGGATACCGCTGAGTAAATCTAAGCTTCATTTATATTGTCATAAATAATCTAATGATTTCATTTATGTATAGTTAAGAATAGTTTAAGCTATATGTAGAGTCGACAGCGCGTGCTGTCTGACTATGCTGTTGTAGCTCACTGTCAAAGTGTCACCACTAACTTCAGTGGTGACACTTCGACAGTGAGCTGACCCAACGTCGTACAGAGTTTCAATAGAAGGCGAGGCCAGCTTATAATGGATTTGTTACCACTGCCCTGCGACACACTGTACCTACTTCCAAGACTAAAAATAGAAAATTCCTTATGACTCAAATAAGTCAACTTCCATTCCTTTATAGGATTCCGTACCCGAAGGTTGCCAAACGGAACCCTATTACTAAATCACCATTGTCGTCCGTCCGTCTGTCTGTGAGCAAGCTGTATCTCATTAACCGTAATAGGTAGACATTTGAAATTTTCACAGATTGTGTATTTCATTTTTGTAAATTGAATAAAGGCTCGTGCAGACCAGTGCGATATCGCGGGCGCTACAAGGGTTGCGCTGCCTGTAGCGCCCGCGATATCGTGCTGGTTTTTTTGCTCGATCTTAATACGGTACATAACACTTCATGTGCGAGACTGACTCGGAATATGCCGGTTTTTTTTTCTCATAGTTTATAAAAAGTTATGGAAGAAAATGTAGAGGAGAGTTTTTAAAGTTTTAGTGTTAGTGAGTTTTAGTTTTAGATCGGAGCTCATAGGTTGATTCTTGACCGGAAAATCAGTAATGTACGGATATTTGATTGATAAAATAAAAATACCTTGAACAAAGAGACGTAGACATTCATATCATTCAATGTCTATAAATAGACACGTGTATGCTAATGACAAAATAATTGACGATTGACAAAATATTCGAAAAATAAACACCTATTGACTCTATTCTCTTTTCACAAATAAATCAATAAAAACTTTAGTAGAAAGTTTTAAACTATTTATAGGAAATTCTTAGCTTTATAAGCTGAAACACCTAGCAATAAATCATTGTAATAACTATTTCCACTTGACAAAATGTGTAGTTTAGTTATCATTCGTTTTTTTTTGTGACTAACCTGGTTTTAAAACAGCCCATGGACCTCTGACTTGGCTTCACATGCCGTCCAGAAATATCTCTCAGGCATGCCGGTTTCCTCACGATGTTTGCACCGTTTTTGAAGTAAGTGATAATTATACAATACGCACATGAATCCGAAAAGTCAGAGGAGCGTGTCTTGGGTTCGAACTGGAGATCTATGACTTGGCAGTCCGGCGGTCACACCACTAGGCTATCACGGTACGGTTTATTGTATTTTATCCTTATACTTATCCTTACATATTATAAAACAAAGTCCCCCGCCGAGTCTGTCTGTCAGTCTGAACACGATAAACTCAAAAACTACGAAACAGATTTTCAAACGGTTTTCAGTCATAGACGGAGTGATTCATGAGGAAGGCTTTAATGTATAATTCATTAGAGTTATGTTAAATATGACGATTATTGTTGAAGAAGTCGGAAAAAATCATGCCGACTGAGAATTTTACTGGCGTGCGCCGCGTAAACCGAAATAAATACCTAAAATGTATGTTCTACAGTATTGTTTATCTTAAAAAGTTCAACAAAAAAGTCCTCGATGATATATGTCTATCTTCTAAGGATGACCCACAGTAACCATTATTATCTTTCAGAATATGATAAAATTTGTTACTTAAAAAAAAAATATACAAAAATGTTTCTTTATTAACATTTCTATACTAATAAGAGAAACGATTTGTATTTTTCTTTGTAATGAATTAACTCAAACCTTCTGGATTTATTTCTTCCAACAGTATAATGCTATATTGACACTAGTAACATAGGCTATAAGTAATTTATAAAGATAAGCTAGTCTTATATACAGGGTGTTTGGTGCATCGTGTGCCAAATTGAAATGGTCGACTGGGGAGGTCACCTGCTATCCTTTCAGACCCCTAAACACTTCTCATGCCCTGTGGATTTTTTTTCATCGACTTTTTATTGTTTTATTAAAAAAATACCCAAATTTTACAGTCAAGTACAAATTAAAAAAAAGTGTAAGTCGTAGCCTCTGAATTTTTATTTTATTTAGCTGTGTATTGTATTACAGTACTTTTAAATTCAAAACTAGTGACATTAACCATGTAGTTTTTTTTTATTTACTCGCAAAGTTTCGGACTTCAATTAAAGTTGTCCATGTTACAGCTATTTAAATGGCTATAAACTCAAACTCAAACTCAAACTCAAAGCATTTATTTCAAATAAACCAATTACAGGCACTTTTGAATTGTCAAGGGGTCGGTCAGTCAGAAAGATGAAGCTAGTTGCCCATTCCAAAGCGTAGTTGGTACCTATGGAGAAGAACGGGCAAGAAACTCCATGGACACTCTTTTAAATCACAATATGTTTACAAAATATTGGTTACATCATTCATGTTAAAGTTATAAATGTGAGAACGATGCACAACGATAAAAGCGTCCGTAATAAAAAATAAAACAATTCAAAAATCAAATTAAAAAAGCCATGGCAGCTAGAAGATGACCAGTCCCTACTGACAGCGCCCGTTCACGAACATGACGTATGGATTAGCACCATTCAGCTCAACCATTTTGAAGGGAGCTAAATGATCCAACACACACGCCACCGTCAGCGAGACATTAGAGTGAGCATGACATATTGTCAGCCGCAAGGGCACATTCAAGTCAATGAAAGACGTACCTAGTAAATGGTAGCTTTAAAGTAGGTACATAGTACTCACACATGTTATGAAATTATACAATTTGAAAGGGATTGAATTTATACAATGCAAAGATGAGTAGTTTCTAAATCTTCAGCAACTCCAACAGTATTTCCCAATGCTAATCAATTAGTTTATGCGCCCTTGTGGAGCAGGACCAGCGTTTAGCCAAGCATTTATATCAGCGATGTAATCCCCCAAATTATAATTTGCTTGGCTGCATAGTGTGCGTTTTATATAAGATTTAAATTTCGTTTCATTCAGTTGAAGTATGTGGGGAGGTATTTTATTGTAACATTTTAAACAGTACCCCATGAAAGATGAGTCCACTTTAGCCAATCTGAAACCTGGTTGAACTAATTGGTCCCTATTTCTAGTGATATAATTGTGTCTTGCACCTCTTTTACTAAAAAGATGTAGATATTTCCTTACGTACATAATGTTTTCATATATATATTGACAAGGTACCGTCATGATGTTAATATCTTTAAACAGTTCCCTTAGAGAGTCGCGCCTGCGGAGGCCATATATGGCTCTGATGGCTCTTTTCTGCAGAATAAAAATAGACTCGATGTCTGCAGGCCGACCCCATAGTAAAATACCATACGACATAATACTATGAAAGTAACTGAAATAGACTAGCCTCGCGGTATCTACATCAGTAAATTGACGTATTTTTCTCACAGCATATGCTGCTGAACTTAGCCGTCCTGAAAGGGATGTTAAATGAGGACCCCATTGAAGCCTTGAGTCGAGCGTGATCCCCAGGAAAACAGTTTTATCGACAAATTCTAGTCTCTCTTGATTCAATACTATCTCACAATTACTACTTTTGACATTTGGTAAAGAAAATCTTATGCATTTAGTTTTTTTACCATTTAATACTAAATTATTAGCAGTGAACCAATTTTGGACTTGCAACAGGGCGTTATTTACGTCGTCAAGATTTGATGCACGTCTATTAATTTTAAAAATTAAGGAAGTATCATCAGCAAATAACACCATTTGCGGTTGGGTTTTTAACAAATGGGGCAGATCGTTAATATATACTAAAAAGAGGAAAGGACCTAATATCGATCCTTGTGGTACACCCATTTTTACTTTTAAAAAAAATACAAAAGCGACCGGGATCTTCCAACTCCCTCAGAAATTCTCTAGTCTATTCTCTTGCTAGTGATGTGCCACATGCCATAAAAATCTTTTTACAACTTTGTGAATTCGCTAGAATTGTGAATCGAGTCACAAAATACTAAATTCCAAATTATGATTTAAAAAAATATTTTTGCTTAAATGATACCTCAAAAACTCATTAAATCTGTTATCTCACTCTTATAAGGTAAAATCTGTCTCGTATCTCTCTGTGGGGGGGGGGGGGGTATTGCATTGTATTGCATTTTTAACATTTATTTAATAATTTTTACATATTCTGCCAAAACTGTTGGCCGCTATTGCGAATGCAGGCCCGACATCTATTTCGTATTTCCACAGTTGTTGTACGAAGTCGTATTTCCTCCTTTATTTTAGTGAACGCCGTTTCAATGAGTTGAAGTAGTACCTCCCTTGTTGGAACCTCCGTGGCGTATACCAGCTCTTTGGCACGTCCCCAGACATAAAAGTCTAGCGGAGTTAGGTCTGGGGAACGTGCCGGCCATGCAATAGGGCCATCGCGCGCGACCAATCCACGCATTGGGGAACACATCGTCGAGATATTCCCTCACAGTCAAACGCCAACGTTTGGGCAGGAGTGACTGGGAATCAGGTAGTTGGACCGCATTACCTGCCCGATAACCTCAATGGCGATAACTATTTGGAGTTCCTTCAAAACGACCTGCCTGAATTAGTGTCCGAGGTGCCCGTATTTAATGAAAATGTGCCCAAAGTATTCCAGCATGACGGCTGTCCCGCGCATTGGCGTTTGACTGTGAGAGAATATCTCGACGATGTGTTCCCCAATGCGTGGATTGGTCGTGATGGCCCTATTGCATGGCCGGCACGTTCCCCAGACCTAACTCATTAAAAAAAAAAATGCAATTATTTTTTATTTCTAGTAACCCCAAGAGAGATACGAGACAGTTTTTACCTTATAAGAGTGAGATAACAGATTTAATGAGTTTTTGAGGTATCATTTAAGCAAAAATATTTTTTTAAATCATAATTTGGAATTTAGTATTTTGTGACTCGATTCACAATTCTAGCGAATTCACAAAGTTGTAAAAAGATTTTTATGGCATGTGGCACATCACTAGCAAGAGAATAGACTAGAGAATTTCTGAGGGAGTTGGAAGATCCCGGTCGCTTTTGTATTTTTTTTTATAGCCATGTAAATAGCTGTAACATGGACAGCTTTAATTGAAGTCCGAAACTTTGCGAGTAAATAAAAAAAAAACTACATGGTTAATGTCACTAGTTTTTAATTTAAAAGTACTGTAATACAATACACAGCTAAATAAAATAAAAATTCAGAGGCTACGACTTACACTTTTTTTTTAATTTGTACTTGACTGTAAAATTTGGGTATTTTTTTAATAAAACAATAAAAAGTCGATGAAAAAAAATCCACAGGGCATGAGAAGTGTTTAGGGGTCTGAAAGGATAGCAGGTGACCTCCCCAGTCGACCATTTCAATTTGGCACACGATGCACCAAACACCATGTATAATCATGTTTATTAAAGAAGACATTTAAGAATTCAGTTTTTACGCAGCTTCTCGATAGTTTTCTGCTCATTTATGCTAATGTCACTTTCGTAATCCTGAAATATTAGGCTGGTTTCACAGCTGTCCGCAACGAGGATTGGGCCGTACGCGACTCGTTCCGGGTAGAGCTCGTACAACTCTAGCAACCGTATCGTACTAACTCCTTCGTTTCAGAGTACTGCGGGCGCTACCCGTACGGCTCCCCTGTGTACGGGTGGCCCGTGCGGGTCTCCCGGACAGCTGCAAACCAGCCTAATATTTCAAAGGTTAGATGTCGTGGCTAAATAATAAAGGCCGCACGGGCCGATCTACAAGGTTGAGCAACGCTTGCCGAGGTCGGTCCGTGAATGGTCACCGTTCCAATACATACAACGTTAAGCAGTTGGTCTCGGCTGTTATTCGTAGATATTTGACAGTCGTTACGGTTAGTCAGAATCCCAAAAGTCTGACAACCAGTATTTGTCAAGTGGTATTGTGGGGAGGTCAGATAGACAGTCGCTCCATGTAAAATACCCGTATTCTGCGTCGTTCGGTTAGATTGGAAGCCGACCCCAACTTAGTTGGGAAAAGGCTAGACAAAAGATAATGAGATATCTTGTAAAACATAAGCATATGAAATTCGAATTTGACTCACCGAAAAGTTCATCGAATTTAGTTTGCACACCCATCGTACGGCAGGTCGGTAGCTACGAGCATTGCAAACGCTTGGATATTGATAGGTAACGAAAGATCAAAGTTCATGACTCTAATAATATTGTTCTCATATTTTACCCGGCCAAGCAAATAGAAGAATTATGATTTTGACTAGTATGTATGTATGGTCATCTGTTCCTTCATAACTTCTAAACTATTCACCATATTTTGACAAATGAGGTATCGTTGGAAGCGTTTCAATTGCCCTAACCTATAAAGGTTATGTGACGTCACATTAAATACTAATGAATATGGCGCCCTCTAGAGGACATAAGAAATATGCATAAACCTCAAATTAATTTCAATAAAAATAATTAAAAATCCGGAGTCACACGTTTTAGGGCATAAACCGAACAGATTACGTGACTCCGGATTTTTTATGTCTGTCTGTGATGTCTTGTTTATACCTCTTTAGTTGTTTGACTTTTTTGTCGTAGTTGGGTTTCAGTTTTATAACCTTTATTTTTTTTATTTCCTATCCTAAACTAATAAGAAATTAATTACCTAAGTTAATATAACATTAGAGAGTTAGCAGGAACTGTTACTTCTAGTTTAGATTACTATCTTACTTCACAATCGTTTTTAGTTTAAACTTTCCCAGACCTTCACTAATCATTGTGATAATTCCGAACTAAAACCTATAATAGTTAAAGGCGACATAATTCCAAAAGCGCCGTTACATTGGTTGGTGGTCGGAACACGTATAGCCACCTGCCGCACACCCCGCTATAAATAAATCGACCTTCAGCTTAAAAATAGACGCCGATCCCTCCCGAGCGAGGTCGGGAAATTGGGTCACTGGAACAACTGTCTCTCTCGCACAGTCGCCAAGCGGTACGAGTAACAAGGACGAAGATAGGATCTGCAGCGTCAGTGACGTCGCCAAGCTCGTTCATTGAATTTTACAGGCTGAGACGTTCAGCCTTGGTGCATCGCGTTTGGTGATTCTTAATTTTTCGCGGCTTAATGGGGGTTAATTTGTAATTTGATATGGGAAATGGAAGATTTGTTTTCACGTATTTTATTTTGTTTTAATAATGTTTTTAGCGATAGATTGCGACATTATAACAATTTTTTTATTCATCAAAATTTTGTTTATTTACCATGCTTAATTCCAAATATTTAAAAATCACATTTAGAATCTATTTCAGGATAATTTTAGGAATAATGCTATATGATTAGCTCTTGAAGCAGTGGTGACGTCAAACGCGGGTGTGGCTGAGACCCATGACGTCACGAGGAAGCTCTGACGTCAAACCGAGCCCCTCTCGCCTCCCCCGCCCCGCTGACACAGCCCGGGCCCCCGACATACGAATTGCTTGTACAGCTTTATGGGTATTGTTTCTATGTGGCTTCTACAGTTCGTCTGCAGTTCTGAACCAGGAAATAGAATTATTGAAATTAAATTTCTGTCCTTAAATAATCACGAGTCAATAAGTAAAAATTGGGGAGCGAACTATAATGGAAGCTGAAAATATTCGATACTTCTGTACAGTGTAATAAATATTTTCTAAGAACAAAAACGAAGAGATTTTCTGAAAGGTACTCAGCTGTTTATAATGTAAAACAGACAGTTATTTTATATTCCCGACAATACCTATATCTCTAGGTTTTCAATCTCTCTTCAATAACTCAATACGTTGGACAAGTTCGCTTCGGCCAAACGTGTTTACAGATCGTTACATTATTACGGACGTCTCATTATTTAAACTCCACGATGACAGATAATAATAATATAGAGATGTTTATTGAAAAAGTAAGAGAACATACTCTTCTATACGATCTGAAAATACCTAGATATAAAAATATACGTAAAAAGGATAAAATATGAGACTCAATCGGTCCGTTCCGCAAGGGCAAGCAATAAAAGGTCTTCTTCATCAGAGTCAGACTCTGATGTTAAATATGAGACTGACATAACACACAATTTAGGTGCTACACTAAGCTATAGACGTGCGGCTGTGTCTATTCACTAAACAAAATGAAGTTCGCTGTTCGCGCTGTAGACGCGCAGGTGTGCACGATAATTCCAGCGTTAGTTTCGCGTTGTTAACGCTCGCGCTCCCGTATCAGGTTTGGCCGAAGCGAACAAAAAGTCGGTAGCATAACAAAGAGTAAGAAACTAAAATGCTCAGGGGTTACATGAAACAATGGCCTCTAAGTCACACTAAGATTTGTGTTGATAAGGGGTTTGACCTTGCAATTGAAGGCCGATTTCCCGTAGTTAAAAACGTTGGCAATCTAGTAGCAATCTCATCTCAGCGACAATCAACAGCTATAAGCCACAAGGAATCCCTATGAGGCTATATTTATCAGTTCCACTTTACCAAATGGTGCTTTTCAAGAGTAAATGCACGAGTTACTATTAAAAATGCCCAAATCGCTATAGGTGTGCCTATAATATTTGAAGAGTTCCCTCGATTTCTCCAAGATTCCATCATCAGATCGTGACCAAATAGCAAAGGTACCAACTTGAAAGTATACCCTTTCAAACAAAAAAAGAATTTTTCAAATCGGTCCAGCCGTCTTCGAGTAATCGGGGAACATACATAAAAAAATAAAAAATAAAATTCTGACGAACTGAGAACCTCCTCCTTTTTTTGAAGTCGGTTAAAAAGAGAAAAATAACCATTATAATCTATAAAATTTTGGTGCAATACCAACATTTTATAGATTATAATGCTTGTTTTTACAGGGACAAACAAAATTTACACCATAATTTTAGATTATTGGTTAGTCCTGCCTGCAATACCAAAATTCTATAGATTGTAATGCTTGTTTTTCTCTTTTCAGTTATTAACTAAAACACTACTGTTCATTAAAAAAAAAATACTGATTAGTCAATCAGTCACGTATCGTTGTTACATGAAACTTAATCCTGGTTGTTGCACACACAAACATTCTTCATGTAATAAATATAACGTGAATGATTCCATGTAAGTAGATTCAAAAGCGAATAACCAAAATAGCTTACGAATGTGGAAATAACTCGAAAAAACACAGGATATTAAAACATAGTGGTAATAAAACAATCAATTTTGACCCTTCGTTATCAAAGACTCAACAAAGTAGACAATCAGCTGTTAGTGATTTATATATCAAGTACCGAAGTTTTACCATTAAGTTAGTTTTACCCATTGAAAAACATGGAAAGAATCTATTGAACTATAAAAAAAATTAAAGAGGAAATTGTCGTGTTTAGTTTTAGACGAATAATATGCAACTTAAATTTGTCATTTGCAGACAGAAGAACGCTGCTACCCGACCAATTTAATCCACTGAAGTTTTGAATACTAACTGAAATCTAGAGCTGACTGCCCGGAGCTATAAATATTACTATAGATAACCTATAAGGCTTATAGGATACATAAAGTTAATCGTTCCTCTGAAATCTATAGTATATTCTTTCAGAGGAATTAATATGGATCTATTTGTATCGACGTTCAATAATGCCATCGCCTGTAGGTGTAAATATCACAGAATGTTCTGAAAATATTGGATCTCGGATACCCTTTGATATACACCTATCAACCACACTATCACTTTCAAGTGAATCAATATATACGTAAACGAGGTGCATTAAAAATCTCGAAAGCAGTAAGAGCAATGCTTTCGAAATATGGTGGTGGCGGAGGCTACTTCGTATATCATGGACCGCCATGAGAACGAATGAATCCATACTAGTGGAAATGAACATCACCAAGCGGCTATCTACAATATGCCAGACATTGCAAATGCATTTATCTCAGCATTATCTGTAAAAGCTTATGGTACTTGCCGGGTGGAAGAAAAACACGCTCCAGGCAGAGTACCGGCAAGATTGTCAGACGCGATCAAGAACGCTGTTGGACACAGCATTTACCGAGCGATTCACACTGCAGAAGACCGCATAACTTGGAGACGCGCCGTATGCGGTCGCGATCCTCAGCATTGAGGGAACGACGAAGAAGCCAGCGATAAAAAAAAAAACGAAAAGTTTTGTGACCCAAAAAGCAATTTATCCAAGATTGGCAAGACAAAGTTGACATGTCGGCATTTCTGGTGCATGCAAGATGTGTATTGAATTAGGAGGTACATGTGGTTACATGAATCTTGATGATTGCTAGGTGGCTATAAGTGATCTTATCATTGGTCTTGGGGTGGGTATATATTTAAATGAAATACCTATCACACCCTTTTGTTAATTATAGTATTCATCATCATGCAAAGGGTGGTGTTACTGTTAGCAGCGATTTCTGATATGCAACCTTGGGTTAAAATGCAAGTGCAAATAAGACGAGGCTGGTCCGCGCGTGTAAGTGACTTACAAACTTAAAGTTTGCTTTAAAACTTGATCATAAATGAGTAAATGGGTATATATGTATATGTATCTTGGGTAAATGTTATAATATTATTAATACAACCTAATATTACATAACATAACATCACGCCTTGTTTTCCCGAAGGGTTGGGCAGAGGTGTCCCTGTAGCAGGCATACCCACATTTCGCCAGTTATGTTTAAGTCCCATGTAATAGGGGGCGAGCCTACATCAACCGGGCACAAATCCAGACTCCGAGCTGCTACTGAGAAATTTCAGATAGAAAAACCCAATAACACTTTGCCCGACCCAGGAATCGAACCCAGGACCTCATGCTTAGCAGTAGCGCTTGCGACCACTAGACCAACGAGGCAGTCCTATTATTATTATCTATAAATAGTTAATGATTACTAATTTTATTGGTAATATGTATTTATTTTATTTTATTACATTTGCTGCGCCCACAGGGACCGTAATTGTGCCTTAGCTATAAGCCATTGTTGTAATGTCTTGTTTAGCATTATGGAACTCAAATGAAGATATGAGTAATATGGAGGAATAAATGAATGCATTAGATAGAACAATTAGCAGAACAGAAACAGACACAAATAACTAATTCTCGGAAGAAAGAGCTAATAGAGTTTTAATATTGTTCTAAGGAACACTTATTTATTTATTTAGCAGTTTATGAACACACATATAAACGGACAAGAAGAAAATGAAAAGTGTTGATTTGAATGATTTTATTATGTATGAATTTATTTATTGAAAATTGTAATATCTAGTAGCTGTACCTACTCAGTAATAAATAATTAATTGATTCCCGAAATAACAGCTTAATTGAGTTTTGATATTATTGCTAAGAACGCCTGTGTTTATTTGAAAGAGTGTTATTTCATATGAATTTCTTGATTAAATTACTGCACGGAACAGTTGTGTAAAGAAAGAATTTTACAATCATTATTGCAAATATTAAAAACTAGCAGGGCCTCGCGGTTTCACCCGCATAAGTTGCGATTCCGTGGGAATATCGTAATAAAAAGTATGATATGTGTTAATTCAAGTTATAAACTATCTGTGTGCCAAATTTCATTCAAATCCGTTTATTAGTTTTTGCGTGAAAGAGTAACAAACGTACAGCCATTCAACCATCCTCGCTATTACTAGCGGACGTCACCCGGTTTCACCCGCGTAGTTCCCGTTGCCGTGGGAGTACGGGGATAAAATATAGCTTATGTTACTCGCTGATAATGTAGCTATTTATTGCTGAAAGAATTTTTCAAATCGGTCCAGTAGTTTTTAAGTTTATTCGTTACATACAAAAATACAAATCTTTCCTCTTTTTAATATTAGTATAGAAGTATAGATTATACAGGACTGGAGAGTTGGATTTAAGATTCGTTTTAATTAAAAACTTTTAAATAACTTCCAGAATTACGACTAATATCGTTTTAATATAATCACGGAACACTCGTGTTAATTTGAAAATATTGCACATTTATCTAAAAAAAAAATAAAAAAATATAGGATTGGATATTTCATTCGTTCACGTTTTCGATATTTTATCAATACAAGTAATAAATGTTTATAACTTTAGTTATTAAATTTCCATTTTTAAAGACTTAATGCAGTAGGAGTGGAAACAATATTGTGAAGATTTTTTTTCAGTTTTATAATGACAATGAGTTAGTCGGCTGCGTTCCCCTTTGAGAAAGTTCTCTAAGACTGCAAAGCAACTAGCTGACTTTATGAAATTATAGAGGGAGATGTAGAACAAAAGTTTTAAAATCTTAAGGGATATCAGTCGGTTCTTACGGAAATCACTTGCTATGAATTATTCTGACATTCTCGTTAATATTCGTCAAATTGAATGGTATTTGGATTTTTGATTTAGCGATTTTTTCAAAAGATTTCAGCTCTGGAAAATAAAGCCTAAGACTAGTTCATACGAAATAATCTTTTTGACTGCTTGAAACGTAAAGTGGACGTTTATTGGGGATTAGGCACTTTCAGATTACTTTAACAATAGGAGTGAACAAACAACTTGACATTATGTATTGTACTGCTTATTTCAAATTATTTACTGAATTACATCTTGACATGGTAAACTTGTATTGATTTGATTTAACTTGTTAATAATATTATATTGAGGGAGTCTTTATCATTTTAGCTTAAACTGTTTGCATGCCTTAGTTAGGGTAGTTAGTATAAGGATCAATTTAAACTTCACATTTGTAACTTGTACCTACTTTTTGTGCAAATAAAGAACTATTCTATTCTATTTAAAAAAAAAATGTTTTCATACGGAATTACTAACTGAACTTCTTGGAGCTAACTTGTCTGTTTCAATATTAAGATAAGAAAAATTTGGTATGTGTAAAAATACCAGATTTTTTCTAGCAACCGAAATTTTTATATTTTTGTTTTTACAGTATAAGGGCTCCAAATAGGTTCCAAAATTCATTTCTAATTCCATCACTTTATATACGTTCATTTTTTACATTGAATCGAAAAAAAATATTATAAATGAAATCCTTTTAGACACGTTTCCTCTGCGGGGAAGTTCCAAAGCGTGGGCGAGTCTACAGAGCTACCAGCCAGACATCGTGTAGGCGGCGTAGCACCGTAGCGTCGTAGCATCGTAGCGTAGACGCTCGTAGACCTACACGTGCTCTCAATGTAAAGTACTTAACGGTAACTTGACGCTTTTCTTTCGCACTGCAGCAACTTTTTCTAATTTCAATTACTTACCAAATCCAATGTTTGGAGACAGGCGATCCTTATCGAAAATCATGCCAATATATTCATTAATTGAAAAGTCCTTTTTAAATGAAAAGTTAAAACTACTATGAAAACTTTCGCTAAACTTTTCATCAAACATAATTTTTTTGTTCCGATATGAGAGCGCGGGAGCCACGGGGTCCGACTACCGCCGACGCGGCGTTCGTCCGTCGACTGCTGCCTTCATCCCGCACGAAATTCCCTTCAGGAGTTAGGCTTGAATGGATCTGCGCTGTGATTGGTAGGGAGCGAGTGACGTCATGACGAAAATCACAATGATGGCCTCGCGGCGGTGTGTTAGGGTGTGTGTGTGTGTGTGTGAGCGGAGGCCCATGAATGGGCGCCTTCTGCCGCGCCCGCGCCGCGCCTCTCATGCCCCCTGACGTCACTGTGCCAACCTCTATTATGCAACCCAGCATCTGAAATAGAAGCGAGATGTTATTAATAACTTTCAATGCATTGGTATATTTAGAAAGCCTTAACTAAACTTTTTTATTCATGTGTGGTTTTGTTTTGAATACCAATGGCGTTATCATGGCAGCTTGTATATAAAAAACGTTTAGTATTAGGAGTTACTGGATCTGGCTTTACTAAATTATATTAAATTTCGTCGAGGTCTTTTATAGAAATAAAACCTTACTTTATTGATTTAAGGACAATGTGCTAAAATATGTCTAATCTAAACTAATAATAACGAAAAATTATTTGATTTTTTTGCATGTTTGTTTGCTACGCTTTCACGCTAAAACAGCTGAATTAATTTGTATGAAATTTGACACATTAGTAGACCATAACCTGAGTTAGGACATAGAATACTTTTTATCTCGATATTTTAACGGGATCGAGACTTATGCTGGTGCAACCGCGGGGCGCAGCTAGTTTTAACTAAAATCTCATCTCATCGTGCTTAAGAAGAATTGAATTTCCATAAAGCCTTCACTTTATACAATAATTTTAAAGTAGTTTCATACATGAAAACATAAGTATCCTTTACTTCATCTACTAACTGTAATCAAAACCAAAATCCAAAATAAAACAACATAATTCAACAGCAGCATCATTTGACCTTCGAACTTTGCCTATACAGGCTGTTCTTAAAATAGGTTGGATGCGACAGGGTGCGTCCGGTGGGTCGTTGACCGATGCTGGGGGCTGGTACCCCGCGTCGCCCGCACCCCCTCACCCCGCAGTGACCCGGTCACGATGCAACAAGTGGAAGTGTATCGACTCTACCCGTTTGACATTTAAGAGGAAACTGAAGCGGCTATATAGGCAACCTGAAATAGATTGGGACTATGATTAACGGCAAATTATGGGGCCTTGATCATAATGTTATTTCAGGAAGGTTCTGGTATTAATTCGTTTCCTATCGCTGTGAAGGCTAACCTGTGCAAGTTTCTTTTTTGGTGCATTTTCTACAGTTTTTCTGATTTTTGGTCGTTTTTTTTACAGCTTTTTCTCTTAATTTGAAACTGAAACCAATAGTCAAAGGCATGAATTTAATATTCGTTGTTTGAAATACAAAAATCTGCGGTTTTATTCAATAATCCGTCCGAAGACATTATCATAAATAGAGTGGTTTTTGCATTCGATTTATTTACTTTATACTTATTTTACTTATTCTGGATTTGTGCCCGGTTGATGGCAATAGGCTCGCCCCTTATTACATGGGACTTAAACATAACTGGCAAAATGTGGGTGTGCCTACTACAGGTACATGTCTGCCCAACCCGTCGAGGAAACAAGGCGTGATGTTATGTGCGTGTTATTTTACTTATAAGACCATTAATCTTTTTTTTTTCTTCACACATACAGTCTTAATACAGTTCTATGTGAAACTGAAAGAATGCTTGAGTTTTAAAACCTATTTGATCAAGTAATAACAGTTTTATTTTTCATGTTTTATGAACTGTAGACACAGTTAAATTAAAAACGAATAAAAGGTTTCCAATCACTGGATCCGAGAACTATAAAAACTAGCTATTTTACTGCAAAAGTAATTATAATTTAATATGGGATCTATCAATAAAGTACTTTAGTCTGTAAAAGTCTAATAAAGGTGAGCGGTAGAATATTTACGAACCTAATTGAATGAAAGCTGCGTTTTATGAAAATCTATTCCCGAAATAGAATATTTTCTGAAGAGCCTTAAATTATTATAAGGGTTTGTAAAAGCGAAGTCCACACTTAACACAAAACCAGCCAATATTATTCCCACTGCTATGGCACAGGCCTCCTCTCGGTGAGAGAGTGGGCTGTAATCCACCACAGTCAGTCAGTCTTAGAATTTTTAGTTCTAGGACATGCCGGTTTCCTCACGATATTTTACTTCACCGTTTTGAGAGCAGTGGTTACGAAATCATTTACACAAAGTAAAACGCCTGTCTGGGTTCGAACCTACGACCTAAAACTCGCAAGTCGCGGTCGTTACCACAGGGCCATCACTGCTCTCGTAGTCCGACCAATTCGTAATGTTATTACACGAACGCGTGACCTGCCTCTCACGTCCAATTTTGCATAAAACCCTTGCTTGAGGTTCTGCAATGTTAGTTTGCTGATTGTATAGGGAGTGACCCCATTGTCTGTTGCTATGGACATTCAATTACAAACTGTGGACTATCACTGCCATTATAAATTGCCTCATACCTCCTCTGAAAACATAAAACAGTCACACAGCTTTAGATTTTTTCTGTACTTACACAGTTCACTTAAGTGAATATGCGTCCTAAAATGCGTTGGTGGGAAATCTAATATCAAATATAGGTGACATTTGGAGCCATAATGGAGCCGTTTTTTAGTAGGTATGTAATATTGCCTACTTGATTCTATGAATGAATTTTTTAGTTTATATTTAGAACTGCAAATACAAAACGGGTATTTGTAAGGAATCAAGTTGCGTAAAAGCGTGGGAAGGTTTGTAATTTCATTTAAAAAATAATATGATCCAACTTCTTGTGACGTATTCCAGGTTTACCTACTTCTCACGGGTGGCATCATTTGATGACTTCAATAATGCGTTATTTTTCAGAAAAAAATATTCGATATTTAGGTGTTAGGTAAATAACGGACGACCATATTTCGAAGCGGCAATAGCTCAACGGCAGAAGCTTCAGATCGTAGAGGTCATGTGTTTGGATCCCACCTGCTGCATTGACTAATTAATAAATAATAATCAATCACGTGAATCAAGTGTCCTGCCCTTACCATAAAATGAATAAGAAACACGTGATTGGGCGATTTATTTTAATTTTATAGTTACTTATCTCTTGTATCCATATTTATCTTAGCTTAGCCGTTTAGATTGTTTAAAAATATTATAATATGCTACATTGTAAGGTCAATAAAGTGTCACCAACTGTGAAACATTATAAAAGAAAAAAAAAAGCCTTATATATTATTATTATATCCTCTTCTATCTCAGGCAAATTTAAATTACATAACATCTTTTGAGTCTTTTGATAAACGCTCAATAGCTATTGATTCGATAAAGTTTTCTCCTAGATAGAATTACCAAATTTCCCAACAAAATATGAAAAATTGTTCTTCCTGTGTGTGTGTTTAGAGTACATGATGAGTTATCGATTTGTTTAATTAGTATATTCTTTATTCACACATGTATGCTACAACATAACGGAAGATGCAGAACGCCTTCACCAAAAACACAAAATTCTAAACAAAATCTAAGTAAACCATTTAAACAGAGGGTGTTTAGTCATAGTCCAGGGTAAGCCCATTCATCGCCAAGGCAAGTACGTGCGTCACAGGCAGCAAGGACATATCCCAGCCTTGCAAGCATGGGCCGTACTATTTGAACGCCCTGAATTTTAGTCTGATAATGGTGTTAGCTATTTTCGTCATAAGTTGAAACGTGGTGTTAGGTATGCCCCATATTGGTTTCGTACTTTGGTGTGAGTCATCGATTTTTGGTGAACAATGAATGGTGTTGGTTGTCCAAGGCCATGATGGGATCTTGTTTATTATTTCTGTTTAAGTAGTGAAATCTATGCCTTTTATAAGAAAAGTTTTCAAGGATTCTGTTTGATGAGCGTTTTTCAGTGCTAAATATTATTATTAAGCTATTAACATTAATTTACTTATGTATCATAATTTGGATACGTATTACCATAAAAACTATTACGACGATGCAAACGCCTGTAAACTTAAATGTTACGGAAAGACGTAAAACACCTTTTAATTGCTCCTATAAATTACATTTTTTTTTACCAAATCTATTTATAGCTCAATATAGATCATTCAAGCGTCAGTCGAACGCAGGTGGAACCATGTTCGGTTAACAACTCCGTCCAAGAATGAACGAGAGCGCGTCACCCTGCGTGCTTCGATTCATGAATAGAGGCTTGCAACCCGGGATGACCCAGTTTTTGACTCCATACTTTGGACCCGTAACACCACAACGCTGTAACAGCCAATCTCTTTGCCTTGTGATTTTCACCATTATATTGGAACCCCGTGCAATTGTTATTGCATGTATAATAAATCCGAATATATACTTGTTGGGTTTGTAGGTATGCTATGACGTCAGTTGGTGCGGAGGGGGCCTGCAGCGGTGGAATTAGGTCAGTTTCATTCTGAAACAGGTTTGGCGAGAACGGGGTGAGGCAAGGCCGAGGGGTGCGGCTTCAGCTCAATCGCGAATTTAGCTGCCACCAATTATTGTAGGAGTCCAATATGGGGAAGTAGATTAGAATTACTTATATGATTATGTATGTAATGGAGATTACCAAATCATACAAATATGCAGAATTCGGTTGAGAATCGACTAGGCTATTTATTACATTGTAATGTTCCCCAGACTACTTCGCTCTGACTTCGCTTGTTTCATGGAAATCGTACATAATATAGTTTTCAATAGCATACTCTGGTTCGTCCATTATTGCGTTCACAAAACTATAATTTGTTGCAATATAAATTTTACCTGGAAATCATTGAATTAACCTGAATTTTTGATATTTAAAATTTGGTCAAGGTCAGTTTTAAATATATCTCTGTTATTTATAAGGCTTGGTAGTGGCTGTTAGGACAAGATTAGGTGATCCAAATCTACCGTGGTAGATAGGTAGGTAGGTAGATAGTTAAGATTTCATTTATGTCATTATTCTCCTCAAAATGATTTCTGTTGAAGTGGTACAAATGGTCTTCAATAGTCAAGGGGTCAGATAGGGAGTCGTTCCATGTAAAATCCAGTATCCAGTTATTCTGGATATCAACCCCAAATAGTTGAGAAAAGGCTGAAGTAATGCAAATGGTATTCTTAATTCAGTACACCGACTACAGTAACATACAAAAAGCTTGACCTATTCCTATAATATTTTACTCGCTGACATTTACCGGCCATGTTGGATATCTATCGTGAACATTTTAAAACTGTGTTATCGGAGGTTGCAGCTCGATCCATACTAATCGAGTTTGCGTCATGGCCGAGCTGACGAGGATACTTCATTAATAGGATTTCCGACTACATACAAACCTTAATGCAAAACCGTATCTACCTACTATCTGGTAGAGTGGAAAGTGCTCAGACCTAGGCCTGTGTTGATGTTTCCGATATATGCTACTTTGAATAAAATGAAGCCTGTATTTCCCCAAATATTCTGCCGAGTTTTTAGTACATCTTTTATAAATTAGGTGTGTGTGAGACCTAATTTTAACAAGATTACCACCAATTATGGGTTGTATATTTATAAGTAATAGTATTCCTGTTAATAGGTACTCCTCTAATTAACCTAAGCTTACTCGTAGGTTCAGGTTATTAGCGTAACAAAGCATTAAAACTCATTACCCCTCGTTAGGCAGTGCGTCTTGAATGTTGGGCTACTGTCGCAAATAAAACACGATTTAGTTTAAAAATTTAAGGCTTTTAGGCATACCATCCATTTCAATTTTCTGTGTATAATCAGCCTTGTCTGTGCAGCGAAGCAATAATGTAACAAAGAAATCGATTTGTCTGATTTGTAGGTCTAATCCTAGTACAAACTCGAAGTTGAAAATAATCGTTTCGCATATCATATTTATTTAATTTTAAGACTTTATTAATTAATATCTACAATGGGTGAAACTAATTGTGCTTTTAAATTTTTGTAACCAAAATGCTAGAGGATAGTTGTATTTTCGTTTCAAAAATCTTTCAGATTTACATTACGTTTACGTCGTACGTTCGTGCTAAGGCTTCTGTCGCATTAGTTTCTTTCCACCAAAACTGGATGTCTATACACTGAAACCGATGAGCTTCAGCAAAATCTGACTAGCCTTTTGCCAACTTTGTTGTGGTCATCTTCCAGTCTACCTAGATGCAGCAGAATACCAGCATTTTACATGGAGCGACTGCTTATCTGACTTACACAACCCAGCTACTGGGTAACACGATACCTCTTGGTAAGACGGGTAGTCAGACTTTTTGTTATGAATACCCGTAACAGCTGTCTAAGATCTACAAATGACAGCCGGAACCAACGGGTTAACGTCCGAGGCACGGAGGAGTCTCGATTTGTAATGGATGGTCACCCATCTACGAACCGACCGCGGCAAGCGTAGCTTAACCTTCGATTGATTCGTGCAGCTGCTATTATTTAACTACGAGCCCCTCTACGATGGGCTTTAGCATGAAGAAGATATAGGCTGCACTAGTTTAACGTCATGTCATACGTCACTCAACTGTAATGACGCTCGAACAATGTTCACTGAACTTTATCTGTGACATTGCTATGTCACTGTAAACTGGATTGCATTGGGCATTATACGTTAAAACCTTAGTTTCTCACATGTCGGTAGGAAGCATTAAATAATTGAAGCGATATCTGTTCATAACATAACATAACATCACGCCTTGTTTCCCCGAAGGGTTGGGCAGAGGTGTCCCTGTAGCAGGCTCACCCACATTTCGCCAGTTATGTTTCCGTTCATGTTACTGCAAAAGGTTGACTGAATAGTTACACCTTTGCATTGATTACCTCCAATGACAAAGGCTGCATGTGCAAATTAACTAAATCTAAATGTTGCTATACTAGACCTCCTGCTCTCGTTTAGTGGAATAACTATGCTAGAGGTCAAATCAGTGATATGAGCAGGTCAGTGTGTTTTTCGTGCCACAGCATGGGTTTCACTGAGTTTCATGTAAGCCGGGTCTAGTAAATTGTTAGTATTTAGTTATGTTAGGCAAATGCAAACCTTTTGGTGTGGTAGTATCAACAAACATTTATCCGTGTAACAATGCTATAACTACAAAACCTTTTAAATCAATCTCATCATTCAAAACCAGTCCACCCATCCATCATTTAAAAACCACCTGAACTTCGATACGTTTTTCATAGAATCCTGGTTGTGACGTCAAAGTGCAATATCCCAAAATAGGTGACCCGGATAGAGGGTGGCGTTTCTCTGTGCACGCAGTATAGGAGCCTGACGTCATAAACCCCTCCCCCCCGTACCGTGCAACCCCCTCGGGTCGACACCATAGCTCCTCTAGGACGCCTGCTTCGACTACAATGGTAAAACTTAAAGATCGAACCGTAAAGATCGGCTGTAGGAAGGTTCGTAGGTTATATGCATGAAAATTATATCGTAACTGATGAAATCTGGGTAAACGGACTTTTACAACCTCTGCTTGTACCTTCGAGAAATTTAGACGTGATGTTAAGAAGGAATATGTTTTTTTCAGTGGCCTTGTTTGTTTAATCTAAGATATGATGGGAAAACCATCTGTAAAAAACTAGACTGTTAACTGAAATGAATAATTGGGAGGTAAGTACCTAGTTTCAAGAACAATGTTTGGTCCTTTCCTTGAATGAGAATGCCTTGCCTTGCAAAGGGGCAATTACGAACAAACGTCATCTAGTAGGTACATAATAGGAGTGTTTGTATAAAAAATACTTTTATTCCCATAAAATATCGTAAGTACTATTCCTATAAAGCATAGTACTTACGATATTTATATACATTTATATAAATATATGCCAATACATTATCGTTATTCAATTTCATACTTCAATGCTTTTAAAGGCCAATGTTGCAATCATGCATTTATTTCAACAGAAAATTGAATGATGTTCATAGCAAATTAGTTCTCAAATAGAAATAGAGTGCTAACAGGTCAGTCGATGAGGGCTTGGCTCTACGCCTTACGGGAAACTGTTTCGATCACCGCATTAAACAAATGGTTTTATAGCCTTCAGACAGTTGTTTCTGGTTAAATATTTGTTAAACTCAAATAATTTATTTCAAATAGGTCCTTTCATGGCATTTTTGAACGTCATAATTTACATAAAATCGAAATGATTCTAGTCGCCAAAAGGTACTTTTCGTATGAAGAAGAATGGGCAAGAAACTCCACTGTAACTCTTTTAAAATGTTTGACAATCTTTTGTATAGGTACATTAGTTAAATCATTTTATGTGAAGACGATGCAACTACAATAAAATGACTATACTACAATAGGTAAAATGAATTAAAAATGAAGCAACGACAGATAAATTAATTATGTGATAGATACATGGCGCTCACATTGTATATTTACAAACATTGTAAAAGTAGACGATTTTCGTAAAATTTTATAGTTAATAAGTCAGTGTGTGAGAAAGTAATTACATAATGTAAAATTTATGCAATATAATAAAAATAATAAATAATACAATTAAATTAGCAGTAAAAGTTGAAGCGCACAAAGAGAGAAAAATGGTCAAGAAAAAGTTGCACCCTCAGTATCAAGTTCAAAATTGAGTAGGATGCTGGCTATCTTAAAGCTTAAGATCAGTGTCGCCATCTATCGTCATTTCCGTCAGCCATATCACATTTTCACGGACATAATCCGCACCACCAAAAATCATGACGCCACGGATGGAAAATCGCATAATTAACGTAACAGGTGGCGCTTTCTGCACTATAGTTTTCTCGTTTTAATAAAATAACAAAGAAAAAAGAACAGTCCATTTAAAATATAACTTAAGAATACAAAGAGTGAAAGAACTTTCATTTGCATTTCAAACAACGCCATCTGTCGGGCATTTCCCAATACGTTTCATCCGGAAAACCGTCTGAGCGTAGCGTTTCGTACTGGGCAGAAAATAGCCAACAACGTTCCGTGGCACTTTGCACAATTCACTCATTTTAGCACAGATAGCAACACGAAAGACTATTCACCTATTTCAAAGATGGCGCTGTTAAAATGGCGCTCGTGGGAGGGAAAACATTCTCAATTTTTCCTTTAAACGGGTCAGCACGATTGGAACAAAGAGTATGGTAATTTACGAGTATTACCACTATCATCCCTGAATTAATTTCCCGTTTGCATATGGGAATGAAACTGATTTTACGCATCGTTTATCGCAGTTCGTGCATCCTCTACGGGAAATGGTTGGTATTGTTTGGTTTTTTGAGGCGCATTAAATTTTCGTATTTAATGGGTCTGTTATTGTGTTGTTTATCACGAGCAATCAATTAATTTCGGCCTTATTATTTAAGCAATTCAAATTTTCCCCACATTTTTAATCATAGTCTACATTATTTTCTGGAGGTAGATGCAATCTCATTTGGTCCTTATAGTTGCACGGATCTGTTCCCCATAATTATATGATTAACTAGCTGTTGTCCATGGTTTCGCCCGCGTGGACCCTAATTATTTTTCTAAAATAAAAGTAGCCTAAGTTATAACATAGCCTTATAATATGAGCTATCTGCCATTGAAAGTTCCGTCAAAATCGGTCCAGCCGTTTCGGATATTAGCCGGAACAAACAGACAGACAAAAAGACAGTTCAACATTTATAAATAGTTTTTTTGATATAGGTACCGTATATACTCGTACTTTCATATGCATTTAATAAAAAGCTGTTATTTTGATATTACAAAGAGACACTTCAGTTTTATTTATTTGAATTTTGTATATATGTATGTACATGTATGTATGTATGTATAAATTAAGATTAGTATTTATGTTAATAATAACAATGGCAAGTTGGCAACCATGGAAAAAAAACTGAACCTGTATAAAAAGATTGAGACCATAAATGGTAATGTAATAACATAAACGTTTATGGTTTTGGTCTGAAAAGCTGTACACGCTAGTGGTCCTCGATTGTACTGCTATTCATAAACAAAAAAGTCAAATTAATTGGCTAATGTTTAAATCATGAATAGGTTACTCTATGGTAGACAGTTATTCCACATTAAATTGGAATTAACAATGAATGAAAGTTAACAAGCTTTCAGAATTATTAAGAGATGCGAATTAATTTTATAAATTCTGTTAACTGAGCCGAATTTCGGTTTGTACGTAATATGATACAACTCGACTCGTCTTCGTTTACATTATCGTCGCGTTTTACCGACTTCACTTTGTTGTAACTAATTGGTTGTGGGTGTAAATCGGAGAACCCGAGAGAATAGTAGAATCTGATTAGTGATCTATTTTATACTTTACTAGTTGCTGTCTGCGGCTTTGCAGGCTTTTTATTTTTATTATTACATAACATCACGCCTTGTTACCCCGAAACCCCACATTTCGCCAGTTATGTTTTAAGTCCCATGTAATAGGGGGCGAGCCTATTGCCATCAACCGGAAACCAATCCAGACTCCTGGCTGCTACTGAAAAATTTCAGATAGAAAAACCCAATAACACTTTGCCCGACCTGGGAATTGAAACCCAGGACCTCATGCTCAGCAGTAGCGCTTGCGACCACTAGACCAACGAGGCAGTCATTTTTATTATTATTCTTTCCAAAATTAAAAATAGCCTAAAATACTCTAACATCAGCTATCATAGCTGCAGTAGGTAGTGCTATCAACGAAGACGCGCTTCACTCCGTATAAAGTACAGCTTCAGTAATCGTAGAGGGGCCGGAACAAACAGACAGACAGACAGACAAAAAATGTATTTTTTTTTTTTTTTTTGTTATAGTACCGTATCATATATTGCAAACAGACACGTCAATTTTATTATACAGGGTGGCAGGGACGCGAAAACTGTTACTTTGAACTTCGTACATAATTCTGGAAAAAAATCTGCTGTTCCATACATTTTAACCGCGTAGGTGACTCTTTTCTATGAACAGCATTTTTTTTTTAAATAATTGACTAAAAATTTCAATGCATGCGTTTACGCTTAGAACCATGTACTGCATCCATGGTAACCGTTTTCGCGTCGATGTCCGTGCCGATAAAATAACAGAAGCTCATGGTTATACATATATAACCATGAGCTTCTGTTATTTTTTAAGTTCATTTTTCAGGATGATAACATGAAACAAAAAAGAAGGGATGATAGAGTGACGGCTGACATTGAAAAAACTTATTGCGCCGACCGCAGGATGAAGGGACGAAGATGATGATGATTTTTATAGTTTTAGAGGCTCGCAAAGGTATAAAATAGCCTATCCTGTTTCTTGTGGTACCTATTCATAATTTAATGTGAATTTAACAAACAGTGGTCCTTTTTAGAAAAAAACCGAGCCAAGCCTGTTCCTCAGAATACTACGGATGTCTCAAGTACTACGGAAATATGGTGTAAAACCGTACAAGATTAGCTGCATCTTTATTCGCCGGCATTCCGCTGAGCACAGTGAGTCACAAAGCAGTGAATAAGTAAAGCTGTGCCGTGTGTACAAGCATTCCTCGGGATAAGCTGCAAACCGCGGCTGTGGGGAACTAAATTAAATTTTTGTTATGTTGTTCTTTACAAGGAAGTTCTGCTGTTATTTGATGCAAGATTTATAGGTGGTTGGAGTTTGGTTTCAAAGTAAAGTGGCTGCGGAGGTTTTTGTTTCATCTTAGAATATGTCAGCAGGTATACATATTATTATGAGCCAGTTGTGTCCTACTGCAGGGAAAGAGCCCTTCCCTCCTTCCATTTTACAAATTAACTCCCCATAACAGCACACCTTGTTTTGCCGGAGGCCCGGAGTCTGGATTTGTGCTCGATTGATGTCAATAGGCTCGCCCCCTATTATATGGGACTTAGACATAACTGGTGAAATGTGGGTGTAAATTCAGCTCAACCCTTCAGGGAAACAAATTAACTCCAGTTGAATGTAATCTTCAGTTGAAGAATTAAAAACTCGAGAACATTAGAGATCCTGTTGAGTACCTAAAGCGAAATAGATGAGAGGAGAAGAACTTGTTATAAGCGATTGTTGTAGCCTGAATCAAACTTAGAACATTTTAATATCATGACCCTGACGAGAGGGGCTTGTGCCTAAGTACTAACAGCCGCACGGATCAATCTATGAGGTTAAGCTACGCTTGCCGCGGTTGTTCCGTGGATGGCTGACCATCTTTACATACCAAGACCCGTACGTGCCTCGGAAGGCACGTTAAGCTGTTTGTCCCGGCTGTCATTTATAGATCTTTGACAGTTTTTACGGGTCGTCAGAAGCCCGAAAATCTGACAACCAGTCTTACCAAGGGGTATCGTATTACCCAGTAACTGGGTTGTGGAGGTCCGATAGCCAGTCACTCCATGTAAAATACTGGTATTCAGCCGCATCCGGTTAGACTCGAAGACGACCCCAATATAGTTGGAAAAGGTTAGGCAGATGATGACCCTGACGAGACGTCTACCTATTTCTTGTCAAATATTGGTTTTATTGCGATACTGAACCCGATTTTCATTCAGTCAAGATCTATATCTATTTAGTTCTAAGTAAATGATACTTCACGCTTCGAGTTTCATGACATCTTTACCAATTTTAAACTTAGGCGCTTATTCTAGAATCTATCAACCATACACCGAGATTTGAGTAATGTTTATAAAATCTGTCAGTTTTGAATACAGATATGAATCGTTTTAGAATACGAGCCTTGTTTGCGTACCTACCCACTTTTCTTGACGATCCATCAAGTAATGTATTTGAACATTCCGGAATACGAAACATAAACAAAATGCCGGTTGATTAGGCAAACGGAGTTCTCCATATGTGATTGTCGGTTCATCTCCTTCGAATAATATCTCCATCAATCTTCCAAATCGATGTTTATATTATCCTTTCTCTTTCCTCATGCGAGATCGTCATCACAGGAGTGCGTTCTGTTTTTATAAGTGTTTATTTATAGCATGACTGCCACAGAAGGAGAGAAATGTTTTTTGAGAGTGTTCGCAGGATTGGTCAGTGTGAACTACTTTATTTATTTTTGAAATACAATTGAAGGCGTAGTTTTGATGCCCAATGACTAGGTTGTGGAGGTCAGATAGTCGCTCTATATGAAAAAATACTGGTATTCAGCAGCATATGGTTAGACTGGAAGCTGACTCCAATACAGTTGGGAAAAACCTAGGCAGGTGACGATGAGTTTCGTTTCCCGGGTTGGACCTAATGTACTGTTACATTTTCCGGGTGGAAGGTCCGCCCTAATGCCCATGGGTTATAATAGTGAGTGTAGGTACAAGGTATCCATTATGTGGGGTATTACCTAGTACCATCATTCTTATTCGTTTCTGAAGTAGGTACAAGCTAAAAGATTTGTAGCTAATGTTGAGGTCAAAAGATTGGCTATATGTATAGTCTGCAAGGTATATGGGTGGGTTTCTCTCTTTTCCGTCTGAAGTTTTTAGTAATTGGCTAACAAGTAGTAAATGCCCAGTATCACATCCCTTCATCATTGTCTACACCTAATGCTGGGGCCGCATCTGCGTCTATCATGACGAAGCTTCGCACAGTGATACGATACACATAGATGTGACCAACCATTATCGGTTATCGTCACGATAGTTTGGGTTGCGTAGCACTTATACGTAGCACGCCCGGGTAGCGGTACATATTAAGCGTGGCGCGTAGTCGGACTAACGTTGGTCATTTCAACTGTTGTTTCCGGACTGCGTAGATGCTCTGTCGAAATAATGGAGAGCCATCTTGGATTATTGTACGATAATTCGTTAAAATTATGAAGCTGCTAATGTGTCCACCGTATTAGCGCGATAAAGTTTTTTGCGAGCAAAACTTACGAAACTTCGGCACGCATTGCTTTGTTACGATAGACGCAGATGCGGCCCCAGCATTAGGAGAATACAATACATTTTAAAAGAGTAACGGTTGAGTTTCTTGTCTATTCTTCTCCATACTATTAGAATTAATACAATTTTTTTTTTTTTTTTTAAATTTTGACGTTCAAATGTGCCTTGTATGTGCCAATTTGAAATAAATGATTTGACTTTGACATTTATGCATATCCTCTTTGTTATAAAATCCATTACCGATAGTGGTTAGTAGCATAACTCCTAAAATATTGATATTGTGATCCTAAAATATTATTGGAGTATAATATTTAGTTGTGTATGTTTATTATATGTTTGTATGTATATTTACTTTGTGTCTTATTGGTACATACATATGTTCATTCATGTATCGTTAGCCGGTACAGGCGAAAGCAAACGTTTGTCAACTTTTTATTATTTCCTATTGTTACAACACGTTGCTATTCCCAAAGGAAAAGTAAGAAGTAAATACATTGAGAATATTGAAAAAAAAGTATCGAGAAGACAGTGTGAAAAATCCTGTATTATTCTACTATGTGAGAAACCCAGTTGCCTTTAAATATTATGCCGTTCAGATCCAGTCACTTCACTTTATCAAATACTTTCAAAAGTCTTTCTCAATATCCCGATATCACGAATACGGGATATTGCGAATCAGATTAGGAGCGTGCTGGTTTAAGATTTTGGATGGCATCGTTTTTATATGCATAGGAAATATTTTCTCTTGGAAATATATAGTTTTCACGTTACACGTGTTAGTTTTGATGGAATACAAAATCGTAAAATAATATTCATGATCTAAAAGCTGCATTGGGAAAGTCGAGGTATAACTTATGAATCGAACCTACATGATTCATCCTTATTCTTTCAGTGATTACTACCAATTACGCGTCCAGAATAGAGCAATAGAATTCTATGAATACTTAAGTCTTACAAAGATTCGAATCTCTATTATGTAAAGGTTTAGGCCTTTGTAAAGTTGAGACGTAGAGATTATCTTCGTTTGATAGGGTAGGAACGTGATGTGTAGTTCTGACTCCATTTCAAATTGAATTAAATAGCTCTAAGAAAAAAGTTCAATGTCAAATAAGTTTTCTGCGGATGAGGTATTTAATTCTATTTGGCAACAGATTCACTTTTGTTGATGAATGTATCCAATATAAGAGTTTTCATTTATTCCGGTGACTTGTCGTTTTTTGTTTATCCAATCATTGTCGATGTTTCCATTTGATCATTGTATATCTATTACAACGAGGTTCTACCCTCGGGAAATGTGCTGTTTTCGTCCTTTATTATTATCTTTCTCACAACCTTTGTGTTTGGAACTTTTTGATTCTTCTGTGTAGTAGATATTTGTTTTTTTTTTTTTGCATTTATACGCAAAGTACATATTTTTAGTGTAAATGCTAGCTAAATTTTAAGTGGTAAGTTTTTTTTTTTTTTGGAAATGGGTAATAAGTCATTTGCTTATTAAATTTGCGAATTTAATCTAAAGGTCAATACGTATAATAATTTAATTGCTGGGGAGGTTTTATTACATAGTTTTTTTACCATTGAAATTAAAATTTAAAACTCAATGTCAAATAGGTTGTTATACTAGTGTTAGTTACATGGAGATTCATTGCTTTTTCGCGACTCTGCAATATAGAAAAAAAAAAACAATAGAACCAAAACATTTTTACATCGGAAACCGAAAATATCAAAAGAAATAATAACCTTTTATGTTTTTTTTTTACGTAACCTTTACAAAAAGAAGTTCATATGTGAGAGATTTATATCCGAACGTTTGAATAAGAGTAACGTATCAAAGAGATGTTGCTATCGAATATAAAAGTGTGTTCGGAAACGAGTTCAGAATTAATAATGAAACGCTGTAATGTATGTACGTTTAAGATTCTTGAACGGTACGAATCTTTTTAATATAAAACTACTTACCTTTTTCAGAAGTATTCATGACCAAAAAAGTAGACAGTAATTACCGTTGTTGTGTATTTTGGATAGGAATTTTATTTAGATATAAAGAAGACTGAAGTTTCAAGATGGTAATCATTCATGCATTCAAAGAGCCTCCACAGGTGACGTTGTATTTTAAATTTCAAGGAATTCAAACAGATCTATAAAGATACTAAAATGTATAACCATCTCTGAAGATTTTGATGAGACCTAGGTACGCATAAAGGGATCTTTACATTGCGCGTGTGTGCCCTTAGGACTACGATAGAAGTTTCACTTGTCAGGTGGGATGTAAACGTTATAGATTACAGACACTTGAGATGTCTGACAGTTTTAAGACTCAGAATACCTTCCTCTCTCGGCCGCCCTATAACTTAAAACTTATTCGATGTTGTGAAAATTTAAACTGCTATTAAATTTTTTGTTGTAAGCAATGTCAGCCTAGTACTACAGTAGTCGCATATGATGTATAATATCTGACATCTCACCTTGGTAATGAGCAAAATTAAGGTAATAAGCGACATTAAAGTGGCGGGGCCTCTTCAAGGTCGTTTCTTACGGCCGACTCTAGCACCGCGCGCACTCATTGGTCAAATAAAATAGCCCGCACTTCTCTGGTTTCCTCTTACACACTTCCGTTCCTTTTCACGAAATCGCTCCCACAGATTGAGCTGTCTAATCTGTGCAGATTGCAGGAAAACGAGAGGAAAGATGTTACACATTAAAAACATGTTGACAGAATACGATAGTGCATTCACAAATCTAGACAGAAGTAATTTCATTAGTATCCCTCCAGAGAAGCAGACGTTTACTACAATGGCTATCAGCTTTAAACTATTTCTCAAAGAAAACCGGTCCGTTTTAATTTAGATTCAATCTTTAATGGAACTTGACAATGAATATCCTGCCGTCCGCTTTGTCCTTTGAAGAATGGACTCCAGCTTGCAGCTTTATCAGTGCAGTCACTGTTCACTGCTACATTGAAATAGTGTCGTTTGTACTGTTTTCGACAAGTTCGGCGGAGCTAGAAACAATACACTGTTTTTCCGTTAACATGGGAACTGATTGGAGTATTGATTTAACTGTTTATTTAAAGATAACGATTTTGATAAGATGATTTAGCGTATTTTAAAAAGTTGCTCCTCATTTGCGAGAATAGTCAAACTCAAACTCAAACTCAAAGCATTTATTTCAATTAAACCATTTACAGGCACTTTTGAATTGTCAAAGAGTCGGTCAGTTAGTCAGAAAGTTGAAGCTAATTGCCCATTCCAAAACGTAGATCTCTATGGAGAAGAACGGGCAAGAAACTCCAAGGACACTCTTTTAAACATTGATATTACAAAATCCTGGGTACATCATTCTTGTTGCTTCTATATGTGAGAACAATGTACAAAAAATAATCAAAAGCAATTGAAAATATAAGATTAAAAATAAGCCCTGGCAGATAAGAGATGACCAGTTTCAACTGACGGCGCCCGTTCACGAACATGACGCGTGGATCAGCACCATCCAGCTCAACCATTTTGTAGGGAACCGAATGATCCAACACACTCGCCACCATCAGCGAGACATTTAAGTGAGCATGACATATTCTCAACTGCCATGCTATTTCAAGTCAACATACATCTTAATAAGTTAATAAACGGCTCCATGGTCTCACATTTACAAAAATAAAAATGCTTCTAAATTATACAAAACTATAGTTTGCAATGTATCTAAAAAAATAAAAGAATTTAACCACCAAAAAGAAAGAAAATCATTACTTAATTGGAGCATTCAACAATTAAGTTGGTAAAACAAAAATGAACATTAAGTTCCTAATGTCAAAATATATTTTTTTTAAAAAGGGGAAGCAACTCTTCCAAATATTAAAATTTTAACTAGTGAGCCCAAGCGGCTGTGGAGCAGGACCAGCATTAAGCCAAGCATTTTTATCTACGATATAATCATCTAACTTATAATATGCTTGTCTACATAGTGTGCGTTTAATGCATGTTTTAAATTTCTTCTCATTTAGTTGAAGAATATCGAGTGGTATTTTATTATAACATTTTACACAGTACCCCATAAAAGAAGTGTGTACTTTAGACAATCTAAAACGTGGTTGATCTAATTTGTTCCTATTTCTAGTGTTAAAATTATGCCTGTCACTTATCTTACTAAAAAGATGGAGATTTTTTCGAACATACATAATGTTCTCATATATATACTGACAAGGTACCGTCATGATGTTGATTTTCTTAAACAGTTCCCTTAGAGACTCGCGTCTGCGGAGGTTGTAGATGGCTCTGACGGCCCTCTTTTGCAGAATAAAGATAGAATCAATATCTGCAGCCCGTCCCCACAGCAAAATACCGTAAGACATGATGCTATGAAAGTAACTAAAATAGACCAGTCTCGCGGAATCTACGTCTGTTAGTTGGCGGATTTTCCAAACAGCGTAAGCGGCTGAACTTAGCCGCCCTGCAAGTGATGTTAAGTGAGGACCCCACTGTAGTTTAGAGTCAAGCGTTATCCCCAGGAAAACAGTCTTTTCGACGAATTGTAGTGTCTCCTTATTCAATACAACGTGACATTCACTACTTCTAACATTCGGTAACGCGAATCTTATGCATTTAGTTTTCTTCTCATTTAATACCAAATTATTTACAGTAAACCAATTATGGACCTTAAGCATAGCGTTATTTACGTCGTCAAGCTCCTGTGCATGTCTGTTTACTTTAAAAATCAGTGATGTGTCATCAGCAAATAACATCATTTGTGGTCGGGTTTTCAGTAAATTAGGTAAATCATTTATGTATACTAAAAATAGGAATGGACCCAATATCGAGCCCTGTGGAACACCCATTTTGACTTTTAAACCCAATGAATTTACACCGTTTATTTGAACTTGCTGCAGTCTATCATTCAAGTATGATTTTACTAAGCTCAGCGCAAGTTTATCTAGTCCGTAATGTTCAAGTTTCAAGAGCAGCGTTTCATGACCTACGCAATCAAATGCCTTGGATAGGTCGCAAAAGATGCCTATTGCATCTCGTGCCTCTTCCCATGCATTAAATATGTGTTTTAATAAAGTGACACCGGCGTCGGTTGTGCAACGTCCTTTGGTGAAACCATACTGTTGATCGTGTAGGATGTTATTACGATTAAAATGATTGAGCATTTGATTTAACATTACTTTTTCAAAGACCTTGCTGAAAACCGGCAAAACCGATACGGGTCTATAATTATTTGTGTTTTTGCTGTCCCCGGATTTGAAAAGTGGAATAACTTTACTGTATTTCATTAAATCCGGGAATATCCCTTGATCTACACATAAATTAAATATTAAAGCTAAATAGGGTGCAATTCTCTCAATAATTGATTGACAAACTTTAGTAGACATGCCCCACAGATCTTCGGTCATTTTAATCTTTAGTTGCTTAAAAGCCTTTACGACGACCACAGGGTTTATATGTTTAAATTTAAATTCCACAGGACAGGCTGAAACATTTGCTTTTAATAAATCAATAGCAAGTGAAGGGGAGGAATTTAAAGTTTCAGTAGTTTTAATTGGAATATTGGTAAAGAAAGTTGCAAATTCCTGAGCAACATCGATGTTATCGCTGATGAGACCGCGGGAAGTGTCTAGTGTGTAATCTGTATTATGTCTTTTGTTCTTGTTTGTTTCATTGTTAATAATTTTCCAAACTGTCTTTATTTTATTATCTGCTGATTTAATCTTGTTGCTAATGAAAGAAGCTTTAGCTGCTTTGCAGATATTTTTAAACGTTTTAGAGTAAGTAGCAACATACTTACTAAAAGTTTCCGTCTGAATATACGGCTTAAGGCCATACAGTTCAAATAATGTTTCCCTACTTTTCCTGATACCTTTAGTTGCCCAGTCACTGAATAAAAACTTAGGGCAAATAGTTTTAGTTTTTTTCTTAAAAGACTTATTAAACTCTGATTGCACTAATGAAAAGAATTGTTCATACAAAATATTGCCATTGGACATATTTAGACCCTGATCACTTAACTTGCTGATTAAAGTGCTGTTAAACTTATTTAAATTACCTGTTGTTATTGGTCTAGTTTGTATCTGCACTTTTAGTATTGGTGTGTTTGATTCAAAAATAACGGTTTGACCGCTGTGATCAGAAGGGAGATAATTAACAATGGCTTTATCTAAATAGTCGCAGCAACAAAAGACATTATCAATACATGTAGCAGTAGTCGAAGTTATTCACGTTGGTTCTAAAAACACATTTGACAGATTAAATGATTTGAAGAGGCTTAATAATCTACTGCTATTTGAATTATTTTCCAAAATATTAATATTAAAGTCACCACAAATAATTACTGATTTATTACCAGTTGTAAGTTTTGCCCAAACATCTTCCATTACTGATTCAAATATAGAGTAGTTTTGATAATTTGGCGGTCTGTATACGCACACTATAAAATGCTTATCTAGCTCAACACAGGACAGTTCAATGCTATGATCCACCGATAGTTCAACTATGTCATTACGATTCTTAGATTTTATACAATTTTTAATTATGATTAATTTTTACAATTTTTAATTAGTTTAATAGGTTCTCGGTAAGTTATGAGTCAGTTATGAGGTTTACTGACCATCCTCAAATCCAGATTTGTGGATGGTCAGTAAACCTCATAGCCCACCTTTAGCAAGCGTGATGATCAATGCTCATGTCTTCTCTGAACCGGGACACTAATAGGCTGGAGGCTTTATTTATAGACCTTTGTTGCTCTCCCTTTCCGGAACATACAAGCGTGATGGTTTTTTTAATTCGAGCAGAGGAAATCATAATGGTCCTACATTATATCTACCTACCTGCACACGTCAGGACAACTTGTTGGTTTTCAATTCTAAAACACAAGTAGAACTAGTATTAGTTCGTACACAAAAAGAGTTCTCATGTTCACACAGTCCTCTGGGCTATTTTCGGATGGCGACTATTTTCATGCTGTAGTACGAATGAACGGACTCGCATACATTTGTAAAGACTTCATATTTTCAATTTCTGTGTTGGAAAATTCTTAATTATATATAACTTGTGTTTAGAATTATATGAATATTTTGTGAGTAATTTTTAGATTTTGATGTAGAAAAACTTTTACATTCTTCTACGGTTCTTTGACCCAATATTTGACAATTCTGTTACCCGCTATCAACCCACACCTGCGCAAAAGTATCGTCAACGGGCGTGGAAAAGTTACCATTGTGGACACTGGCAAGCTAATAGTCGGTCAGTGCCAGTCTGCCGACGTCACGAGAAACAAGAGTTTTATAAATAATAAATTAATATTTATTTCTGTAAATTGGTTTACAAAAAAACTTTTACACGTCAAAATGTAATTTCGTATAAATGTCACAAATAGATTACATACATAACATCACACCTTGTTTTCCCGAAGGGTTGGGCAGAGGAGTCCTTGTAGCACTTGTGGTTCACCCACATTTCGCCAGTTATGTTTTAAGTCCCATGTAATAGGGGGCGAGCCTATTGCCATCAACCGGGCACAAATCCTGACTCTAGGCTGCTACTGAGAAATTTCAGATAGAAAAACCCAATAACACTTTGCCTGACCTGGGAATCGAACCCAGGACCTCATGCTTAGTAGTAGCGCTTGCGACCACCAGACCAACGAGGCAGTTACAAATAGTACAAATAGATTAATACTCTGAAAAAATTTCTGAGACGCCTGTTGAACACTTGCAAGAGTCGTAGCCTAAGCTTAGTCCGTATAACTACGTGGTTTAGAGGATAGACTATTACATCCTTGTTAAATCTAGTTTAATTAAACGACGGGGTCACGGATTAATATCTCAAGACGGATCTACTTGTTGAATGATATCAAACACAGACTGATTGATAACGATCAGAGTGTGCTAAATGTACTCACTCTTCCTTCTAAAATTCTGTCAGTGTCTGGCCATTGTAGTAATGTATGATTAAGGAAATTAAACAAAAATATTTGTACAATTTGGAAAATTATTTATCTATCTATTCCTATTACAAATTAGTGATGTGCCTACCTAATAAAATCTGTATGAAATAAAATAAGATTTCGTGCGGCATAAACCAAGGAAGAACATAAGGGTTCTGTGAATTACTGTTTTTTCTGTTTTTTTCTTTCATCTGGTCCTTCAGCTAAGTGCTTTTTATCATTATCCGTGGAGTTTCTTGCCGGCTCTTCTCCATAGGAAACAACCAATTGGAACCGTGCACCTAGCTTCTGACGTTTCATAAGTGCCCATGTAGGTTTATGTGTAGTAAAATAATTTGAATTTGAATTAGAGCTTGCTTGAGTAGGTATATAATCTTAATAATTAGAATAAGAATTTTAAAAGGAATAAACTATCTGAGTGTATTTAGGACTTAGATAGTGAATTCGTTCGAAAATTATATGTCTAGTCATTGTAGTAATGAATAATTAAAGAAATTAAACAAACATTTTTGTACTATTTAGAAAATTATTTATCTATATACCTATTACAAAGTAGTGATGTAGGTGCAGTCAAATTCTTTAATACCATGATGACCATGTTCATTAATCAAAAATATATAGGCTATGGTAAGTTTCATAAAACTCTAAACAGCTTTGCCTTGCAATAAATTGTAAACAATCTGTGACTACATAATATCATTAATATTGCTACAGACAAAGACTTAGAAAATTGTGCGCAATCCCTTGTTCATATTATTTTGACAAAAAATATCTTGACAATTTTACAATTGTCTCGAATTGTTGTCTTAAATTCTTTGAACAATCTCTTTACAGAAGTTTATCATATTGTAATATTTTTCTTTGAAACCAATTCAATTTGAAGTTGTCAGTTATGACATTCTTCATCCGAATACCTACTGGCTAGCATCCTCTTCGTGGATTGGTAATGGCCAATGGTGGATATACCAGATTCTACAACTGGCAGCACCATTGCTTAAACTTTGCCTGGAAGTTCCCTACCTTATTTTAAAAGTTAGGTTTTTCGAAGAAAAAACAAAAGAATTTTAGATTTATAAAATTAAAATTAAATATTAATGATTATGTTCAAGTAAATGTTATTTCTATTTTTCAAACCGACTGAAAAGTTTTAAACAAATAGGTAGGGATAGTCTGCGTTGACAGAAATCTTAAAACTTAGATTTCTTAAAACTTAATTAATCAAATAATACAGCTCTCTCAACGTTGTCAGATTTATACAGTCCTATTACGAGCGGCAACATTGCATTATTACTCGTACTTCTGCTCCGGCAAGCAAAAATAAATTTAATGGTAAAGGCCATTTAGTTGATTATTCAAAGCTGTACCTATAGATATTTACGAATCCTAGGTTGCACCAAATATATTGAAATCTTGAGTATTCAGATATTTATGTTCAGAAGAATATTCAGATATTTTTAACTGCACTACCGTAACATACTTATGAACAGTTTATATGATAAAATTTTATTGATGTCTAAGTTTGTATAGAACTATATGATCATTTTAACGCTTACAATATTTTGAAACATTTTTACACTACCTAATAAAAACTGCGTGAAATAAAATAAGATTTTGTGCGGCATGTACCAGGCAAGAACATAAAGGTACTGTGAATTACTGTTTCTTCTGGTTTTTTTCTTTCATCTGGTCTAAGGATCAGTGCCAAGTGCTTTTTGTCATTAGAGCTTACTTGAGTAGGTAAATAATCTTAATAATTAAGAAGGTACCTATGGAGCGGCTAAACTTCTGTACAATTTCATTTCCTAGACTGATGTGGTAATAAAATAATCTCAAAGGAAGTGTTATTCTTCTCTCGAAACGAGTGTAAATGTAGCAGAGAAAGACAATTGCTACTGTTTTTTTAAGCAAAACGATCTTAAACGTTAACAATAGCTGGAAAAACATGCAAAAAAAAAAGAATCTTGGCTAGGGCAACGGCACTTTTTTTAAGTTCTCTTGTTTGCAAGTCCACTTTGAATAATTAGAATATTTACTCAGGAATTCTGCCATTTTCTGGCTTAGGAGCGGATAACTTTGCGGAGTGAGACAATTTGATGGAATGATCTGCTGATCATTCCATCAAATTGTGTATTGTGTACCTAATGTGACTGGTCTATCATGGGGACCTCACTAAAACATGGTGTGGTCATGGTCATTTATTTTGGCCGCTGTTAGGATAGGCACCGGTCTATAAAAATTAAAACAAAATTATTGGGTCGACATTTTAGATTTAAAATGTGTTTTTCTTGACTGATATAATAATAAGTACCTAAGCTTACCGATAGGTCTTAATTGTATACGAATTTACGTGTGAGATGAACGGATACAGCTCCTCCATCGTATTTATTTAGTGTCTGTTATTTATTGCACAAAGCCCGGATTTGGATGCGATTACGTAAACAAACAGTTCGTGGAACAGAGCTACAAATTGATGGTGTAGTGTGTCTATAGATCTACCGGGGTTGCGAAGAAGTCCGAAAGAGAGATCGTGGCCCCCGGTAACATGGCAACTGAAGGAACATGGGTGGGATTTAGTCAGTAAGAGTCTGATACGCCCTCCCGCACCACTCAGAGCTTGAGAAGTTATTTGATAATTTCCCAACCAAAAAAAAGTGTGTCTATAGATATGTGTGTTTGTATAATTATTGTAAAACAAATATAAGCCAGAATGCTAAAGTGATCGTTTGTTCTGTGTTTTATTGTTGGACGTTTCAAAAGTGATAATCTTGATTTAGCATTATTTTCCATTAGGCTAGTGTTAATTGTGCTGTTCTACACGTGGAAGTGTGACTGGACTCACTATTAGAAAAAAGACGCTATTATACAGCCAGTGCCATTTCCTATAGTATCTCTCTCTTAATTGCCTCGATAACTCGATTAGTATATAAGGGAAATCAACAAAATATAACTCTTTACCACCTTATTATGTTCCTCAAAAGCATTATCGCATCGTGTGAACGAAGCTAACACGTCTAGAAATAGCCGTGCAGTTAATCGGGCATGACAGAAATAGTATCCGCTGGAAGTCTGTAACTACAATACGTAAGTGATGCTGTTTTATCAGCGGACGTGCCGGGTTTGTGGTGACGTCAATATCGACAGAGGACGTCCTCTCATAAAATAAAAAGCAATTAACAAAAAGTCGAGGCAGATTTTATTTTTACAAGTTTTCTTAACAGAGAAAAGTCAAAAAGTATTTAGTTTTAAGGATGTCGTTATAATTATAAAGGAAATAAAACTCTCGCTTCGTTACACAAAAATTACGAGTACAGGACAGATTAGGTTCCTAGTCGAAATTGACAAGTTTTATGATTCTTTTTGTTTTTCAGTGAAATCAATCTTTCCTGCCAAACTTTTGATGGAAACACGCTTTTGTGCGATTCAAGCAAGCATGTGCTGCAGATGACGTAAATACGACAATGTATCATTTCTAAAAATGAAAATGCTTTCGCCAGCAAAATCCAAATAAATCTATTAATATCCATTCTTTCTTAAAATTGAACCAAAAATTTCATAGTTTATTAAAGAAAAATCTTGCTGAAAATAATGGTTTAGAACGATCTTTGTGTAGCTATAATGTCATCTAGCACAAGATTCATTGCGGTAAATATGTAGGTCGCCATTGTTTCACAGCCTGACTAATGTAGAGGTTACACGGGCTAGGTATTATCTGCTGTTTTACGGCTGAAATTCCGTAGTAAGGAAATTCATATAGACTGTGGCTTGGGATTCGTGTTGATGGTATTTTAAGAGTCTGAATATGAACTAAGGCATGACTTAAAGTCGATTGAGTTTGTGTTTAGACTCATCAGTAAGTGTTTACTATCTTAGCATTTTTTCCTAGTCTCTGCAATAATATTTACTGGCGTTCTTAATAGAGAGCAAGTTAGTTTAATCATGGTTTTTACTGTGCTCTTTTCCTATAAATCTCACTGTTTCCTAAACTTGACTTAAAATGCCAGAGAGATGGGAATTTTAACATAAAACGAAGGTAGTGTGGAAAATCATCATCATCATCAGCACAACGGTCTTTTTAACCGACTTCAAAAAAGGAGGAGGTTCTAAGTTCGTTGGAATTTTTATTATTATTTATGTTCCTTGATTACTTGAAGACGGCTTGAGCGATTTAAAAATTATTTTTTTTGTTTGAAAGAGTATACTTTCAAGTTGGTCCCATTGTCATTTGGTCACGATCTGATGATGGGATCTTGGAGAAATTGAGGGAACTCTTCAAATATTATAGGCACATCTTTAGCGATTTGGGTATTTTTGATGAGCACTTAACATTAAGCTATTGTAACTTATATAAATTACAAACCAACCCACTATAAAGTGAAAAAAAGAAACTATTTTACAAAAAAAAAAAAAAACTATTTACTTCCAAACTACAAAGTGAAAATTAAAAATAACTGTTATTTCGAAGTTAGTGTCAAAAACTGAAATACTGATTTAAAGACAACGACTTCCGAAATTAAAGTTATTTTCATTTTGTATTTTGGAAGTCAGTTGTATTTTTTGTAAAAAAGTTTTTACTGTCGAAAAAAATATCTTTCTTAATATATCTTTCTACAATTTAAGTTTATATTGTAAGGTACAGAACTCAACACCTAAAACAGTAAACAACACAACTAGTTTCTAGATTAAACATACAAATTAACAAAGTTCTGGCCTTTAATTACAGGCTGGTGAAACCAAAGTCGCCAATTGGCGGATTGGCGGTTACGAAGCTCAGGCAGTCTGTACTCGGCTTTAGTTCAGAGTTTTAATGAAATAGAAATTCGAGGCAAAACGGGGAAGCAAAGTGCAATAACATGTAATGATGTGGTTCATTTCATTGATCGCATTACTTTGAACACTAGAAGTAGGTAGGTTAGACTTTACGTACAAATTTGGACATTGAAATAACCGCCTCTGTGGTCTAGTGGTTAGTCTACCTTTCTCAGACCCAGAGTCACTAATTCGATTCCCAGTGGGGGCAAAATTTTCTGCTCGGTTTGGTTGGTGGTAGGGCTTGTTTTAAGTCCGCCTGGCTAACTACTACCATCTTATCTAAATCTGTCGCCATAACAAAAAAATTAACAGCATTGTTGTGTTAGTTAGTGGTAAGATAGCCGGTTACTCTGTGGTTGAGGATTCCGGGTGAAGCTCGCTTCCACCTTCAGCCTGATCATCACTTACCATTAAATGAGATGCAGGTTATGAGCTTCTGTGTAGTGTTAAAAAAAAAACTCTTTGTGTTTCTAGATGCTAGATTTGTCCTCACGTAGAATTGAATTTTGCGATCTGTTTGTCACTAAAGGAAGTGATTATGCTAAGTAAACATTAGTTTGTAGTGGGTAGTATCGATTTAGATGTGTCTTGTCTCAGCTGGTAATCTGTAATAGATGAGAGTGAAGACTAAAAGGGTTGTGTGTAGTCCCATAGGTAAAAAGTCCCTCCGCGTGCACTCGAGTCAAAAAGATTTTTATAAAATAAACTTGAAAGTATCGCGTACAAGAGAAGATAAATAGATTTTATGCCAAAAACAGCTGTTCCTCCTTCTTAAAATTGCTCAAAAATACCTCGAAGAAAAAGTTATGGCGTCTTTAAAAACGTATAAAAATAGCATCAGCTTTACTTAGATGTCTTCATTTACGAGTATTCCGATAAAGTTCCTACATAGGCAGTTAACATCGGCCCCAAGACATAAACGAAGTCATTTAGAAACTTGAAGCAACTTCAAACACGTACCATGAAAGGAAAATCTTTAGAACTGAATGATTAACTCCTTCCTTGTCTTTTGTTTATAAAATGAAAGAGATGGGCAATGATTGAGAGTTCGTATTTAGGTCAGTACTCATTTTTCGCGTAATATTTACGTAAAATGATACATTATTATCTCTTTCGAGTCAGTGGTTTGGGTGTGTTCTCTCGATAAGGACGTTAATGTTCGCAGATTTTTTCCAAGTTGACCTCGGATTAAAAGGAAAACACGATTAAATAAACAGGGAACCACAATATATTGCCTCTTTTACCTGGTACTTGGTTCTGAAAAAGTTTGGCTCCTAGGTCGATTCCCAGGTTACGTAAAAACCCGATATCTAAGTCCTGTTAGTAAAAATTAATAGTTATGTTTGGTCCTCAGTATATGAACCAAGAGCTTTCGACTTAACGAATAACGAAGCATAGCACAAGAACATCTTATTTCAGAGACTATGCATATTTAGGCACCTACAGTCGATGTTATGTTTAGGTATATGTCACTAAATAAAAATATTAGGAACTCGTGGCTAAGTTATACCAGCCGCACTGATCGATCCAAGAGGTTGAAATAAATATAAATAAATTCATTTATTTCAGGTATATAACACCCATTGCAATCATAAATTAATAAAATCATCGGATAAAATAAAATACACATACATACATACATAAACTCACGCCTTCTTCCCATGGGGGTAGGCAGAAACTACAGAACGCCACCTGCTACGATCCTTACATACTCCTTTTGCCTCGTTTACGTTCATACATCTGGTCATACACTCCCGCCGATTGCGAGTACTACGCACTTGGCCTTTCTGAAGAACATCACCAATAAGGTCAGTATATGTCCTTCTAGGGCGTCCCCGGCCGGCCTTTCCTTTCACATCAGCCTTGTAAATACGTTTTGTTAGTCGCCTTTCATTCATCCTCTCAACATGCCCAAACCATCTCAGCAAAATAAAATAAAAACAAGTAAAATCAAATCAAATCAAAATAAATAAAATGAAATGGAAACAAACTGAACAAATTTAAAATCAAATCAAAATAAATAAAATTTAATGCAAATAAATAAAATTAAATCAAAATAAATAAAATTAAATCATCGTGAGTACAAATATATATACAAAAAATATACAAATATTGCTCGTTTAATAATAGAGGATAGGATAGAGTTCAAAATGACGACTAACAACAGTACTACTAATCCAGTGACTGCAAAATTCAATGTTACCAATCGGGTCACGGATCAAGTTGTAATGAACAATACAAGTTTTTAAATATCCCATCTTATATATATATTTTTGTACAGTATGTTAACTAACAGAGGGCGTTCCCGTTAACCCGAAATAGTATAGCGTTCAAACATGCAAAAAAAAAAATCTAACATCGAAAAAACATTTTTTTACAATAGAATATTTAAAAAAAAATTGATACGATTAACATTTTAATATTTTTTGTGAATAGTTTTTTTTTTTTTCTATGCATTAGTTTTTTTTTTTGCGTTGGTATGGACGCATACTATTGCGGGAACGCCCTGTGTTAGTTAACATACTGTATACTTCGTCGCTGATAGATGTCATTTTGTCTAGGACCTTACAGTGGGTTGAACTGTCCAAGTATCTTCATTAATTGTACTGCACCCCATCGAAGTGATAATGTGGTGATAATGCTAAATAGATCTTATTCTTATTCCGGGTGCTCACTTCCATCTTCGACCTGATCATCACTTACCATCAGGTACAGAAACAGGCCAGAAACTTCCCCGTCGTCGTTAAAAAATAAAACTTTTTAAAGAGAAACGTCATCTACATAATTATACTTGGTTTGTGTAAAATATCACAATTAACTATGTAGGTAAATGGGACTTACGTGCCTCGTTTCACAAAACACACAATTATAAGGCGAGTTATGTTTGACCAATTTCTACGTTATCGTAATAAAAGTTTCTTAACACAAAAATAGTAAGCTAGATAGACCTAAAAACACGAAGTTACATTTATATAATTTTATTCTTGTAATTGTATTGAGGGCCTTAAGGTCGTTCGTAGATTTTATATCTAGGATTTATTTTCTTTCAATACCATTTTTATATTTCTACCTAGTTCTTTGCCTAGATCCAACATAAATATGATAAGTAATTGATAAATATTTAATATGTTATCTAACGAGAACGAAATAAAATATCTGACATTGGTACAAAACCTTTTTGATGCCTACCTATTTGTTTTTCTAATAATGTTTAATATTAATTAGGGCTCGTAACATTTTTCGTATCAATCATCGTTGTTGAGGTCTGGTTTCTATTTGTTTCATGTGAGAGTGATAATTATTTTACATTAAAAAATACCAGTCGGTATTTTTTAATGTAAAATAATTACATTACATTACAATATCATGTTGAGCGCGTTGGAAAATGTAGTTTTCCAAGCACAATTTGTTTTTCATGGGACATAATTCAGGGTAAGTTCAACTCTGATGTCATGTTTATGTGTACCAGGAACTATATCCACCGATGACAATAGTTGTTTACGTCAACCACGGCCCGAGCCAATATTGGACATTTGGGCAGTACATTGTAGGTACATACTTTTTATTTTAATAGATGTCCGTATTTTCATCGGTAGCGACGTCTCAAGGCTTTTTTTGTACATGTATGTTTAGTGACTCAATATGACATTTTATTTTATGGATGGACAGTGAACTTACTGTAGAATGAGCATCTTCTCTTACCAATGACCACCATTTTTTCTTGGATTAGAGAGAAAAATGCGCTCAAAAACATTCAAATCATGTCTTAGGTACATAATTTTTACTAACAGTTCGTTTAATAGTAGATTATGCAGTAAGGGGATGAAACAGTGTCTTATATCACGAGCACTATATTGAATCCCGAGCGTAAGTATAGATTCAAGTGCTTCCGAGCGTAGCGTGGTAGTTCAGAGTTTATTTCTGAGCTAAGCAAGGAAGACAGTCCTTAGTGCACCGACGAACTCAAGCTTGCCCAAGAAGAATACACTTATTCCCCAAGGAGAATATTCTACTGTGCACAACTTCTGTGCGTTATTAAAAGACAATTGGATCAATTATATATTTTTTGGTTTCAAAAGTTTTCAAACGCATTATTATTTGAAGTTAAAATCTAAATCAAAATTCAAATCTCATTTTTGACCAGCGGGTTATAATAAAATTCAGTAACATTATTGCCCGCCTAGACCCCAGGACTATAATGACTAACTTTAGGTTAGGTTTGCATGAAATATAATCTGTTATTATCGAGCAGGTGGTTTTTTTTTGTGGGCGTTCATAGGCAATCACAACATTTGTTTCGAAGCTTAAAAATAATAGTAAAAGCCGAAATCTAGTTCTTAACGGCCTCATTCCTTGCATTGTTGTTTGCTATATACAAAAGTAAGTCAATTTTGATCCCGTAATGAGAACTTGCTGATTTATTAATTTGCTTGTTTACTCCTTTCGATTAGAACAAACCCGAACTCACTTCCACATCACTTCACTCTTATTCTATTTTCACCATTAGGTATTGACGAATATTAAAAAACGCACGGTGACAGTAGCACTCGCAAACAACTCACCAAATTTTCCACTAGGTGATTTTACAGAATATCACTCAGCTGCAGCATAATATCATATCATTTAAAGTTTAAAATGTTGTTTGTTTCTAGGTACATAATTTCGGTAAAAGGTAGTAATATAAAACTATTTGACAACAGCAATAGTTGTAATGTTACCGGTACTGTAACGACGTGGCAATTAGAAATAGTTGGAACTCGTTTAATACAGCAACTAGGTATAGTTTGCGATCCTCAAACAACTTTAATTAAATATATTTAATTAAATATCACGTTAGTTTTTTTATGAAAGAGGTGAAGTTTTTAATGATGATAGTAGGATTTTTTTTATAACGTTGTGATAATTCCATAAGCAAAATTTAATGCCGTAGCGAAAATAGAAAAAAGAGGAGCTTCTGCCCGCGACTCCTTTCGCGTGGAAGTCGATAAAAAATTGCGAATGTTACTCGCTGATAATATAGCTTACTATACCTGAAAGATTTTTTTAAATTGTTTATGTCGTTTTTGAGTTTATCCATTACAAACAAACATACAAAAAATAAAATATTTATAATATTAGTTTAGATAAATGATTTTATTTCTGTAAGTAGGTTTGTACATACACTTTTACACGTCAATCATATTTGAAAAACTAGATGAGGTCAGCTTTTCCTATCTGACTACTCTGAGAAGAAAGGCCGAAACAAACTTAGAGGTCATCGTCTCCAAGTCCAGACATAATCTTGGTCAGATCATGTGAAGACCATGTAGATTGGTGTCTGAAATGATCTTTTCAGAAAAAAAAACAGATTGACTGGACCAGTGCACGCATTTGTCAGTAATCATGCAGCTCAACTCAGAACTTCAGGAGCTCGACGATTCGACGAGCAATACCAAAGAAGGGGCATTTGGGTAGAACGCATATATTACTCAAACTGTTAGACCATGATTAAAACTAAGTGAGAAAAATAAAAACAATGAACCATAAAATGTAAAAATGCCTTTGCATATAGATTATATGCAATCGTAAAAAAATATGAATAACCTCATGATCTAACTGTTTCCTGAAAATGCCTTATTTGACTAAGTACCTCTCTAGATTTAACAAAATATTTTCCTGACAATAAAAGTTTGACCTACTTACTATTTTTTCATTTTGCATAAAACAGCGTGAATATCTATTATAGAAAACTTGCAGCATCAATTAGGTACACTGAAGCTCAAATTTTTAATTTTTAGCGCAATTGCTAAAATAGTTTTTAATAGTATGACGATTTTCAGAATAGCGCCATTTGAGGTTCTCTAGTGCACTTCCAATAATTATGATAGTGTCGAGTTTGTTGAGGGCGGCTAACTTTGCAGTTTCCAATCGTACCTACATAGTGTGAAATTCAATCTAGCCCAATGTTAATTGCTGCGTTGTTAGATTACACTGGCTGGAAACGATTGGATCTTTTTATTGCACACATTTTAGGGCTAAGTGCGCTATCTAGCAAATGCCTAGATTTGCTAGATAGCAGTGTCTTTTCCTGTAAGTTTACAAGAAGTCTTTTACGTCAAAACACAGTCATGTCATGTCAATATTCTACGTTTCCTATGATAAAAATGAATCGTTTGTGAATATACATTATTATTTATTGGTCCGTTGAGAGATTCGTAAACAATTGTTTTCATGGTATTAATATTTTGCAGTATACATTATTTAGTAGGCTCGCATTTGACCACTACCTCGCCAGATGGCAAGCGATGCGGTCGACGATTTTGCACTTGCATAGAAGCAACCTATTAAGAAAATGCTATTACAATAAAAACTAATATTTAAACGACAAAATAAGTGCTAACATACATGATGAGTATCAGTACAGTAAACTATAGATGTAAAAAAAAACCCTAAAATCATATTATTTGGTTTAGTTCAGAAGACTGATAAGCTAAGTTTTTCAAAGCTTCCTCTCTCCAACAATTTTTGCTGTGCCCGACAGGGTCTATAATGATCATATATAATGTTGATGTACACACGGCTAGACACTAAGCTATACATTTCCAGTATAAGCTGACCTCGCATTGTACGGAAATCCTATACAATGCGAGGTCAGCATAAACTGGAAATGTATATCTTGATGTGTAGCCGTGTGTACCACCTAAGTACATTGTGGAATTCAAAGTATTGAGTATTGATACTCCCAGGCTATAGCAACGTGGATCACAGACTCCGATAAGGGTGGATGACATAAAAAACATTACGTCCACCTACTTATAGCTAGGGTTGTCACGTTGAACATAAACTATTGGCGCCACGTGGACTCTTCAGGTGCCAGACAGTCATCAAGATGATTGAGAATCAATTAACTCTCTATTATTAGATCACAATCACAACAAATATAATTAGGATACTAATGACTTTGATCTTCCGCACTTCGCACAAAAATATATTCATTTCCTACATTTAATTTGCATAGTTGGACGTTGCAATTTTACATATCTATCTACATTGGTTCGTAGAAACTACGCGAGTTCTAGCTAATATTTTAAATGTGAAAATTATCTGAATTAGTTTCATTTAATTGCTCATTTTTTAAAGAGCATGCGTTGAATTCTGTCCGTTGATGAAGGATTTCAATTAATCAATGAAATAAAGAGCAAAAAGCACTCAAGATGTAACGAAAGATTTCACTAGCGTATGTGGGTCGCAGAATAAAATTAAAGTCGGTTTATGTAACGTAGAATAGAGCTTTCAATTCTTTACTTTATGGCTTTATCGGAAAGCAGTATCTAGCCGTAGTAGGCTTTCAATTTGATATTCTCTGTTTTATTGAATAAATCGAGTCTATGAAAAAACATAGTAAAACGGGTTATTTTAATCATAATTTTCGTACTGTAATAAACTGATACTGAAAATTGTTTATTGAAACGCACATGGCATCAGTCGGTCAGCAATTTACGAGGTATCCGAGTAGTTCAAACTGGAGCTTACATCTGATGTTATTTCGGTGTTGGTGTCAAAACGACACTGCTCTAAAAATGTCTGGACTGAAGGCGTGCGATGGTGAGCGCGGGCGCTGCGGGGCGAGTCTGCAGGCGCTGGGGCGGCGGGGGCGCGCGGGCGCGGGGGGCGGGGCGGCTGCGCCTACGCACTGCCCGCCGCACCTTGCCGCCCGCCTCGCACCAGTCAGCAGCTGTGGCTCGTGTTGGCTGAACCATCTATAGGGCCATCCTCTTTTTCTTTGCTTTAGGTGAGTTTTAGTGAAAGTTTAAATATTTTACTAACAAAACGGTAATCCGACGCAAGATTATTGAAGTGCATTTAACGTTCAGTGAAGTGATATATCAGCGTCGTGGTAAATCGGACACTGCGCCGTGATGCATCGTTCTCGAGATCGAGTGTGTGGACTGGCGAGCTTTCCGTGTATCAAAATGATCTCCTCATAAGTGACCTTCCGGAATTATAAAAACTAATGGTTTAGGCTATACCTATGTATGACGTCATTGATAAAGGTCTCAAGTGTCATCGTTGTCTAATGGGCGTGTTTGACATAGACATTGGATCGGACTTCAATAAAGCCTTATCCAACCGTTCAATATTCCATTTCCTGTGTTACGTGCTAGTCGGAAATCCGTTGCGTACTTTGGCATATCACATTCAAATGATCTAATCAAGTAACAATATTTCATATAATTAAATAATAACATTGCCTCGAGGATTACATAGGGAAAATAAGATAAGTTTGATGAGAGAGATTAAACGGAAATTAAACTTCGTTGAAGTTCTTAACCACCCGCGACTCATTTTTCTAACCGTGTTTCAGTTTGAGTAATAAAATTTATTTTTAAATAATGTTTACTGCCATCATCGGTGTTGGCTGAAAAAATATCGTTTTACTTTTCAACATTTCCAACATCGGTCTGCTTTGCATAACGGCCGAAACCCGAGTAAGCAAAGCTGAGCGTTCGCGCCACCAAATTAGGATACGCTGTATGCGAGCCAACCTATTTCAGTCGCCCCCGCACCATCCGAACTTAGCCGACTATCCGCGAGCACGCCCGAACCTAATTGTGGAATTTTCATTACGTTGGCAACCGTTATTACACGAATTCTTTTACGATCTTCATCGTAACTATTTTCATGATCTAATTTTAGGTTTTCAATTTTTTTTTTTTTGGATGAAATGATAACTTGAACTGTGCAAGCGATCTAATAACTGCAAAGAATGTAGGTAAACTTCACGATACTCGGAAAATGCAATAAGACTCGTTATAATATGTAGTAAAATATGGAAAATCTTGGATAGGTTACCGGATTTCAAGTATCAAATGTCGGTATTCACACGTCGACATCTTGGCTTTCTTCCAAATAGTTTCAAATAACGATCTTGTTTCTCATGAGTCTGGCCAAATACGCTTTATTTATTATCGTTAATAATATTTTGTTGTACCGATGACAGATTACCATTAAATTATACCTTGACATCTGCTGAGAACAAATGTCAAAGTGGATGCGTGATTGCTAATTTGTAAAGGAGTCATGCCAATATGAAGGAATTATTATTTGAGCTTGTATCATTTCATTATATTTAATGGTGATCATTGATTTATTACGACAATCAACAATGAACTTTAATATATTTAGATTTTTTATAATTTATAGTTTTCTATGCAGTCTTTACCAACAACTGAATTTATGATGATGATTAAGATCAATTTATAGTTCATGGCACTTCAGTTTTTTAGTAATAGGTAGAGACTAGAAACTGAAAATTATTTTTCCGTTTTCAGGACTCCTAGACCAACAAAAACAACACAATGGCGGACGCCGATGACGTAAGGTAAGTCAATGGACGTTAAATGGAACGAAATCTTCAACATCCTTTATTTCGATATCTTTGTAAAAGACTTCAATTAACGACATACCTACTTGAATTCCGAGATAAAAAAAATATTACCTATAGTATTTCAAAAACATTTAACCTCAATTATTTCAAAATGTAGGACATCTAAACAATGAAGTTGGACCATTTATAAAAAAAAATCTAGGATTATAAATCTAACATATTTCGTGTATCTTTCTTCTGTTTCATCGTTACTTTCCGTGTGTCCTGGGACTGTTCCTTGCGTGCTGAAATCATTGTCATCACTGCGGATTCACCATATAGTACTGAATGCTATGTCTCCTCGAGACTAAGGTAATTATTTGCTTTTATAACCAATGCATATTGACACAAAGACACATTACACACACAGAAAATCACATTTTATTGTCACAATCAGTGATAAGACGATTATGATACGACGATTATGTTATTTCAGAATTTATAAGTTTGAATGAAATTAAATTGGCTAAAAAAATTTGAACAAAAAAATCATTGATAAAATTTTGACTGATAGCATAAAGATTTAAAATATATATATAAAAGTTTATCAATCTAAACATGACATAGATCATAAAACTAGGTACTGTGTTTGACGAAGGACTTTATTTCTCTTTAATTTTACAGTATCTGTTACAGCGATTTCTTTATATTTACATGAAATGTTGTAAGTCGATGGAGTTCAATAAGTAATACCTATGTCGACTTTATTTAACTAATGACGCAATAATATAATATTTTAAATAAAAGTAACAACAAGCTTATAGACGAATTGATTAATAAACGCACAGAGTTAGTTTTAGCACCAAATACACTACCTTATATTTTTTCTAGTTATAATTTCGCACCTAGCTTTTTAATTACACTTAGAAGACTTTTCAAGCAAAGAAAAAAAACACATCTTAAACAGATATAACCTGCTTTTATAATTAAAAAAATACAACGCTTAAATACTTTATAATTATAATACGCAAAAGAGAGCATACTATTTTAATTTTGAAATATTTTTTTATAAATTTTGTTGCTCCTCTACAAAAAAAATATTTTGAAGACTATTTTTGTCGTGAAAAACATCTAGGCACACCAAACGGCATCAATTCGAAACATATTTAGATTGTAGAGAGGAGCAATGAATTCCAAGTCAAGAACTTTCCTTGAAAGCTTGTAATCAAATATGTGATAGCAATATAATATTATATGAAACTTAATGAGCCTAGGCCTTAATAATAACTTTGTAACTCACTTGCGAGCCCGCACAACCTCACAACTCATACCGCACACTGTGATTGCATTCGCACTGAAATAACAGACAAAACTTTCATTCTATTACCATACACTGCCGAGCAAAGAAAGGGTGGAATGTTTCCTCAGGACATCTTTTCAACTGAAAAGGAGGAAAGGAGGTGGAAAGGAGGATGTATTTTCTTTGCCCTCAGTGTTTTGTAATTGAATATTTGACAGGTATCAGCACAATATTTTTGATTTTAAGATCCGACTAGATGTATCTAAAACTAAGACTTCGCCGACGAACGTCCTATATTTCTCCAAAAAAGTTTACCTTTAAAATTAAACAGTTATAAAGAGGTCTGTAAAGTTCACACCAAATTATTGTGAGTTTTATACTGGAAATGAAACCAAGCTATTAAATCTGTAGTTATTTCAGGCCTCAACTGTACACTATATTGTGCTGGTAATTGTAGCAAACGTAAACACTTTAACTCAAACAATTTGTTCAGCTTATTGCCGTATACTGAGATTTATTTATTTCTTTTACAGAAAAAACGTCTCGAGGAGGTAAAGTAACGACGAGCAGCAATCGTTTAATGGACGATTTATACAATATACATACATTTATACACTCATTAAATATACAGTACACATTGAAACACACACAAACACTTTACACAATCAATAGATTTGAAACATTATTAATTTTTCACGTAGGTACAAACACAAACCTAACACCGACACACATTCACATACCTTCATACACTATGTACAAAAAGTCAAGCACTTATATACACACACATACAGTACATGTACCTACTCGTTGCCATATTATAAACTTATCTTACATAAAATTAAAAACATTTTCACACACAATATAATTCACACACACACTAACCCACTAGTTAGGTAACTAATAAGAATATTCGTTACCAATGTCCACTCTCTCCAGGCGAAGAAGGCCAAACAGGCCGAGATCGACCGCAAGCGCGCTGAGGTGCGCAAGCGCATGGAGGAGGCCTCCAAAGCCAAGAAGGCGAAGAAGGGTTTCATGACACCTGAGAGGAAGAAGAAGCTCAGGGTAAGAATTCACTAATTCAAGAGACCGATTTTTGAACACAGTAGAATTGGTATATTTAGCCCTCGGTTCGGTCTTCTAACAGTTGCTGCTGCGTAAGAAAGCCGCTGAGGAACTGAAGAAGGAACAGGAACGCAAAGCGGCTGAGAGGAGGCGCATCATTGAAGAGAGGTGCGGCAAACCCAAGAACGTTGAAGATGCAAACGAAGGTAAATATCTGTTCAATGCCCCCTAAATCTGATCTTGTACACCCATCACATAATATATTACAGCCAACAATTAGACATATGTAAAGACCCCATACAATAAGCCATGATACACATCACAACATGACGGTACCCATGTTCATGTTTTTTTCACATAGGGCTCAACCATAAGCTACATTTCTACATGTGTTATGTCGAATTATAGATACGATTAAGAGGGTTTGCAAAGAATACCACGAACGCATCGGACAGCTTGAAGATGAAAAGTTCGATCTGGAATACATCGTTAAAAGAAAAGATATGGAGGTAGAGAGATGAGCTGTTTTCAACGAACAGCTCTCTTGTGTCGACTCACAAAACTTACAAAGACTTTACTTTCATATATTAAAAAAATTAACGTAACTTGTGATATGTCAAGTGGCGTGTTGTTCTTACTTCGTCAGCTGGTTAACACAGACTTTAATGGTGTGTCCGGCCGACAATCTCAGGCCTATCTGTCTAATGCGTTTCTCTACTTCTTCTAAACTTCATTTGATATCGTTGGTTTTATTTGCGTATACTCACTATCTTCTATATTTCCGTCCTTAAACTTTCTTTCCACTCACACTGGCTAACTGATGGTCGATGGCGCGCGGTGCCGCCGCGGCGGTGGGCGCGGGGTTCGGGTGTACACCGCGTACTATTTTCGGTACAACTGCGTATAGCTCGTGTAACTCTTGATTGATTTTGTAGCGGCTCTCACGAGCATCATAACCGGTTACTATCAGCGTATCAACAAGCTTGAAGAGGAGAAGTACGATCACGAGGTGGAGGTGGCCCGCAGAGCGTTCGAGGTCTGACCTGGTTTGGGAGCTACTCAATTTATATATTACGCTCTCGTTTTAGTAGTTTATGCCGATAATGTGACTAGTTTAAAAAAATGTTTTGTTTTCGCAGCAATATTATAATTGTCGATTTACGGAGCTAAAAATAAATTATACCTTTCAACCTTAACCGTGTGGATAACAAAGTAAATTAAAAACGCTAAAATAACAACGACCCGTTGTAGCAAATTCCAAAGCTGCAATAGATTCTGTAGATACTCTCATCGAGTTTTGAGTCAATAACAACATTGGTTATGTTTCAATAATAGTCCATTTGATACCCACCTCAGAACTGATCATGTAGCTTCGCTTACGCTTTGTTCCACTAGTCGAGGATCCCACATCGAGTCCACTACACAGCATCAACACAGAACCGTGAGACAGACTTCAAAGCGCCGAAAATGATTCAAAACTTAAAATGTGATTGTTTTTCTTTAGCGGAACTCCAGACCATTTGTCAAATGTACTGGCACAGAATATACAACCTTGAGGGGGATAAATATGAACTAGAACGAGCGATCGAAATTAGGAAAATGGAGGTAAACTACATCAATTAGGAATTGGGAATGCATATGACTGAACTGAATGAGTTGATTCTGATTTAGTTGTTACGACATGACATGATAGTTTTACGGCTCACCGCACACATGCACACGTCGCTCCGCGTCGTCAGGTCACTCACACCGATGCCCATGCTCATTCTGCTGGCTCAATAATATGTCTTTCCTTTTTCTATAGCAATGCTCAAGAGAATAATACAGGAGTATTATGACCGCTTGTATGTGTGTGAGGGCCAGAAGTGGGATTTGGAACATGAAGTCAGGAAAAGAGATTATGAGGTATTGACCAATACTTTATAACCATTGTGAATATCACAGTCATCGATTCTGTAACAAACGTGCGCGTGTGACAGTTCGTGTTTATACATACATTGATAACGCTTTGTAAGTTTTCGGTTGTTTGTTGTTGAGTTGTAAATAACGGTGGAAGGTCGGTTCGTTAGTGGTGTATTGTAGAGCGCGTGTGATGTGTCGTAGTGGGGAGGGTTGCGGCGCGGGCGCACTCCGCCCCGTCCACGGCAGGCGTGCGGTGCAAAATCGATCTCCGCCGGTCGCGTCATCTGACATGGAACTTACACCATTAACTACACTAACTACAGTAACCGCCACCGGCGTAACAGTAACAACACTGCACTCACTACTGGCGCGGAGGTCCGTCGCCTCACCGCTGCATGCCCGCGTAACTGTATCATCTATATGTATACTTGTTATATATCTATGTTATCAATAGCGCGGTCACGTCTCTTTCCAAACTATATTATGTATCGTCTTTACGTATATATATTTGTGTATATTCGTTTGATGTGTCGTGTAGGTCATCTCTCGATGTACTTCTCATGCTCATCCTTACCTCGAGTCATCTCGTCACCAATCCGCTCACCAGCTAAAGCTTTGCCTGTTGCATGACAACTATATTATAATATTAGGTAACAACTATCCCTTAAAATACCTATTAAACTCATTATCTAAAATAGTATGGCACTTTAATCATAATAATTTAAAAAGTGTTCAAGTACATAATCAAGCATAACAATAATAGATGCATCCGCCAGTGTGACGCTTCATGTGTGGTGGCGAGCTTAGAGGCCTTACTGAATTTTCTCTTTTTATGATAACAATTTAGAGATACCGTTGAGGTGTAATTGGAACGCTGGACTGGTTCCTCTATTGGCACACGCAAGTGCATAGTGTAAGTGAAACTTCTTGTTCCAAATCTCCAACTTTTCACGTATGTGCCGTAATATTCCGCGCGACTTGTTTGCGTGTTCGGTTGCTGATATACCCCACAAACCTTTTGCAATACCTGTATACACCGAGTGTTAAATTAAAAGTGCCATGCTCTGGTCGATGCCCGCCCCCTCCCTGTCCGAGCCTAGCGAAGGCCGCTCGGAACGTTCGCATCACTATCCGGGACACGGAGTGGTGTATACTATGCTCACTTGCGAGTCCAAAGACACACAGTACCCACATCTGTATCTACATGCATACCCACATTTGCAAGTCTGGATCGATTTTGCACCGTCACTCCATGATACACATTTTCTGCAACGTGGTACTCATACATTGATCGCCGATGTATACAGAATTGATTCCATCGCAACATACATATTAAATTAACTCGCATACCGGACAAGCGCTCAATATGTTACAACTTCGATCACTGACTAGACTAGCGTTAGAAGCACAGTTGACTCTCAACCGACGCGCGACGCACGGTTCGATCGCAGCCGAAGCAGTACAATATTGTCAGCGCTCATGTTATATATGTTGCACATGTATAATATCCTGCACATCTCTATGTACATTTGTGAATAAATCTAGATTGTTGAGACACAGGAGCTGCAGGCGGCCAGCTACCAATCACGAGGCACGATAAGTAGATCTCTTGCACGAATATTGACAGATGTACCTGTACTTCTATAGCCCACGTTGAATTGTTTAATATTTAGGTAAAGAGCACAAGTTTAAGATATATAGGAGGTCACAATCTTGTTCCGAGATGGTAGTATAATTATGTTCCTACGACCACAGAAATAAAAACAAGACTTCAGCTCGCAAATAACACTGCCTAATCTATGCTCAGCTCTATATCTTGTTCTGTGCTTTTCTAGTATTAATATTTCGAATTCTTTTTCATTAAATCTTTGTAATGGGTTTGATTTTGTGGTTATTCTGAGTTTTTAGTTTGGGAGCTTTCAATGTGGCATAATTCTCAATGTGCATTGCATGAGGTTTCAGCTGTAAATTGAACCAAACATTGCACAAGTTTGGACCTTCTGTTTCTCGTGTGTTACTTAGTTCTAAATTAATTAATGTGTGCACACACATTTGATATTAAAGCACTTTTAATGTAAATGAAACAAACTTGTGAAATGATTTCATAAAGTTCGTTCATTAGTGGTTGGTATAATTTTTGCATTTAATGTCTATCCGTATTTTATTTACCTTATTTTTATCTTATTATCTATCTGTAATAATTAATTTTATATCTACAATTGCATATTTAACTTCTTAATGATCTACTTTCATATCTTTAATTTCACTTCAAAGACAACTAATGTATTTGATTTAAGTCCTTTCCTAGTTTACTGGAATGAGAACAAATGCTTTTCTTAAAGTTTAGTAGGCAGTATAACATTTCCTTATATTTTCTATACAACTGCTTATATTTTATTAACTCGACGTGTTATTTTGGACCTTGATTTCTAAGACTAGTTCTATTTTAACAGATCTCGGACCTGAACTCTCAAGTCAACGACCTCAGAGGCAAATTGTAAGTACCCTTATAATTTGGCCCAAAGACCTTTATAATGGAATAGGTAAATTATGATAATCTCAAGCTGTTTCAGGTTTCCTTTCCGCTTCGTTTACAACAAGGTTTCCATTCAATAATAACGAGGAATTAAGAAATCTGGAATATTTTGGAGTACCGTAGTTTTTATTTTTGTTTCCATAGAAAATGGCCTTTTAGTTAGGTATGCGCAATCTTGGGAGGCTGAAATTGTAGGTTCCATCCGGATTCAAAAGTAAAATGTGATTAAATATTCAGGATAAAAACACACTCGTAAGCGGACGGGTTTACGATAGGCCACTTTGACTCTTCAAGAGTCCTAAGTGAATCCGCATTTCACGAAAGAGTCTTAATGCCAGCAAATGGGCAACTAAGGATATGTCTGTGAATAAAATTACTCGGTTATACTATTCAAAGCCCGGTTAAGAGCTATATTGCTACCGTGACTAGACTCTTTGTTACGGTCACATTGTGCAGCGGTATTAAATATGAACACATACCGCAAAATACAAAAGACTCTATCCATTGTAAGCCGAATTCTAACTTCCTTGGTCCCTAAAAACCATTGGCTGAAAATGTGAACAAATATAGATTAGAGATTGAAATGCAAAAAATAAAATCTTTAGACGCCCACCTGATGACGTGATGACTCTAGTATTTAAGTCAAGTGAACTGTCAGTTTACTATTTTATGAGAAAATATTAACCTAATACCTTTTACTCCAGCGTCAAACCTACACTAAAGAAGGTGTCCAAATACGAGAACAAATTCGCCAAGCTCCAGAAGAAGGCCGCTGAATTCAACTTCCGTAACCAGTTGAAGGTCGTCAAAAAGAAGGAGTTCACCCTTGAAGAAGAAGACAAAGAGGTAAGATACTTAATACGATTCATTATTATGTATTTCTAGATGATATTATTGATGGTAGTTCAAAAGCATAATCTAATATTATTATAGAAGCAATATTTATTAATGACTTAGATTATATAGTAGATGGGTATAAAGATAATGCTGGTGTTAACAAGTAGGCTGTTGAATCTAATAAGGCTGTCGACGGAGATAAATTTAGTCGTATTAAACTTGCCAAATTAAATATTCGTCTTCGTAGAACGAACCAAGAAGTATATGATTCACATACTTAAAACAATATTACACGGCTCCTTACAATACCAGATACATTTTCCGATCATTCTTTTAGTTCTTCTATGGAATTGTTTATGATCATGTATTAACATTAAACTTTCTTTCTAACAATCTTCAACTCGTAGTTTATTATTGGCTTCATCTTTTTCTTCTAGATACTTTGTATCTTTCAAATAAAAATCTCTTCTTTTCTTTTTTAATAATTTTCGTCAGTAATTTTCTTTTTTCATCAACTTCATAGTTTATAATAGTGTACTTGCTTCTACTATATTCAGTTGATGGGTTCGACTCCCAACGCCTACGGTACTTTTCTAACCATTAATGAAATGTCTTAGTAGTAATGTATAATAACAAGCATCATTGACCTAATCATCTTCTACAGGCCAAGAAAGCGGAGAAAGCTGATTGGGCTATTGGAAAGAAGTAGACCATACATTTAAACTAACAGTCAATTTCTTACAATCATTCTCTACAGTTGAACAAATGTTGACTTATTTTTTAACTACCCTTTAATTTAATATAAATAAATCGTTCTTTTCTACGATATATCTTTTGAATTCCGTAAAACATCCAAACCTGATAAAACAAGGTGAGAAAGAGTTTGGATGACGCGTTAAATACAGCTTCAACTTTATGTAGATGTGACTTGCAATCTTGTTATTAACATTTTAATTTAACTCCTCCCCAACCAAAGGCTTACGCTGCAAGTTTTAACTTAAAAGATGAGTTTATTTCAGTATTCACGTATTCCTCTGTAAAGCTTCGCCACTCCTTTGAAATAGGAACTTGAATTACATACCAAAAGCTTTTTCTTCTATTTCTTTTAGTGACTAACTTTCTGAAATAAATCTGCAAATAGGTCTTTTTATTAAAAATGTTGTGTAATTTGCGCACAAGATCTTCAAATACTTATCCATATTATCTATCTACACTTACACTCACGACATGGTAAGACATCCACATCGCTCACATTCAGTTACTCTTATACATTTTGTTTAGCTAACTATACATCAACTCTATGTAAACCTTCGAATTTCTGGAAATTGTAGCAGTTGTTATGGTACTAGTGATCCAGAAGTTTGAGGCTAATTTCGTCGAAAAGAGTAGGTACCAGTAAATTGAGTTATAATAACTTTATCATTATTGAGTTTGTCAAAGTAGTATAGAAACGAAAATAATATTGTTACAATATCATGATGCGATGTTCCACAGGGTGGCGCTGCAGCCAAGGTAAATAGAAAGTAAAGGACAACGCGTACCGTACCGTACTCGTTTTAGTTTAGACGTTGCTCATACACGCGGCATGTTATATTTTCAGCACAGCTATGAGATGTACTGTTATTAGAGTGGCTACAATTACCTAGTTAATTTTTCACTGGAGCTGAAGATCTTTGCCAATTCAGACACATTGACGATTGGCATTAATTGTTTTTGTATATTTCTTCCGTCCACCTGTTTCAGGGCGTGTTATTGAAATTGATTTCTTGTTATTTCTCCTTTTGATGTATTTAGTTTTTTGTAAGGATAAATAACGATTATGCTGCATTTTGGCCCCTTAGCAGATTTATTGTATAAAGCTTTTGTATGATACCAACATACGCTCCACAGTGCACACACAACCCACACTTGTAATATAAAACGGATATTTCTAGGTTGCCACCCAAAACGCTTCGGTTTTCATAGCAAAGTTTTCTTAGATGTGTTATATTACCTACTTCAAAGCTTCGAAGTGTGTGCTTTACACGATTATTACCTACAATTCATGAACCTATTATTACATCAGACCATACTCCACTCAGTGAGTCGTGACAATAACGTTACGCTCGTAAATTCGGCGTATGGTGCGGTGGGTCTGCTATATCAAAGAGCACCATTGATGGCTTTTGCCAAGAAAGAACGGTGTGAATTTTATTTGAAACATTCCAATGATTATCACATTTTCAATTAAGAGTTAAGAATTGCAAATAAGAAAATAAGACCAAATAAGAATTGCACCACACATTTACTTGGTATTTTTACTACAGCATCTGTATATATTTTTATGAAACCTGCTTCATCAAAATTAAGCAGTTTGCTGATCGCGGGTGTACCTGGAAATATAGCCGCGATGCGCTATCGGCTTCGAAGTAAACCAACAAAACGTGAATTTAATTAAACCCTTTTCGTTTCCACAGAAAAAACCAGACTGGTCCAAGGGCAAGCCAGGAGATCAGAAGGTAAAAGAGGAAGAGGTTGAGGCATGAACTGTTTAATCACCCCCACCTACTATAAGACCTTTACTCTATGTCAATTGACAAATGTTATTAACTATCAACACATTGTGATATACCTGCCCTCTATGGTCAGTCCGCGCAGTGCGGATGTCATCCTGTAGGTATCTAGCAACAAATTCCTCCATTATAATCTGTGTACTTGTCGATTGATCACATCCATTTCGAACATGTCAAATAATTTTTTTATAATTATTTATTTATTAAATAATGTTTTTTGTAAGATAATACGTTTAATAAATTAATTTTCTGTACTGTATTACACTTAGTGGATGTCATTTGTGCCCCGTTTGTCCTATATCCCAGTGTTTCCCTATGTGTCGTTGTAAACCGACCAATTGCAGTATTAGAACCTCAATTATTTCATATAGAGTGTTTGTAATTGAATGAACATGTTCCATCGACTTTATATAGAGTAGAGTCGTGTTCCGGATACCGTGACTTCCAAGCGAACATCTTAAGAATCCAATATAACTGGTCTCTTAGAAAGCTGCACTCGTATTAAATGAGTATTTCAATGACACTGGAGTTCCTTTGAAGGACCTCGATAGCCGCTGGATATAAGTCGAGACTTGCAGTAATAGACTGATAACTGTGCGTATTTTATAGGAACATACCTAATCCATTTCGAATATTGCTACTTTACTATTGCTTTGGAATACGATAGATTTTATCCAGAACCTTTTTTCAAAGCTTCATAAAAAGCCCATAAATAGTATTTTTTCTCTCTATTTATGGACTCAATTGTGTTTAATTTGAATCAACACAATGAAGAATAAAATATGAATCCCGTTGAAAGTGTTATCAGCATAAAATATGAAGTGTATTGTTTTTTTATGTTTTATATGGCTACACTTGATCCATTCAGATCCCTTTCTGATCCTTTATATCCCTGGAGTCCTTTCAATGTTATTGTTTGAAAAAAGGTAGAACACTCTATGTTGTTTGGATTGTTATGTTAATGTAGATTAGATTATCGAGTATACGTGAATGTTTTTGTATCCTGTTTTGGTGAACATTGAACCCTGTATACGTAAAAAGTAAGTACATGAAGGAGGATTTGGGAAGAATGTCGGTAAGTGAAAGAAAATACAATATACATAGTGGAGATATGAATTCACAGTCCTACCGCTACAAACATGATAATTATATTTGTAAATGTATGTACATAAATCACAATGTAGAACCAAAAACTTAGAATTTGCATGGTATCCCTATCTCCGATCTTTAGATCATCATGGATATTGGATAAGATTGACACGTTTGCAGAGAACGAATGCCACTCAGTTGTGATGAAATAAATGCTAAAGTTTTGCCGCAAATTCACGCGTTGCGAGTCTGAGCAGCATAATTTTGTTGGAAGAGCTTGCGTTGCGGACTGTCATAAAGTGTTTTTGGTTTGAAATAGTGATGCTATACCTACTGCTACGCACATACCTACATCACATATAAAAGGGGTAAATCTATTCCGATTTTAGAAGTTATTTCGAAACAAATCCAAGCTTAGGTTAAATATTTTCAAGTTACCCAGTCCCAGGATAAACAAAAGAAAGGGAAAACAAAAGATCAAACAAAGATTGGGTATCTTAAAATAAGGGTCCCATGTGGAAAGGAACCTTTAACTCTCGGGGTTCAGACAGAATACTCGTAGTTCAGTTACCTAGTCTGAGTTTGATTAGACCCTTACATACTATAGGTAAAAGGGGTTAGAGAAGGGGTTAGGGAAGAGTTAAGATCAAAAGTTAGATTAGGCTGTCTGTTCCGAATTGATTATATGTGCTTACTTAGACAAGCAATTTCTATTATTATTTGAAGTTATGTGCAAGCTCGGGCTATAAAATTGGCAGTAAAATCGCCCCTAGAAACGCCAAATTATCAACTTTTCTGTTCTCAAATTTTAAGAGACAAGTAACTTTTTGCTAGATTTGCGAAAAGCAGATCCTTTAATAATGTTAATTATTAAAATTAGGTATGCCTCCGCCTAATCTTTTTTTTTTCGGGTTGGAAATCCTCATGGATGTCCTCCGTCCTGGGGTGGGCAAAGGGGTCTGTCAGACTCTTACTGATTAAACCACCCCTTTGTTCTCTCACACACTTGCGTCGGGGGCTGCGCATGCAGTCGCGACTTCCGCTGCCCCGGACTGGTGACGGCCCGTGCTCTGCAGGCCCTGTCCTGTAGGGGAAGTGAGGTGTTGAAACACCCCCGTTACATCTTAGAGTGGCGCGCGTCGAACACTACGTGCCTCCATCTCGGGTCCAGTGTGATAGGGGACGACGGAAGTCCCCGAGTCTGTCGCCCCTGGACCCATTTAGGGAGGCTGGAAGAGGGCGTTATCTGCCCTGCGCCTAATCTAACCTGTCTAGTGTGGGGCTCTCTAGCAAATAATATATTGTACCCTAGCTGTAGGTAACATTTTAAGCTACTCAAATCATCTCAACTTGCTGTTAACCTGTAAACTTTTTCTGCATTACCTTTACAATAAATATTTTCTATTTATTTTTCTAATAAAGCGATTTTAATAAATAAGATGGAACCAAAACTGCCACCTTGGTCTAGTGGTCGCAAGCGCTACGCTGAGCTGAGTTCCTGTGTTTTGTTCCCGAGTCGGGCAGTGTTATTGGGTTTTTTCCATCTAGAATTTCTCAGTAGCGGCCCGGAGTCTAGTTTTGAGTCCGGTTGATGGCAATAGGCTCGCCCCCTATTACATGGGACTTAAACGTAACATGCGAAATGTGGGTGTAATAGTTGCGAGATGCACCTAATAGTACAAAACCTCGGGAAATATTGGCGTGAAGTTATGTTAGAACCAAGAGTGTGTGATTTGGGACCACAATAATTCCTGCAGTATTCAAATCAACACAGTAACATTTTATTGTGATGGTAGACATAAATACCGACAAAAATATAAGAGATAATATTCTCAACAGTAATGCCATCAGAGACATGGAAAGCAAATAGAAGGATTTAGTGTTATAGTCTCCAAAGATGATAAATCATTTATATGAATTGGTTCATCTAAAAGAGTAGGATGTAAAAAAGACATTAATTGAAAACAAACCCATGATTAGGCAAAAAACCAAGTAATTTTCAACTTTTCATAGATGAGGACGAAACAATTCTCGTGTTTTTCCAAAGAAGCTTTTCCTTGCTTTTTCTGAAAGAAAATTATTTAGCTTAGATATCATCTAAGTCCAATGTAAAAAATAGGAAAAAAACATTATCTTAAGATTTGGTACATAGGATTGCAAAATAAAACGACCAACTCTATTAAAACAAGTATTTTATTTATTTATTTTATTTAACAGTTGATGTAACATAACATACACAACATAACATCACGCCTTGTTTCCCCGAAGGGTTGGGCAGAGGTGTTCCTGTAGCAGGTTCACCCACATTTCGCCAGTTATGTTTTAAGTCCCATGTAATAGGGGGCGAGCCTATTGCCAACAACCGGGAACAAATCCAGACTCCAGACTGCTACTGAGATATTTGAGATAGAAAAACCCAATAACATTTTGCCCGACCTGGGAATCGAACCCAGGACCTCATGCTCAGCAGTAGCGCTTGCGACCACTTACACTAACGAGGCAGTCGATGTACACACATATAAACAGACAAGAAGAAAGGAACAGAAAAATACGTACAAAGGTGATCTTATTTCTAAAAAAAGTCTCTTCCAGCATACCTGCGATAGGAAAGTAACAGATAACAAATAAAGAGATGTAGATAACGTGTGTAAGAGTAGAAGAGAAAATTAAATACATAAAGACAAAAAAAATCAAAATACTGTTGACTAATTTAAATATAAACATACAATATCAGAATGTACTTTCATACATACATCTGGAATATATATACCTACTTAATTATAATGTAGTATAAAATAATAAATACATAATATGCAACTATGACGAAGTGGAAAGATAGTGTTCTTTCACTCTTCTTTTAAAAACTGCAACAGTTTGGCAGTCCCTAATGTCAGGCGGAAGTGAATACCATAACTGAACCGCGTGCACACTGAAGGAGTAGGAGTAGAAGTCGTTGAGTGGGGGGAGGATTTAAGGAGATTTCTAAGATGCGACAATTTACCTGCAGAAAACCTTTTCTATCTTTTAGAAGCATGTTTAGTTTATCAAATGATTATTCAAAATCAAAATCAAAGAGTTCTGAACTACTCGTCAGTCTTATGCCTACTTCACACGCAGATGTTACTTATCTACTTCGGATCCCTTCGGTAAGTCTCGACTCACGAGTCTATTCTATACTTACATCTCGAAAACTTTTGTGCGTCTCATAAAGCCTTCGTCTTTGACTTGACTTATTTAATAAGCTTTGTAATTTGCGTTGTTTCTTTGTTTGTTATTATTATTATTATAACGTTTGTTGTTGAAAGTTGAAAGACGAGGAATCTTACGTCATTTCTGGCTTCAGTAAAATGTTTGTTCTGGTATTTTTGTTTTGATAAGTAGAATTTTAATAAGAAGTAGATGAAAGGCTCAGACCAAATAAAAACCAAGACAGACCGCTGCGAACAATAGAGTGAAGCATGCCAAAACTACACCTCCGCTCTGTGCATACACACTCACACGCACACACACATATTTACAACCATTTACAATGAAACGACACCTCACTCTGTGTACACATGTTAACGAAACCGGCTTCACGTCACTGTGGACAGCGCTATATCTTGGTTTTTTATTTGGTGTGTGATGAAAGGTACCTAAATGGAGCAAATGAGCGTAAAGGTTAATAAACATTTAAACTGTTATAGAATATGGTGGGGCGAGCTGGACAAAACAAACGACCAGTGGGCCACATTAGTAGTGGATCGTAAACACTGGAAGTCATGGGGCCATTGCCAGCAGTGGGATGATACAGGCTAACAGTAACAGTTAACTGTTGTTATAATTTTTCCATCTATTTTGGTCCCTCAAATCATTTTTGAAGTGAAAACTTCTTTAGGCGCGTTGGGCATTTTTGAGATGGGACTAAACCATTGATTTCGCGATATTGTGACGACACCAGCTTTTGACCATTAAAAAGACATCAACGCGTTGATTACGGCGATGCGTGGAGTAAAAGACATCAACGCGTTGATTATCGCGGTGCCGATTTTTTTTTCAAGTTTTCACTTCTGTCGGCACTCCCAGAGTGGCACTGTTTTTTTTTTACGTTAATGTACTTAAATAAGTACCTAGTATCTCATGTAAATTAAATTACTGTCCACTAAAATTACCTAAATCTTAATATTACACTGAGTGGATTTCATTACAAGCAAAATGAGCTTAACGAACACATAAATTGCTTTCATAAAATAATAATTACAACTGTCTCTCACAAAATTAATAATTTCAGTATTCATTATGGACGTCATTAACTTAATTGAGATGAATAAGTAGTAAACTTAAACGACAGGGTCGGATGAAAAATTGACACTATACAGCGTGTTTTTAGTTTTATATTGTGATTTATTTTTATAACCTTAATATGAATTCATTGCTTGGGGCTGGCACAAAAAATTCTCTTGGCTATTATTTTCAACTTTTTATTATTTTTATCATTCATTGTCACTAAATCAAAATTTATTTATTTTTTCATCATTCACAAATTAACTTAGTTTTTTTCCGTATTTGACTTACTGATCAATCATGATTAGAGGCTCATCCATAGATAGATAACACGTATTTCCAAATTCAGCTTTGTGCATACATTCATTTGTTTTGAACATCAAACGCTTCAACTTACTCCCTAGGGTGCCATATTTAGCTGAATAATGGTAGCATTAGAGAACTAAAATATTCAGAATCATTTTGGCATTTAGTTTTGTACAGATGATATAGCTTTTCGCACTATTTTCATTCGCTTTGATCATAAATATTAGTCCAAGGATTAACTTTTTGCCGGTACCGCAATAACTGTTAGTAAAGAGCAATTTGCTCTGCACAATTGCTTTGCTCAATATTGTATGGGACACAACTTGGAAACAAACACTGTGTTTAATTGTAGCACTAGATGTGTCCAATAATTTGTGTACTGTACATTACAATAACAATAAATTGTGGTCTCGGTAGCAGTCCTCTACTCTAAACCTCATTTGTCATTACTATTGGTAAGCACTTAATTAAGACATTGTTTCTGGCTGAGCCCTTTATTATTAAAACATGGCCGCTTCCTAATTGCATGTAGATTCATACAAACTAAAGTTGCATAAAATTGTTGCAGCAACATTATTTTTGTTGCTGGTAACATGATTCCGCAACATAAAAATGTCACTGAAACAGTTTTGTACAACTTTTGTCTGCCATGAATCCGGTGGTGTATGGCATACATGATAATTATCATGGTCTTGTAGCAAGAAGGTGAAGCGGCTGCAGCGCCAGCAGAAGGCGCGCCGCCTGCTGCAGAGGCGCCTCCTGCCGAAGGAGCGCCTGCTGCACCTCCCGCGGAAGGTGCACCCGCGGCCCCTGCCACGGAGGGGGCGCCTGCGCCCGCACCTCCGGCTGATGGCGCTGCGCCCGCACCTCCGGCTGATGGCGCTGCGCCCGCACCTCCGGCTGATGGCGCTGCGCCCGCGGCTCCCGCTGAAGGTTATTATCATTTTTTCTTTCAACACTATAGCAACGATATGAGAGTGAACTGGCATCTTTTGGGCACGTGCGTTACATCATAGACCTTATCCATAGTTTTCCATCAGACGAGATCGTGTTCAAGAGCTGGCCAATTTTACAATAAAAATAAAATAAAGAATTCGTTACTGCAATCGTGAGAATGGGTGCACACATCATATTATGCCACATGGAGGGTGATTACGGCACAGACTTCATTATTCAAACTTCTAGACGGGAAATCAATTAGTCTATTTGTCTTTTCCCAACTATGTTGGGGTTGGTTTCCAGTCTAACCCGATGCAGGTGAATACCAGTATTTTACATGGAGTGACTGCCTATCTGATCTCCACAATCCAGTAACTGGGTAATACGATACCCCTAGGTAAGAATGTTTGTCAGACTTTCGGGCTTCTGACGACCCTTAACTACTGTCAAAGATCCACGAATGACAGCCGGGACCAACCGCTTAACGTGCTTTCCGAGGCACGCAGGAGTTTCAGTATGTAAAGATGGTCATCTATCCATGGACCAATCCTAGCAAGCATAGCTTAACCTGGTGGATTGACCCGTGCGTGCAGCTGTAATTACTTAGACACGAGCTCCTTCAGGGAAATATGGACGTGAAACTGCAATATGTGACGAGAAATTGCTGAAATTATAACCACAGCATTTAATTTCTACATCATATTTAATATAGAAAAACATAAAATGACATAGTCTGTGGTAAGCATTAATACGGTAGTTGCCTAGGTAAAAAAAAGAAATTCTATTTAGTCCGTCTTTCAGATGATAAAAAAATATTAGACACGTATTTTTTGCTTAATCATATTAATAAAAAATAACTTAGAAAACACGCATTAAAGTTGGGGAGTGAGGGCTGGCTACGTCTCAAATCAGCATAAAATCTAGCAAGCAGTGACGTCATGCCACATTTTAACTCAATGTATCGCCGTAATCTTTTGATTACGTTAAAATATAAAAAATACGTGTTCTATATTTTTTATTAATCTACCTTCCGGACTAAAAAATTTTTTTTATGAAACAAGCCTATTCCCGTTAGATCAATTCTTGGTAACAAGAAGCTGCTATACCAACCTACTTCTTTCGGATTTCAACTGAACTCCTCGTTTACAACACTCCAAGAAAAGCAATTATTTATTTTTAAGTAACTTTTCATTGCGGGATGGGCAGATTTCCAGGCGTTGTCAGCATGAGTGTCTGTTGCTGTTGGCGATTCTCCAAATTACAGCAGCGTTGGAATTAATGTTCACGCTTCCACCGTTGTAGATAAGTAGACACAGGTTAGCTAACTATTGTTTATGAATAACTTTCGTAAATGGGGGACGGGAATGTCACCACACTGAAAATGGGTCAGTAACAGCTGAAACTGTTGTACAGGCCCAATTAGATTCGAAAGAAAATTGATAGTCGATCGATGAACACCTGATCGATCTGGGGACCTACCGCCACCTCTTATAGCTTCATTATTTTAATCTTACTTCAGTGTGGGAAAGAGATGGAGCTGTACGTCCTTTATAGCTAAGTCTCAGTAGTAAGATTAATACTCCTATAAGAGGTGGGGCACGGCCCCCTGAACGGTCGATGTCATCGATCGATCGTAATCTAGAAGCACCTCAATAAACCAATAAATTGCAGATAATACTCACCATATAATGCTAACATCATGATGTTGTAGGTGCTCCCGCGCCAGCGCCTCCTGCAGAGGGTGCTCCCGCTGCTGCTGCCGCTCCACCAGCAGAAGGTAAACTGTTTTAATAAGATAAACTAGTTGCAATAATGTAATAAGATAAACTAGTTGCAATGTAAGTAAGACGGTATTCAAAAAGTCAATGCATTTACGTCTGTATTAAAAGTCTCTTATGCGTGTAATTTCATCAAGACTTTCAAAACTAAAACACTCACAATAACGCCAAGAATATCAGTTTCATGTTTACTGATGAGCAGAAAGATTAAATTATTTAACAAATTTTTTTTAGGCGCTCCAGCGCCTGCGCCGGCTGCCGATGCTGCTGCACCGGCACCCGCCCCTGCACCAGCACCCGCCCCTGTACCGGCCACTGAACCAGGTAAAGTTGTGTGCCCTACTTCAGTTGCGAAGTCCTATTTATCCTTACCCTCATCCCCATCTCTGAAACTCAAAAATGCATATGGTGAGAAAATTCGCTAATCTATTGCTGTCTTTTTACTGAATTACGAAATAGTAATACAGAATAACTATGCAAAATGCCTAATTTCAAGTGAGTTCATATAACTTTCAGCGCCTGCCCCCGCGCCTGCGCCGGCGGCGGAAGCTCCTGCCGCGCCCCCACCAGTGGAAGGTACCTTTATATATATATATTTTTCAGTTTTTATTTTAAGTCAAATATCCTCAAAAATAAGTTGCATTTGGAAGAGTTAACAGATAGAATTATTACGGTTAGAGCTAAGTAAAAGTTAGGTACTATTACTATAACAAAATAAGTTAAAGTACCTTAGTACTCAAAATTATAATTATGTCTTATCTGCATATATTTTACTGTGTGTACATAAATAATAAAATATATAAATAAATAAGATCTTAAGTGGAACTCTTAGGACTTCAAATATTTTAAATTCTTTTTTTACGGTAGGAGAGTTCGTCTCGTCGGTCTAGTGGTCGCAAGCGCTACTGCTGAGCATGAGGTCCTGGGTTCAATTCCCAGGTCGGGCAAAGTGTTATCGGGTTTTTCTATCTGAAAATTTTCAGTAGCAGCCTGGAGTCTGGATTTGTGCCCTTTTAATGGCAATATGTTCGCCCCTTATTACATGGGACTTAAAACATAACTGGCGAAACGTGGGTGAACCTGCTATAGGGACCCTTCGGGGAAACAAGGCGTGATGTTATGTGTTATGTGTGAGAATTAAATAAATTTTGGCCTGTGGAAAACTGCTTGTAATTTAACGATTGTTGAGTTCGTAGTGGTCACCACATATATCATAAAAATTATTAATTTTGTCCTTGTCTTTCTTTTCAGCATCCGCCTAAGAAGTGCATTAAGGGAGCTTACAACGGAATCACATTATTGTGAAAACATATTAGATTCAAATATGTAAAAATGTCTATAACATTCAATAATCTACAGCGTCATCCCGGCTCAATGCCTGGGCCCGCTTTAATAAACACCATTTATTATTTTAATAAAAAAACATCATTTTATAAATTGGTATTTATTCATTATTGCCATACTTATATCTACAACACTGTCTTTGTTATTTTTATACTGTTTCGTCACTATTGTGTAGATAAGTTTTGTATGATATATTAAAATAAACAGACAAATGAATAATAGTAAAGTTTTTATTTGAGAACCAACTGTTTCTATCGAGCAAATTTCCTTTCTAAGTAACCACAATGTTAGTAACAAAAGTAAACCACTACATTGAAAATAACAGAAGTTTGACATTTTAAAAGTTTAATGTCTCTATGCACTTTATAAAACCCAATCCATATTAGCCTCGGCTCAAACGAGCCACCGACTACAACCAGCAGTGACTGTCACCTCTTGCTGCAGTGTTGAGTACTACTGTCGCGCGAGCTGCCCGTTTGTGATGAATCCACACAAAGCGTATGAAAAAGCATTTGAACTGCTTGTCGCTGGGCTAGCGGTGTCTGTGTTCGGTGGCTCGTTAAGCCGAGCCTTATGCTTCAAATATAATGTTGAAAAAACTTCCATTCTTCAGGCTTCCTGTTACCCAATATAAGATACACCAAACAAAACGGTCTAATATTAATTCATTTCCAGTAAATCCAGCAAACTAATCCAAAAATACATATCATACATAATTAACGTGACCATTTCTAGTTTCACTATCAAAACCCAACTAAATTAGTCGGTATAAAATAAGCCGGAGTCACAAAATAGACATGTGTTACAAGGGCCTAGTAACCGTAATATCTCAGCCCTTATTGCTGGGATACAAGCCTGGGCAATTTGGACAACTCTTTGAGGTAAACTGCCCAGCGCTCCCTGTTACAACGTAATGTTGGGCTATTTCACTGAATTGCCTATTGAAGGGACTCTGCCCCAGATTGCTCGGTATTCTTTGTAATTGATATGTTGGGTTTACTTGTTTGTTTAAAGATGTTTATTTTATTGTTTGTCTCGTCTGTAGTCGAAGCTCTGGATAGAAGCTAACATTTGCATCATATAACTACGCCATTACTTATGTTACATTAACTTGGATCGCTATTATTAGCATTGAAAGGCTCAAATCGGTCAGAATGGGCGCGTGCTCACCATTGATAGCCGAATTTGGCTTGTTATGACCGCTCCCAAGTATCATCTCTAGATATTAATAAAACCTCATTGCATATTCAAAGCAGGACTTCCATTAAACGGATCAACGTTAACGGGTCCTGTCCCAAGTTCCTGTGTTCACATAAGTATTTAGGAAAAGGAACATTAAAAGGGTTCTCAGAGTAAAATCACCCCGAGTAGAACGGCCTTAATAATTATCTCTCATTCGCTTTATCTTTAGCCTTATGTAGGTAATGAATGGCCACATTAAGTTTAATTAAAATGGGTTTACTGTTGCATTGTAATGCCCGTAATTTCGAGTTTTGTAAGCAAAAAATTTGGGCATTTTTATTCGTTTCGTAGATAAGATACCTTTTATTGCACGTGTTCTGTGGGCGTTTGTGTGCTCGGAGTCGTGGTACACACGAGGGGAAAAATACTGAAATTTTGGTGTGCATGACAATGTAACAAATCATGCAAAACATACATATGTAGGCGGCGAGCACGCGTCCGTGACGAGATGTGATCTCAGCAGAATCAGAAGTAAATAAGCATTGAATTGTTATTTTTACTGAGATACTCGTGTTAGGTTTTATTTGATATCATAAAATTGTTATTCTTGCATGTTGATTTTATTACATAGGTATTCATAAATTTTTACGTTTATTCGCACAAGCCTCGTATTCCTTGGAGCATTGCTAGATCGTGTGTAAAAAGCAGGTGCTTCTATGTATAAGAGCAGTCTCTAGACGTCTAGGTGCCTATAGTAAGTTTACATTGCATTTTTTTAATAACAATTTATAGCTACAAATTTTATTTATATTTCGTCCTTTATAAATAGTCCTCCAGACCGTATTTCGGCCATGGCAGTCTATCTCAACGGAAACTAGCCTTTGACGCGGGAAATATTATAGTGCACAAGTGTGTGCGCAGACACAGGTGCACTGTCTCTTCCCTCACTCTCATAGTCCAATGGGACGGCAATCCGACACGACCGGAGAGAGATTAGGTGTATGACCAATGGCTTAAAGTTCTTTCCGAGGCACATCACACCGCTGACTTCCAAACTCCGGGCTGTTACTAAGAAATTTCTAATGGAAACACCCAATAACACTTTGCCCGACCCGGGAATCGAACCCAGAGCTCAGCAGTCACGCTTGCGACCACGAGACCAACGGGGCAGTCATTTCATCCTATATTAAGTAGTTGTCAGAAGACCTTGTGCGGTGGGCGTAGTATTTAAAGCCCAAAATTATCGCCTAATGATTTCGTTACAAGTGCGTAACAAGTTGTAATTTGGAAACGCCTTACTCATTCCGTAATAACAGAGGATAATAATGTTAAGCTAAGAACATCAGTTAATTTAAGTAAGGAACAATCATTAGCTTCGAATGTGATCTGATACTCTCGCTTTATAGCTGCGCAATGTTTTTCAAGTCCATCAAAAGTGGTCTACTCTATTGTTTACTCTAAAGTCGTAGTTTATTTTTATACCCTTAATTACTTAAGATAGCCAATTTACTCCCACCCAGTAGAAATGTTAGCTGTGCTCTGAATATCAATTACATGGGGCTATTTCGGAAGAGTATTACATTTCATTTAGCCTCCAATCAAAACTAATTATTCTCAATTCCCTCAATTTAAAATAAACATTACATTTCTGTTGTAAAACAATAATATCTGGTTTTTATTTTACGTTTTCTAAAAATGAAACCTAGCTAGATCGATTTATCGCCCCCAAAATACTAATACCCTGCATACTAATAAATTTCATGAAAATCGTTGGAGCCGTTTCTGAGATTCAGATTATATATACATATATACAAGAATTGCTCGTTTAAAGGTATTAGATTTACCCAACAAGATAACAGATTCAGGCCTACCATAATCAGCGGGTACACACTCAAAAATACGTCTAGCATAAGGTATACACGTAAAGAATTACGCCCGTCGTCCACGACGCTACTCGAAGTAACCAACACGGCGCAACGAATCACAAAGTTAATAACACGTTAGAGTGTCATTGTGTACGGAACACCATTAAAAAATACAAAAACAGGCTACTCATTGGAGATTTTGCGCTTCGTGGACGATGGACCTTAGTCTCTTCATGGCGTAGATACGTGGGGACGTGCCCCGATTTTTATGTTAATCATGTTCCCTGAATTGAGAGTCTGGTATTCCAGATTTTTAATGAAAAACCCTCAAATTTTGGTCCAACGGATGTCATGCAGATATATTATGTAGAAAAGTTTGGTCCGAATTGAGTAGATAGGCCTTGAAACATCCGTTTTTTGGTTTTCGAACTTTATGAAAAAGTTACTGGTTTATGTGAATATTATGTGTGTTCATATAGTATAAAGACTGATGTAATTATATTCAAAGAATTACCGATTCTAATGGTTTTAATTAGAGAAGTATGTGTAAGTATGTGGCAAAGTGAAGCATTCAAGTGAGTCCCAACACATTGTCCTGCGTGTTTCTAATTATGCTCGGAATAACCCAAATACCAATTTTACATTATATTACGTATCATTGATCACAAGTTTATTAGGGTACCTGTACTAATTAACATTTCCATTTCAATCAAATTATACCACCGTAGGAATTTCAGCATTTCAATCAAGTACAATAATTTAATTAGGAAACTTACAGCGATAATGATACTGTTCTCGATTGTACCTTCAAGTTTTTAGTCTAGCGTACTGTCGCGCACAAAAGAGGAGGTTAAGGGTTTTTACCCCTGGAACCTGAAGCTTGTTTGTAAAAGTGGCTTGCCAATGTATTATTAATGAACTGTTGAAACAGCACCTGCTCAATAGTTTTTATTTTAGTTTTTTTTCTTTGGTACTGCTGACAAGGGTTTGTTTCACCAATTACACTTATATGCTACGATATGTTTTGTACTGTGTATATATTATAGTTATAATTTTGAATAGACAAATTCTTGTCTATCAGTATCGTCTGGTACTTTGGACCATTTGTTCTCTTTGTGTGTGTCATATCTAAGTACTATTCTCAATTCAGTAAATGCTTGTGTATCTCATTTTGACTTGGTATTGTCTTCGGGAACGATAAAGATGTCTGGGTGGATTATAAAGTCTATTGTAGCCAGAGATGCGCCAACTTCTTAAATCTTGAACATTATACCATTTAAATTAAATCATCTCTGGTTTGTTACCTATTTAGTTTGCGTTCTCCGATGTGCTTTTAATTTGTAGATTCTGAAAGGGCACTTAACTCTATACTTTGTTTAAATCTACGAAATACTTCTAATAAGGAAAGGAGACCACTGTACTTGGCAAAAGAACAAAAAAACTCAATCACTTTGTGCCAAAACAGAGGACTCCAGACTATTTTTAAATCTATACAAATAAATAAAATTGAAATGTCTGTTTGCAATGTTTAAATAATAATTTTTTACTTAACGGATAATTATGTAATTATAAACGGAAAGTATAACAAATAACATTTTATTTTTTTATTTTGTCTGTCTGTCGGTTTTTCTCCGAAACGGCTGAACCAATTTTAACGGACATTTTACTAGCCGATAGCTGATGTTTTAAGGAGTAACATAGGCTACGTATATTTTAGACAAAACGGGGTCAACGCGGGCGAAGCCGGGAGCTGCACCTAGTTTATCATAAAATATCCTAAATATCACGTTTCTAGTTTCCACAGAGTACAGTGAACCTACCTTGAACTTGCTGATCTTGTGCCAATTCTTAGAGCCTCATAGGATAGTGCCATATATCGCGTCGTTGATGTAAATCATAAGCATTTGTTACTTTATCGTTCCTTTTAACTTGAATTACGAGAATGTCTTCAATAACAAATAACTCAAAAGTATCACTTCCTCTTATTTAATACGATTTGAGGAAAGCTTTTCATTATATTCAATGCGCTTTACCGTCAGTTTAATTTGTTTTAGATTTAATCTAAAATTAATTGATGATATTCGATCGTCTCTTGCATTTTACACAGATTATGATGGCACCTTCTTTTTAGATAGCATAGCGCATACAATAACTTTAACAATATAACGAGTATATTCAAAACTTTACAGTTTAAGTACAGCCTCTAAAGCAACCGAGTTTAAGAAAAGTTGTTTTTTCTTAAAAAAAAAACTAAATTATAACTATATTTCCGCATTGCTGTCGACAGTAACATGGCAATGTTGCCAATCTTTTCAATAGTTAGATCTGTAGCCGTTTACCGAGTACTTAAATAGACGAATGGTCTACTTAACATACGCATTCGTTTCCTAAAGGATTAAAAGGGTCAACCACAACATGTGCCGAGCGATCATAAAAATATATATTTAGATATAACTTTCCGAAAACCTTTTTCCTTATAAACATATCATCGGCCCAAGCAATGTTTCATTTTTAGTGGCCATATTTATGGCGAAAACGACTAAAACGTAATATTAATAGATTTGTAAACATAGATGGTTCTGCCAAGACTCAGGATCATAATAAAGCTTTTGAAAGGTTTTATGAGGAATGTTTTTAGGGTTCCGTGCCTCGAAAGGAAAAAACGGAACCCTTATAGGATCACTGTGTTGTCTGTCCGTCAGTCTGTCAAGACCCTTTTTCTCAGGAACGCGTGGTTGTATCAAGTTGAAATTAGTATGTTCCCTTAGAGCTTCTAAGTGCACACAATAAAAAAAATACGGCGATGTATGTAACATATTTTAATACTCGCAAATTTATGAAAACCTACAGGGTACTTCCCGTTGACCTAGAATCATGAAATTTGGCAGGAAGCAAGGTCTCACAGCACATGTAAAGGAAAAAGTCCGATGATAGTTAATTTGTAGTTTTATTATACATTTTGTTTTTGCTCTTACTAACTTGCATTTGCAGTTGGAGAATTGACCGTAACATATATCGATATAAGGGAGAACATTTTTTTCAACTACGTTGTAATTTTTTCTTTTTGGGACGAATTCATTCCAACTACAGAACTCTTCATTGTGCGTGGTCCGACACGCAATTGACCGATTTTTTAGGTATGCTATTGAACCAAGTGATAGCTCATCTTATTGGCAGTAGTCACCACAGCTATGGACAATGTGCAGTTTCAGAAGTATAGCAGATGCGTTGCTAGCACAAAGATTAACTTAACACTTAACTTAGCCCTGACAGGGTTCATGTACAAAAACCGACAGTAAATATTGTAAAATGTGTTATGTGCATGAGAGAAAATAAATAAATAAATAAATAATATGTAGGTACCATTAATTACACCGGCACCCAAACCCATTCTTGAAACCAAAACACAGCTATACACTGCTGGCCATGGTGGCAGAATTAGGCTGCGCTGACGTTCATGTTCGGGGTCACCAGTATAGAAGTGTGAGGAACAGGTTGTAAAGTTCACTCGTCCTCTATAGAAAAGGGAGAATCCGCCGACCTGACGGGTGTTGTTTCTAGTGGGCTACTGCCGACAATTGATGTTGAGACGTTGTATATATGCTAGTCGCGCAGTAAACCCTGCTTGCGCGATGCAGGATTCTGCGTGACGTCAATGGGATGCGTAGTTCGTTCGATTGGATGTAGATGCCGCCACAAGGTGTAGTAGAGAATGGAGTACTATCCTGAAGCTGCGTCACAAAACCCTCTACTACTATTAAAATAAAGAAAATACGAAGAAATTTTTATGAAAAATACTACAAATTAGAAAAGGCAATAACCTGTTTTTCTATTGTAGCTAAGACTTATGCGCTATTGTGCAGCTTCATAACAGCATGTTATTGTTGCAGTTCTTATTAGCTTGCAAGCTTTGTATCGCCGCCGCTGGGGATTAGTTATACCTTGTAGGAGTAAAGTGAGCTTGGCTTAGAAAATAAACTGGGGGTGTTTATTTCAGGCAAATCTCTAACATCGAATGTGTGCAATATTGGGGAACGTGTTAGAATTAAAGGTATTTCTAGGTTAGAATATACAGGGTGTCAAATTAAGTGGAGGTCTGCCCAGCTTGGGCGGAGCATCGCCGTGTCCTCGTGGAGGCGATCGGCGGCGGTGATCTGATCGGAAATGGGAGGCCGTCACCTCCTTCTGCGAAGCTGTAATGCTCGCGAAGGAGGAGGCGGAACGCATGAGGGAGAGGCAAATTTCGCGCCCTCACGCCCCTAACCGCCGCAGAAGGAGACGCCCAGGGCGTCGGGAATCGCGAGGTGATTTCCGGCCACCGTAGGCGCGGGCTTGCGGGCGGTGAGCAATGGGTGGCTCACCGTCCGATAAGGACCAGGCCCGGGTCGACGGCGCGTTGTGTTTCACGCGCGCCTCAAAGAGATGTCAGCAGATTTGAAGGGGTCCACTAGGGCCGATGCCTGCCGGGGTTGTGAAGAATACCGAAAGGGAGATCGTGGCCCCCGGCAACAGGGCAACCGAAGGAACACGGGTGGGTTTTAGTCAGTAAGAGTCTGACACGCCCTCCCGCTCCGCCCAGAGCGGGAGAAGTTATTTGATGATTTCCCACCAACAAAAAAAAAGGGTGTCAAATTAAACGTGAGACGTACTTTATTTCTAATGAAAATGACCAGCTTTTAGGGACCATATAATTATGTTCGCATAAATCGAGAAAATGTAGCAAATGGGCTGTAATTTTTTTTTTCATATTTTCGAGTTGGTCCCATTGTAAGTTGTTCATTTTTATGACTTCTATACACTCCCTTAAAGTATGTTCCTTATGTAACCTATAATCAGCCCATAATTTTCCTACCCATAACTTTCCTAATTTTTCTCCCAGCGATAAAACCAAAACCAATGACGACACCAAGTCGTTGGTACAAAAAATTATCTCGCCTGAGGAATTAAAACTCCATGTTCGCGGTCTAAGGAAAATTAGAAATGGTGGCGTCATCATTAGGACGGATAACAAAGACGACATTGATAAATTAAAAAGCTCACAGAAGTTACTTTCCTCAGGCCTTACAGTTGAAGGACCATTCAAACGCCGTCCTAGGATTGCTGTCATTGGTGTCCTCGTAGCCCTGTCTAAAAAAGAGGTATTTGATTGCATTTACGTCCAAAACTTGACAAATAAATTGCCTAATATTACTCGTGAGACCTTTTTAAAAAGCATACAATTGAGCCATAAGTCAGGAAAGAAAGTTTGTTCTACTTGCAACTACATATTGGAAGTCCCTGCTAATATCAGGAAAATGATAATGAACCAAGGCCGAATTTTCATAAATTGGACATCATGCCCAGTTAGAGATTTCACTATTGTAACGAGGTGTTTTAACTGCCAGCAATTCGGACACGCAGCCAAATTTTGCAGATAAACGACCCCTACTTGTAACCTCTGTGGCGAAACAGGACATTCTTTCAAGGAATGCAAGAATAATGGTTCTCCGCCTCAATGTGCTACCTGCAAACGCTTCAAAAGGAAAAATGGTCATCCAACTGGTGATGTAAATTACCCAGCACGTAAATATGCAGAAGACAATTATATTAATTCCATTGATTATAAAGGCGCCTAGGAGCGCCACCGACTAACTAGTCAATTAAGCACATAGATAGTAGGTCAACTTCTACATATAATTTATTTTATGGCCAATCAGCTAATCTGTGATCTAGATGGGTTTTCCGTGTCTGATGCTAAAATTTGTAATGTCGAGAAATGCAAAACATAGTCTATACTGGGGATAAAACATTGACTTTACTTACACAAAATATACACAGTATAACCCAAAATTTGTTTCCAAGTTTTGATACAAGATCTTAATATATGCTGCGACATTATCGTTCTAACAGAATGTTGGTTATCGAAACAAACGGCCAATATACCATCTCTCGATGGCTTTAATCTTCACAAAAGCGATAGAACATTCAACCAGAATGATGGCATAGTGGTTTATATTAAAAATAATTTAAGAACATTAGTAGATGAACCCCATTTTCTAGACTGCAATTGATTAGTAATGAAAATTATTCCCGATACAGTAATTATGGCTATTTATAGGCCACCATCCCAAAGGATTGATGGGTTTTTGGATTCGCTTGACAGTAACTTAGAAAAGCTATCTTCGTTTAAAAATATCGTAATGGTAAGGTGATATCAACATCAACATTACTGCCGAAAAAGTCGATACTCATTCACATAATTACCTCATTATTTCCTCAATTCATGGACTATTACCAGCTCATTATCATCCAACCCACCAGAGCGGCTCTTGTCTAGATTTTATTATAAGGATATGCTTATAAAATCGAAAAGTTCATCCAAAGCATTGGTTACTAATTCGTCACTTACCGATCATCCAGCTGTCTTACCAACATTACAAATATCTTCACCTAGAAATAACTGCATGCGTTACTAAACTCAATATGATGAGTCTTGAAACTGACTTTCACGGTATTAATTTTGACCCCGTTTACAATTCACATGATCCAAATATGTCTCTACAACATTTTGTCGATTTGTTACAATCTACGAAAAGGAAAAATACATTGATTAAAGTGATACCTAGAAAGTATAGTAATATTAAACCATGGATTACGCCCGGACTTGTTCGCTGTATCAGCCATAGAGATAAACTTCACCGAAAATAAAAAAAATGCACCGGATAACGAACTACTATCAATTACTTACAAAAGATATAGGAATTTCTGTAATAAACTGTTGAAAAAGCTAAAAAACCAATATGATCAAAGTCAACTACAGAAAGCAGGTAAAAACAGTAAACTTTGGAAATTTTTAAAAGCCAACACTATTAGGTCAAAAAATCCCAAAGCCGCGCTTGATCTTTTATCTTCTGAGCTAAGGCCTACTGAAGCAGCAAGTAAAGCTAACAACTTCTTCATTAACGTAGGAAAAAACTTAGCAGAAAAAAGCTTATTATCTAATAGATGTTATTCCTTTTAAAGCCAAACTAAGACACATGCAACACAAAACTCTATGGTCTTATTAGATACTGATGTTAATGAGGTAGTAAGTATAATAGATGGATTAAAGGAAATTTGTGCCGTAGGATGTGACGACATATGTAATAGCATACTCAAAAGATTTAAATACGTCATTGCCCCTCCCTTGACTCACATTTTTAATTTATGTTTAACAAAAGGAATATTTCTTAAATTGCTTAAAAAAGCCATAGTCACCCCCGTGTTTAAAGCTGGAGACAAAAATTGTGTAAATAATTACAGGCCAATTTCAGTTTTAACAGGCCTCTCAAAGATTTTGGAAAAAAATTATAAACAGTAGATTAGTAAAATATCTTGAAAGTAATAAATTACTCTCTGATCATCAATTTGGTTTTAGGCCAAAAAGATCAACAAGCCAAGCTGTTCACCATCTGACAAATTTTATAAGCACAAACTTGGATAACGGCATGCACACCATAGGGTTATTTTTAGACCTTACCAAGGCTTTTGACACAATTTCTTGTACTTTGCTTTTGTACAAGCTGGAAATGCTGGGAATACGGGGAGTACAATTACAATTATTATCTGATTACCTTAGCGACCGCCATCAGTGTGCAAAAATAGGTCAATCCATGAGCTCTGAACTTAAGAATACCTGTTATGGAATCCCACAAGGCAGTATTTTGGGTCCTACTTTGTTTTTAATTTATATAAATGACCTCTGCAACTTGACACTTCAAAAGGGTGTAATTATGTCATATGCGGATGCCACAGCTCTTCTGTTCGCAGCTAAATGGCAGGCCGAGGTCTATGAGGTAGCACAGAATGGGTTTAATACTGTGTCTAATAGGCTTCATAAAAATCTGTCAACATTAAATAAAGATAAAACCAAGTACCTATTATTTACAATGAGAAACACTAATTCAACGCTTGTAATTTACATTATGCTGACATTGCATGCACTTGTCCCACTTTAGCCAAAACCAACCATATCAAATATCAAGGCGTCACAATTGACACAAACCTGAATTTCCGCAAACACATCGATTTATTATGCACCAGAGTGCGTAAACTAATATACAATTTACGTAGCATTGCCGACTTTACATTAATTAGACAGGTTTATTTGGCTTTGTGTCAATCTATTATTACCTATTGCATAACGTCCTGGGGTGGTGCCGCTAAATCAATTTTACTGCACCTAGAACGCGCCCAAAGAGCAGTTTTAAAGGTTGCTACTTTTCGTCGATTTAGATTTCCTACACACCAGCTCTATATGGCATGTAAGGTGCTAACAGTACGTCAGTTATTTGTTTTGAATGTAGTTTTATACATACTGAACTTTATTTTAACCCAGTACTCTCAGATAGGAGAAGAAAACATTTGGTTTGTACTAACTCTCAGACTAAATATGCTTTTACTAATAGGTTTTATTTATTTTTAGGACCCTACTTCTATAACCAGTTTAACAGAGTGCTAAAGATTTATAGTTTAAATTACAATAGCTGTAACTTACTAGTACAAGAATATTTGGCAAAACTCAATTATGCAGACACGGAAAAAATACTATCTACCAACACTAATATAAGTCTCTTCCTTTACCAAATTAATAATACTTTATCTATTTTAATATTATTCGTTAATTTATTTAAACATATATATCTTACATAATCTAGTTTTAAAATAATGTACCAAATAGTTACTGTTTAAGTAATTGAAAATATTATGTCTTCTTTTTAATTTAGCTTCTAATAAATGTATTGTTGTCTTCTTTATAAATGTTTGATGTAAATTGATGGCCTAAAACAAAGGTTTTCATAAACCTAGATCAGGCAGGTCTACATTACAGTTAGAATAAAAATTTCCTCGATTGTAATTAATGTACATCATAATTTTACTTAATAGTTGAATATTTTTTATTACCGCTGGGACACATCAACATCACACGAGTAGCATGATGAACATGTTGAGTTTAACTAAAAAAAAAGTTTGTGTTCGCATATTGAAAGTGACACAATCAAGGTAAGAAGTAAAATAGAAGGCTATGGATTCATCAATGCGCGGAGGCGGCGCAGCGGCGGTGAGGCAGCGGGCTGGCAACGTTGCATATACACAGCTTAGAGACACGGCGACGGCGGCGGCACGGCCACGGTATCATCCGAAAACGTTTTGGATTCAAAAACCATTCTTCTAGCCAACTGTTAATTACTGATGAATACCTAATTATACTTACATTTAGGCTGAGCTTCTCAACAAATTCAAGCAGAAAACAATAGCAAGAACAAGTTTCTGAAATATAATAAATGACGATTTATTCCTGATGGATCTTTTAACGTAAATAAAGATATCCATCCACTTTCTGTTTTCATTCAAGAACTTGAGTTGGTGAATAATTTCAAGCACGTAGTGAGTCTATTTGTGTCTTTCTAAATAAAATTCACGTTCATTGGGTATTCATTTCAGTGGACATTTTCAATTCACTTGAAATATTATTACGTGCGTTAAAATAAGAAATAGACTTTTTGTTAAAACAGGTTGAACTTACATAACGTAATCTTAAGGGGTAGGACAGAGGTGTAGTTATAGTGCACCAACATTTCGCGTATTATGTTTAAGTCGCATGTAATGTAAGGGGCGAGCCTATTGCCATCAACTGGGCACAAATTCAGACTCCGGGCTACTGAGAAATTCCTGATGAAAAAACCAGACCTGGGAATGGAACTCGAGACCTCATGTCCAGCAATAGCCCTAGAGACCACTAAACCAACGAGATAATCTTAGGTTGAACTTATTTTTCCGTAGGTAACAATTTCGTTCATCTTAATATCTGCTGGAAATAGGCCTTCCCTATGCATTGACACAACAACCAGTCTTGCACAGTATAATTTTTTTATTATACCTGTCGGAATTCTAAATGATTTGATTTTAATTACAGACTACACGCGGGAGATCAGATCAAGTCCTATCTTCCTATTGTTGAAACATTCCCATCCATCGCTCGCGACTTCAGCAACCCGAGCAAACTTCAGGCAAGTCGTGTAACATGTAACGTCTTACTGAAAACTGAATAGGGCTAAGTTTTGATTAAGGCTCACATTAAACAGAACTGACTTTTACAACTTGCATGAGATGACTAGAACGTGAAAGTACTGTGAGAAGTTAGCTTTAATATTGTAGTTCTAAACTTGATGTCGGAGGCATAGTCTGAAAAGTTTTACCTTTAGAGTTATTATGGCTACTCTACCCCAGGCTCGCGGAGCCCCCTTGGGCCTGCTAACGCATTTGAATTGGTCCGCCAAAAACTATCAGCTGGTGATAGTTTTTTTCAGGTCTTCAAACCGGGCCTAATAAATTAGACTAAATTTTATTATTGACCTCTGATTTGTCGCCAAATATTAATATGTTGTTAGCTTATATCGTATGAGCCGATTGCAATATTTGTGCACTTAATTACAGTTTTCATTTAAACTTTTATTTTATCGCAGCCTATGCTGAGATAGGTGCCTTTCTGGCCTCGCACAGATCGTTTTTTTTTTTTGTTGTTTTCTGTAATTTGAAAATTTTTGTTAGTTTTAGATGCTCCTTTTTAGTTGTTATTACTGTTTGTATTTCCTGTGCGTGTCCCAAATAAAATATTTTTCTTTCTTTCTTTATATCAGTGAAGTTTATTTTAGATTATTCATCAAACTACTTACAGTACTAACTAACTTAAAGTTTTGTTTCATTTTAATAACTAGGTATGTACCATAACTGTAGGCAAGCCTTCAAAATTGGTTGCGCAGCCTTGAGTCAGAGGTTAATTGAATTCGTGACATTAGCATTTAGCATTCGTAGTTCTAGAATAGTGAAATTTATACAGGCCGATATCAAACTTTAGAAGATAGCAGACTAACAGTCTGTTAGTCTTACCATAAGTAGATGCTTAATATACTACTGAATATTAGTATAGTTTGATGTTTTTTTTCGTCAGGAAGAGCTCGAGGCTTAGTAACAACCGCACGTGTCGATCCACCAGGTTAAGCTATAATAATAATAATAATTCTTTATTCACAAAAAACATAAACTGACAAGAGATAAGTATACAGAATGGTAAGCAAACTTAAGTATAATTATACAAAAGTGAGGTCGAAAGTCCAAGAAAAATATGTACCCTGCCCTCAAACTAGGAAAATCCTGTATCTTGGGCGCCAGTGTCTTCGCGTTATCTATGCGAAAACACTCTTAAAAATCGGATGCATAACAGCCTTTTTAAATGCCTCCGGAAAAATTCCAGTGGCTATTGACCGATTGAAAATAAGTGTGATTGGGGTGACGAGTATATGGCGACAGAGTTTTAGTAAATTTGTTGAGATGCCATCCCATCCAGTAGCATAGTTTGGACGTAGGTTCAAAATGGCGTTGCCAACTTCCGATTCATCAAAGTCAAGAAGAACAAGTGAGTTAAGGGGGCATTTTTAGGAGGCTGTGCGCATGGAATATAGGGAATCAACCGAAGCGAAGTGATTTTAGACGCGAGGTTTTTGCCAACGTCAGCAAAGTACAGCAAGCTACGCTTGCCGGAGTTGGTTCGTGGATGGGTGGCCATCTTTACATATCTAGACTCCTCCGTGCCCCATAAAGTACGACAGTCGTTACGGGTCATCAGAAGCCCAAAAGTATGACAACCAGTCTTACCAAAGGGTATCGTATTACCCAGTTATTGGGTTGTGGAGGGCAGATAAACAGTCGCTCCATGTGCAATACTAGTATTCAGCAGCATCCGCTTAGACTGGAAGCCGACCGCAACATAGTTGGGGTAGGCTAGGCAGATTGATTAATGTTTCTTTTCGTCACTCACTAAGGATTGACTGTCAATATTAAAATAATACTTTCATTTTTCTGTCCATATACAGGGCTACTGGTAATTCGACGTATATCTGGCAGGAGCTAATAGGGAGGCTCAAAAGCAATAAATTTAACCCCTATATAAATGGCCGAAGTTCAGTAGTTTTGGAGATATATGAATTTTAAAGGTTTTTTTAATATTTTACCAGAATTTAACATTTAATTCCAAATGTATAAAAAAGTACTGGTTGTATGGGCTCCATTCAAACTTGATTTTATACCTGATACTTTAACTAACCTAATACAATCATTAAAAGTACAAAATAATATAAAAATTCAAATTATGAGCCATTACAAAAATATTTTTTATTAACATTTTTAGTTTCGGCTACAAAAATTGTTGACATGCTTAAAAAAATACCATGGCACTAATCATACAAATAGCTATAAAAACATGCTCATTTCCTAGACTATCCAAAAAGGTACCAAATTCAATGTAAAGATACGTAATTCATAACATTAATGTTACAACAATTAGGGTCATCTTTATTTTTAGGAAATAAAATTAAACTAATATTTGAACATTCTTGAAACTTAATTGTATAGCATATTAAGTTTCAAGTATGTATTCAATATGAGCCCCTCGATTTCTTATACATGTCGGAATCCTTTTCCTCACTTCGTTGCTTCACTTATTTTAATTTAATTTTTGAATTACGGTTTATTTTAATTTAATTTTATAATTGTTTTATTTTTTATTACGGACGCTATTAACTTTCTGCATCATCGTTCTCACACGTAAACTTCAACATAAATGATGTAACCAATATTTTGTAACCATATTTTGATTTAAAAGAGTGTCCGTGGAGCTTCTAGCCCGTTCTTCTCCATAGGTACCTACTACGCTTTGGAATGGGCAACTAGTTTCACCTTTCTGACTGACCGACCCCTTGACAATTCAAAAGTGCCTGTAATTGGTTTATTTGAAATAAATGCTTTGGGTTTGAGTTTTTCAAGGACAGAATGACGGAATTAGTTACATCATCAATCTGTATTATCATCTTTCTGCTGCTGAAAACAACATAGTACTATTAAGCATGTGTAAATTAATGCCAGTCGAGAGTCGTGTTGTGTCGTGGACTAATAGTGTTATAGATTAACCCTGTCACTTCCCACGGGTGCCGTAAGGGACGACTAATAGCTTAAATATACTGAGCAGAGGGTATTTACGGGTTGTTATTATAATAACAACAGATTATTACACTATTGATTTTACGGCAGGGAAGTAAATAGTTTGTATGCTTCTTGGGAAAACACATAATTATGAAAATGAAGAACGAGGGAAGGTTTTTCATGGCAGTGAAAACCGTCCTTTGTTGGTATGTCGAATTCGAAACTCAAAATCACTTTTAATATCTTCAATTAAAGAAAATCAAGCTTCAAAATCTTACCTGCTTTAGTATATTCGCTTGCATTGCACATCTTCTCCTGCAAATGCAACAATTCTGTTTATACACAAAGAAAAGTTTGCAAATATCTGATGCGCTGTCCCCTGGCGGTGTTCGCTCCTGTACAGGGGACAATGAGACAGGTAGATAGTTCTTATCAGTAGTTGTGTTCAGAGAACACGTCTGCTTTTACAACAGACACGCGTTTTCCAGAAAGATTTTTAATCCCAGACATTTATTTGACATTCCAAGTGATTGTTGTTTGATTTTTCAATTTGGATTTTGAAATTTGCACCAGTCAAATTAGTCTCTGGGATTAAAAAACCGATTTTAGCAGATTTTATAAAGGGATTTTTGTTCGAGATTTTTCTATAGATTAATCTTGAGTAATAACTAAAAACTTAACCAAAAATCTGAGCTGAAGTGCTAAAGCAATCTAATCTCTTGAAGTGTTTCTTACATTTGGAGTTTCATAAAAACTGTAGACGTCTTTAGTTACATTTTTCTTTGCTTATCCTCAAAAGACTCTGCTGATTATATAAAAAGTTTTCGCTGTTCAGATAAAATAGTAAGCCTTTTACATAGGTAGGTGTAGGTTTCTTAGTTTATAGATTTCGGCAGGTGTTACGTCATTAAAGCCAACATATTCTGGTGCTTCGACAGTTTCTCATTTCATATCCGTATCATTCTCATCATCATCTGCCTAGCCTTTTCCCAACCAAGTTGGGGCGACTTCCAGTCTTACCGAATGCAGCTGAATATTAATAGTTTTCATGAAACGACTGCCTATCTGTCTCCAAAACCCAGTCACTGGGTAACACGATACCCCTTGGTACGATTGATTGCCTGAATTTCGGGCTTCTGACTACCCGTAACGACTGTCAAAGATCTAAAAATGACAGTCCGTAGCTGTTGCTTAACGTGCTCTCAGAGGCACAGAAGGGTCTCGATATGTATTGAATGGTCACCTTACTACGAACTGACGTCAGTAAGTATATAAAAAAAAGATTTTTATTACCATTCAGTTGTACAAAAACACAATCTAAAAACAATGCAGAGTTAAAATGAAGGGAAAGAGTGTTTTGATGAACTCAGGCACCCAAAGTAAGATTTAACTTGTGTTTAGGGTGCCAGCGTCCTTGCCTATACTTTGAAAATATAGGAGTAGTTGTAGTAAATACTCAAAGTATGCATTAAATACTTGTTTGTATTTATTATTCTTAATAATCTAATTTCGTATTGACATTGTGTTTTTCTGATTGTCACTAAAATAAATTTCCTAAAGCATCTCGTTTCAATTTGTAGACCCATTTACAAGGAATAACTTTCTTATTTTCAGGTCTATTGACTAAAATCCAAGTTTTTCTTTCTATTAAGGAATCATACTCGTCTTGCATCGCAGCAATCCAACTATCTTTATCTTCTGCGTGCATGGCTTCTGAGTAGCTAGATGGATCTTCATTTATTACCTCTTCCGTACAGGTCTTGTATAACAAGAAATCTGGTTTCTTCCGTTCTCTCATTGGATAGCGACGTTCTTCCACTGACTCACCGAGAACACTGTTGCTTTGTTCTACTTCTACATCTGAAGCATCATGAAAACGATCAGGGGAAACGTCCGGAACATCCATGGAAGTGCTTGCTGTAGGAACATCTGTAAAGTATAAAGCAAGACTTGTAGCTAAAGGTTACAGTCAGGAGGCAGGAGTGGATTATTATGAAACATTCTCTCCTGTGGTGAGGAATTCATCCTTACGTATGCTGTTAGCTTTTGCCGTTGAGAACGAATATAAGCTAAAGCATTTGGACGTGGACACAGCATTTCTTAATGGCAATCTAGAGGAAGAAGTGTTCATGCTACAGCCTCCTGGATTTACACAAGAAGATGGAAAAGTTTGTCTTCTGAAGAAATCCATCTATGGGTTGAAGCAAGCTTCGCGAGCTTGGAATAAAAAGCTCGACGAAACTCTTAAAAGTTTGGGTTTCAGTAGGACCTCCTCAGAGTCATGTGTATATACGAAACTTTTTGGTTCGTCTGAACTAGTTATACTAGCTGTCTATGTCGATGACATTGTCTTGTTGCACAAAGATGACTTGACGTATGACAAAGTCAAACATGACTTGAGACAATTTTTCGGTATAAAAGATCTGGGAAATCTAAATTATTTCCTATCTCTAAATGTAAAATACGATAATGGGATAAGTGAAATAAACCAAAAAACTTTTATACTCGATTTATTAAAACGTTTTAAAATGCAACAGTGTAAAACGTTTGATACACCTTTAGCGAGCAGTAAGTTGGAACCTGGAATTGGTGAGAAACCTGATTATCCTTATCAGAACTTGATTGGCTGCTTGATGTACCTCGCTGTTAATACTAGGCCAGATATAGCGTTTGCTACCAGTTATTTGAGTCAGTTTAATACGACTTATGACAAAACGCACTGGACAGCAGCGAAGCGTGTACTTCAGTATCTTAAGGGTACTATAGATTATTCCATTGTCTACAGGAAGACTGGTGAATATATCTCTGCATACGCTGATGCCGATTGGGCTAACTGCACAATTGACCGCCGTTCGTATACAGGCTATTTTGTGAAATTGGCTGGAGGACCAATTTCTTGGGAGTCAAAGAAACAGCCAACGGTTGCATTATCTTCAACCGAGGCTGAGTATATGTCACTGAGTGCCGTAACCAGAGAAGTTGTCTTTTTGCGCAGACTCTTGCAAGAAATTAGTGGCAAGGTAGGACAAGTTATTATTTATAACGACTGTCAAGGGGCGCAAAAGCTGGCGTCAAACCCTATTCACCATAATAGGACTAAGCACATAGATACAAAACATCATTATATTAGAGAGATTGTATCTAAGAATATTGTGGACTTACGGTACATTCAGACGCATGATATGAGCGCTGACATTTTGACAAAAGCCCTAGGACGTGTATCACATTTAAGATGTGTTAAGGGTATGGGATTTAGTTAATTATAGGCTTCTTTAAATCTTAATGTCTCGCTTATAGATCTTAGATTATTTCGATTAAGTGGGGGTATGTAGTAAATACTCAAAGTATGCATTAAATACTTGTTTGTATTTATTATTCTTAATAATCTAATTTCGTATTGACATTGTGTTTTTCTGATTGTCACTAAAATAAAAAAACATGACGTTTACTACTTTGGCTCTTATTTAACTTAATTATTCAATATACAACAGTAGTTTAGCATAGCTTGACCTTCAATCGACCCGTGCAGCTGTTATTACTTAACTACGAGCCCATCTCTATAATTTTCATCCCAAATACAATAGATGTTGATATATTTAATAACCAGTTCCGCTTAACTATTCCTAAAGAGGCATAAAAAGCCTTATAAGAAATCGACACGTGTTTCACCTCTCTACGAGGCATCCTCAGGATGACGATTGACTTGTCGCGAACCGGAACACGGCGTGTTGCCGCACCGAACGCTGGACGCAAAGTGAACCACTCTGCATCCTGTCCGACCGAAACTGGTTACTAAATATCCTTCTATTATGTTTTATAATGGATTTCCGCAAGGTCACGCCTGAATCAATTAACTAATTTTCATGCCTTTAATATTACATGCCTATATTAGATTCGCCTTTCATGTTTGATCTATTGAAAAATAAGGCGAGTCTATTCAAAAATAATACAGTCGGTACCTATCCTTATAAGTAGAACGCTACATTAAAAAAAAGCGAGCTTTGCTGTAGTCGCATATGATGTGTAATATTTGACATCTCACCTTGGTAAAAAGCAACTTAAAAGGGGGCAGGGCCTCGTCAAGGTCGTTTCTGACAGCCAACTCTAGCATCGCGCGTGCTTATTGGTCAAATAAAATGGCGCGCGCTTCCCCAGCTTCCTGTGACACAATTCCGTCCCTTTTCAAGAAATCACTCCCACCCACACAATTGATTATTTACCTTGATTTTTTAGATTTAGATTTTGATTGCAGGAAAGCAGAGGAAAGATGTTACACATGAAAAGCTTCTATTCTTGATGATCTTAAAAAAATGTATTCTGTTTGTGCTTGCAAAAAACTAAACACTCTCAGCGTCACATTATACTTGGAGTGCAGTATGCGTCGACACGTCTCATTACATCGGATAGAACCACTTTATTGTGCACCAAAAGTGAAACATGGCTGCGGTTTCACTAACATTAAAAAAGTAAATATATAACGGAGACTGGTATGTGACTCTTCGTTATTATCAGCGATATTTTAACTACTGTGGGCGTACTGTGGGTAGTGTTGGTTATTGCGCAATAGCAAAACCTTTTGCAGTTCAGATCAAATTATAATTTACTATCAAATTAATCACACTAGTAATTCACACACAGGTACACGACACGACTATTCGGAATGCACGACAGTTTCTAAACGTCTTCACTGCTTGATCGCCACCGATGAACTCTGCTCAGCTCCGGTCCGGCCGGTCCGAGCGTTATGTTCAGACTCTGTCGAACGCCACTAGGCGGCGCTGGCGTCCCGATTAGTCAACTGACTAATCGGGACGCCAGCGCCGCATTTCCGAACAGTAACGTATTTCCGACATATATATTTATGTACTCGAATAAAGTGATTCTAGTGCTTCTCGGAAGCGTATTTATGGTCTGTGAAAACCGTGGTTTTGGCGAGAAGCTCAAATTTACAAACAGACAAAAATGCTGCGTCACGATTTTGTTCTTTGTATAATTTAAATCAATATCTATATCATAACATTAAAATTAATTAAAGTCACTATTCGTATCTGTCTTTGTAACCGTATTGTTCTTCTAAACTACGCAACGGAGGTTGATGTCAGAAAAGTTTATGTGTATAATACATTAAAATTCAAATTACATATAATAAAGAAATCTCGTTGTTTTGTCAAGTCCTAAAAACCGTGCGAAGTAGGGACGGGTCTCAAGTTTTTAACATGCAAATATAGGAATATCTAATAACTAAAGATCGGTACGATTTAACCACACTCGTTAAGACTATGTAAATATAAATGCTAGCCGCAATCCCGAAGCTCTAACCAGCATAATACTTTATTAGCTTACATAATATAAAGGAGGAAATTGAAAGAATACAGAGTACACGAGCTGCTGTAATAACGAGCGCGTTGAGAACCTGTTCTCTATGCTTTTATTTATTACTTTAGAAATATAATACCATTCTCTGCACCGCTGTTACTTAGTTGTTGCAAGGGTATTGATAATTCGTAGGTACAATTTACACAAAGAGAGTTGAGATGGGTGAGGCGCAGACGTTTGTCCATTCCAAGTCCCTTTTATGATATTTGAGACATCCTCTACAAAAATAGGTGGTAAGTCAACCACGTCGAGACGTTTCCGACAGATCGCCACGTCAACGTGTTGTCACTTCTGAGTGAATTGTGGTCCTAGCACCCTCGGTAAACAATGTCAACTGTTGCCCATTAACTATATTATACCGCATAAATCCTACACAATCTATCTCCGAAATTCATTTAGTATTCAGAACTTCACGGTAAATAGAATGAATAATATTATCCCAAGAAAACTCATACAACTTTCTCTTCAATCTTTTGAGTTTTCTAAACTTTGTCATTCGAGATTCAGAAGGTGATTTCTTCAAAAGTTCTATCATTTCTCGTTTGATTTTTAGCATTGGAACGTTCCACATTTTTTTGCATTAACCTCGGTGAAGTTTCAATGACAAAGTTTCTGAATTGTGGTTTTAATTTAGCGTATCAAAGGTTTCACAGAAACAATTTTGTTTGTTGGCTTATGTTCCGTCTTTATAAACGGTTTGTGTAAATAAAATTGTTACTGAAAATGTATGTCGTGTAAATTTAATTTTAAATTAAAGTTTTAAAAAGGAAAAGAGGATACAAGAAAAATTACTGCACTCAACTCTTAGAAATTTCCATCTTATTGACCTACCAATGGGTTAGGTAATGAATTTTCTTTTTTCAAAAGAAATAAGGAATCCTTTTGAATTCGCCAGGGTAGCTCGATGAAACACGCTTTCATTGAATGGTTGGAGACGATGGGGAGTAGACCGCTTGTGATTTACACTTCAAGTTGCGTAATAAGTACATAGTAGGTAGAACACTCTTTTTGCACACCCTATATTGGAAAAACCATTAAAAAGGGGCAGTTGGTTGATTGGTTTGGTAGCATTTGTGTATAATATTCGGGAAATCCGCTTTAGCAAAACCACAAATTAATAAGCCAAGATTGCAGTTCGAATTTCCTTGAAGAACAGTTCCAGGAATGCAGTTTCTCAACATTAGAAATGCCTGCAGCGATACTCTGAGTGGAGAACTTAAATTGTGACTACTTTAGGTTTAATTACACACCGTAGAAATTACATCGGGGAAAGATAAATTAACTTAGTTTTTTGGCTAGTTATAAAATTAATTAGGTTTGATATGAAGGTAATTCGGCATACGACATCCAATTGAATATGTTATGTGGTAAAAATAATAAATAGGACTTAGTCTAAAATCTATTTAAACCGATATTGGTCCTTCGATTCTGTGGCGGCATCTACATGGCCACATGCGAAATACGTCAAAGATCGGACGTCACACAAAATCATGCTATGCGCAAACAGAGTTACCGCGCGATCAGTGCATATATAACTTCCCTGACATCAATCGTTGGGCAGTTGCCCACCAGACACAGCACCCGTCTGGTCGGAGGATCCTCCCATTTCTATAGAGAACTGACCATTTCTATAGGGATGACTGAACTTTACACCCTGTTCCTCATGCCTCTATAATCTTAAATACACCTGAAAAGCAATCCTGGTGTTCACTACCAAGACGGTTTTTTTTTTTTTTTTGGAAAGATAAAAGTCTTATAACCTGTACCCTAATTACGTTATGCACGATCAATCACAATTTATTTCAATTTAAAACAGGTTGCTAATCCATTGCTTCATAAGTTGGAAAAAAATCTGCTCAACAACGTAAATAACGCAATGAATGTTGTTGAACTGTCAAAATGAAACAAATTTGTCATAATTGTTTACGAAAATAAGTTACGCAATTAGGGTACAGGTCGGAGTACACTATGTGCGTGAAAACATACTTAGGTTTATATCAAATTTACTATCCCTACTAGGCTCACGTAGGTAATGTAAAATAAGTGCCATAAATTTCTCAGGGTCCAAGTTGACAGGATCAAGATGAATGTTCAGAAAGTTGAAAGACCTAATTCAGAAAACGTCTTCCATATTCTATTCACATCATTATTCTTTATAATACTTACGTCAGTAGTTAAGAACTTTATCCTTAACGTGCGAATTTTCTTTTTCCCTTTATAAAACTGTTTGGTTTTCAGCCATTGACTTTTCCGTTTTTAAAACGGTTCATTAGTGCGGTCTTTCGGACAGGTTTTGAACCAAAGGAAATAAAGCAGGACACTGTAAATGACGTAAAAATGTTGGCATAACCGCAAGCGTTTTAAAAGGTTAAACTAAAAGCGTTTATTTTAGAAAATGATTTTCCTTTATACGAGTGGCAGGTTCAGTTTTTTTACTCTGTGCGCTTCAAAGGACTAATTAGGGTTCCGTACCTCAAAAAAAATACAGAACCCTTATAGGATCACTTCGTTGTCCGTCCGTCATTTCGTCAAGACCCTTTTTCTCAAGATCGCGTGGAGGTATTAAGTTGAAATTAATACCAAATACGTAGGTTCCTTGGATTTCTAAAAAATCAGGCTTCTAAGTCAACGCAATAAAAAAATACGGCCATTTATGGGGTATATTTTGACACTCGCAAATAAATCAAAACCTACAGGTTACTTCCCGTTGACCTAGAATCATGAAATTTGACAGGAAGCACGTGCAAATGAAAAAGTCCGAAAATAGTTAATTTGTAGTTTTATCACACAAAAATAATACGATTACGATTACAAATATACATTTGCATATGGAGAATTGACCGTGAAGCATATCGATGTATGGGAGAACATGTTTTTCAACTACACTGTTAAGTTTGGTTTTGGGATAAATTCATCCCAACTACGAAACCCTTCCTTGTGCGTTGTCCGACACGGACTTATTTTTGTAGTGAAAACTTTTTTAGGCGTGTTGGGCATTTTTGAGATGGGACTAAACCATTGATTTCACGACACTGTGATGACACCAGCTTTTGACTATTAAAAAGACATCAACGCGTTGATTACCGCGGTGCCGAATTTTTTTCAAGTTTTCACTTTTGTCGGCACTCCCGGAATGCCACTGTTTTTTTTTTTAAAGAATTTCGCTAACGTACATTCAATTGTAAACAAAACCACAACCAACCAAGTTCCCAGTAAATCTCTTTCACACCTTAGTTCCACTATACGGTAAATGCATGACAATACTGTTACAGGATACACCCCATTGCCTGTTCCATCATTTTCCTTATCTCTTCTACAGGTAAGCCCGTGAAGGGTTATCGCATAAACATAACCGTATTTGTTGGGTTCCGTAGCCCTGTAGCCCTGTAGGGGTGCAAACGAGATGTGAATGTATGGAAATAAGAGGCGGTGAGGACTGTGTTATCTTATCTTACGGATGCACTTTGGTCTCACTGCAAGAGTTGGATGGTTTTATCGGTTGAAGAAAGAATTCTAAGTGTAAGTTGAAAGTCTTGTTTTGGGTTATAATAGGAGAATGTTTAAAGTATTATTTCTTAAACATGCTTCGAAATTCAAACATTATTTTGACGACCTTTTTCGAGATAAATCGAAAATGCTGTACTGGTCAAATACATGCGAGTAGGCGGCGGCAATGTTACTATGAAAATCCATAACTGTCGTGTGTAGCGACCAAATATCATAACATAACATCACGCCATGTAATCCCCGAAGGGTTAGGCAGAGGTGTAGATATAGTACACTATAGTAGGTAATTTCAATTTGGCTTGCAAATAAAGCAGTTTAATAAAGTAAAAAGGAAACAAATGAACATTGCTCAAAAGGAATAACAGTAAGTGTTTGTAATAGGTTCTGTAATAGTTGTGTTTGTAATAGTCAGTTTCTATTTTAGATTTGTATTTAAAAATTCTCCTTTTTTTAGGTAGGGCATCTCGTAGTTGACCTCTAAGATCATAATTACTTAACCGGGCTTTCCTGTGGGTACCTTAAGCACTTAAAACCTCCAGCCAGGGGTTATTCAACTATGCTAATTAAAACTAGGTGAACGCTCGCTAAGGGCACCCCTTGGCTTAGGGCGTCAACCGGAGGTTCTCCCTTCAAGGATCAAGGATGGGACGGGCTGGATCAAAGTTTTGATCCAATATTTGTAGATATAACACGTTACATAGCAATTTTATATACAGGTTTTAAATGGAATGCTTTTGAGCGTACCAATAACCCTTTTCCATCAACTAAACGTCAAAAATGTCCTCTGTCATGAAACTCTATTCGATAAAAGGTAAAATAAAAAACGATTCAACGATACGAAACTATTAGGTCAGTTGTTCACGAATATTTCTTTTTCAGTGGGACTACGAAGCTTTTGATCCCATCGGTTAAGTTATAACAATATAATAGTAGGTACATGCATAATGATGGGATGCCGATGATCAGGGTTACAGAGGTTAGGGACTTGGGAGTTAGTCTTAACGCGGGGCTAGCGTTTCGTGATCATATAGTCAGGTGCTGTAAAAAGGCTTACAGAAATTTGGGGTTTATTATGCGTGCTGTTCGTGGTTTCACAAATATTACGGCGATTATCGCTTTATACAACACTTTGGTGAGAAGCCAATTAGAATGCAACGCAGTCATCTGGGCCCCACATGAGACTAAATATAGTCTCATGTTGGAGCGAATACAAAATAAATTTGTTAGATTTTTATATTTTAGGCTCTATGGAGTATATCCTTTTTACCCGCTTATGTATCCCACCTTTTTTATATTAGGCATGGTTGGATACAATGAGCTGAGAGTTTGTTTGGCGTGAGTTCGCACTTGTCTCATATTTATTTAAATTAATTAGAGGCAAGATACATAACGCCAACATATTAGAGTTGGTGTGTTTGAGTGTGCCCGACAGATTTGTGTGGCGGCGACGCCGGCCTCAGCTGCTAGCTGTACCTCGTGGCCGTACTAATCTGGTAAATGAGGCGCCCCTGACGCGGGCGCTTCGCACCCTTAACCTTGTAGCGGAGGAAATTGACATTTTTGCTTGTACACTGAGTGAATTCACAAGAATAACATTTTATGTAATAAGTTTTAGAAACTAAGTTGTTATTATTAAGTTTGCTTCACTATTGCATTGGGTTGTACCTGTAATAATAGTTGTAAGTGATGATACAAATAAATAAATAAATAACTATTGTTATAAAGTACCTGGGCGACCGAGCTCTGCTCTGGTGAAAATATAGAATGCTCATTTAATAGTATGGGAAAGTTCATATTAATTCCATGCTGCCATGTCATTATTCTAATGTCATTATGCTCATGCCATTATTCATTATCCTGATCTAAACTTTGGGCGACCGAGCTCTGCTCGGGTGAAAATACGGAAAAAACTAGTTTTCTCAGATATGAGACCTAGCTAGATCGATTTTTCGCCCCCGTAAACCCCTATATTCCAACTTGAAATCGTTAGAGCCGATTTCGAGAACGTGAGTTCAAATTTATATAGGTACAAATATTGCTCGTTTAATAGTAGGTATAGGATATATTATTAACAATCGAAGGCCCTTCTATTTTTGGTTTTCCTTGTAAAAGTTTAATATCAAAACTACGAATTTGAAAAACTCCTGGCTGATAAAATGGCTGCAACACTGCCAGTGCGAAAAGATTGAGTTTGTAAATAGCGAACTGCTGCAGTTGCCTCTGCTATTGGCAACATGCCGCTCGTGTATATGAGCACTTACGAGGCATTAGAATGCAATGTGGGTCGCTACAGGTGGCAATAACATCTGAATCACTATAATTATAGTCTTAAAACTAACTACCTAGTTACTTTTATATTGTTAGGGGAAACAGATTTAAACACTAAAAACATAAAACATGTGGTCACGGCACCACATGAGACTGTACCTAAATTAACATAGGTTGATAAAATTTTAGTTTTTCATAATAATGTTCATATTTCATAAGGACGAGGGGTGATACGCTACGGGATAGTGATAACTAGTGATCTTATTTAAGTGATAGACATCAAGGATATGATTGCAAAACAAAAAACAAACCCTGTTCACGGTAGGGACTTTTGGGCTCAAAAAAACAAAAGTGAAGACGTGTTTTCTTTTTCACTGCCTTTCAAATCCTAGATGTTAGTTGAATAGAGATTTCCTAGTTAAATTTATTGTTATGTAGATAGTGAGATGTAAATATTCATACCGTGCTGTGCTTGGCAGTAGTAAACAAGCGCTCAGCAGGGGGTGGCTCTTTGACTCAACATTCAGCTATCTCATATTTAGTTTCTAGAGCAAAATAAGATATCCTTACTACAATATATGTATAATATTATAAATACGAAAGTGAGTTTGTTTGTTTGATACGCTTTCACGCTAAAACGGATAAACGGATTTGGATGAAATTTGGCACACGGGTAGACAATGACCTGGGTTAAGACAGAATATTTTTCATCCCGATATTCCCACGGGACCGAGACTTATGCGGGGGGTAGCTAGTTTTTATAAATACATAGCCATAGTAAGGAGTGGTTGTTGAGAGTTTAGTAGTATAAAGGATAATAAAAAAGAGGTTGTGTGCTTATGACCTCATAGAACTTACGACTGGAGCTGAGTAAACGCTATTCAGCGTCACCAACTGATTGGAGCCGAGTATACCCGATTTAGCGTCACCGACCCGAGTGTCCGACGGTTCAATTTCAATGTTCAGAAAAAGCGCAAATTGCAATAAATTATATTTACACTTCAAAAACAAAATTAATTACCTAATGCAATAAAGAAAGCTGGCATTTCAGTTTTTTTATCCACTCATGTGCCAAATTTCATCTCAATCCTTTCCGTCATTTTAGCGTGAAAGCGTAACAAACAAACTCAATTTCGCATTTATAATATTAGTTAGGATATTGAATAAACTATTATTGGACCGTAAGTAACCAACAGGTAATCATAGTTGAGTTTATTACGGAGCCTACTGTGACCCTTCGTGTAAAATACTATATATATATGTTGATATTTACCCGCATCTGGAGGTCGGCCCCGACATTGGGGAAATGTGCAGATGGCACATGACTTAGGACCCGCAAACCCATCTCATCTTTGAAGACACCTTTGGGCTTCGAGATACTCAATTGCTTTGATAATAAACTTGATATTCTTATTTGATTTCCGTACAATTTACGAATTAAAACAATATTATTGTAGATATTTTGGCAACATCATGAGTTGAATGTATTTATTTATCTGTATGAGAAATGTTCAAAAGTTTAGAGAATCCATTACAGTGTCACTTGTTGCGTAGTTTGGTGTTGTTCCAAATAGGTCATGGGGAAAATACCAAAATGTGTCCACAGTTATTTCTATAAAAGATTATAAGAATAGAAATTCATATTTATTACAACTAATATTTTAAATTTGCTGACCTTAATGGAGAACAAAGGAAGTGCGTTATGTGGTCAGAGTATTTCGACTACTGTTTTACAAAAAGCGAGAACCAGATGGAATAACTGCCCGTTTGCTATATTTTTTTTTAGTTTGTGCTTAATTGTACATATGCATCGGACGAGTTGAGAATGAGTCGTTATTACGACTCATTCTCAACGACTCATTCTCAACTGGTTTCATGTTGTATTCAACATGAAACCAGTTAAGAAAACTGACCAGATGTACAAGGTGACGTATTAGTGAATGTGACCTATTAGGGATAGCGACGAAATAGCGAATGTGACGAATGATCATCATATCCATAGAAACATTAATTTCTTCCAAAAAATTCTAAAATCAAAATCAAAATATTTTTATTTCACATAAACCTACATGGGCACTTATGAAACGTCAGAAGCTAGGTGCACGGTTCCAATTGGTCGTTTCCTATGGAGAAGAGCTGGCAAGAAACTCCACGGTTACTCTTTTAAAAATAATTGGTTTTTAAAATTCTTTCAAATAACAGTGTGACTAGGTATGGGAGGACAGTGTAGGTCTTTCAATAAGTACCAGGTACTTAAGAAAATATAAAATGATCAACAAATCTACAGTCCACTAATTCCGGGATCTAACTCGCGACTCGGAGCATAGCAACCATTCGCTCAGTCATTGCGAAACTCGATCAGCTACTGCTTGGTGTCAGTTTTTAGAATCTGCCTGTTTATGGGCAACAATTAAACAGTTACAATAGTACAAGTCTGATCGAATACAATATAACGGTACATGGATCATTTGGCGCGCGGCCAAAATCGGAACTAACGTCGTTATCTTGTTTCTTAATACAATTTCTGTGACAATTTCACAAATGTTTACTAACAACGCCCCCCTGTCAATGTCATAAAAGCGCCAAAAGAACATTGTAGCATTCTAGCTAAAATCTATCAGGATTTCAAAACTTACTTTACTGGCCTGAATTGTTTGAAATTCTTCAGTTCACAGCGACGCGTGACGTGTTAAATGTAGTGTGCTTGACTCTAGATAGTCCCGCGTAAATCATTCGCTCTGGGGTTAAATTCGGGACTGCTTAGATATTACTCCAGGAGAAGAAAGAGGATAAAATATTTTTTTTATCACATCTATTCAAAAAGGGCTAGTTTCTTTTTCGTCAACAGGGCCTAAAATAGCTTTTTAATCCTTAGGGATTAAAAGTGATTTGAATTTGCAATGTGTATATTGTTAGAAAAAGTTCGAAACATCAAAGAGATCAAACACAAACATTGTATGAACAAGTAACAGGATGGCAAGAGAGAGAGAGAAAGTGTGAATTTAGTCAAAATCAAACTCCAAGATGGCGGCTGCGAAATTTTTTTCGTCATGGGTGTCGTTTTCATGGTTTTCAACGGTGTTAAAGCCGATAGTGAGGTCAAAATGTAAATCCACGATGGCGGCTGTGTGGGTTTTCTTTTTTAAATCATACGTGAGAAGGAACTTCGTTCCTGACGAGGATCGGTTTACAGTATTTTTTTTTTCTCATAGAGAAGTAGAGTGTTCACCTCGGGAGTAACACTATTTTAAGTTCGAGTGACATAATTTGAATCCCTCACTCCGCTCTGGATTCAAAGAAACACTCTCGTCTTAAAAATATTTGTTTGCTCCCTTGGCAAACAATCTACTATTTTATGTCTTCATCATCAGTGTTGGGAATCGAACCCAACACCTTCCGCGCGGTCTGCATGAGCAGGCTGAGTGATCAACGCGTCATCGATAACTGAGGTGCGGCGAGACGGCGACACGGCTCGGCCCGATGACCACTTCCACGGACTGGAATCCGTGGAAGCGAGAATTATATAAGAGGAATATCGATATTCCTCTCTTATATAATTACTTACTGTTTGTCCGGGAAAGTTATCATTTTGTACATAATAAGATGGAATTAAACCATTGCCTAATACAGTCCACTTTTTTCTTGCTCCACGAGCTAACAATCAGCGTATTTTGTTGTTTTCAGCTGCTAGGCACTGATTTTGTCAATTTAACGACACTAATCTTAATTGTCGGCTAAACTTATTTATTAATATTTTTAATTCCTTAGCTAATTACACAATGTGGTTTTAGTACGTACTTATCAGCAATAAATCAGTGAGTTATCGAAACTCAAGAATTCTGCAAAAAAAAAAGCACAACAAATAATAGACAAACAAGAGTAAAAGCTGATAAACGTATTGGATATTTGGCTTTATCTATTAATTTTTCCCGGAGTTATTATTACGGGGAAAAGCAACCAAATAACCATACATTTATTCTTTGCAAAGACGCGGACGTCTCTGATAATGTTTACTACGATTCTGTAGAGATAATAATTATAAGCTTGGTATGACATTCAGTACACACAGTAACAACCTACTTAGTTGGTGGATATAACCTTATTTTGGTGAAATTCACTGATTTAATATTGTCTTAGCTAAAACTCATGAAAGCTACTCCGCAAAAGGAGTACCAGTTTTATTAAAATTAAATTTCCCTTGCCTTTTTGTGCCTTCCTATCTCTCGCAATCTAAATACGTTAATGAAATGGGGGTTCAGGAAACAAAAAATAATCAGAAGGCACTGGTATCACAATCGGACGCATTGTAATATTCCCTAATAATCCGAAATTAGGGAAAATCGAGAACAAATACAGGAAAATGAGAGCAAACAACACATTTACATAATGCATATATTTATTTTTTACTATCTTTCTTAAGGAACATTTGCTGAAACAGACATTTTTATGGTGTAATTGTAACATAAAAAACAGGGTCTTCTGTGCACGTAAAATTAATATTAAAACACACTTACAACTGACAACACCTTTGCAGACACAATTAAATTCCACGTCCTAATTGGTAGACCATTATTATTATTTTTAGTTTTATTTATTAACCAGTAAGAAAACCAATTTATCTTAACTGGTTTCAGTTTTGTATTAATCAGTTCAAAGATATTTTAATACGTTTGAAGGCGCTCTTCCAACGAGAAACAGGATCGTCATAATTAATTAGAATATTGCATTAATTTATTGGTATCGGCGGCTGGACATCTTGTTTCGCGTAAATACACACATCAAAAGTGTCTAGGGATCAACATATATTTTTGCAATAACTTTTCTCCTGATTGATATTAATTAAAATTTTCTTTAAGGATTCATCAAATGAAGTGTTTTCGTTTGTCACAGTAACGATAAACCAAGTCACCTTTGCATTAATAAAGAAATTTGCCATTTTCCTAATAAAGGGATTTTTGACATTTGATCCACTAACATTAAAGTTCGAAAAAAAGACTGAAATAACAGTTTTCTTTAAAATTTTATTGGGTAACTTAAACAATTAATAATCCGTGTTTCTACCGCGAACACTAACAACACAAGAACATCGGTTTGGCATACTCAAAATGAGTTCATCCAAATCACGCTGTGGAATGGCCGCCCATGTTCGTTGCAACAACAAAAAAAGGTCTTCTTGCGACTAGATACCCTCCATATTCGGCAGAGCTCTTCTCTGTAGCATATCCCATGCATGCTCAATCGGGTTCAAGTCTGGCGACTGAGCAGGCCAGAGCAGGACATTGATGTTAGCTGCGGCGAGAGTCTGTCTTACAACTCTTGCGGTGTGCGGTCGTGCATTATCATGCATTAACTGAAATAAGGGACCGATTTGCACTTGTAGAGGAACGATGACGTCAGATACAATCGTCTCAGCATAAATTTGAGCGTTGAGGTTGCCTCTGATCCAAATCAACTCAGTTCTTCCGCCGATCCAAATACCCGCCCATACCATGATGGTTCCACCACTATAAGGATGGACTTCCTGGCAGGATTTTAATCGCTGTTGGCGTCCAGGGGTTCTCCAGTGTCGTATACGTCTTGTATCCGGTCTCATACCAAAACGAGACTCATCAGAAAAGCACACGAAACGCCATTGTTCTTCTGCCCAATTTCTGTGTTCAAGAGCCCATTGATATCGAATCCTACGATTGTGCATTGCTATAGGTGGTACCCGTAGCGGTCTTCGGGAATGAAGGTTCACTTAATTAGCGACCAAACAGTCAGAAACCGCTTGTTTCTGACTGTTTGGTCGCTAATTAAGTTCCCTGAAGAGTGATGAAGCCTCACGGCTAACATCATGGCGGTTATTGTTGGAGCTCTTCGAGTTAAGATTTGAATGTATCGGTCTTGTCTCCGTGTGGTGCAGCGATACCGTCCTCCATGGCGCTCAGCCACGGTACCAGTGCTTCGGTAACGTGTCCAAAGTCGACTGATAACACTCTGACTTATATTCAGAGCTAAAGCCACAGTACGTTGCCGGGAACCAGCTTCTATCATTCCCACGGCTCTGAGCATTTCTTCCCTGCTTAAATGACGTCGCCGCTCCATAATAACGTTGGTTTTAATCAGTAGTAGGGAAACAGTAGCACTAATAATGTCTTCAATGCGTTGTATGTTTTTATAGGGAAAATATTGACAGCTGATTTTCATCTTTTACTCGAATTTGATTAACAGTTCCTGTTTCAAATTATGAAATGCACCAAAAAGGATCCATATAAATTTATATAATCATAAATTTATTACAAAGCCACATCTCAATCTCAAGAAATCCGCATAAAAATGCTTGATCCCTAGACACTTTTGATGTGTGTATATATGTTGATTTTCTTGTGAAAATTAATAATTTGAATTTAAAAGTGATGTTTTGTAACTGATCTTAATAAAAATACATTTTAGAAGTAAAAAGAGAAATCTTGCTTGTTAGACTGAACTAATTTGTTTTTGTCTGACATAGCAAAACACTTATGCCTTGATCACACGTACCAAGTAAATGCGCGAGACAGTGCTCTTGGCTGAGTGCTCGGTTCCTATGTGTAAACACATGTCATCACCGAGTGCTCACCTGAGTTTAAAAGGGCGAGACAGTCACTCGAACCCTGTTCTATTTACCAGACGGAGTCAGTGCGGGAAGCGCAGGGGTGTGTACCCCCGCGTTTCCCCGCATTAACTCGCTTGCCCACTCGTCAAGTACCTACTCGTATAAATATGCACTCGGTGCGTACTCGCTACTCGGTACATATACGTCACTCGCAAAACGTAACCTTTTCCCGCGATGCTTGTGAACCGACTAACTGACTAGGTGCCAAGTTAAAAAAATACGAGATTCTGTGATCCGAGCATTTGCCGGTCTCCCCTAATTTTGGATTTTCCGTTTATAGTGAATGAGAAGCAATACAAATACCATATATGGATATACCTACAGACCTACATTTTGACTGCACAGAAAATCTTTTGTGATATCTTTTTATAAAAAGGGCTCTGTTTACCTTAAATAAAACAATTGCAAATAAATATAATATTTCACCCTAATAGGCACTTTAGCATAAAGCAGTTAGCAGTTGTTAAAACCGGCTTTTAGAGCTTGCCTAGGCTGAAACTCGCTAATAGAAAAGTTTTCAGAATTTAACAACACTCCCGCGTTCATAGTGCTCGACAGAGTACTCCACAGAACATCACTAAAAGTTTTGAATAGCCTTAATTAAGCAGGTATACCTAAATAATATAGTGTATTCTCTAGTTTTACATTGAAGCCTCGGTAGATTTTTTAATAGCTGAAATTGTCTTTTCATTGCACTTTTATGGTTTTAAACCCAACTAATTTATAGCACGAGTAAAGTGATTTAATTAGTAAGAAAAAACGTGAAAAATAATGAAATCCTTTTTTACATGAGTTCGGAGTCCAAAAGGGGTTATTCCCTGAGTACCCCGATCCCCGAGGCCCCTGTCCCGGAGGATCCCGATTCATTTTTATCTTGATAAACTCAATTAAAAGTCAGTTTAGCTTAAAAGTACCGTAAGCAGACGATAAATGTTAGAAGTCTTGCTTGGTTAAGGTAAATATTGTACTTATAAAATACAATAACTCTATATTGTATTCTTTCCTAGACCAATCACAGGTTTTAATTATTATCACAAAAGTTCCTTTTTCAATACAGAAAATCAAATTTCCTACTCTACATGGAAAATTAACTGTAAATAAAAGTTTGTATGCACAATATTGATAGATATACCATATTATTTTAAGACCAAAGACTTCTTGTAGGTATTACTGTATTTTTTTTTCAAAATTTTAGGCTTCGGAGAGAAGGGGGGGGGGGGTTATCTCCGAAGCCTAAAATTTAAAACAAAAAAAAAAAATATACCGAGAATGGTTCTTCACTCAAATTTCATATATTTCCTTAAATATCTTCGATAGTGGGGCACGGTGAGAGGGAACGGGCACACGTGTGTGTGGGTGAGGCGTCGTATGTTGGTAGTGCTACAAAATGCATTTATTTTTAAATTATAAAAAAAAAGTATTTGAGATTCTCGTAACAAGTCCTTTTATATGATATGTCACACAATACGGTTTGAAAAACTTTTTTTTTCTTATTTACCTCCCAAAAATGACCCCCATATTCAAAATTCATTTATTTACGTTACACGTCCGTGTTTGGGTCACAGAAATACATATGTGTACCAAATTTCAACTTAATCGGTCCATTAGATTCGAAGCAAGTTGGTTGTGACAGACGGATAGACAGACAGACAGACCGACAGACAGAAAGACAGACACACGAGTAATCCTATAAGGGTCCTGTTATTTCCTTTTGAGGTACAGAACCCTAAAAGTACGCAAAAATAGTCTCACTTTCAGGAATTATTTTTTATAATGTAGCATAGTAAATAGTTAACTCTAAGATAATATCTTTCAACATGCAAAATGAGTTTCACTTTCATTATTTTTTTTACAATAATTTAACAATAATTCAACATTGTACAAAATTTCAAATAAACTACGTTTGTCTTATGTATTTCAAATACATACATTTAAGCACTTTTCATGTTGACCGTACAAGTTGAAAAAAATAGAAAAATGAAAAAAAAAAATCGTATTTATCGTATTTGGGGTTCTCCGGGCCTCGGAGATTGGAGTACTCAGGGAATAATCCTCCAAAAGGAGGGCAGTTTACTCAAATAATTTACTCAGAACAGTTTTTATTCTTGATCAAATTTTCCAAATGGCGTGGATTGACAAAATAAAACATTGACATCCACTGAAAGATTTCACGTGTGATAGCTGTGTCGAATTCACGAAATGTTATCACTGCATTTTGGATTCTATACCCTTACAATAAAGTTGGTTTTATTAGTTCGTTGTTGTCAAAGTGCTGACGTGTGCCGCGAATATGCGGCAGGCGCCAACGACTGTTCCGCATTCTATTTGCAGTTGCAGGCGTCTATCAAATATTTCCACGTATCGAACTAAAATATCATTTGTGCACTAATGTGCAGCTCATGCAAGAGCTGTCCTCGAGTATTTAGTTAATCTAATCTTATTGAAAAACCCTGTCCGATCCGTGAGGGTGTTGTTAGGTATCGTACTGAGAGTCTATTTATGTGGAAGTTTTCAAGAAAAAAGACAAAAAAAATTGCCACATTTTTTTTTCAATGGGGAATTTCTTCGGGTGATATCAAGGGGCGCGGACGGCCGTCGTTTACCGGGTGTCTACAAGTCATAACTTATGACCCCTGTTGAAAATTTGCTAATTACAATTTATAATTTTTTATGGATCTGGGGTAATTTTAGGACTAAAATTGTGATTTTTAAATAGCAATAACTTCTTTATTTTCAATAATAATAAGATTTTTTATTACTTTTAGGTAATGTTATTGCAGTACCCATGTGCCCCTTTCTGATCGGACAGGGTTTTATTACATATTGTTTTATTATGAGAGGCAAATAAATCATAAGACAATTTATTCTATTAAGCGATGTTTTGAACACGTCTTTCCGACGGAAATATGGCTTGGCATATCATTATCAGTATTTCAGACAGACAGAAAACTCAAAAACTTTTCCTAATTGTCTGATATTGCTCCTCGATTCAATTAGGATGCCACTTCCAGTATTTAAATTAGAAAACGAAAGCAAAGAAATGGCCTGAACAAACAGATCGTATTCACTACATTTGAAAATAGTAACGTAATAGAGTACTTCCACTTTGCCCCACCAAGCCGCCTCACTGGTGGGGCAAAATGGAATGCCTAAAATTTTGCAGTGGAACCTGCCCCACTGGTTCGACTTGGTGGGGCAGATTCCACTAGTTTTAAATCGTGTGGATTCTGCCCCACTAGGGTTGGCACCTTAGAATTTGTGGTGATTGTATTTCATATTTGTTTGGAAAAGAAAAAAATGTATAACTAAGTAAAAATGTAACTAGGACTGGTAACGTTAGACTTAGTACATACCTAGGTAGTGTTTTTAAATAAAACTACGAAAATAATTATTTGCTAAATTTAATTTAGGTAAGTACTATTCGTTTCTGGAAAGAATCGGGTTGTAAATCACAGATTAATAATAACACGATTTGTAACAAATAAAATAAAATCTTAGTAAATACACTATGGCCGTTAATAAGTTCTGTTTGGGCATTTTGTATATCCTGGGGGCCACCAGCTCATAAAGCAGTATTAATTTATATAGGGCATTTGGAAAGTTTCCAAATAATTTTCTTACATCTAAAACTTAGTAGTCGGTATTACGATGAGAACAGAAGAGGCCTTTGCCCCGCAATGGAACAATAATAGTCTGGTATCATTACGATATTAATTATTGCATTTCATAATCAATATTTTAATTTACTAATTAGAGATATTTCATATTTCTTTACAGTAATATTGCCAAATTAATCGAAACGGCGAATTGTTTGGCAGCTATTTGCGAGGTTGCCCACTTTCAGAATATACGCTCTTATGTTTTAGATAGTTGATTGATTCAGGCGTGACCTTGCGGAAATCCATTATAAAATGATGATGTGGATATATTTAGTAACCTGTTCCGCTTGGCTATTTCTAAAGAGTCTTAAAAAGACTAAAAAAAACTCGAACACGCTGTGTTCGAGTTCGCGACAAGTCAATCGTCATCCTGAGGATGCCTCGTTGAGAGGTAAAACATGTGACGATTTCTTTCAGGGTCTTTTTAAGACTCTTTAGAAATAGCTAAACGGAACAAGTTACTAAATAATATATCCACATCATTATTATTTTTTTCGCTCTTAAGTTGGTAGTAATTTAGCTTTACAATTAATTTCCCTGACTCTACATATTTAGAAATATAGCGAATAGTTCAAATATTTTAAGCACGTCTCTATTCTCATTACAGAATATCAGATAATAGCTAGACGCTAATTATTTGAGTACAAAGCAGCTTAACTTGAGATTATTATAATAGTTGGTGTAGTACACAGTACATAGTTTGTCGGCGACTGGTCCGGTGGGGATCGTGAATAATTGCATCCATGTAACACGAGTGCGTTGTTTATACAACTCGCAGGAGGTAGATTTACTTCGCATAACATGCTTTAAGCTTATTACCTGGATTTTAGTGTTTTGTGATGTGTCCCTCCTACGAGTATGTGAATCACTGACATGTAAATATTAGCTTGTGTTGAGGTTATTGTTGACTTTCAGGATGTATGAAACGAAATCTGACTAAGCTCTTATTTTTCAAAGTGTGTTTATGTGCTCGATAATCGTTTAAATTATTAATATTTTGTACATGAATAGTGAAAACCCAAGAATGATATTATGTTTTAAAAATACCACAATGCACATGATGTTTTACGTCTCGAATGACTCTGTTGAACGCATACATTTAAAAAATAGACAAGACTTTAAAATTAATGAATAGTGAAAAAGAATTAATTATTTATTTTAAAATGAAAACTCTCTGAAATGTAAAATGTAAGAGTTCAATGGCGAACATAACCAAACAATTATTTTGCAAGCGTTTCATCGTTTTCGTATTTGGTGAGTGATGGCTTCAATGCTGCAAATAATATTAACCCTATTTAATTACTGTGGCTTGAACTCCATGCATAGAATAAGGTGATAAAACATTCTGCGGACTTCATGCATTTAATAAGGATGATGGCATGATGACGGCACGGTTGGACTGCTGCGCTGCGTGTCGCGGGTTCGATCCCCGCACGGAACAAATATTTGTATGACCTACAAGTAGTTGTTCCGGGTGTGGCTGTTTGTGTATGTGAGTTTAAGTGTTTGTGAAACGCACCCACGATACAGGAGTAATACCTAGTGTGGGGGGACGTTTTTTTAAAAAAAAAAATATATATATATAACAAAGCAAATACGTCCACTACGATACAATTTATTTTATTTTTGTATTCATCACACGTAGTCTGGCGATTCTTAAATCAAGTAACTCATTTGTGTGCATATATCCTAACAGATTGTTTCCCTTGGAAGAGGTAGATATTTTAATAAGACATCCCTGCCCTCAATCAGAATCCTGAGCCTGTCTACCAACTTATAAGTTTTGTTTACTGGCCGGTAGGTACGAGTAACTCAAAAAATCATATACCTGTCGGAAATACGTCACTGATTTGCCTAATCGGGGCGCCAGCGCCGCCTAGCGGCGCTCGACAGAGTCTAAAACGTAACGCTTGACCGGAGAAAAGTTGAGTTGGTCGGCGGCAGTCAAGCAGTGAGCATGTTTAGAAACTGTTGCGCATTGTTGTAGTTGTGTCGTGTACCTACAGTGTATGAATTGCTAGTGGGATTTATAGGTCCGTGGCGTCACAGCGGGCCCTATCAGAATACCAGCGCTGCGGTATTTATTTATTTTTAAATATCGCAGCATCATGCTGAGATAGGGGCCTTTTTGGCCTCGCACACGTCGTATTTTTTAAAATCTAATGCTCCTTTTTATTTTTGTTAATGTTTGTTCCTTTTTTCTTATGTCTATCCTTTTTTATTATGTTTTGTATTTCCTGTGCGTGTCCCAAATAAAATATTTTCTTTCTTTCTTTATTAATTTGATCGTAAATTATAATTTGATCTGAACTGCAAATGGTTTTTTCTTTTGTGCAATAACCAACACTACTCAAAGTACGCCCACAGTTTTTAAAATATGGCTGATTGATAATAAAGAGAGACAAGGACCCTCTCCGTCATACCTAATATAATAACAAAGTCATTTTTCGTGTTTGTCTGTCTGACCGCTTAGCCCTTCTAATTGTAAGGATGAACTTTGATGCGGTTTTTATCAGAATTTAGAGCATTTACCTTTAATCCATTTATATTTAACATAGATTCAGTACCTACATACATCATCTCGATGTTTTGTCATGTTGCCATAGAACTAGTGTTAAATATAGCAAAAATATGTTACAAAAACTTGTAAATTACGATAAAAAACGACCTTTACCAGCAAGTTGTTCCTCGGATATTGTAAGAGATAACTAAAGGGAATGGCTTGTTGCGGTGTTGCCTGGCAACAACCCTCGTTATTTATGGACCATTGTGGTTTTTATACCAGCACCGAGCTGCATGATGCAGTGTTCAGTAGTTTTCATTAAGTACTTGCTTGTAATATCGCTTCATATCTTGTTGGTTAAGAGTTAAGTTTTTATTTTTGCTGTCTTGAGGGTTTAAGTGGAGATAGTTTTATTATTTTGGGATTTTCGGAATTATTGGTTCCTGTTCTTGTGTCTGTAATCATTTACCTACATAATTTTATCTTCGTGTAATTATATGGCATAGCCAGGCTATAGTGTTCCCACAGCTGGGACAAAGGCCTCCTCTCTTCGAGAGAGAATGGGCTGTAATTTGTCACATGTCTTAAAATTTTTGATTCTAGGACATTACCAGCATGTCCTCACGATCTTTTCCTTCATCGTTTTGAAAGCAGTGGTAATGCAATTATTTACACAAAGTAAAGCGCCTGCCTAGGTTCGAACCCACGACCTACAACCTATGACCACTCGTAAGTCGGAGCCGTTACCACCACTGCTGTTATTAAGATGTTCTATTAATATTCTTCATTATCACGTAATTGACTTAAGTAACTAACTAGTTGGTAGGTACAGATTAAGTTAATAATAAATAATTATCTTTGAATTAACTCAAAAGTATCAAATAAATGCGTTTTGAAAGCCTCCCAGTGTTCAAGGGAATTCATTCTGAAGTTCTTAATAACAGAAAAAAGGGAACGGGTTTGTCACTCAGTTCTGTAATTTATTTGTGCCACAACAGACAAAAGCTCTTTTGTGACTTTTGTCTCCCTTGATTTATTTCAAAGCTCGTATTTGACACCAGAGCAGTGGTAGCTCAGTGATAACGGTTGCGACTTACAAGTGGTCATAGGTTAGAACCCTGACAAGCGCTTTACTTTGTGTAAATTATTTCATCACCACTGCTCTCAAAACGGTGAGGGAAGACATCGTGAGGACACCGACATGTCCTAGAACCAAAAATTCGAAGTCATATGAAATCTACCAAACCGCACTGGGCCCGCGTGATGGATTACGGCCCTCTCCCTCTCACCGAGAGAAGGCCTGTGTCCCAGCAGTGGGAACATTATAGGCTGTTAATGCTTATTTGACATCTTAAATGGTTAATTTAGTAAGAATATCAAAATTATTTGTTCACTGAAATTGAATTCGAAATATTTTATCGAATAAAACTATTTTTTGTGAATATTATTTTAGTACCTAAAAGGGCACGCACCTCTAAATTTTCGGATTCATGTGCGTATTTTATAATTAGCACTTGCTTCAAAAACGGTAAAGCAAAACATCATGAGGAAACCACCCAGCCTGAGAGATGTTTCTTGACGGCATATGAAGTCAAGTCAGAGGCCCATGGGCGACTTTAAAACATTGACATCAGGTTAGCCACTAACCACACGAAAAGAAGAAGAAGTACCTAAAGTAACATTGATAATCCATTAAACGAACCATTCCGAAATTATTCATTCTATTCTGACACCAATACTCAAAGAATAATAATTAATCAGATCAACTTAGAATTAAAAGCCAATTCCACTGTTAGCCCTTTCTGAACAATGGAAATAAAGTGAACTATTTCGAATGAAGTAAATATTAGTTCTAACATTAATATTTACCTTCATTCTAAATAGTTCACTTTAGAAATGATATCAAACTTCATCCAAAACTAAACGCAGGAGTCCTTCAAACTTTTTGCAAAATTTATTCAGTTATTTGAATAACGGAATATTCAGTTGGGAGAACCAGAGGCAAAGCATTCAGTTAATTTATCTAGGTAGTAATCTATTCTGTCAGTCAGCGGTTAATTATACAGCCCCTATCCTGTGCTGAGGACAGGACACCTTTGATCCTTGAAGATTGCTTCGTCCGACTGAAACCCAGCTAGAGACGGTTCAGTGAACAATCTGGTATCGATTGATTAATCTAAAATAGCATATATTAACAACGCCTTATGTATTATCATATCGAATAGGCAAAGGTATCTCAGTACACAAATATTCTGCCTGTTATGATTAAGTCCCACGTAATTGGTCCCGGACCATAAACTAACCGAACAGAAATCTATAGTCCGGGTTGCTACTGAGAAATTCCCAATAACCTGACTTGGAGATCGAACCCAGAACTTCCTGCTGAGCAATTATGACCACTACACCTACGAGGCAGTAATATAAAATAGGTGCCACATTCAGCATGCTTCAAGAAATCGGTACCTACTAAAAATGCAATATTTAATGTAGAGGAAAAAGACCCGCATCGCTAGCGAGCCGTCCCCGATTCCAGCCCTTGAGTGGCTCTTCCACTATTCGATTTAATACTCACTATCAGTAGAACTCCTCAAAAGAAACGATTATTTCTTCCTATTTAAGTAGTAGCACAGATTTTCTTGGAAAAGTACACGCTTCGGGAATCATCGTCTATCTTCGGATTATTATACAACTTGCCTATTTTGTATTGCAATGATTACAACATTAACAACTCTATGCAAACAGATGACAATCTGTCACCCAAAGACTCTATAACCCGACAATGAGAAAACTTCATACATACTCGCAATGATAGGTATCTACTAAAAGGGCGGCACGATAAAAGTTTACCTCTGCGGCGGTTCCTCGCAGAGGCAAAGCTTCTAACTTTTGACGAACGCCACAGAGTGACCACTCTGTGGCGCGACGTGCGTGCCAATTCTTAAACAAGAAGATTATCGAAGCGCACACCTTTTCTGGTTTAACTGTACGTACTTAGTTCAGAACATTTCAATCGCGTTTTGCATACTAAGTGAAAACAAAACCAATAAACGGCCGCTGTGGTTATATGGCAGCAGAATTGGGGCTAAATTGTGTTTATCAACCTTAGTTTTAACTGGTTAACATCTATATCTAAACGAGACTCATCAAATTAGTAATTATTTTACAGCCTACTGAGGAGAGAATACCTAAAAATCTCATCAACTTAAAAAAAAACTGGAGTTCTGTGAATTACTCACACAAACTTGATTAATTTACATTATTTTTTTTTCATGTTATAAGTAGCTAGTTAGATACGATGAACAAGCAAATTTGTATTATTTTTGAGGAAATTCAAATGGGCTGAAAAGCGGATGTTATTAGCGCAAGTTGAGGGATATGAAAGTGACATCAGTCCTCACATAATTATTTCCTTCCTGTGACCCAAAACAAAACAAAGGACGCTCAACTAATGAAACAAAGTTATAGTGACTGAATTGTTGGCTAGATCACTTATCTCCTAAGTTCTACGGGTATATAGGAAAAGTCTGGGACTTGGTGAAACTTCAAACATGGCAGGCATTCCTAGGCGGATCGTTCAGCCGGAATGAACGCGATCCTCGTAGCCCGGGCTCCTCGCTGCCATTCTCGAGATTTAAGTCTTAAAATGAAATCGTTGTCTAGGAAGAAGGCGTTCCTGTGAGTTATTTAGCGCGGCTTGAAAAATATTTGTGTCCCGTAGCTCTTTTCGCACCTTTGCTCTGCCTGAAGAGATAAGTAGATATTTATTAATTTTATCAATATTTTAAATTCTACTTCCAAGATCCCATATGGTCGATACTTTACAAGAATTTTTGAAACATAAAGAAAAAAATATATATATTAAGGTTACCATAGATTTAAAGTATGTGTTTCTTTAACTTTTATGGTTTCTATAGTTTTGTTATGTGCGTTTTTCATCATATTATGGCAAAGCCAAAAGGAAGGGTTATGATTTTAGCAGTCTATGTATGTATGTATGTATGTTTGCTTTTACGTGTGTTCCACCGTAGCGCCTAAACTTTTGAACAGATTTTGTTGAATGAGGTATCAATAGATTCGTAATAATAGTCCGAGTGACATAGGCTATATAAACTTTCCCTAAATTTAATATGGTGGATTTTACACGTAAATTTGTAACCTCGAAAAAAAATTAAAATGAAACATTATAATTTTGTAAGTGTTCCTGGCACCAACATGGTATACAGGCATGCGACCTTGGCTTTACCTTGACCATTTTAGTACCTATGTCTTAATTTTTGTCTGAAAAATTAGCTTGTTTCGAACTTTTTAGATCATTTCTATTTTCCCGTGTCGGGTTACAGTTTTTTATTAAATATATATTTTTTTTTTTATTTAAAATTTGTATCTTTATATATCTTTGTATATTTTACTACAAAAAGGTACCTAAAATTAATTTGCATGTCCTTTTTTTTTGGTGGGATTTTATCAAATAACTTCTCCCGCTCTGGGCGGAGCGGGAGGGCGTGTCAGACTCTTATTAACTAAAACCCACCCGTGTTCCTTCGGTTGCCCTGTTGCCGGTGCCACGATCTCCCTTTCGGTTTTCTTTGCACCCCCGGCAGGCATCAGCCCTAACGGACCCCGTCAATTCTGCTGACATCTCTTTGAGGTACGCGTGGAATACAACGCGCCGTCGACCCGGGCCTGGTCCTTATCGGACGTCGAGCTACCCATTGCTCACCGTCCGCAAGCCCGCGCCTACGGTGGCCGGAAATCGGCTTGCGATTCCCGACGCCCAGGGCGTCTCCTCCTGCGGCGGTTAGGGGCGTGAGGGCGCGAAATTTGTCTCTCCCTCACACGTTCCGCGTCCTCCTTCGCGAGCATTACCGATTCGCAGAAGGAGGTGACGGCCTCCCATTTCCTCTCGCTCCGTACCAACCGAACCAGGGCCAGACACGAGAGATAACCGCCGCCGATCGCCTCCACGAGGAAACGGTGATGCTCCGCCCAAGCTGGGCCGACCTCCACTGTATGTTCCACCGTTTCCTCCGGGCGATCCACACAATGGTGATACCCGGGCGTTTCCTCCCGCCTTATCCTGTACAGGAACCTCCCGAAACAGCCGTGTCCGGTGAGGACCTGCGTCAGGCGGTAGGTGAGGACGCCGTGGCGCCTCGGCTCGCCGCGGTCTTATCGCCGTAATTGGTGTGCCCAAATTTGCATGTCCTAAACAGGCAAAATATGGACTGTACATTTAACCACCAACTTTTACAAACTCTATTTTTTCTGCATTTAAATGATTCTTATTCTTATTTGACGGTAAAGAATGTCGGTCGATATAGTGTTTTCGCTGTGCTTGTTATGCTAAAAAAAAAAAAAACGTTACACGTTTCTAAAAGGAATCCTATTGTAATGCAAAACCAAGTCCCCTTAATAACCCTATCTACATGTTTGCAAGAAATGGAAGGCCACCAGAATATTGATAACTTCAACTAATTTATTTACGGAATTCTAAATGGTTGAGGCAAAAAGAAACATGGAAAAAAATCACATAAGTTTCTTTCGAGGTAGGTTTATTGAACGAAACTCTTCAGTAAATTGAGCAAATGAATGCTTTGTCAGCGACGGGGCATACTCTCAAACCGCAAGACATATAAAATCGTATTTGATGTCACTGAACCCAATATCTCCCTGCGATATTTTCCCTTTATTTGATAGTGAACCCGGCGAATAAACAAGAAATCTGTTGCCATTATCTACTGTTATTTGTTATCTGTACATCAGTAGAAATTTTCCTATTGTGCTTACAACTGAAAATACAAATTGTATTTATTTGAGAACGTCTATTTATTCTTTCGTTGTGACTTCAAAGCTGGTTGGCAAACAGGAATATGCTACATTACCGAAGATGGATAAATATATCCAGTTTTTTTGGCAAGGATGATTTTGAAAATGAGTTAGAGTTCATGGACCCAAAATTTGCAACTATTTGCTCATTCGACCTATTGAAGAGTGACAGATTTTAACAGTAGTCCTAGTCCCCATTTAGACTATTAAAACAAAATATAGAAGGTGTTAAACGAGGGTTTTATGCAGACTTGATTTGTAAAGAGATAAAAAGGGCTACCCGTCAACGCCTCAGTGTTGATACAAAAATGGATATTGGCATGAAGCCAAGATCAAGCATAGTCAACATAGAACCTCTATTTACTTATTTATTTTATCTCTTTTATCCCTTTTTTGAGGAAAAGCGTGTTGTACTATTAGTCAGTTCATGCGATATATCCAATTCTGCTTAATGTTTTTGCACCTAGCGCTAATTTGAATGTAAAATGTAGCGAAATGGCGTCAAAATTCAATTACCACACACGTACAGCTACCTACAACAATTTACATAAGTACTCGTAAACGCAGCAAATTCATTGACATTCAAAAAGCTTTTAGCTCTAATAACATCCTCACGAAAAAACATAAGAGAACAAATTGTCTCAAAAATTCAATGGCTTAGTAAATACTACTAATTCGTTTTTATGTCGAGACTCGCAACGTTAAGAATAGCCTCCGTGTTCGTCGCTTGCAAGTTTAAAGACGAAATTGCCGACTTATTTCAGCATGCACAGAGCTACCCAATGTCTCCTCAGAAGCCTCGTTTTAACTTGATTGTCCAACTAAATCCACATTTTTATTCCGAACTTGCCAACTTCCTACTTCCTTTTAAACGGCTTTACGCGAAAGAGTTTAAGCTGCTGAAGTCTGCTCTTATATAAGTATTCTTCCCATAAATAACGGAAGCTTGTTTAGTAGTTCGAGATGAAAAGTAGCTTGGGTAATGCTACAACAACTTTTAAAGCCTTTCATAAACTATGTTCGTGGTATATAATGTATTCCCTTCAATAAGAGACTTGATTTATATCTCAGCTGATGCAAAATAAGTCGGAAACGCGATATCTTTCACATTTCTCCTGGAACAGAAAATCCTCTTATAATAAATCTTTGTCTGGTAGGTACAGATTGAGATTGTCTCGCTAATAAATCACGTTAGAGCTTCTACATCAGTGTACTAAATAGAATTGAATATTTAAACGTCGCGTCAGTTCAAAATTATCTACCAGTCTGGCACCATATTAGGTTCAACCCACCTAAATAAACGGAATACTTAAGGCAACGTGCTATTAGGCTATCAATGGGCCATAAGTTATCAAATATAGAACCGGTCCATAAAAGAGCAATCGTTTTGCCTTATTAGAAGTAGATGTATAGGACAATTGCGGCACGATTACCATTGTTATGACGTTTTTACCAGTGTAAGTTGACCTTTAGCGTTAAGCACATCGTCTCCTAATAAATCAGGTTTCCGCTTAGAGTGGGGGGCGGCGGCGGGTCAGTACCGTTGGCACTATGTGCACTATATTACGACACGGAAATAGAAGACATAAAACGTAGCGGGAAACGGCATTTCCATTTATTGTTATCAAAATGATGGTAAAGTGGGTGAGTATAACTTTGAAGTTATTGTGATTATTTATTAACGGTTTAGTTTGAGTAGTTACTCGTTCATTGCTACTAGTAGAAATAGGCGCTACATAGGTAATAGCAATATTTTAGAAACTGCACATAATTGAATGCGTATCTATATCATAAACTTTGTTGAATAAGTTATAGTACCCACCCACCTATTCGTATGTTGTAAATATAATATTGCGATGCTTGGGGAGGCCTATGTCCAGGAGTGGACGAAATGATGATGCTATTTATCATTGAAAAAGAAATAAAGAAAGAAAATACGTTTAATTGCGGTAAAAACATGACGTAAAGAAAAAACAAACACAAATAAAAACCGGCTTAGAGCGTGTCGGACCACGCGCAATGAAGGGTTGGGTAGTTGAGATGAACTTATCCCAAGGACAAACTTAACATTGTAGTTGAAAAACATGTTCTCCCTTACATTCCAACTGCAAATGTTATTTTAAGACCTAGACTTCTTACAATTTTTCCTGTAATTTATAAGTATTTTCTGTATTTTTTTAAATTTTTATTTAGGCTCATTATTTTGGAGATAAGGGGAATGGTAAATTTTCATCTATTTTCTCAAATATCTCAATAATTATTTAGGTATTTTAAAATGTAAAAAAAAAAACATATTTGAGATCCCAACAAGCCCTTTCATTTGAAATGTTACAAGTACAGTTTGCAAAACGTTTTTTTTTTTTTTTTCCCTTTTGCCCCCGAAAAGTGACCCCATATTCGAAATTCATTTATTTACGTTACACGTCCGTGTTTGGGTCACAAAAATTCATACGTATACCAAATTTCAATTAAATTAGTCCAGTAGATTTAGAGCAAATTGGCCGTGACAGACGGACAGATAGAAACCCAGCCAGACAAACGACTGTTCCTGTTACGGTTCTGTTTTTTCCTTTTGAAGGGCGGAACCCTAAAAAGAACAAGTTGGGTAAAATATGCGTTATATCCACGCAGAACGACCACACTGAACACTTTATTAATCACGTCTTCTCGTTTCCATTTAATAAAGGTGTCAGCCCTAGCTAGAATCATTAATTTAATTACTTTCAATTACTAGTAATGAAGCAAAGGAGTTCTTGGAAAATTTAATAATCAACTTCGTCAATAGAAGCATCATTTGATTCCCAATTAGTTGCTAATATGCCTTCAAAGCTCTAGCCTATGTATTTATTTGTATGGTAGGCCACATGCCAGTAGTAACAAAACCAGTTTAAGCTGGCCACTTATTTTATTGAAATTCCATAATACACTAAAGCAACTAAGAGCGTAATTACACTGAAGATTTGCCACCGTGTTTCCAGCGAGGCGATTTGTGAACGTGTTCTCTGCGGGTGCGAAGCGAGCTAAGCGCGACTTCGCGACGTCTACGCCGCATTTTCACAATATTGTACACTCACTTGTGTCGCTCTCTCTTATACACTCACGTCTTGCGCTCTCGTCACGCAAACGCGGCGAACATGTTGTGCACACATGGCGTGCGCTACGCACACACAGCTAGCGCGTTCAACAATCACCTCGCTGATAACTCTCTCGCAAATTGCTAATGTGATAAGGCCGTTAAGGTCAAAGTGCTATCACTGACTTGCGGCCTACTGTACTTAACATTTTCTTCTGCAAGTATAATAATGGTGCTGGACAAAGACTTTACTAATTACTTAAACCTGTTTAAAATACATCCAGTTTATAATGAAGGATCATGTACGAACAGTCAAACATTCCTCAATCAACTTATACCATGAAATGTCTCTTCCATCATTTCTAAGTCCGTGTAAGTCCGACCACTTGTGTTCACATTAACAATGCACCTTCACACACATGGACAAGCTTCACTACCGGCGCGCGGCGCTTCGAAGCTTAGTTTGTTTAATACATTATTGTTTCGAAATGTTATCTACTGGCATTTTGCTTCTAAGGAATCAGGATAAAGGAATTTCTTGTGTTAAGGCGAAAGCGCCGACCCTGCCCGCGAAATTCAAATTTTCTTACGTTTTTTGTATTTTTTAGGTCAGTCTCAGATCTCATGTTAATGATTGATTGATTTGCGGTCGTAAAAATAATAAATATATATTTACAGAATGTTAATAATTAAAATCGTAAATACAATTCTCAGTGATGGTGTATAATGTCATAAATTCACGAAATTGACATTCTTAGCAGCAAATAATTTGATATGTTATTTAGGTAACCGTGAGATGTGGAAGAAATGGAGGGAGGCCATCTTTTATGACCGCCAATCAATCAATCATTAACATGAGATCTGAGACTGACCTACAAAATGAAAAAAACATAAGAAAATTTGAATTTCGCGGGCATGGTCGAAGGTTCCACCTTAACATGATTTATACTTGATAACCCTTCTTCATAACATAAACCTTCTAAGATAATACAAAACATGATTTAAAGATTTTGTGACTTAAATAAAGACAATCTTCAACCGTCGGCAATCCGTTAAGGGGGTAGGAGAGGTCATTTACAACCAAACGACCTCACATGACTCCTATGCTAATGTAAACCATTTTCGAGTAATTTGACATTTTATATTTTAAAATTAATGAAATAAAAATATAAAATGTCAAATGACTCGAAAACTGTTGACATTTGCATAGGAGTCAAAAGGGGTCACTTGGTTGTAAATGACCTCTTCTACATCCCCTTAATTGATACCGACATATAACCAATAATGTAGGCCTTCCTATAATAGTACATAGCGTTTACTAACTTACTTTCTTATTCTTTCTTACTGGTACACACGGCTACACATCAAGCTATACATGTCCAGTATAAGCTGACCTCGCATTGTTCGGAAATCCTTTAGAATACGAGATCACCATAAACTGGGTGTGTAACTTTACGTGTAGCCGTGTGTACACTCACTTGAGCCGAAAGATCTTTTATTTATGACGTTTGAGGGTAAACTAGTGTCAAATAATATCACATTTTTAATTTTTACATCTGTAATCCACATGGTGCAACATAATAAAGAGTATTCTATTATATTCTACCCCATTATACCTACCTCCTTTAGTTTTCGCTACTTACTCGAGGTTTTATCTGACCTACTTTGGAGGAGACTTACCTAATATATTTTAATATACCCGTGTGTCTTAGAAAAAGAAAATAATCCCGGTAAATACTTACTCCAAATTATTCTCGCAACACAGTAGAATGTTTTTAATATCACAAATACAAACGTTCAGATTGAAAGGCGGTGGAGCGAGTTGTAATATCCGGTAGGAGCGAAGTCTGATTTTCAGTACTTATAATTTTCTAGACGTATATTTATCAAAATTTTCCAAGTTATTAAATTAGAGTAGCTAAGTAAGCTCTTTTAATACGAAAATTTAGGGCAAACTAAATTATCCATATTAAAAAAGTTAAGGTAATGTTTATTAAACTTTTATTAGACACGTTTTAGTGTTGCAATGCCTTGGTAACTGTATTGGTTTTAATTTCTAAAATTATATTTATATAATGTTAATGTTGAATTTCATCATTTGAAAAAACTTTTTGTATTTTATTTAAAATCATTCAGCTTAAAATACATTTCGTCTATTTATTAATTCTACGACTTGCCAAAATAACATGAAATCTAATTAGAGAAGAGCTCTCAAAATTTCTTCGGTTTGTGCATACCTGAAAGTTCTAAGGACTTATTCACGATAATTCGCAGGGACGTATTCAGAGGTGACAGACCGAGAAATGTGACATGAATGGGATACTTTAATTAAATTGACACTTTAGAAAAGTTGTTTGGATATTCGGAGTCTTAAAGTATATTGTACAAGTCTGTTACACTTGAAAGATAAGACTTTTTATATGTTTGTTTGTTTGTAATGAATAAACTCTAAACTACTGGACCGATTTAAACATTTCTTTCACCAGTAGTATGCTTTAATGTCACTGAGTAACATAGGCTATAATTTATGAATATATCACGCGAGCGAAGCCGCTGACGGAAGCTAGTTATTTATGAAACATAAGAATTAAGAACTTTCAGCTTCGCTACTAAAAGCCACATTACCTTCTTTTTAAAACGACTTGGGTAATACTTATGACCCTTAATTTGAGATCGTAAATAATTTTCAACATTTTAGGCTAAAAACTTGGTCGACTTCGCAGGGAAAGTAGCAAAACTAATATTTTAGGTCGTAAACTTAGTGAAAATAAATCCATTCGACTTTCACAGCGGTCTCATGTAACACAAACTGTAATTATGCACTGAAATAACACTTAGAACTTTATAGGTATTTGGGAAACATAATAAACTAACGGTTAATGGTAACAGCTGTAATAAAATCTGTCTTGGTACTGACGTATTCCCTATACTAACGTTGGAAATTGAGCAAAAATGTGTAATACGTCTTCTTGCAAGAGTAAAATGATATCATCTGATTTGGTATGCGGATCTTAGATTAAAAGAGGAAGTCACTTGATATTTTCGTTTAATATTTTTGAGCGATGCGACAACAGAATGTCTGCAAACTTATATGAATGAACATTTCTATTTAAACCACGTTATTTTCTGTGCTTTCAATGTACAAAGTTTAAAATAATAAAAAAACCATGCAATCTAAAACCAAAACTAAAACCCTCCATACCTGTTTATAAGAATTTTATCCATTTTCTTACTCCATAAAAAAAAAAAATCGTCCGTGCAAAAAGGGGAAAGTACCTACTTTAAGTTCCTCATCATAAAAAAGGGGAGATTCTCGATTCGTCTGTACATATTTTTCGATATTTTCATCAATTGTAGATCGATTTTGAAAATTATTTTTCATTTGGTAGAGAAAACTGGCGCGGTGATTCCATGTACATTGTATTAACTTCGCTTGGGTAGTTTTTGAGTACGTATTTTTCCACTTAATGTATTTTAATGCTGTTGTAATAACTTCCTGTCACTCTTATTTTCATAGCAGGTAGTGGTATTCGAAAAAAAAACAACTTCCTAAGTTATAGTTATTTTTGACTTAGTAGTGTTTTTTTTTAAGAATTCGATTTCTTTTTGTGAATTATTTTTATCATTCTTTTTGCAATCAGGGAATAATCTCAATCATTTGATGATGAATGTTTGAAGGTTGCTTCTATAAAGAAATGACCTTCAAACTTCCGTCTGAGAACGCAATTTTATCCCGCAAATGCCAAATTTTCCGGCGGCAACGAGCAAAGGAGGAGTCCATACATTATCATAGATTAAAGATATTTTTCTGACTTTTGGTAGGATTATGGTCTTTTAACGAGTAAAAGAGTATGCTTAGATGGTTTGGTCATGTTGAGAGAATGAAGAAAGGCGACCAATAAAAGGTATAATTACAATGTAGATGTGAGTGGAAACGTGAAGGCCGCTCTAGAAGGACAAAATAATATAGTGACCTTACTGGTGATGTTCTTCAGAAAGGTCAGCAACAGCTACCAGCAGCGTGCCTTTATGGAACGTACACGAAGCAAAACAAGTATGTAAGGATCGTAGCAGGTGGCGTTGTGTAGTTTTTGCCTACCCCCATGGGAAGAAGGCATGAGTTTATGCTCTTTTAGCATCGGTTTAAAACTTGGTACTTGTTTTGTGTTACGTAGACAGCAGCCCAACTGCCAATTTTGTGTTACGTATACTGCAGTCCAACTGCCAATTTTGTGTTACGTAGACTGCAGCCCAACTGCCAATTTTGTGTTACATATACTGCAGTCCAACTGCCAATTTTGTGTTACGTATACTGCAGCCCAACTGCCAATTTTGTGTTACGTAGACTGCAGCCCAACTGCCAATTTTGTGTTACGTATACTGCAGCCCAACTGCCAATTTTGTGTTACGTAGACTGCAGCCCAACTGCCAATTTTGTGTTACGTAGATTGCAGCCCAACTGCCAATTTTGTTTACGTAGACTGCAGCCCAACTGCCAATTTTGTGTTACGTAGACTGCAGCCCAACTGCCAATTTTGTGTTACGTAGATTGCAGCCCAACTGCCAATTTTGTGTGACGTAGACTGCAGCCCAACTGCCAATTTTGTGTTACGTAGTTTGCAGCCCAACTGCCAATTTTTTGTTACGTAGATTGCAGCCCAACTGCCAATTTTGTGTTACGTAGATTGCAGCCCAACTGCCAATATGCAGTTGATGTACACTGGGGAATTCGAGATGCAGTCTTCGTTCTTTTATTTTAGAACTTGAAAGTCTCGGACGTCGTAAATTATCCCACGGGAACGTTCTACCGGGATAAAAAGTATCTTATGTCCTGAGCGAAGTCATGGTCTAACGTTCAGCCGTTAAGCGTGAAAAAGGTTATAGACAGACAGACAGGGTTACTTTCACATTTATAACATTAGTACGGAAGTATTGATATCGATTTCTATATCGTAGACATGCCATTATTTGTATTGCGTCTGCGTTAATGGTGTTGCCTCAAACTAACACAACTTTATTATCTGAATAGCGTCTAAGTAGCTATTGGGTTCATTTAACTAGGAAGTTGTAACTAAACTAGGAAACTTCCTATGTTCAGGTATTTCATACAGCCTTAATGCATGTTGCTTGATTAAAATACAACGCTTGGCTGCCTCTAGTGTATGTAAAGCAAACTCATAAACTCAATAGTTTTCTGTATACATTATACAAAAGTATGTATACGTTTTCGTAGTAACGATCCTGTAACTAGAAATAGTGACATTAAGTAGTTGTATCATTCTTTAAAGCAGGTAGACTTAACATACAGTGTGGCAGGGACATCGACGCGAAAACTGTTACCATGGATTCAGTACTTGATTCTGAACACCCATGTGCTGAAATTTTTCGTCGGTTATTTTTAAAAAAATCTGCTGTTCCATACATTTTGACCGCGTAGGTATTGCACTTTTCTATGAAACAGCAGATTTTTTTAAAATAACCGACGAAAAATTTCAACGCAGGGGGGTTCTGAATCATGTAGGTACTGAATCCATGGTAACAGTTTTCGCGTCGATGTCCCTTGCACCCTGTATATTCAATTTTCTCGTCCTGGTTTAAAATTACAGTCTGGCTAGAAGGTTCCGAGAGATTTTCATAAAAGCAGGTAAAGTCTTTGTAAGACAATGAGTAAGTATCTGTAATATTAATTAATAAAATTCTTCAAGTCCACTTAAGTTATAAAGAAAACGTAAAAAACTAAGAGATGCCAACCTTGTAGGTTAGGGAATAAATTAACAATGCTGTTTATCTCGAATGCAGTGAAATTAACCCTGACCACAGTCACCTGGCTACCTACATTATGTGTATATTATGTTCTGTCTCCAGCCAGCAAAGCCCTTAGCAGACCCATTACTTGTAGTTACATATGGGCCGGGTCTACCACCGGACATTTACGGGCTTCTGTGCAATTGTCCTATTTTAGAGCTGAGTAAATAGTCCACAGGTGTATTGTATGTGAACTAGAATGTAATGTATGTTATTGATATAACCTCCACCAGTAGTGGAGGCTGCATAGGTCGATCGAAAGATACGCTTGTTGAGGTCGGGCCGGGGATCGGTGATCGTCCTTTACATACCGAGACTCCTCTGGTCTTCGGAAAGCACGTTAGGCCGTTGGTTCCGGCTGTCAATCGAAGATCTTGACAGTTATTACGGGTAGTCAGAAGCCTGAAGTCTGACAACTAGTCTTACCAAGGGGTATCGTGTTGCCCAATAAGTGGGTTGTGGAAGTCGGATAGGCAGTCGCTCCATATAAAACACTGGTACTCAGCTGCATTCAGGTAGATGTAATGGGTTAGCATGATGAGTGGTGGGGGCTCACCATAGGAAGTCTACCCTACTACCACCTTGCTGCATAATCTGCCTTTAATGCTGGGACACAAGCCTCCTCTCTGTGAGAGGGAGCGGGCCATAATCCACCTCGCGGGCCTAGTGCGGGTTGGTAAATGTCACACGTCTACGAATTTTTGATTTTAGTACACACCGGTTTCCTCACCACGTTTTTCCTTCACCGTTTTGAGAGCAGTGGTCATGAAATCATTTACACAAAGTAAAGCGCCTATCAAAGTTCGAACCTATGACCCACAACTGCGACCGATACCACTGGGCAACAAGTGCTCTACCACCTTGCTGACTTGCAATTTTTTTTGTCAAGGCATAAATTTTGATAGATCGTGCAGATTGAAAAAACAATATAAAAACCCCCCTCTATTACTTATCAGATTTCTAGAACTCTTATCGAGAATCAACATTGACATAACGAAATATTCATGACAAATCCATACATACTTGAGTGACATATTCTCATTGCTGTACATCGAATCGAAACATGTCTACTACAACAATAGTAAGCATTTCTGTGACCATTAAGAAAGACCTTTATACATTGGTATTGTAACATGTTTTCTTCTAAGATTCGAAGAGCGGAGAGGGGCGGGAGAGGTCAAGTAAGATTGGCAATAGACATTCCTTTATTTTGGTAGCCCGATGTAGTTCGGAAGAAGACTACCTACGCATTATGTCGTAACCTTATTTGCCCATTATAGTTTGTCGAACCCAAACAAGCTAGAACGCCCAAACATAGTCCGGTATTGTATTGTGATATGCAATTATCTTTCTGTATGCTTTTATCGAATTCATTATTCATGTTTCGTTCACAATACACTGGCTTTTGTCAGCGACTTCTCTCGGTTTTGCGGTGCCCCATAATACGGTTTTATATTCTTAATGTTTTCCCTTTTTTTTATTTACAGGATCGTTGGAGGGTTGTACGGAATTCAAAGGAAAATAATTATATTTCAACAAGGAATTTCCGTTATGCGGCACGTACATTTAGGCACGGTTAGGGAAATTCATTTTGACGATACACGTATATTTTCTGTTGACTGAAGATTACCTATATTTTTCTATTTGTTGAACGATTCTTGACTGCGATGAGAGTGAAATATCAAATGTCTGGAAAACCTGGACTGGATATAATTACTAATGGTAGAAACCACTTTCTTCTAGATACGTCTTCTATATTTCTCATACTAGTCGAACTATTCTATACAGCGTGTATCAGAAAGTTGTGGTCAAATTTAACGGTACAGACCATCAAACTGAACAATTTTTACATAGAACCAACGTCGTATAATTGCGAAAATATTATCAGCTGTCCCATCCATTTGGGTCGAGTAGTTATTGAAGTTTTGTATTGAACAGGTTATAATATTTTTGCGATTGCAATGTTGGTCACATGGAGAAATTTGTTCAGTTTGATGGTCTGTACCACATCTTTAAATTTGACCACACCTTTCTGATACACGCTGTATATAGCTTGAAGTAAGCTGTCATTCCACCTGATGCTAGGGATTGACACCTTTGACAGTTCGCTTCAAATACACTTCATCAAAATGTGTACGGTGAGATTTTTACCATAATAACGGCTGATAAATTTCTTTCTCTGTATTTGTATCTACTTGCAATATTCTTACCCTTACCGTAACTGTTTTCCGTAAAACAGAATTTCATTGCTTACCGGTTCCTTCTAGTCTACTTAACATTCATAGCATTAGGAAAGCAAACAGTATAATAACTGCGAAAATGATCTTTTATTTACATGTCGGGACAAATAAACGGCTAAGGAAAACTAGGGAGCGACCCACTATGCCGTTTTAGCGTTTAAGAAGTAACAGCACTATTACTACGTATCTACGCAGGTAAAGTTAGGTAGACTACTCTGAAGTTTTGTCGAAGCCTTGGGTAAATAGTAGATGCCTTATTCCTAATCCTAATCCTAATATAATATTATAAATGCGAAAGTGAGTTTGTTTGTTTGTTACGCTTTCACGCTGAAACGACTGAACGGATTTGGATGAAATTTGGACCATGGGTAGACCATGACTTGGACAAGGACATAGAATACCTTTTATCCCGATATTCCCACGGGATCGAAATTTATGTGGGTAAAACTGCGGGGCGCACCTAGTACCTTATATATGTCACTGTAAGGTTGTGAGAACCGTTAGTTTATAATCTATCGGTATTATTTCCGTTAGATTATAAACTGACGAAAAATTGTGAACTTGGTGAAATGGGTAAAGTTAGGTTGGAACTGTGACAAAGTGCGCGAGCCGAGCGAGCGAAGCGAGCAGTGCTCGCAGCTAAGCAGGTTATTTAGTATTAGCGCGAGGTGCGTTACGTCGCAAGCAAGTTTGATACTAGTTCACAATTTGTCGGTTTCCCATGGATAGATCATAAACTATCGAAAAATAAAGGGTTTGTTGCAGTTAACAATTATTTGATAGTTTATAATCTAACGGAAATAATAATGATAGATTATAAAACAACCAAAGTTCATAATTCTACGGTGACATATATATCTAGGGATTTACTATTTCACCCAAAGCTTTTAAAATTACCTACCCTATTAACGAAAAAGAAGAAACAGAAATTTTTAGAAATATTTAAGAGAACTTGACTTTATTATCATAATTATATTCAAGCAACTAAAATAAATTAAAACGCGTAGGCGTCGGCGCCGCCTCATTAATGTCGCTTAGTAGTACAACGCACCTAAGAGTAGGTAAATTGTCCTTAATAATTTAAGAAGCAAATTATTATATTTCTAAAGTTAATAGAAATTAAATATAATAAATATCATCAAATTTTATAATACCTAGTAATTAATGAAAACTAGATAAACCTATTATATTATTTATAATTATTATTTGCCATTACGGTTAATGACGGAATGAGATTCAGCAGAGCGTGTCTGAGTTCTATGACTGTTTAAATTGTATAGCTTTTATTACTTACTTCCTATTAGACATGAGCTTGTTATCTGTTACTCATTATTCCTAGAATCAGGTAAGGAGAACGGATTACTCACGTAATTTCGTGGATATCAGAGTAGGTGGTCTGATGAGTAGTAGATAAATACAACAACAGAGGGGCAATTCTCGTAATTTTTAAGAACGTTCACATTCGCATCTCATTCGTAATCTGTCAAAAATACAATATAGACCAATATTTCTGACACGTTTGACAGATTGCGACTTGAATGTGAATGTTTTTTTATGTACGAGACTAGGCTCTCTGTTCAAGGAGTTTTTTTTTTTTTTTTTTTCATTTAATGCTTCCATAATGTTTAATACGATTTTCTTGTTTTATTTTTACCTATCCTTCCTAGATAGTTTAGACTATTTTTTACCAGCGGCTTCACCCACGTGGATATCAGAAATTATCCCACGGGAACTTACTATCGGGATAAAGCTACCTGTGTGCCAAATATCATTCAAATCCGTTCAGCCGTTTTGACGTGATTGACGTAATAAACATCCAAACATACAAACATCCAAACTTACAAACATCCAAAAATACAAAAATACAAACTTTCACATTTATAATATAATATTATAGGATTCTAGACCTATTAGCCTTTGCATATACCATCGATGATGATCGATGTTTTCTATTAGAAATTGTGCTGCTGATTTCTAGATTGCAGCTATAGTTGATATCCTATACTATTAAATGAGCAATATTTGTATACACAAATATTGCTCATTTATTTATGTATATATATATTTAGTTGTAATCACGTTCTCGAAAACGGCTGTAACGATTTCGATGAAAGTTGCAATATAGGGGTTTAAAAGGGCGAAAAATTGGTCTAGCTAGGTCTCATATTTGGGAAAATTCGTTTTCTTTATTTTCACAGCCACGGGAATGTGATACAACGTTGGTATACCTGGACGATATGTTTATGTATTTTCATCCGAGCAGAGCTTGGTCGACCAGGTATTAACTTTTATTTAAACAAAAGTGTGTGTAACATTTGATAACAGAAAATTAATCCAAATAAATGTTATTATAGATCAAATATCTATAATTATTAATGACCGACCGAAATTTAAAAATGCATTTATAGAAGTTTCGGTTTCGGTTTCGGTTTCGGCCGAAACTAAGAGCAAGGCTGAAAGTTCGGTTTCGGTTTCGGCTGAAAAATCCGTTTCGGTCGGACACTAATAATTATAGATATTTAAAATATTAATAAAAACTAGGAGTAGGTCATTGGCTTTATGGTGTATCATAAAACCGGTCACTATTGATAGATACACCTTAATATGACTAATTTATGAATAAAATTACGAATCATTTATATTCGATTAATGTTTGCTATCTAGGAACTAGTTCTCAAAACATGACGTCATTCCTACATGATAGACTTATCAAGCGCTAGTCAGCTTCCGTATAAACTATCGGTGTTACGAGATGACTAGTTCAATATTAGTACTATTTTTTTCATCTGTTTTGTTCCACTGCTGGGTAAAGATCCCCCCACAGCTTTCCACTCTTCCATGTGTGTTGGTTTGTCTGGCCAATCAGCCATAAACATAGCCTCTAAGTCATCATCCCAGCGTTTCCTCGACCTCCCTCGGCGACGACTCCCGTCTTTTGGCGGACTGCGTGACGACTCTGGCTTATCTGCATCCTACATACATGGCCCACCCAATCATACTTTAACCTAGCAGACTTGTTGCCCACGTCGGGGATTCCTGTTTTCGAGCGTATCGTGGTATTCTATTACGTATTCGGTCGCTGAGTCTAATACCCAATTACTTTACGCTACATCGCCATTTGGCAAACCTTAAGTTTGTACTTTAATGATTCGGTACTCGAGACACTCTTATAACTCTGTTAAATGACAAAGCTGTCAAACAGTAGGTAATAAGTGCCGAACCTTTATAGTTTCATTTTTGCAACTTTTTATATTAGCACCTATATTTAATTGCAAAATGTTAACTGCAATTAAAAATGCATTTATAGAAACTAACTCGAAAATTAACATACAAATTCATACAGTTATTAATCCTTTGAAGTTTATTGCGAGAAAGTTAAAGAAACTATTTTTGTAGCATAGGTAAGCTAATAAACCGGTAGCACAGATACTGTATTTCATTATAATCAGTCTATAAATAATGTTCCCACTGCTGGGACACAGGCCTCTTCTCTGTGAGAGGGAGTGCGCCGTACGTAGCCCAGAGCGGGTTGGTAAATGTCACAGTCTTCGAATTTTTAGTTCACGGACATGCCATTTTCCTCACGATGTTTGCCTTCACGGTTTTGAGAGCAATGGTAATCAAATTATTTATGAAAAGTAATGCACCTGTCTGAGTTAGAACCTACTACCTCCAACTCGTAAGTCGCAAGTGTAACCACTGGGCCAGCACTGCTCTCAGATACCCATCTCTGTATGTAGAGCTAAAAGTTTCCTTTCTTGGTTAACAAATTTCTGACGAATTTTATTAAGAAAAACATAAGCACAAGCTCAAAGTTATGTAAACATATCATGACTCAACCCTCAACTTAATAAGGACCCAATCATCTATAGCAAGCAAAACATCACCCGCTTCCCGAACATTCTCATCACAATGATCATTTACCGAAAATTATTAAAGGAGATGAAAATCCGTTTTCATTTCAATATCCTTACCCTTATTAAGGATGAGAAGAAAAACGTCAGATATTCCAATATAGCTTATAGATCCTTTGGAATTGATTGAAACCTTTGTCGACGAAACAGGAAAAATATTAAAGGTCAGGTTTATAAACAAGATGATGTACAGTCAACACAAGAGATAAGTAAGGGCCTTATTAGCGAGGGGATTGTTCAACGCGCTGCGTGTACGTAGCGAGCATGCCACGTGTGCACGTCGTGTTCACCGCGTTTGCGTAACGAGAGCGATTGACGTGAGTGTACACCAGAGAGCGGGACAAGCGAGTGTACAATATTGTGGAAACACGGACAATACGTCGCGTAAGTCGTGGTTAGCTCGCTTTGCACCCATGGAGAGTACTGTTCACAGATCGCCGTGCTAGAAACACGCTGGCAAATCGTTAGTGTGATAACGCTCTAATTAACCAGAAGGCCAATTGCTGTTTGTAAAAACGTTCAAAAACTAGTCAAAAGAGTAAGTCAATTAGAAGTTTTTTGATAGATTGAGACTGAGATTAGAATACGAACGTTTTTAAAATGAGGGTTTTCTGACATGGCGTTCACTAGGTGGCAGCACTGAGACGTCAGGACCAGGCACCTGTCAAAAGTGTTAAAGCCCCTAAATTTTCTTTAATCGTGACTGAATGATGAAACGAATGATGATCGTCATCATATATTTTTTATTAATTGTTGAAATGGAAGACCTCTTATCAAAGTGGCGCCAACTGGTAGCATACATTAGTATAAAATCATTGAAAATGTTAGCCTGAATGAGTTTTATCTTTGAAATGCTATTTGGTTTGTTAAGTTAGGGAAATTAGGGCTGATGCCTGCCGGAGGTGCGAAGAAAACCGTAAGGGAGATCGTGGCCCCCGGCAATAGGGCAACCGAAGGAACACGGGTGGGTTTTAGTCAGTAAGAGTCTGACACACCCTCCCACTCCGCCCAGAGCGGGAGAAGTTATGTGATAATTTCCCACCCAAAAAAAAAAGAGAAATTAATATAAAAGTAAAGTAACAACCTATTAAATTGTCCATATATTTAAAATCAACTACCTCGTTGGTCTAATAGTCGCAAGTGCTGAGCATGAGGTTCGATTTCCGGGTCGGGCAAAGCGATATTGGGTTTCTCCACCAGGAATTATTCAGTAGCAACCCGGATTCTGGATTTATGCCCGGTTGATGGCAATAGGCTCGCCCCCTATTACATGGGACTTAAACATAACTGGAGAAATGTGGGTGTACTATAGGGTACTTACACCTCTGCGTAACCCTTCGGGAATTACAGGTGTGATGTTATGTTATATGCGAACAGTGGTAGCCCAGTGGTAACGGCCCCGGCTTACTAGTTTAGGTCATGGGTTCGAACCTAGGCAGGCGTTTTACTTTGTGTATTTAATTTCATCACCACTACTCTCAAAACGGTGAAGGAAAACATCGTGAGGAAACCGGCATGTTCTATATAAAACCAATAAATTCGTAGACATGTAACATCTACCAATCCGCACTGGGCCCGCGTGGTAAATAACTGCCCACTCCTCCTCACTGAGAGGAGGCCTGTGTCCAGCAGTGGGAGCATTATAAGCTGATTATGATGATGATCTAAGAGAGCCGGGTGATCTGTAATTCAGGATCATCCTACCTCAGACACCTTTCTCTATTTTTGAAGTGAAAACTTCTTTATGCGCGTTGGGCATTTTTGAGATGGGACTAAACTATTGCTTTCGCGACACCGTGATGACACCAGCTTTTGACCATTAAAAAGACATCAACGCGTTGATTACCCCGGTGCCGATTTTTTTTTCATTTTTCCACTTTTTTGGCACACCCGGAGTGCCACTGTTTTTTTTTTTATAGAGATTAAGCATTTTATTAACCAGTGCCTGTAACATGAAGTTGAGATTATGACCTTATAACTACACCGAAAAATAAAAAAAATACTACGTCAAATTCGAAGATTTTTAAGTATTTATCTGTTTTGTACACTGTACTTAAAATGCAAATCTGGCATAATAATATTAGAATACTTAATAAAGATACGATCCAAATCCGTACGTTTTCAAGGGGCTTAAGTGAGTACCTAATTCAGGCCAGACTGTATAGTAGGTACACGCATAGCCGGAAATTCCGTAAAGTCGGGGACTAAGCGTCAATAATTCAAAAACTTTTGAATTAAACACGTAAAAGCAAACCTGGATTTTTTTATCTTTTGATTGTTCTTTTGTTTGGGGACCACAACAGGATGATTTAGTATTTTTATTATTACACCTTTGTAATAAAATAATAAATAACCATAAAAAATTTAATGGTTTCGAGATTAGTCATATTTTTCCTAGTAATACCTTTATTATAAGTATTATTTATAATGAATGAATAATATAATTTATCCATCGAAAAATAGGATTTGCTCTGGTGGAATACCGTTGTTTAATCCGCGCCACAGTATTAATAAGTAACAGTATCATATCTCGGCAGTGACCTTGAAATAGTTACCTACAGCCGCTCGGTAGTTAAACCTTCTGCGTCTGTGCTTAAGTGCCGCGCACTCCATACTGTTACACACTCCGTACACTGAGATTTCAAAGCGCGTCGTCGCCTACCTATTTATGCTGTGCCTGCGCCTATTCTTATTTACTGACCAATGTGTAAACTAGAACCTGTTGGTCTAACTGCAGCCACTGCTCTTTTGCAACAGATACATATTTATTTTGTACTAGCCCCAGCGGCTTCGCCCGCGCCCTTTATTAGTTATAATCAATTTTGTGTTACTCAATGATAATTTAGCATTCTACTAGTGAAAGATTTTTTAAATCGGTCCCGTAGTTTTTGAGTTTATTTATTAGTAACAAAAATACAAACCTTTCCTCTTTTTATAATATATAAAGAGAAAAAAAAAATTTTTGAAGTGAAAACTTCTTTAGGCGCGTTGGGTATTTTTGAGATGAGCAAAACAATTGAACTCGCGGCCCCGTACCGACACCTCATTTTTGTAAACGCAATTGTGCTCTTTATTTATATAATAAGTTAAGGTTGTCAAATCAATGTTCTATGCAAGTATTTTCTTGTTCAAGTTTTGACTTCTGTCGACACTCCCGGAGTGCCACTGTTTTTTTTTTCAAAAAGACATTTTTGCGACAAAAAATACACACTAACACACTTTCTAAATCGAGATGTTTCATTTATTATTTTGTTCATATTTCCAGCTATAAACAAAAGCCTTTTAAAAGAAACAAAGTTAATTTATCTTTTCAAAACTTGCAACATGAAGTGTCCGCATGGGAGCGACCAACCCTTCACTGCTTGTTCACTTTTGTTATTTTTAAACCTTATGGCTTCACTTGAGAACAACCAACGCACTTCATCTATTATTTTAAAAGATTCCTGGCCTTAAGTGATCGTTATTAATATTCTTGTTAACCTCTCTACAAAGCCGAGGGTTCTGCTAAGAACGAGTTCAACTATTGAGTTCACTCACCTAACCTATTGAGTTTAAGATTTGGGAGCTAAGCTATGCTTGTGCAGCTTGGAAGTCAGCTCGTTTGAGATCTTAGGGCTTTGCTTTGGTGGGAGCAAGTATTATACAGGTGTGGTGGTAATATTTATTCGTTTAATGCTTTATTATTTGATATAAGTACAAAGATAAATATTTTAGGTACGATTTAGAATGAGAGAAATGTACCTCCGAGCGAGGGCAAAACAATATAAAAACAGTAATTAAATTCTTCTACCACATTTTTCGACTTCTGCTAATCCAAATTATATTAGCAGGGAAACACAAATTGTTTTATAACCGACTTCCAAAAAGGAGGAGGCTATAAATATGTTCGTATAGCGTATGTATGTTTTTTTAAAATATATATCCACCGATTTCTCCGTCAATTATGGACCGATTTTAAAAATTCTTTTTTTGTTCGAAAATTTATATGGGACCACCTCGAAAGCATACCCGCTTTCGAGGTGGTCCTATATAAATTTTATTAACTTGGATTGTTTTTGAGTTAGCTTCATGTACGTATTTTTTCCCACTTAGTATGTGGATGATATGATAAGTTCCTGTCACTGTTATTTACATATCAGGTAGTGGTATTTGAATTTGTGTGAGATATTTACCACAACTAAAAAGTGAAAAAAAACTAATTATTAAACAAAAAAAAAAAAAAAACAACCGACTACCAAAAAAAAGCACTACAAAGTAAAAAATAACTTTAATTTCGGAAGTCTCGGTGGCAAAAAACGAAAATTCAAAACTAAAAACACCGACTTCCGGAATTAAAGTGATTTTTCACTTTGTAGTGGTTTTTTTTTTGGAAGTCGCTTATTTTCTTAATAAAATAATTTCATGAATATTTTTTTACTGGCGCTTCCCATTTTATTAATTCCAAACAACAGTATTTTCATATAAAACAAATATTGGCAGCATTTTGGCACAACCACGGCGCTGAGGTACCTAACAAAAAAGCTATCTTGCGGCTTTGTAACTTATGCGGTTAAATCAACAGTCAGACGCAAAACAGTACCTACACAGTACACACAGCAGAATTGGCCCAAAGCACCCACTTAATCTCCCTCAGCCAAAGTTGTTAATTTAACCCGACTTGTTTTACATAACTCCTTCTACCAATTGCTGAAGGGACCCTGAAGCCTGGGAGCTGTTACGGCCCCTTTATAGTTTCGAAGCAGCGAGCTTAGCCTTTCTGAATTAGCTCAAATTAGTGAACCAAATGACCAGACCGAGGAACTTCCGTGCGGAGCCCGCGTTTTCGTACTGTTGACAGGATGATGCCTACCACAACGTGAACCACGCCAAGAATTTCCTCGAGACTAATATCATCGCCGCTTCTCTGGTGCTATATTGTTAACAATCGTTATTCAGCCAGCAATGTACGGCAGCCTGGTGCGATTATCTCAGAAAACTGATAACGTCGGCTCTTGAGACCTTTCGTAGTAGACGCAGAAGTGGAACTACGTAGTGTACGTAAGTCAGTACGGCGGCAACGCTACGGCTGTTGATACGTGCTGTGCGTGCCACGACTCTCCGATGCGATGTTTTTCGCGCCGATTTCGAATTTCGAATTAATGTTGTGTATGGCGAATGTTTCTTTAATGTGTTTTAGTTGAACAGTTTGCACTGATATCTGGGAGTTTGAGTGAAAAGTGGTTCAGTGAAGTTTTATTTTCGTATTTTGAAATAACTGAGAACTTGTTGATAACTGGCAATAAAATATTGCTGGAGATTTTCCTTGATTTTTAGGTAAGTGAAAAACGGATGAGAATTTTAGTTTTAATTATTTTAATTTATACGCCTACTTAGACATCTAACATCAAAAGATAATTAGTCAGCTCCACCTCCTACTAAACAATATTAATCCAAAAAAACAGCAGATATAAAAACAGCACACACTCTAGAAAACATTAAATTAAATATTTATGTAGGTATAAAAAATCATTAACTCTTTCATCTCGAGTTAGAAGAGCCATAAAATTCGAGAGCACCTATAAAAGTCACTTATCTATGTTACATTTTAAAGTCATAAAACATACTCATTTCGGTAAAAACATCTTATAAAGCAAGACTGAACCTACATGTAACTATATATTCCTATAAGGTGTAACGCATCATTAATTTAGACTATAAATTAATTTCATGCTCAGCTCGGGACAGATGCGTGAATGTTCCCAACACAAACAAAAACTAGTTACTAACAAAAACAGTTGATTTAAGTTTATAATCGTGCACAATCTAAGACGGCCTTGTACGTCCGAGTATTAAGTCACCAAGTTGTAGAGTGACTCATATATACCCACAAATGGGAATCTTATGCCTTCTCAGTCTATCCGACTAATCTTTGAGATGCTAATTAGCTAAACGTGTTGTACAATAGCTGCAAGAATATGCAGTTGACAATTATTATGTAGGTAAGTATATAAACAAATTAATATGTATGTCACTCAATGCCGTTCGTGTTGTGGTTATTTTTTATCAGAATGATAGACTTACAAATGTAATATAAGTATTTGATATTGGTAACAATCGCAACATTATTTTTATTGTGTTTGATATTTTCCTGTATGTATATTATTGATTAGTACCTGGGCGACCGAGCTCTGCTATGGTGAAAATAGAGAATGCTCATCTAATAGTATAGGATAGTACCTACTAATTCCATGTTGCCATGATAGTAGGTACTTACTAATTCCATGCTGCCATGTCATTGTTCTATGTCATTAATTTTGTTCTAAACTTTGGGCGACCGAGCTCTGCTCCCAGATATGAGACCTAGTAAGATCGATTTTGCCCCCGTAAATCCCTACATTGCAACTTTCATCGAAATCGTTAGAGCCGTTTTCGAGAACGTGAAATTAGAAACAAATATATGTATACAAATATTGCTCGTACTATGTATAGGATATTCATAGTAGTTATTTTTATAAATAACATTGTTGCAAAGCTTGTGCAATTTGTACATTTAAGATAAAGATGGTGAAAAATTATGACTGAAAAGAAAATAATTTTCTTTTACTTTAGCATTTTCACGAATTAAAAAATAACTCTTCCGTCATGAGACTGGATTTATGGTGTCTGTTCTTACAAAACGATATTTCTGATTTTGTTGAGTAGGGAGTATGACAAAATAATTATGCAGATAAGGACCCCATCTCTCGACGTAATCGCCCTTTAAAATAAGGATCTACTGACCTTCAACCTTTCAGAATTACGGGTATAAAATCAAAGTATACAAGGGTATGAAAGTTCACGCAGTTTAAATCCTATTTCGGATCAATCAGAATTTTAAACAGTTTAAATCCTATTACTGATAAATCTTCTTCTTGACAATGAAGCATACATTTCTTTACTAAAGAAATATTATTTAGGCTCAGTTAAGTTTATTTATGCGAATTTTAGAATGAACTTCAGGTTCGCCCCCTATTACATGGGACTTAAACACTGGCAAAATGAAGGTGTACTGTGAGTATACCTCTGCTTAACCCTTCAGGGATTGCAGGCGTGATGTTATGTTATGTTAAGTTCAGATATTTTTAGTTTGCGTATAATTGAATGACTGTTATATTTATTGACAATCCAACACAATGTGTTACGAAACGTAATTCGTACCTATGTTATGGGTAATACGGGTTGGTATCCGCAACTCCACGTCAAAGCGCGTATTTTGCGTAAATCGTACCTGCGCGATGAGGGGACGCGTATTCTCCAGTATGCAGTGATTTCAGTGATCATCGGTGACGGAAATACCTGCATCGGGCGCGCCATGTGCATTGTAACTACAGTCAGCATTATGTATGCGTGACCGTTGCACTTCGCACCGGAACTATCATGGATTGTCGTATATGTTTGCACTGCGTGTGTAGTAGAATGTGATTTAGAAAAACATAGATCATAGACGGCTTGCAATAATAACATTAGAGATTTTGTAAATGGGTTAAGTATATTCTCATACACTTATGAGGGTTGCCGTGATGGTGATCGTAATATACGTAAAAACATTGGAGATTTTGTAAATAGGTTAAGTAGATTCTCATACACTTATGAGGGTTGTCATGATGTTGATCGCAATATACGTATCGTTAAATGGTCAAATACACGAGCGGCTCGTTGCCAACGGGAGAGCCAATTGCAGCTGTCAACACTCGTCGGTGGCAGCCGACACGTCGACGACGCTGCAGTTGGACGCGACGTCGGCTGCCGTCGACGCGTCTAAGGCTTCAGTTGCCTTTGCCGTTGGCCACGTGCCGCTCATGTCTATGATCACTAAGATTTCCATTAGTTATCAACATTAAATATGATTAATTTGAGTTTGCCTAGCTATTTCGAATACTTCAAGAAAAACATGTTTAACAAACATGTGGGTGAATTTGGCTACATTCCTAAAACTACAGATTTTTTCTGGTTCTTAATCTCCGATCTCATTAAACGACGAGCAAACTTATTGTTATTATTAATGGTCTGCTTACGGTACTCAATTAGCATGCGAAAAAAACAAAAGATACATTTTGATTTTCTTTCACATCAAGATTTACGTTGCTTGGCTATATCCTCTTACAGAATAAACAGAGACATATATCACGGCTTCTGGGTCAAAAAATATATTTATGACAGTACTTCTTCAGTGAAAGGCTCACTTTTTACGATATTTTGTTGGGGTTATACATTTTAGTTGGGGCAAAGTTTGAGTGGTTTTCTGTAATATATACATTTCAGTTTACGTTATATACCTGTCTCACAGTGAAAGTTTAGATGAAGCTTGAAGTGAGCTGTCCATAGTGCCCAATCCCTAGCATCAGGTAGAAGGACTTCACCAACGTTTTCAAGGTGAGTTATTTAACCGATTTTAAAAAGGAAGAGGTTTTATGTTCGTCTGTATGTATGTTATGTCTTTTTTCTCGCTTTCCTGCAATCTGTGCGAATGATTTCGTGAAAAGAGACGTAAGTGTGTAACAGGAAGCCGGGGAAGCGCGCGCTATTTGATTTGACCAATGAACGCGCGCGGTGCTAGAGGTGGCCGTCAGATGGTACCAACCCATTTTCCGAGAGGTTGGTACTGTCAGCCAAGATGTCAGATGTTACACATTATATGCGACACTGTAAGGCTCGCTCGTTTTTTTTTGTATATTCTTCGATATTTTTGTCAATAGTGGACCGGTTTTTTAATATATTTTTTTTCATTTTTACCGTATAGCATTACTGTTTTATAACTTCTCTTTGCATTAACGTATAAGCTATTAAACAGTCATTAATGTTTTACCTTCAACTTTGAGTGTGAGTATTTAAAATTAGCAGACATCAAAAGGTGCACAAGGTTTGTGCAAATTTTGACCTAGGTTAAACTATTATAGCTTTGACATACCTACATACATACACGTATAAAGATATGGGGATTTAGGTACCTATACCACAGTTAACGTATAAGGAAGAGGGTGTAAAGTTCACTCATCCTCTATAGAAAAGGGAGAATCCTCCGACCAGACGGGTGTTGTGTCTGGCGGTCAACTGCCCAACGATTGTTTTTTTTTTTTTTCAACATGGCAACTCTCAGTTTTGACCACTAAGGTCTTGGCTGCTAAACCGGACTCTCCTGTGGGTGCCTTAAGCTACTACACTTAGAGCTTCCAGCCAGGAGCAAGTAAACTATTCTAAATTAAAGCTAGGCGAACGCTCGCTAAGGGCACCACCTGTGGGGTACGAACCTCGGCTTAGGGCGTCGCTGGGGGGAGGACAGGCTGGATCAAAATTTGGTTTACATCATGATTATTAGGCGGGGTATTTAAAGCTACGTGCTCAGCTGCAACAACTGCTGGCACCTCGTTTTCGAGCAAGGGTCGGGGAGGAGTATCATTTACTCGGGGACACGGTCGCGATCGCAAAGGACCTCGGCGGCGAGGTCGGAATGACGGGAGGCGTCTGTTTTTGTGTACTGTACTGGTGGCCCTATTCTTCTACTGGAGGAGTGTAATGGGGTCATCTGGGTCGGAAAGACCCAACGATTGATGTCGGAGAAGTTATATATATCGTGTCCGCGCGGTAAACTAATTGCGCGATGCAAGATTTATGTGACGTCAGGTCTTGGATACGTAGTTCGTATGAGGCGATGTAGATGCCGCCACAGTGTTCATGGATAAATAAAAGAAGCAAATGCAGTAGTAAATAGTAATACCTATACTTAGGCAGTAAAACTATCGAAAAGTAAATCAATCATGAACACCGATAGTACTACTTAATCTTAAGATCCCATGCTAGTGAGAATTATTTCGGAAATGCAAGTTTCAGTTTGACCACCTTTGTAATTTTTACCGACGAGTACGCAAATCGAAAGCTACCTATTTGATTCGAGCAAAATGGTAAATTTCCATATCTATGAGTTTTTGTCGTAGCAAAAAACACGGTTTCCGTCCTTACAGTTAATTAAAATTAGCTTAACTTCAAATTCTTAGAACTACACATAATATTTATTTTGTTAACTCCAAGATTATATTATTACTGTTCGGTTTTAACTATTAATTTTACAATGTTTATTTTTATTTTTAACCTTAGTACCAGGGAATATGTTACTTTTTGCAGTGCAAGTTCTAGGCTCAACCCCGATCCTTGAACATTTACTGAACATTCTTATCGATAGTGTAATTATAGAATAATCTTATTGTTAGTTATCGCTTACAATACTGAACACTAATTAATTACGCAACATTTTATTTACGTAGGTAGGTATCACAAGGAACATTTACAAACCATTATGCTACTCACACTGACACACTCACTCACACTCACTCTCACTCACACTCATAATAGTAGGAAAGTTTTCTTGTTAAGAAAAATAAAAGTAGAGATTTCATAAGTGATTTTTTTAATCATGGGAACTTGCTTTGCTTTGGTTTACAATGCTTCCTGCCTGTCTTAGTAACACTTAAGAGGCTGTGAAATTTTCAGTCGAAATCGACTGATTTTGATGAATTTTGTTCATTGGTTGTGAGAAAGGAAAAACAATTTAAACAAAACTATTTTTGATTTGAAAAGTCGAGTTCTTTGTTTTGCATGTGGCTGAAAGGGATTTAACAAATAAATGAAGTATTCATAGAAAATCACTAATATTCGCAATAAGTTTTCCGAAAAATGACGCGAGACTGACGTTTAATCATTTTGTTATAAGAAACTACTCATGATTTTTTTAAATTTAAAAATATCATCAATATCATACAAAATATAGCAGAAAAATAATGTTGAAAAAACCTTTTTTTTTAAACCCATTCAGTGTTTTATTTTTTCCTATTATTTTGCAAACCACATCAAGAAATTTAAAAATCACACATTAGTTTTCAGCTATCCTTGAAACAAAATCAAAATTTTATGTTATGATTTTATAATATCTTTGTTAAGTCAATCAAAGGCGAAATATACCATATTTTCGAGAGCGCAAAAGTGATGCAACTATTAACAGATGCTGTGACTGACCCTAATTGTTTAGCACCACGAAAACTGTACTGTATTATATCTTCAAGCTTTCTCACAATTAGATAAGTAATTGACAGAAAAGGGTTTTTTTCGTGCACGGACCCTTAAGTAACGAATAATAATGTTGACCCAATTAATTTAACTTAGAACTGAAATTAAACTACATACTTCAAATCCCAATTTACACGATTCATGTCTCTTACCCGTGGCATACAATAAAACGGAAGCAAAAAATGACTTCCTCTAAACACTGCTCTGACGGTGCAAATTTTATTGCTGCTTCAACTTATACCACAAGCAGTTAAACTGCACCGTGTAAAATTTTTTGACAATTTTTAATCTACTGGAAATAAGGCCAATAGATTATAAACTAACGAAGCTCATAATTATACGGTGACTTATGTATCACGTTAGACGGTACCTAAAATCTTTTGTACGTTTATTGAGCGAGAAAATCGTTGATAGCTAGTCGCTTCCTCGTCGGCAATGGGGCAAGTCCCTCAATGGGGTTTAATTCGTAATTTTATAAAGCAAATTAAGTTCCCAACTTTTTGTATCTTGCCCAAACTTTATTACTATCATTTTAACTAAATTAACTGTAATAATACCATTCAGCAGATATTATAACCGTAGTTAGATCAAGCAATTTGATTTTCCTCATACATTAGTTTAAGTAAATTATATTTAAAAGCTTTTTTATTACCTACATTTATAGCCCTTGGGTTGATGACATCTGTATGGCAATTTTAAATTTAGTTCGAGATTACATGACGTTACTTCTAATATCAAACTTCAACGTAAACACGTCTTAGGTACATGGCTTCCTTTATTTCCCATACAAGGAAAAAACAATCGCAGAGTAAATAAAGAAAGTATATAAAGTGTTTTTTGAATTAGGCCCACAAAGTCGCAATATCGTCTCTAAATCCGGTAGCTTTGCAAATAAAATCTTTTACAATTGGGTCAGATCTTGTCAAGGGGACTCGCAGCGTTTTGCGTACGAATTTATTTAAATAACGCTATTTCTTTATTAAATGTAACGCAGAACTAGAATATAGTCTAGACTAAGCTCTGCTTCTCTTTGCATATCAATTCTCCAAACTACTCCAAAAATCCGACTGTAACATTTTCATGCATAAGTAAGCGCTCGACTGTACTTAGAAAATTTGCTACGCCACAATTTTTCTATTCGTCAGTACTTTATTCTCCTCGTATTTCATACTTGGTGAGAGTTCACATTGATAATATCCTAATACTCGTCGCAAAATAGCTAGAACGTGAAAAATCCTAGAATATCATATTTATTAAAAGGGAAAACTATAAATAGGAATACTATTTTCGCATTGCTCTAAACATAAATCACGTTGATGTGGCTTTATTTCTATAAACCTAAGTTTTCTTTTAATACCTAATAGGTTTATTTTTTTGGGACACTGCCGCTGAGATAATAGGAAACAAAAGACAACTACAATAATATACTGTTCCATTATTAATTTCCTTTTATCTAAATACATTGAGTTCGCGATACATTACCTATGTATTTTATAAAGAATGGAAGCCTAAAATGTCGTACCATAATCTTGACGCGTGTGACGTAATAACAAAAGGCGATCTTATCTGGAACTTTGGCAGGCGCCAGAGTCATGACCTGAACGACTTTGCCCAACAACTTAAACACCCATTAAAAAGTTTAGCCTTTGTAAATACGAAGTTTAAGGGTAAACTTGGTCAGTCAAGTTAGTGCATCTCAGTTCTGAAAACAGAATAACAGTTCCTCTTGGGGCCGTGCTTTGTTCCTGTACGGAACAGATGAAACTAGCTTCCTTGGCCCAAGGCCGATACCACGGAACTATAAATAAATACTCGTACCTGCTAGAAGAGCCGTTAAGATGTCGCTGTTGTTTTTGTAACATGTTGTCTGTTTTGTTATGAGAAATGTGTTCGTGTCGTGTCGTAAATATTGTCGTAACTAAACAGACTAAGTTAGCAGTTGAAAACACGTAAATAATTTTACTGTCCTGAAGACATCCTGTGTAAATACACATTCTTAGTTCAAAGACATTAAACGCCAACTGGTATCACATTAGAACCGTTTACATGTTAGGATATTTTTGAAAAACATTTTAAAAATAAGTTATGGATTTTTAACGAATATGAATATAAACTTCTGTTTAATATCACCCTGGAAATAATCAGTCTTCCGGAATGTTTGCAAAGTCCCCCATAAGCGCGGCAAAATCTAATTTACTCAAACCCAAACACGTAATCGACGGCTTGATCACGCGTAAAACCCTATTTCAATTAATGAGTAATACGCAAAATTATGCCACACAGGATAAGTCAGGGAAAACCCTCGGGAACATCAAAAGGCTTCGCTCTTTGATCATAATTTATCTTCATATAGACACAACATTGAAGCTACTATCTATTTGATACGGTAATATGGTAGAATTATATTTAATTTAGCTTAACTTCTTGTAATTGAATTTGGTTCCATTCAAAAATTGAAATAGCTATTTTAATTGGTTTATAAAAGATCTCTGATAGATAGTAAATTACTTTTAACTTTATTTGATTTAATTAATGTCGTTTTGTGATAAGAATCACTTATTTACCAACGTTTCGTTAATAATTTAGCCAGTTATTATAGACCATACCAGTCTGTTTAGTTTAGTTTAATTTTAATAGACTTACAAAAAGGAACGTCCTGTAAAACACTTAAGCAAACAAAAAACACAGCAATATTTAAATCAATTCTTTACTGTAAACATTGAGGAGCTAGCAACCAAAATTTGAAGCAAATTCTACATTTATTCAGAAATATAAAGTCTTTGAATGCAAATACACATGTCACGCTGAACACAACACGTGATCGGTAGCTAAGCTAAAGTGATTTATAAGGGAATGAATAATGCAATCATAGCTGTACAAAGATTTACGAAATGCACTCCGTTCAATGCATAGACTTTTGGCTATCATGCTGGAATGTGGCCGGATACGGATCGAGGTTGGCCGTTCCGCTTTTCTTGACGGATGGCGATAAAAGTGATGTGTGAATGTCAATAGCAGTGTCGGTGCAGCACGTTTTTTTTATCTTTGCGCAGCCAGGGAATTTTTTTGTTAAGCAAATTGATACCGTAAATTTTCCGTGTTATAGTTATTTCATACAACTGTCAGGAATGACAGTTGTGATTTGCATATATGGACAATTTAAGTTGGTAGTCAATTTGGTTAACAAGAATTTCCCTAAAGTTTTATCTGTGAAGCTAGCTCGACGTGCATCAAACTTGGCAATGATACTATGACTAAATAAAATATAGAAAACTAGCTGCCCGGCCCGACTTCGCACGGGTAGCATTAAGAACTTATTTACGGCGCACCTAACTACTTACCCTACCTACCCTACCTACCCCACCTACCCTACTTACCCTACCTACCCTACCTATCCTACCTACCTATCCTACCTACCTACCCTACTAACCCTACCTACCCTACCTATCCTACCTACCTACCTACCCTACCTACCTACCCTACATACCCTACCTACCCTACCTATCCTACCTACCTACCCTACCTACCCTACCTACCTACCCTACTTACCCTACCTACCCTACCTATCCTACCTACCTACCCTGCCTACCTACCCTACTTACCCTACCTACCTACCCTACCTACCTACCCTACCTACCTACCCTACTTACCCTACATAAACCTCACGGAGCCCGAGACCTTTCCAACGAATGCAAAACCGTGGAAATCGGTTCGTGCGTTCTGGAGTTATAGCGTCAGGAAGGAAAACCCGACTTATTTTTATATAGTAGATAACATAAAAAACTGGGTTTTAAGATAGTTTTACGCTATGAGAGTAGCGTATATTTACTGGAATAAAAAAAAAACTTGTAATCAGGAATGATTCTCCCACAATCAATAAGAATCTGAACGAAATAATAAATAAGTTACGAACTATAACTATCTTCTCATAATCTCCTGCTTGACACATTTTGTATTCATAACTCCATAATCCCAAGTTGTTTCTTTGAGTATTGTTCAGATGGAAAATGAAGCGCGTCCTCTTTGACAAACTTCTCGACTTCTTGTTACAAACAAACAATAATTCTTCAGTATATGTCTGATTCGAAATATTAGAGACATTCATAAATAAAACATGGAATTTAAATGAAAACTACTTTTAGGTAAATAATGAAGCCATACTCTTATAATTATATTGTCATTTTTTGTGCTAGCTTTAAAAGGTCCTAAATAACTTTATCTTTTTCCTAATAATGGTTGCGAAACCTGGCAAGTAACTATCAAAGGCGTTTTGCGCAAAGTCAAATTCAAATCTTTTACAATTAGGTCATTATAAGGTACTTTTGAATGTAAAAAATTACAAGAAAATTGAATAAATTCTAGTTGTTCCACTACAAAAGGTAGTTTCGTATTCATGCAGAAGAATGGGCAATCGAACGCTCTTATGAATCTGTTCCGACTTTCAGTACCTCGAGTCGCTTGTCCAAGGGAATCGGATGGTGGAGTAGACCGAGACGTAACGCACCGGATCAACTCACAATGGATGAATTAGCGACAGGTCACAGGAACAACTTGTGACCAACGGATGCCCCACAAGTTAAAGGGCAAAATCTACAAGTCCGTTATAAGGCTTGTCGTACTGTATGGATCGGAATGCTGGCCCGTAAAGAAGACGGATGAAAAAAGATTGCATGCAGCGGAGATGAGAATGTTGAGATGGATGTGTGGAGTGACGAAAATGAATAAAGTAAGAAATAAGTATATAAGGGGAAGTTTAAAAGTGGCGCCAGTGACAGATAAGTTTAAAGGAAATCGTTTGGCCTGGTATGGGCATATGATGAGGAGAGAGGAAAGAATGATGAATATAAATGTTGACGGATAGAGTGGGAGAAGAAGGCTAAAGAAAAGATGGATGGATTGTGTGAGGAATGATATGAAAGAGAAGGGAGTGAATGATAGCGTGACGGTTGACAGGGGAGAGTAGAAATAGAAAACGTGTTGCGGCGACCCCACGTAACATGGGACAAGGGCAAGAAGATGATGATGATAATGGAGAAAAATGGGCAAGAAACTCCACAGTTATTGAAGTGAAAACTTCTTTAGACGCGTTGGGCATTTTTGAGATAGGACTAAACCATTAATTTCACGACACCATGACGACACCTCGTTTTTGTTAACGAGATTATGCTCTTTATTTATATTATGTTACAGATCAATATTCTATACAAGTATTTTTACTTTAAAGGTTTTGTAAACGTGATTGTGCTCTTTATTTATATAATTTTACGGATCAATGTTCTATGAAAGTATTTTTCTTTTCTTCCACCAAGGCGAACTTATTGCAAGTTTTTCTTTAAAAATTTTCCACCTAATAACGTAAATGGCGTGACTATCATACATAGGTACACAATAACGCTAATATTGTTTTATTTTAATAAAGAGTCTGCCTCGTTGGTCTAATGGTCGCAAGCGCTACTGCTGACCATGAGGTCCTGGGTTCGATTCTTGGATCAGGCAAAGTTATTGGGTTTTTCTATCTGGAATTTCTCAATAGCAGCCCGGAGTCTGGATTTGTGTCCGGTTGATGGCAATGGACTCGCCCCCTATAACATGGGACTTAAACATAATTGGTGAAATGTGGGTGTACCTTATATAGGTACACCTCTGCCCAACCCTTTGGCGAAACAAGGCGTGATGTTATATTATGTTAATAAAAAGTTATCAAATGTTATGAGCGATTGTCGAAAAGATAAAGCGAGGAACTTTCATCGCGAGGAGATTTAAAATACGAGTAAGTTTGTCAGGAAAACTTTAAACAAGTTTATAATTAATGAAATAAGTTTTCTATTGTGTTTCCAAATTCGAATGTTAACAGATACATTTTGGAAGCTATTCGTCATTCCTGTCAAGATATGAAACTCTCTTGATTATACTGTTTATTTTATAAGAGACAATGAAAATCTCTTGGAAAAATTTAAAACAAAAACAAAATAATTCCCATATTACGCTAGTAGTTAAATTTAATAAGTAGTTATATAGGGGGCGATTCTATTGCCATTGACCGGGTAAATCGACTCCGGACATTAGCCCGTTTATAAGCCTATTTAGGCAATGAAATCAGAATGAGATCTCAAAATTTCTCAGTATTAACTGAGAAATTTTGAGATTTTGAAACAGTCTGTGTATTTCAATAGGTCTAAAATAGCTATGACGCAGAATTAGAAAAAAAAACATAAAATTAACCGTGATGACTGATCTCATTCGATTTCATTGCCTAAATAGGCTTATAAATTATCACTTTAGGATAGTAATGTACAGGCAATTAGTTAGAAAATTAGTCAGATTTCGGCTGAACTCTGCGTCACATGCATACGCCATTTGTGGTTATGAAAACATTGTGCGAGAGATTAAAAAAAAAACTGTTGGTTTATAATCAAATTTCAATTTATTTTATAACACAAAGATACATTTCTATATAGATATAATTATAAAGTCCCATTAAAATAGATGGACGAACTTTTAGAAATCATTCAGACGACCAAAATAAGGACAATGGTATTTTTTTTTTTGCTTTTAAGAAAAACGCATTAGAAACTTACGAAAAAAAAATCAGCTAACGAAAATACACTAAAAATGTTGGTTCATTATTTTAGGTCAAAATAAAATCACTTTGTTTTTTTTTTTTGCTTGGATATCTTTGGTTAGACGTACTGACCGCTGTATTAAAATTTGCCCATCTATTTTACTGGGACCTTATATATCTTCGCAACCAGAAAGTGTGCTTGAAACTATAAAATAAACTTAAATAATACAGAAACAGTTTCATTGTCCTGTCCCGCGTTGGCTGTAGGCAGAAATGCTAGTACTTATCAAGCATTGCCCGAACAGTTGAGACCCAGTAACAGGTGGCTCTATTTATTGCGGTTCTCAGCATTATAAATGTCTAATTTATTGTGAACTTACGGCTTTCTTGATTGGGTTTATTTTACCTTTTAAGTGAGTGATAAATGTTATGGTATTGAATTATCTGTGTAAACTTTGGTTTATTAAGTAATTGTTTCAAGACTGTTGTTGGTTGTGGACTTAAGAACATCGCTCATTATAACGGCACCGCTCCGACACGGCAAATAACTTGTCATTCAAGTTAGGATTTTAAATAAAAGCTTTAAAGTCTATTTTACGATGGCTATACATTATAGTGGACGGCTCGCCGGCCGCTCACTGCCCGCGAGCCGTCAGACGTAAAATAGACTTTAATGCATCTGGTTTAAAACCTAACTTGATGACAAGTTATTTGCCGTGTCGGAGCGGTGCTGTTATACTAGATGAACGATGTCCTTTAGGCTACATTTACCCTTTTTGAGGCTGTCATTAAATGCAAAGTAGCGCCTTCTCTTATAGTTAATCCCTTTTTCAAACGACGCCGTTTTGGTATTTTCTCTTCCGTGTTTTTAGTAGCTCTTTAGAACTACTAAAAACCCCGGAGTGCCGACAGAAGTGAAAACTTGAAAAAATGCGTTTATATCTTTTCCTCCACGCACCGCGGTAACCAACGCGTTGATGTCTTTTTAATGGTCAAGAGCTGGTGTCGTCACAGTGTCGCGAAATCAATGGTTTAGTCCCATCTCAAAAATGCCCAACGCGCCTAAAGAAGTTTTCACTTCAAAAACCTTTTTTTAAATAATCCCTGAATCGGGTTGGTTTCTATGAATGCCCGCGTGGACCATAATTATTTTTCTAAAATAAAAGTAGCCTAAGCCTAAGTTACTCATTATAACATCAGCTATCTACCAGTGAAAGTCCCGTCAAAATCGGTGCAGCCGTTTCGGAGATTAGCCGGAACAAACAGATAGAAAGACAGACGAAATGTTTAAAAATTGTTTTGTGTTATAAGTACCGTATATACTTTCATAAGCATTTAGTAAAGAGCTGTTATTTTTACATTACAAACAGACACTTCAATTTTATTTATTTGTAACTTTAGGTACCTATATGTACAGATTTAAATGTAACACATTTTCATTTCAATTTATTCGACGTTAAATTTTCACTCGTGTATTTCCTAAGGTCACGTTACATTCGGATGAGCGCATCCGACGCTCCGTGTGACGTCATCGCATTGCCATCTCCCAGATGTCGGAAAATCAACATACTTCATATTACATATACTGTGTAGGTAGTTGTAGATAGCTTGTGTACATATTCGTGTATAATACCTCGCCTGTGGGTATATGAGACTGTTTTGATATGTTTAATATGTTATTTATTTATATTAATGAATACTGAATAATATTCACTTTAAGCTGACAAATCTACGGAGATGGACGTAGTACCATAGGCATGTTACTCTGGTATGATCCTAGTTTCACACAATTAGAATTATTCAGTTCTTTTTGTGTCCCTATTTACTTTACACTGACTAACATTAGTATTCTTTACGAAGTTAAAATTTTATATCCGCTCACATACACACACAAATTAAAATTAGTACCTACCCAAGATACTAATTTTAATTTAATAAATGGAAATAATTATGGTCTACTCTACCCATGTCTACGGTCAAGGGAATTTTGTTTATCAAATTGACACACTACGTTAATATAACGTGTTATGGCCACTTCATACAAAACAAATCAATCTGCCTAACCTTTTCCCAACTATGTTAGGGTCAGCTTCCAGTCTAACTGGATGCAATTGAATAGTGGTATTTACATGGACTGATTGTCTATCTGACCTCCACAACCCAGTAACTGGGTAATACGATACCCCTTGGTAAGACTGGTGGTCTGAGTTTCGGGTTTCTGACGACCAGTAACGGCTGTCAAAGATCCACGAATGACAGCTGGGGCCAACGGCTTTACCTGCTTTCTGAAGCACGGAGGAGTCTCGATATGTATAGATGGTCACCTATCCAAGGACCAACCCCGGCAAGCGTAGCTTAACCTGAGGGGCAATTCCCGTAATTTTTATGAACGTTCGCATTCTAACCTCATACGCAATCTGTCAAAAATACAATCAATTTACCAAAATTTTTGATAAGTTTGACAGATTGCGACTGGAATGTGAATGTTTATTTATGTACAAGAATTGGGCTTCTGATGGATCGACCCGTCAAACAACAACACAACTTCATACAACTGTCAAAGAATGACAGTTGTGATTTGAATATACGGACAATTTTAGTTGGTAGTCAATTGGATGTACAATTAATGCCCTGACTGTAATGACCTGACTCTAATTACCTACCCACCTACATAATAATTAGCATAAAGCCTTCAAGTAAGACAGAACTAATAACAAACACCGACAAAGACTACATTTCTGCGTTTTCGGTTAAATTCATGCTTCAATTTTCAGCAAATTATCCGTCTTTAGGTAAATGCGACGACTGCTTTATACGCCGCCTGAATAGTTTTAGATATGAATTACCTCTATCAAGTCGAAAATTTAGGTAAATGTAGATTTATAGATAAATAGATTTGTTGAATTACAGTGTAAGTGCTTAGTAATGAGACGAAGCACTGAATGTTAGTTATTTAATATTAGTCCTACAGACCGACTTTCGGCCAGGGCGATCATGCAATCTCAGCAGAGACCAACCTTCGATGCGGGAAATATTATAGTGCACAAGTGTGTGCGCAGAGACAGGTGCTTTCTACCCTCTACCCTCACTCTCATAGTCCGATGGGACGGCAATCCGACACGACCGGAGAGATATCAGGCGCAGGACCAACCATTAACGTGCTTTCCGAGGCACGGGCGTATCACACCGCCAACTTCCAAACTCCGGGCTGTTACTAAGAAATTCCTAATGGAAGAACCCCATAACACTTTGCTCGACCCCGGAATCGAACAGAATGAATGAAATTAATGAATGTAAGTAGGTATGTACTTAGTTATAACTGACTGAAAGTAGGTTATTGCAATATCCATGAACCTTTAAACCTTGGTTTGATAATTTGATAAATCAAACACTGTATATTATATGAGAAAATAACAATTGTTCAGTTTCTAAACTGCATTGTGTATTTAATGTTGAATGCTTATGACGTAGTTTACACATACCTAAAGAGCCGACCTGTATTTGTACCTACATCTGTTTATTTTAACATTAAAACTGCCGCATATTTTAGTTTACCCCGAAGGGTTAGGCAGAGGTCCACCTTATAGTACACCCACATCTCGCCAGTTATGTTTAAGTCCCATGTAACAGGGGGCGAGTCTATTGCCCTCAACCGGGCACAAACACAGACCCCGGGCTGCTACTGAAAAAATCCTTATGGAAAAACCCAATAACACTTTTCCCGACCTGGGAATTGAACCCAGTACCTCATGCTCAGTAGTCGTGCTTGCGACCACTAGACGAGCCAGTCTTATACAGGGTTTTTTTATTTGATGGGAAATTATCAAATAACTTCTCCCGCTCTGGGCGGAACAGGAGGGCGTGTCAGACTCTTACTGACTAAAACCCACCCGTGTTCCTTCGGTTGCCCTGTTGCCGGGGACCACGATCTCCCTTTCGGTTTTCTTTGCTACCCCAGCAGGCATCGGCCCTAGCGGACCCCGTCAATTCTGCTGATATCTCTTTGAGGCTATTGGCAATCCATTAAGGGGATGTAGGTAAGGTCATTTGCAACCAAATGACCCCTTTTGACTCCTATGCAAATGTAAAAAAAATCGAGTCATTTGACATTTTAAACTTTTATTTCATTCATTTTAAAATGAAAACGTCTAAATTAATCTAAAATGGTTGACATTGACATAGGAGTCAAGAGGGGTGATTTTTTTTAAATACGTTGCCCCACACTAGGAATTTCTCCTGTATTGTGGGTACGTTTACAAACATTTATTAAACTCACATACACAAACAGTCAGACCTGGAACAACTACTTGTAGGTCATACAAATATTTGTTCCGTGCTGGAATCGAACCCGCCATAACGCAGCGCAGCAGTCAATCGCTTAACCACTGCCATTTGGTTGCAAATGACCTCGCCTAAATCCCCTTAACGGATTGCCGACATATAATAACCAAAGACCCTGTGTATGTGTTATGTTACATCTGGCAGGGCACGTGTGTCCGCATATAAAAATAGCCGGCCGCCTTGAAAAGTGCCCACAGAGCAGGGCCCGCTCTTGAACGTTATCTGACTCATAAAATCAATCATACTGTAGACTGATTTAGAAGTAACAGCATAACAGTATGACGCGTTTTATAAACGTTTTCGGGAAAATATTCTGAATCACATTTTTCACGGCGCACTGACAAATAGGATTCACGGCCGTAAACTGGTACCTTTATATTTACAAAATTTTAATTTATCAAAATTATTTTAATTTATTAAAATTATAATTATTTTAATTTACTAAAATTATAATTATTTTAATTTATTAAAATGTATTTTAATATAAAACTATTTCACATATTGTACAGGAACATGTCTGGATGACTACTACTGAACTACTTTTTCTTTATTAGCAAGAAATGTCATGTAAATGGAAAATTATAATTTAATTCGATATTTGCTATCCCATTGCTATAGTCTTTACAATGATGAATTTGTTATCATAAAGAAAAAATAAAGATCTGTCTATAAAACTTACCCATAAATTTTACGCTTTTCAATCTACGCAATTTGCAAAGATATACAATACTTTAACAAAATAGTATCTACATAGGAACTCCTACATTATCTTTAATCAACTGTTCTACGATTTCCATAATCAAATCCAAGGAGATCCATTTCTTATCAGCAATTTTCGAAAGCTTAGCATAGCTTTATACAAAATGAAAATCAGATTCACTTTCATTTTGAACAAAGCGACTTTTTCCTAACTTTCGCAGAATGAATTGAGATTCTAATCATTTTTATTATCTCCAAAATCTAACCTTTGAAAGTCCCTCGGTAATATTTTTGTTCGTATAAATCAAACTTTGACTCTTTTAAGACGTCAAATTATAATAAAAGGACTGAGACTTCTTCCATTTGAGCGAAATTTTAATTTTTAAAAGTTTGTAAAAATTAAGCCTCCGCCGTTAATTGTACTTAGGATGATTAGGCGATTTCCTCCCTTTTTACAAAAATTTTGAGAACTTAGTTTTGTGGTTATTAATAGCTTGAATATTTTATTTAGGACTAGTTTCCGCCAGCGGCTTCACCCGCATGATTTCTTTATAAATTATAGCCTATATTACTCAGTGATGATATAGCATTCTGTAGGTGAAATATTTTTTTTAATCGATTCAGTGTTTTTGAGTTTATTCATTACATACAAAAAATCAAATCTTTTCTCTTTGTAATATTAGTTTAGACATTGCCAGAAAGCAATAATAAACGCCACTGACACACACAAAACAAGATATTATGAATCTATTATTTTAACATTGCAGTGCAGAGGCCTCTCTTCTTACGAGGAAGAGGATACAAGTATTTATCACGAGAACACAAAGAAAACATAATTTAGATTAGACAACAAAAACAATAAACTTACCTTTACCTTTATAGCTTAGTGGTGTGACTGTCGGACTACCAAGCCATAGGTCTCGAGTTCGAACCCAAGGTACGCACCTCTGACTTTTCGGATTCATGTACAGTAAGCGTTCAAAAGTGCATATATATAAAAGTGCAGCACGTTAAGAATCATATTGCTGTGAACACGCGGTGTAGTCCGTATATCTGTATGTGTAAACAACACGGCACACACACCACAGAGAACGCAGTATTGCGCTTTACACACTGTCGTATCGTCGCGTACTTGCGTCGCACTACCGAAACAAATATATATTTCCGTCGCTTCTGTTAGACAACACGCATCATGCGCTTGACCTCGGCCAGTTTATGCGATTACTAAAATTTAAACCAAATTTACGTGTGCAGATAGCATAACGCGTTAAGCATTGGTCTGAGATGCAAACTGGCTTAGGTTCCAACCTCGTCAAGCACAGTGCAGTTTTTGCAAATATTAATATTTTTGTTTGCAATAATATTATATTTTAACTATTGCTGCCTTTTTTATTAATGCTGTTATTGCAATAAAGGGTTAAGAATTAAAAATGCGTGATATGTGATAGCAAAATTAAAAAAATTTATTCGTTATATTTATTTTACTTATAGATAATATATTGCTACAATTATTTGTCAGCTCAATAAGATGTGAAATAGATGTCAAGAAACTTAGAAGCAATTTATATTATTTTGACATATTTGTATTATGAAATATTTTTAATTTTAAATTGATTTTTTCACCATAAATATTAGCTAGCTTATTATTAGTTAGCTTTGATCATGGTCGAAGTAATTAAGCAATAAATAAGAATATAAGACTAATCAAAATGTAAAAAAAAAACTAGTTACAAAATAGGTGATTTTAAGGTTAACTAAGTATGGGCGGTTTGTTTACATTATTTATTTGGCTTTAGTAAATATTGGTTGGTATTGAGGTTATAGCTTAAGTATTCATTTTCTTTACGAAAAGAAGATTGAAACTTAACCTCAAATTGTAATCCTAAAATAATAATATTACTAAAATAATCTTAAACATTTTCGGTCTATCTGCGAGAAATACGACAAACAACATATTGTAACTTGCTTAAAAAATCGTTACCACAAATTCATGCAACAACGAATCTGTTGTTTATTAAGTTGGTACGGTAAATATTTTAAGGTTAAACTATAGCAGTGTCCCACTTGAAGTCTTAATATTATCGTGCGAAACTTAAACGTTCTTGTTTATGCCTTTCTGTCGAAAACGGCTTCCTAGCTGGTCTTCAGTGATGCAAGCCTTCAGAGTGCACAGCGAACGGTTCATAATGACGTGTTTAATAATTCAGCAAAATATCTCGTTGGTATGAAACCATTTGTTTCATATTCCTCCATCATTTGACGTCGCTACTGCTCGATAATAAGCCTCTTCCTCATTCCTCTTAACCCTCACAGTATTTTCTAGAACAAAGAATAACATTGTATTTATTACACATAATAATTATTTATCATTCATTAATCGAATTAAACCTCATAATGAATTTAAAATTTTAAAGGCATCTTCTGTCTCAACAATACCTCTGTTCTATCAACAATACCTTTGATTAAGATTTATGTTTAGTAAAATATGAAATATTTAAATGATAACACTCACACTTTGTCCGGTCTCATTAGATATTTGTGTAAATTACATTCAATTTACGCAGCGCAATAATATTTGATCTCCCTTCAATATTATATTTGACTGCATTTTGAAAACAATAACTACAACACCGCTAATACCTAAATACTCGTCACCAACAATAACCACGAACCAACAAAGTTTTATTAAGCGAATACGCGTAATGAACTGCGTCTGTCTACCCCACAGAAATCGAAATAATTTACTTAGTTTTCTGTGGTCTACCTGCTAAACCTTAATATTTGTGTGAACAAGACGACCGAAACAAAAAACGAATGATTATTGAACTAGTCATTATTAAAAAATAATTATTAAACTATGAATAGTAATTATTAAAAAATAACAAAAACTATGAATGTAATTATTAAAAAATTACAAGCAAATCACAGATGAGAATGTAACCCTCGCTCGGCTCGCCATAATCGCACATACCAAAGCACGTTATCCACTGAGCTAGCACGCCGTATTCTATATCGATTGAAATTATGAACTACTATGAGTTGCAGACAAAGTGAGTGTGTGTGTATCTATAGTATTGTAACATCTTATAGAAGAAGGTCGTAAGTCAAACCGAAGCGTCAGTCTATTGCTTTGTGCGATTGCCTATGGACTTTTGGTCGCTACTGTACGTATTGTATAATTATCAATTGCTCAAAACCGGTGAAGGAAAACATCGTGAGGAAACCGGCATGCCTGAGAGATATATTTGTCGACGGCTTGTGAAGCCAAGTCAGAGGCCCATGGGCGGCTTTAAAAGTCTGACACCAGGTTAGTCTCTAACCACACGAAAATAACCTTTAAAATAGCCTCCAATTCAATATCTAATACTTTCAGAAAGCGTGATTCCCAGTCATTGATCCCAATTTGTTTTTCGGAGTCGTGGATTACGATTCGACCAAAACTCATAACATTCCGCTTCGTCAGCGATACGGGACTCGATAGTGACCCTTCACCCGACCATCGGACTTACGTCCCGGTAAAACGGACACCCATCAGCCAAATTGGGTATGTACTGAAAGGCTGAACTTTTGAGCTGACTGGCGTTCTTATTTTTTCACGTAAAAATGTTTTTTTTTTGTATTACAGGTGGTCGGCTTTAGGCTTTAATAGTAGAAAAGACGAATGTACCTTTGTAAAATATTTGTTAGTTACGTGAGTTTTAGACCGAACTATACTATTGTAGTCATTGGGACTTAGAGATCTTGCGCACTAGACGGCCACGAGTCCGGCAAGTCGTGGCCGTCTAGTGGTATTGTATGGTGAGCGTCTAGTTGGCCGTTGCGACCAAGTACGCGATTCATATCAGTTTCTATCACGGATATCGATTCTATTTCATGATTGCCACTCTCAAACGCCTTCGAGCGAGAATAAATAAATTGTTTTATTTGTCCAAATATATATAGGCACTTCGAAATATTTACATTGTAAAAGAACCTAAGTACCCAAAACACGTAATCAATTACTCATATTCTTGTGTAGGTATATGAGAAATTCATTACGTGTTTCGAATCAAATCATTTAAAATTAATATCCTTCCTATCTGGATTTTCGAAACATTTATCTGTACAAATACAAACCCAAAACAAGGTTCTAAATCGGCCGGGGCGTGACCAATGATGCAAAAAAGGTTGTTGCCTTATTTGTAGGGACATTTTGTTTGCGGTCGGAAAACTGTACATCACCTGAAACATCTGGACAATCCGAATAAATCCTGACAATATTAATTTATGGCGACTCGAGTTGTTGTTATAAATTATACCCGGGCTTTTACTAAACAGTTGTTACATTTGTGGGGTAGAAAAAGAGTAAGCTACAAAGAAAAGCAGAAAGAGTGGAAGTATAAAGCTGTGTTGCTTTAAAAATATTCAACACGAGCCCAAGGAGAAGTGGTCATTCAAAAGGATAGCCAGTCCGTTATGATGATACAAGTTCTATTTTCCAGGTTATATTAAGCGTATTTTCATCTTCACAACTTCTGAAGACTCTTTTAATTTATATATTTTTTTTGCAATTTATATAATTCTATTTTCAATGTTTTGACATTTTTATAATATTTTACAATTTGACAATTTTATATTTGACATTTTATTTTTTATACGACGCTGACATTTTTATAATTTCTTAACAATTTTATTTAGAAGTTAAAATAGTTTATAATTTAAATGTATGAGTGTAAAACTATGGACTAGAATTATGTCTGAAATAAATTAAATTATAGCACTCCGTAATAAAGTATTAGAACAAAATATTTTCATAACTATGCACATCACTTACAAATTATGGCTTATCGTTTTCCCTTTCAAATTAAAGGTTTCATGAAATTAATAGGTACATGTTGCGTTCACACATACATATAAATGTTAAATAGGTTAAATAGGTCTAGGGTGGTGACACACATTCTATCCCTTGATCAAACTTTACATAAAAGCCACATCATATGTCACGGGTCCGCTAATACGACCCTACCTTCCCCAAAACTCAATCTCAGTATTGATTCTGAAGTTCCTATCCGTACATTTACCTCAGAACATTCATTAATACAGTCACCTTAGTACAAACATGTTTGTTGGCCCATTGTAACCCAAAGTGATATGTAACGTTAATACCCTGTCAACTATAAATCTGGGGATAAAGCTGAGTGCACACTGATCGTGCAAACAGTCATTATTATCAATTAGGTACATGTGTAGTTATGATTATTTCATTTGCAGGTACATTAACGAGTACATGGCTCGGTAAACGTTCCGATTTACATAACATCACACCGGTATTCCCTAATGAGTTAGGCAGAAGTTTACACTATAAGTACATGTGCCGGGAGCCCTCGCCGAGGGCTCATTTTAAATGTAGGTTTTTCTTAGCGAATACAGAATTATAAACGGTGAAAACAAAATCTGATGTATTTTTTAACAAGATTTATTAGTTTATGCGTTAGTTTTAAAAACGAACCATAAATTTTATTTTTTTCACGGCTTCAAATATTCACTAAAAATTTAAAAGTAAACTACGTATGGCGACAAGCCCCCTGAAAACACAATTTTACTTCGTTTTACAGTGTTTTATAACATGGTTTTAAACCTAATGCCGTTGACCGTCTGCGATGGTTAACTTAAGCGCAATCGTAATGCCGGCAACCCACCCGGAGGGTTCACTTCCAGTATATATGGCGGCATGGCGTATAAGTTCTATGAAAAGTGGATGGAGTCGAAAGTGTTAACACACACATAACATCACACCTGTTTCCCTGAAGGGTAAGACAGAGGTGCACCTATAGTACACCCACATTTCACACCCACTAACTAATAATGTTTAAGTCCCATGTAATAGGGAGGTGAGTTATTTTTAAATTTTATGTTATAAGGGGGGTGATTTCCAGAATTTCCAGGGTGTGTACTGCTACTGAGAAATTCATGAATGTGAAAGGCAATAACCCTTTGCCTGACCTGGAAATCGAACCTAGAATCCCACGTTCAGCAGTTACGCTTACGACAACTAGACCAATGCCACTCCAACGTTTAAATTTTTCTGTCTAATCACGTGCTGTATCAGCTAGATGTAGATTCTTCAATAAATATTCAAATGAATGAAAGAAGGTAGACTGTGGGTCTGGCCAAAAGATGAGGGATGCTCCACAAATCTTCGTGACATTTTTTTATACATTTATCCAATCATCCAAATTTTGTCGTTGCCACAGAATAAAAATAAGAAAGTTTTTTTATAAAAACTAGCAAACTGGCGACATTGGTTTCTGCTCTAATACTTTGCTATTATTCTTGTTCATTGTCGAAAGTTGAAAACTGTTTTTTGTAGTTTATTTTCAAAGATCACTTTAATTCTGTAGGAACAAGAAGTTTTTTAATTAAAAACACAAAAGTAATGTAAAAACATATCCAAAAACAAATATCTTAAAAATATTGACGAGTTATAAAAACCCGGACAAGTGCGAGCCGGACTTGCACACGAAGGGTTCCGTACCACAGTACGATTTTTCGCACCCTTAGTATTAAGGGCACAACTCGAACTCACAGAAAGAGAAAAAAGACAATATTAAAGCGAATACTGTAATTGTGTCTCACCACCCTCTCCGTTGGATATTAGTTGAGCCCATCTAACACAAAAATTCAAAACCTCAATATTTAGTTGTGCCCTTATATTACTAAGGGTGCGTTTTATCAAAAAACGCCAAAAAAAAACTTGTTTCTGGTATGAGAACCCCTTTAATTTTTAACTTTATTTTAGTTTCATTATTTATTGTCAGAGCGGCAATAAAAATACATAACCTGTGAAAATTTCAACTATCTACTTATTACGGTTCATGACATACAGCCCACTGACAGACAGATGGACGGGGGACAGACAGCGGAGACTTAGTAATAAGGTTCCGTTTGGCAACCGTCGGATACGAAACCCTAATTAACCACATTTGGAAAGAATCCAATGATAAGAACCTACAGACCCAAGAATACCATTAGGTTCCTCACTATTAATATTACGAGGTAGGTGACAAAATCTCCAAATCCATGATTATTCATCATCTCTAGCTGTCACATTCCTCCCACTGAACCACTCTCGCTAATTGATCGTGATGCACAACCCTAATGACGTAATAAGATGAGGTGACATACAAACTAATTAATTTGTTCCACATTAAGTACCGGGTTGTAAGGCATCGTAGGAAACACGTACGTGTATTTACAAACGGATTCCTCTTCACTGCACTTCATTAATCAACTTGGGGTAAGACAAAAAAGTTTGTGTTTTCATTAGTGAAATGAAACACGTTTGAACTGATGCCTAGGGGTGTATGGAGGGCAGGGTTACATTTGTGCATAAGCTCTAATTAAAACACGTTCGGCACTGATTACCTATAGTGGATTTAAAGACAATGCATTAAAGACAATAATACTCTAACTAATGAGCGTCTAAACCTTCGTGATATCTTTATAAATTATAACCAATGTTACTAAAAATACCATTTCAGACACTAATCTACATGGTCCTATGGCCTGACCAAGATTATGTCTGGGCTTTAAAAGAGACTGCTACCTCTGAGTTTGTTTCGACCTTTCTTCTCAGATAGTCAGATAGGAAACGCCGACCTCATCTAGCTTATTTTTAATATTTCGTAAATTGCGATATCCTATTTACAGAATAAACAATTTCATTTCACTCAGTAATAACATAGCATTCTACTAGTGAAAGAATTTTCAAAATCAGTCCAGTACTTTTGAATTTATTATTCATTAGAAACAAAAATACAAATATTTTGTTCAGTATTTAGTCGTCGCCCCCGCAGAATAAAAGCGCAAGTGTAAAAAGTCAATTTTACAGGAAAAATAGAAAAACCTAGTTTTTTTTCATGTCGTTTAAAAGTTTTTTTTTTTAGATAGTCTAATTAATATTAAGTGTTTAACATTCTAGTTTTTTTTTTTATTGTTAATGTCACTTTAAGATTTTTTCTTAACAACTATTGTTTTTTTTCTTGTTTTGCAATGTAATTTATTTATCTCAGATATAGTGATCCATATTTATGTAATTATACCTACTAAAAATTTCCTTTGTAAACAAAGATTAAAATAATTAATATAACTTGAATTTTCTGTACTGTGATACCGATAATGGGCTATTACGCGTTTATTCTAGTGCAGTCGAAAAGTTTCTGATAATGTAATAGGTGATTCAGCTTTTGTTCTGGATAATATATCATCAACACATAACATTATGGTATGGTATCGTGTATATGGAACTTCGTAAATAATTGATATGAAAATCGGGAAAAAATTGAGGTGATGTATTTTGACCTAAACATAACGAATATGGATTCACATCAAAACCGCCGCAATAGCACTTACGCGTTTATTCTACGAGGGCGGCGTAGTGTAGAAAAATGTAAGTAACCAGTGTAGTGGTATTACTGAGAATGAATAAATATATAAATCTAATATTATGTACATTCTACTGTCCGGCAAATCAAATTGACACGCCATGACGATTTGCCGTGTTAGGCATTTCATAGAACTGTCAATTAGAATGACAGTTGTGATTCGAATATACAGACAATTTAAATTGTAATGTAAGTCAATTTGTTAAGTAATTAATTTCCCTATCAATGTAGGAACTCTACTACATTTTCACCTTATTACTCTTTTCTGTCAATTAATTTAGCTAGAGCTTGTGCGAGAAAAAAAAAACACAAATCACAAATCTATTTTATATAAGTATACATACACACGTTACATCATAAAACTGATTTACATTCGTCACATTACACTCTCAGGTCCAGCTGAAAACCAGCGTTGGGCACTTAGTTGTCTGGCAATTTTGCTGAACTGGGCCTTTTTGGCGCAGCCGTGAGGCACACTCCCATGCTAATGTCTTACATCGCCCTTTACACTTTTTATTTGTTTTTATGTTTTTTTATCTGCTGTTTAATTATATTGTGTGCTTTATGGTCTGTTCTAAATAAAAGTATTTTCTTTCTTTCTTTATCTTTCAAAATACGGATTATTTATCTGATAGTGAAAACTCTTTCTGTGCTAACCTACATCCGATTTAATCTTACAGCAGTGATGCTAAAGTTGAATTTCGAGCTTATATTGAACTTAAATTAAGGTCGGCTTATTCGTGGATGGGTGACCATCCATTACATATCGTTAGGACGCAGATATATGCCAGTGACCTTGAGGGGTTAGCTAGCGTGTTCAGTACTGTCCAGCCAGTAATAAGACTCGTCTATCAAGGAGCGCTGTCCTAAATTAGACGCATTATTGATTTATTATACATAGAACAAAAGGTATTTGAATAAAACACGTATACTAAAAGATCAATAATTAAATTATCTTTATAATGGTGAAGGTTTCAGAAAAATACGCTTGAGAGTTTTTGCGTAATTCTCAGTTTTTTATCCGCGTTAGATATAACTTTACAAATTATTTCACTTTTTAATATAAACATAATCTAAAACATTCATATATTAAGTTACTAAGAAAATGATCTAATGTAACTTATATTTTTTTCAAATCATTAACACTACTCGTTTAGACGTGATCTTCAGTATAAAATAATTAAAAGTCGGTTATCGTCGCCTTAAGCCGTTTTTTTTTTTATAAAATGGCAACTCGCAGTTTTGACCACTAAGGTCTTGGCTGCTTAACCGGACTTTCCTGTGGGTGCCTTAAGCTATTACACTTAGAGCCTCCAGCCAGGAGCAAGTAAACTATTCTAAAATAAAGCTAGGCGAAGGCTCGCTAAGGTCACCCCCTCTAGGCGTACCCTAGAGAGGGTGACCTTAGCGAGCCTTCGCCTCGGCTTAGGGCGTCGCTGGTGAAGGACAGCAAGAGGGGACAGGCTGAATCAAAATTTGGTAATCATCATGATTATTAGGCGGGGTATTTAAAGCTACATGCTCAGCTGCAACAACTGCTGGCACCTCGTTTTCGAGCAAGGGTCGGGGAGAAGTATCATTTACTCGGGGACACGGTCGCGATCGCAAAGGACCTCGGCGGCGAGGTCGGAATGACGGGAGGCGTCTGTATTTGTGCACTGTACTGATGGCCCTATTCTTCTCCTGGAGGAGTGTAATGGGGTCATCTGGGTCGCCTAAAGCCGTTGGTTCCGGCTGTCATTAATAGATGTTTGACAGTCGTTACGGGTAGTCAGAAGCCCAAAGGTCTGACAACCAGTCTTACCAAAGGGGTGTTGTGTTACACGGTAACTGGATTGTAGAGGTCAGTCACTCCATGTATAATACAGGTATTCAGCTGCGTCGGGTTAGACTGCAAACCGCCCCCAAGATAGTTGTGAAAAGACTAGACAGACTACAATTGAACTTAAATTACTAAACAACCTAAGCTTAAGAATTCATTGGTTCATCAAAGCAAGTTTCAGATAGGCACTTCCAAAGTCTGTTGATCTTTGATAATTTTCAGGCAAACTAATTAACGTGGTTCTTGGAAGCAGCCTTGACGTTCTAAGTCAGTTTTATAAGTTACAATTTTCTTAATTTAATATTAAGTACCCATTTATTCTGAACGAAATTGAATAC